>OX123191.2:17125653-18325653 GCA_944739405.2 Euclidia mi | reverse complement strand
GGTATGGGGTGCACGGATCAAGTCTTTTCCTTGCGGTGCGTAGCCGAAAACTTTTTGGCCAAAGGTCAAAAGGTCTATTGCGCATTCGTGGATTTGGAAAAGGCTTACGATAAAGTGGTGAGGAATGAAATGTGGTCGGTACTGTCGATGTATGGGGTGAACAGCAGCCTCATACGAGCTCTGAAATCCCTCTATGAAGATTCTAGAGCTTGTGTGATGATAAATGGGTCGTACACGGATTGGTTTACCATCGAAACAGGTGTTAGACAGGGATGTGTAGCGTCGCCGTGGCTGTTCAACCTCTTCATGGACAGTTGTTTGCAAGATTTGAAAAATAGTGACTGTGGATTAAGGATGAATGAGTTACTTGTCAAATGCCTCCTTTATGCTGATGATCAGGTTATACTTGCGTCTTCAGCGGAGGAGTTGCAGGAGATGGTAACAATCATGCATGGTGCGTTAGAGAGGAAAGGGATGAAAGTAAATGTAAGTAAAACGAAAGTTATGGTTTTTGAAAAGGAGGATGCATTACGGCTTGTAATGTTATGATCGATGGACAGCGAGTGGAGCAAGTGAATGAGTTTGCATATTTAGGTACGCTGTTTACAAGAGATAGTAAGAATGTAGAAGATATTGAAAGAAGAGTTAATGCAGGTAATAGAGTGAATGGAGCTCTGAAGGCGTTTATGAATAGCCAAAACGTGTCCAAAAAGGCACGTTTGGCTGTCCATAGAGGGGTGTTAGTACCTACTCTTATGTATGGTAGTAATAGTTGGGTATGGCAGAAGAGTCATGAAAGTAGAATAAATGCTGTAGAAATGAGAGCACTGCGAAGTATGTGTGGTGTTTCTTTAACTGACAGAGTAAAGAATTGTGTGATAAGAGAGTGTTGTGGGGTAAAAGAAGATGTAGTGACAAGCATCGAGAAAGGTATACTAAGATGGTTTGGACACGTGGAGAGGATGGATGACGAAAGACTGACCAAGCAGATATATAAGGCAAGTGTGGAAGGGACAGGACGAAGGGGAAGACCTAGGCGGACGTTCTCTGACCAGATTGGAGACATCCTAAAAACAGGACAGGTTAGAAGCACCCTGAACAGAAGAGCATGCATGAGGAATCTGATGGGAGTGAATGAAGCAAGAGAGATATGTCAAGATCGTTGCAAATGGCGCTCCGTAGTCTCTGCCTACCCCTCCGGGAAACAGGCGTGAGTCTATGTATGTATGTATGTATGTATGTAATACTAATTCCATAGGGTGCCAGGGGTGCATAGGGTTCCCACCAAGAACTTAGGGTCCCAAGCCAACCTCACCTGCAAGTGGTGCACCTGCCGATCAACGGACGAGGCTCTGGCAAACAAAATGTCCCAATAAGCGGCAATAGGCTCGACACCTATTACGTGGGATCAAAACACTGGCGAAAAGTGGGCGTTTAATATGCCTCTGCCTACCCCTTCGGGGAAATAGGCGTGAGTCTATGTATGTATGTACTAATTCCATAGAAACGTAAGTCTTTAAAAAAAATACACACTGCCTGAATTAAGCGAAATAAGTAGAATTCGGTTCTGGCGTTGTGGTCGCAGTTCTAACCTAACCTAACCAGCCATTGTTTCAGTTGACCCTACACAAAGATTGTTGTATTATCGTAGATTTTGGTTCGTAAAATATTTACCAAGCAAGGCATTTTGTCAAATGTTATTTATGCTTTACGTTGTTTTGCCAAATAACATGTTTAAAAAAATAATCAATTTGTAAATTAATGTTTTACCATAATAACTTTTTATAGTAAATATATTGTCTAATGAGTAGTTTATTAAACAATAGTTTGTAAAATAATAAATTTATCAAGTATAATTTTGTCAAATGTTATTTGTCAAATGAAAATTTTTCATTTGTTTTTTGTCAAATGATCGGATACCGTCCATTTCATTATTAGTATCGAACTGAAGATATTGTAAGGAGGACACTAATATGCTCTATGTATTGTTTTTCGGAGAATACAACTCTTGGATGGATGTGACTTACCCTGTCTAATCTGTACTAATATTATTAATATCAACAAACAAATAATATTGGTTGTTTGCTTCCATCTTCCACGTCGCAACAGAGCAATGTAATGGTATGATTTTTGTGTATAGATATATACATCTGCTTCTAAACTACATAAAGTTTAGAGGCTGGAAACAGACATAGGCTACAGATAAGTACTTTAGAACATGATATACAAGCAGCAGTCCACAAATATTAAAAGATTGTTCATTATTGAATATTATTAACCTATTAAAAAACATTAGCCCCGGGTTTTATAACCTGTTATTTCTCACCGATATAAGACGTTGCATTTGGCACTTGTCACAAAATATAGATTCATTACGTGCTTAAATGAAATCAATTATAAAATTACAATTTTGTGACGCTTACAGACGTCAAATTAATATAATAATATATGTATGGCATTCCTAAGTGTCATCTTGTGACCTAATTAAATGATTTGACTAAGGCGTGATTTTAGATACATCCTGAAAATTTCGGTTTGTAACAATCTGAACTAAGATACTTTTGTGTTACTATTTCGGGGTGCACAGAAATGTTTGTTCATCAAAGAACCCACAATACTTGGTGTAATTTCAGCGAAGATACTACGACTTTTGCCCACCAATGCATATTAATATAACAGTATCATTTGAAAACAGAAACATAACGCTTCTTCGCCATATATGTGACCGAAGTAAGGAGAAACAAAACGTAATATATATTTTAAAGGGGCACCAGGTGTTTCTCTTCCAACTAAGTTTAATTAAATAAACATTCGGTTCGAAATAATTTCTTTTAGTACAGATATTAAAATGGTTATGTCTTTGTACACGTAACTTGTTAAATTAATGTTTTGCTCAGGGTGAGATTGTTTCTTATTTATTGATGTTTGAATTATTTTTGAACTTAAGAGAGGAAGCAATGGCTAAGTTTTATATTTTAGTACGGGCGATTTTTATTAGTTTTTATTTGTTTTAAAACATCTTGCTCATCACATATGGACTGTATAATGGTAGTCTTGATATTTTTTTGTGGCGGATATTCTATAGCCCTGAATTTGTCCCCCATGTACCACCTGATTATGATGTGTACGAAATTAGGTCTAACTAAATTGATCGGATGCAAAACGATTTCGTACTGCCGAGGGTTTGAAAAGTTAAAATTGTTGCAGCGATCTCAGAAAATGAGTATGACGATTATACTCCGATTTCGAGCCTGTACATTTATTTCAGCGCAATTTTAAATGATTCTGAGCTGATCATATCCTTATTTTAACCATTCCTTTTCTTTCTTTAAAATATTAGGGGTTAAAGTATGAAATTGCCAATTTGTACTGAAAATCAAAATAATTGTTTATTTTTTAATTTTTAACATATTTATTTAACGAAAATAGTTACCAGCAATGTATAGATAATAATAGTTACCATTATTATCTATACATTGCTGCCATCTAATAGGAAGGTAATTTATGCCTTTGCGAAAGAACTCTGAGGATCTAGACTGCACAAACTGTGTGAAAGCATTTTGTACTGCCTCCTGGGAAGAAAACTTCTTGTCACGTAGATAATTGTCCAAATTACGAATAAAATGGTAGTCCTTTAGAGCAAGGTCTGGCGTATACGTAGGATGACGAATGGTTCCTAACTGCAGTTCTTGAAGGGTCGAAACGGTTTCTCGTACTGTATGAGGTCTCGCGTTGTCATGGAGCAATAATGGTGAAGATCGATTCATGAGTCGAGGCTGTTTTACTGCTAGTTTTGCCAATATTGTTCGGAGTTCGGTACAATAGACATCTGCCGTTATTGCTTGACCAGATCGGAGGAAACTATAGTAAATAACACCATGCTGAGACCACCAAACAGTTAACATCATCATCATCATCATCATCATATCAGGCAAACGACGGCCACTGCTGGACACAGGCCTCCCCCAAGGTTCTCCACACAGACCGGTCTTGAACCGTCAGCATCCAACCGCCTCCCGCGATCTTGACGAGATCGTCGGTCCACCTTGCGGGGGGCCTGCCTCTGCTGCGTCTTCCGGTACCTGGCCGCCACTCCAGAACTTTTCTGCCCCAACGGCCATCGGTTCCTCGAACTATGTGCCTTGCCCACTGCCACTTCAGCATGGCTATCCGGAGAGCTATGTCGGCGACTTTGGTTCTACTGCGGATCTCCTCATTTCTGATTCGATCTCGCAGGGAAAGGGCCCTATGAGTGACCTTCTGATAAGGTCCATACCCTATAGTTACCATTACCTTTTTATTGGTAAGCTTTGCTTTAGGACACTGTTGTGGCGTTTGACCTGGGGTCAGCCATTGCTTTTTTCTTTTACGGTTATCATAAAGAATCCACTTTTCATCACATGTCACAATTCGATCCAATATTCCTTCATTTCTTTACCGATTCAACAAGGCAACACGCGTTTCTTTCTGCAGATCAGTCAAATCCTAAGGCACCCATTTTTCGTATTTTTTATTTTATGGATTTGACGAAAATAAGTCAATATTATGGGTAAGGTAACGTTAAACCATGCCGCTAATTCCTGGGTAGTTTTACCAGGATCGGCTTCCACCATCTCTCTTAACTCATCGCTATTCACCTGTGTGGGCAGTCTTCCTCGTGACTCGTTCTTCAAGTCGAAGTTTGCATCGCGAAAACGTTTAAACCAAAATCGCACGGTGAGTTCTTAGCAGACCCCTTTCCAAATGCAACATTGATATTGCGGGCTGTTTCTGCCGCGTTACTTTCGCTTCGGAATTCGTATTCAAAACTCACTCGAATTTTCGCAAAATCCATCTTTCTTGTCTAAGTTGAATAAGAAAACAATTGAAAGTCGATATTCAAATGTTTCACATTTTAAAAGAAGTACATCATAGAAACCATGCGAAAAAAGTTCCATTCAAAAACCTCAAACCATGAAGATTCTATGTCGATTCAAAGTTCCTATTACAATAAAAGGGCAATTTCATACTTTAACCCCTATTATTACGAAAATGTCATCTTTGGACAGTAGATTAAAAAAAAGATCTTTACAAATTATAGTATGAGAATATATATATTTATTTATACTTTATTGTACTGAGTGTACAATATCATACATTTCAAGTAATTTCATATACAAGTAACTGCAAAGGGCGGTATCATCGGTGAAAGCTATTTCTACCAGGCCACCTTTGCATGGATATTATTGGTAGGAAAGGAAATATAGATAAAAGATATCTGTAAGTAACACAAAGAGAACCGGCAATGGCTGCATCATGTTTTATATGTGTAATTATGTAATGACAGATTAAATTCTTACTTTATCATTTAGATGTAAACTGGAAATTCAGCAATTACCTGTTAACAAATAAAATACATTATAATTATTAAAAAAATATTATAATAACTAAGATAAAAACCACGTGACACTACTTCGCGTTCATCATGTTTATAAATGAGTCACAAAAATATTTATCACCCGTAAAGTTTCATCAAGTCATCCTCCTGGCTTTACCCCAATCTGGTTAGACTAGTGACAGTTTATGAGGTACTGACGCCCTATAACGACATTCAAAGATTTCATGGCAGCCGGGACCGACGGCTTAACTTGCTTTCAAAGGCACAGGGCAAGCGATAAGTTATAATAAAATACGCACATAACTCCGAAAAGTCTAGACTCTCTGCTTAGTAGTCTGTCAGGATCTACAGTTGGCTATCGCTGCTCACCGTTAGAACCGCGTTATTCAGGAGTCCTGCCACGCACGCGTAGCTTATAGCGTAATTACGTGATGCATAGAGTGTAATCTTCGTTGAAAGGTAAATTACACCCAGAGACAAAACAAATAAAATAATCATAATCATGTCACAAAAATCACAGACTCGGCATGCATCGCAACCATAACCTCCGGCTTCGCAGTTGAGATGACTAACCACTAATTCTACCTTGAATTTTGTGTGAAACTTCTACTCACAACGTGACCTTGAGTTGTATCTGGTACTAAGGTTATAGCATCATAATTTCTTATTATACCTCCATTAAAGTTATATTACAATTCCCCGAATTTGTAATATGTTCTCATATTCCAATAACGGTGTACCTTAATCTACCAATGCCCGGCGAAATTTGAGTGTGGATCAAAAGCTTTATCCTATGAACGTATTAAAGTAGAAGTTAATATTTGATATAATATTAATGAATTTTTTTTACTTATATAAATAGTGATTTAGTTAAATAATCTCTCTAAGGAAATAGTTTTATTAAGTACCTTACGAATTTAATCAGTAAGATATTTTATTTTAAATAGCTTTTATAACGTAACATGAGGATGACTACAGCTATATATTACTGACTGACTGACAGACAATGCACAGCTGCACAGCTGCACAGCTAATGCTCACAAGAAACTGAAATTTGGCATGCATGTTCCTTGGAGACTATAGGGCTGCACTAAGGGATTTGTTGAAATTCTCAAGGGATCCGGCAGAAACGGTTAATTAAAATTTTGCGGGCTTACCTGCGGTTCAGTTTTAGTCATTTATCATCATCCTCCTAGTGTTAACCCAGTTTCAACCTGCAGTGCGCCTACTAGTCTAACCGGATTTGGCTGCGACTAGTGACTGCCTGTCTGACCTCTGCAACCCGAAGGGATAGCGATATTCTAAGGTTTAGAGTAGAGTCAGTTTATTTAGAAGGTGCTAACGCCCTATAACAACCGTCAAAAATTTTCATGACCGTGTTTACGACGAAAATTAATCAGCGAAATAACTTTTATGTCTTGAAGAATATAAACATGAAAGAGGAAGTAATGTGTACTACCTCAAATGAGTTATATAGGTTGAAAAATATATCTTGTTGATAAAGAAATATATGAGATGTTATAACCGTCTTGAAATAAAATTAATACGAAACAATTTAGTGTATTCAGACGATTTACAATCCTGTAATATAGTGCTGCGGTGGAATGACACTGATCTGATTTTATTGCATATTTATTTGTCATCATAACATTTGAATTTTTGGTCACGTAACATGTAAATCAAAATCTTCCGTTACTGACTGAATTCATGTAAATCAATATGTTATTTTGTAGTTATTGACTAACTGACAGACAGCGAACAGCCGAAACTACGGGTCGCTTATTAACCGTGAGGCGGCGTTGTGTTCGCGCTTGCCACTTGAGAGAAAAGTTGGCCGTGGATTGAAATCTAGACTGTCCTGTGCTATATAAATCTAGGGAACCATTGTCAATAGATATGGGTTAAGGCTTGGCGGGGGAGCGGTGAATGCTTGCCGATCCCGCAACCACGGCCATAAGTCAAAGTGGAACACAGTGGAGGTTTAGCCGGTAGAAGTCCGGCGCACCCCTATGCCGATCGCCGCGCAGAGGAAGTCCAAGAGGATTACTCCACTTAAAAAAAAGGACTATAAGGTACTAAGAGGGGAGTTACTTAAATTTCCTTAGGATTGGAAAGAAACAGGCATCTTCTAGTACTAATGATTAAAATTGAATCAACTCACAATAATTACACTTTGAATTTCAGTATGCAAATTAAAAAATATAAATTTTACATTTGCGATATATTTTAAAACATCCCAAAATAATTGGCAAGTAATAGAAAGGCAATAACAAGATTTTAAATTCACTTTCTATATTATATTCATGTGATATCTCTAAACTAAGATAAAAACCGCTACAATCCCAAGATACCTTAACCTTTTTCGATACCACGAATACATCATAAATTAATAAGACAAGATATTACGTCAACAACATATACAAACATCAAAACATTGCGTAAGCTTTGCTTTATTTATTGATATTGTACTAGACTAGACATCTTGCACGGGTCCGCCCACGGGACTACCTTATTTGTGGGGAATTTTCAAAAATCCCCACTTAGCTCTACTATACTGCCTCCCCCTTCATGGGATACAGGCATGAGTCTATAAATAAAAAATAAAAATTGTTGTTTCGACTCTGTGTGTTCATTGTGTCCGTTAGTTGTATGGTTGTAAAGTCCTCCGTGACAGAGGATTTAATCCTAGTGCGAGAGATGTCAATTAAAAAAAATCGGTAGCAGTGTACGTACAGTTCTGAATTAAGGCGCTGTCCTAAGCGACTGTTTTGGTAAATGAGGGGGTGAAGCAGGGGAGGTGAAGGGAGCTTAGCTCCGTCTACTGCGGGGCGCCCCCCTTCATTCTCGTCGCGTGCAGCCGTATTCTGGCGACATCCGTATTCCAATATTTCAAAATCGCAAGCAAAACGTTTTAGCATATTGAATTGAGATACTGATATTAAAATTTATATTACATACATCAATCTGTTTGTACAATATAGGCATAGCGCAATTTTTGTTCTTAGTGCAGCCATGAGCAAAACTGGTTTACATTACACGTTATAGGTATTAATAGTTGACGAAAGTAGGTAAATACCTACGTGCCGTAAGATGATAAAAATAATTAAGTCAGTTCCATGTATGGAGAGGCCATTATTATGTTTGTTTTGTTTTTGTATAAAAATAGTGAAGCTGTTCATAGAATACCTACATCTAATTCCATTCCAGCCAGTTTTCAAATCTGTTTAGCAATAAATTGGCTGTGACATACGGGCGGACGGACAGACAGACATTGCGAATCTATAAGGGTTCCGTTTTTACCATTTTTGGCTACGGTACCCTAAAAAACACAATACTGTTCTACTAAGCGCAAAAGTCGTATCTCAACTAAAGCGAGTTACGAGATAATTGAAGTTTAGTAAAAGTTGATTTCTTTTATTTTTTTATGGATGTTTATTGTTATTAAAGGTATAATTATTATGGTAAAGGTTTCGAAATACGTCGCCGTTTTTAGGGGTTGTGAGTGATTGGAGAGGGAGGAGGGGAGGTCTTGAAACCCCCCTCACCATTTTCACTTGCCGGAAATACTTGGTTACCTCTGAAAAAAAAACTCAAAACATCGGTGTGTATGGCACTGCCAACTTCCACATTCATCACACTAGTTTAATAAACTAAGGTTGACGGAGCCCTGTGAAGGGCTCCTATTTGCGGATTAGGGGTCAAAAGAGAACCTATTTAGTTACTTATTACAGTCGCACCGAACCCTAGGCACTCGAAAGCACTGACGCACAAATTTGACATTAGCTGTCAATATGATCATTCCAAGATGGCAGTTTTGCGTTTCGTTTCACGTTTTTCACATAAAACCTAAAAATGACATTTGTAAAACTGTACTAAAGTATAAAAACTACGTTCCGTTTTGCATAATTGCTGAAGTATTTATGAAATTTTGGAAATTGTTTAAAAATATTTAGACGCAACTCCGGCAGCCAAAATTACTTTTAGGGGATTAAAACGAACTCCCTTAAGCCCCCTACACTACCAATACCCTCAAATTCAGGCGACTCGTTTCGAAACCCAACCCATTATAATTTTTCAAAATAGATGAAACATCAAAAATATATGTGGATATACCGTATTCATGAGATACTGCTATGTCGCTTAGAAAATTATAGAATTAGAATTTGAGTTACTGCTTTTTCGTTTGCTCTCCTCATACATGTTTGTATGGAAAATATAAAAAATTTCTTTCGCTTCAAATATGTGTTGTTTCAAAAAAAACATTAAAAGATATTTATTCATATTCATTTATCATTTATTAACGAAATACAGAGTTTACAGGTCATCAAAAGTTAGCTGTCTCCTACAACCCGGCAGGTTTTCTTTATTCTCATCGAATGTTAAAGGCAGTGTGTGAGGTGATAAGGCTTCAATACTTATTATTTGCTGTTGTACACGAGGCACAGTTTCATTTACTTTCCTTTTACGGCTTGGTATTGTAGAAATTTCAAGCACTGATGAAACGTTTTCTTCTCCGTGATCTCGCAATGCCATCCCTTGAGCTTGACGAGAATCAACAATTTCAGGCAACTGCCAATTCATATAAAACGCCACAAGCTTTTCTTCTCCCAGAAATCGTCATCTCTTTTTATAATTTCTATTTTTAGTGGTATACTTTCGCCACTCCACACAGCAAATAAACACTTTTGTTTGCATGTAACGTGGCGTTGCCCCTGAATTTGGTAATAACAATTACAATATTTGTTTAGACTAGTCAGTTGACTTTTTTATCATGTTTCCATATTTGTATTTTATTGGCTCTTATACTATTTTCCAGGCCATTCTTATAGGCAACTATAGAACATTAAATTTCCACAATCGTGTTTGGACCTATTAATCCATCTGGCATGGCACCAAGAAACGGATAATCCACAAGGCTCGATTGTTACATTTTCTTGCTTCGCCAGTTGTTGCAAAGCCAGTTGTTCATTTTAGATTCCATGTGCAACTGATTTTAAATTGCAAATATTTTATTTGTACAAAATATTTTAACTTAGTTGGCTTTACTGCTGTTATCTCTTCTTTTTACCACTATACCAAAATTTCAATCTGTCAACATATTCTTACGCAATTCGAACCAGTCACTGCTATCCCTCTTGTAATTTTTGCTTATCACTACGCAATTTGAGTCAAACTTGTTAAAAAAATTGTTTGGCATTTCTTGGCTAGCTCTGAAACAGATCGTGTTAGGAATGACTGCACTCAAATGTGTGTAAGATGTTGCAGAACTGTTATCTTTAACTTCACTGTAATTACAATAAAGATAATTAGTTACGTACTTTATTATTAAAAAAATACTATATCTTGTGTTATAGCAATCAGAGAAGTCACCTTCTTACTTATAAATGATTGATTTTAGAAATTAAAAAGATATTAGATGTACTGAGACATACCTAATAGAATAATCAAAGTTTTACCCGATGTACCTAAATAGTTCACATATATGTTCACAAGACAATAATACAACATTCGTTACCGCTTGTGTGCGGATTGCGGAGCGCCATATTAGCGCTGTTTATTGTTCGCCGTGGCGGGCGGCATCTTAGCGCTCCAGGCGCTATGACAAGCTAAGGAATTTGCAATATAGGTACATAAAATGATTCGATTTTATGTTATTACTCTTTCAAAAATTGAAAACTGTGGCAGCTATGTTTTGTAAGAATAATTTATATAATTATATTATGCATAATCGATAATCTATAACATTAGTCAGTTATACAGTTAGTCATAAAAGACTCTTATGAAAATAATTTGTGTAAAAATGTTACATATTTCATAATCACTTGGCCATGGATGAATTTCTATTTCATTACGACCCTTCCTTGTACAAATCCTTCGTAAAACTTCATTTCTCTTAGTGTCCATATTTTATTCTTCTAACTATATATTTACCTATAAGCACAGAAACAATAACACATTAAACGCAACAAGAGTATAAACTTAGGTCCTAATTGTATGTGCCCATAGTATGGCTAGATGCGCGACGAAAAGCCTATTTGATTCAAAGTATTCAGTCTATAACATAAAACATGAAATTACAAACTCAATTTGGCGTATTATAATAAAAAACAGGTTTACGTAAAATTTCGTGCAGCGGAGACGCAAGCGACATGACCTATCTCTCACAGGGCTCATAGCCGAATGATGAGGTCTGGGCGGGGCGTAAACTAGCAACTGACACTCAGTACACCACTTATGCTAATAAGGTTTAAATTGCTGAAGCGTTTGATATTGATGGGATCTACCGAGCGTCAAAATCATAGACGTTTGGCAGATTTTATTTAATTTTACAAAATATACAGGTATAATATGAAAATAAATAGGGTCATTCTTTAGTTCATTAGATTTCCTACAATATTATCAAAAAAAATACGACAGCTTACGATCAAAATATTGCAAACAGTGAGACGAAAGATTATTTTCTGCCTCGATTTTGCGATTTTTTTACCGTGATTCTATTTTTCGTACATGAAAAATTCTTTCAAAAGTCTTTTGTTCAGACTTTTGACTTTAAGCTCTAATTTTTGCTAGTTTGTAATATGTACCGTAATGGCTAGATGCGCGACGAAAAATTAGGAGTTTCACGGCTTCTGAGGTATAACAGCGCCTTAAGTAAATAGATACGGCAACCGGTTGATTTTTAGTACACTTAAATACGGAACATTTCGTCTATTGTATAAATATTACTCAGGAGTCTAATGAAATTGTACTACGTAAAATAAGACTTGATTGAAGTGATAAATTACGAGATTGTCAACCTTTTGGAGATGGATACACTAAAAGGTTATTTGGTATTCTCTTTTAGTATACTCCAACTTTTGTTTATGTGTGTAGAATATAGTAGATGGTTGGTTGTAGTTCAGAAAAAATATGAAATTATAGACGCTTTTTTTTAGGATGACTTACTGAAGCAATAGTGGATTGCAGACGTGTCGTATGGTATGTAAGTTTGAGTAGTAAGTGTCTGCGCGTGTCTGAGATTTCAATAAAAATTTCTATTTTCTCTCACCATTATAGTTGTTATTGTTTTGTGAATACCGACAGTGCCGAAGCTCAAATCTGGATAGGTGCTGTAACCCGCACTTCTCGGAAACAGCGCTACAGTTCATAAGTCATGTTGCGACCAACGATGGTGTTCAAAACGTCGGTATGTAATAAGATTGGTCTTTATTTTAAAATAAACCATTGTATAACCGACTCATTAACATTAATAAAAAAAAATGTTTAGGTTCCATACTAAGACTGCCAACTTAAAGTGGAATTGGGCGGGCCACGTGATCCGGATGCAACCTTGCCTATGGGCAAAGATCGTCACGCAATGGGTGCCGTAAGGCAGGGGGCGGAACAGATGCAGACCCGGAAAGCGATGGCGTGTCGATCTACACAATTTTGACAGACACTGGCCCAATTCAGCAAAAGATAGGGATGCTTGGAAGAATGCAAGGGAGACCTTTGCCCAGCAGTGGGACAACATGGGTTAAAAAATAGGTTTCATACAGTGTATAAGTAAAGGTACGATACATTGTTAAATATTGACACCCACGTCACCTTATTCCCTTTCTTATTTCAACGTAAAACATAGTACTCTATGTTTTACGGGCGCTAGAGGTGCCAAATTTGCTGGGAAAAAAAATGCATACACAGTTCTGTTCTTTCGTTCAACCAATTAAACAGAACATTATTGATTATGACTATTTGAAAATTGTATGTGGTAGCGCCATCTATCTTTCTATTGATAGTTAATTATGTCAACACCTAGCTAATAAATTCCTTTGCATTCCTTTGCGCAGTGTCAAAACGAGCGATCTTTTATCCCTTTCATTCCCAAAAGCACGCCTTGCTTTAATTGGTCGCGGAATTCGATGACGCTGTGACGGAGTCGAAGATCAATCGTCACGCTGATCGGTCGCGTGCTTACGCAGCCCCGCGCCGCGCCGAACGCGTGCAATACCGCAATGTTTTACCGCTTTATACTATAAACGAGAACTAAACCGCCCGCGGGTGTAGTGGAGAGATCTGTGCAGCTTCGGACTGGATCCAGGCGGAGTAATCGGTTTTGTAGCCCGACTCTCGAAGACGCCGGTGGCCGCCATTTTGTCAAGGTAAGGCGTGCCTCCTTATAAATTCCAATAACCATCAAGATCGCCCGTGCACCTATCTTCTAGGCGATTTACCAGCCATTCTTTATACAGTCCACTTTATTAAATATTTTCCATATCACCAAATCGCCTAGTACATATTTCGGTGCAACGCCGAACCAGTATGCGAGGCTGAAATGTCAATACTTCTCCCGCTATGATTCAAAACGTAATATTACACTGTAAATAATATCGCAGTATATATTTTGCCCGGGAGTATTGCAATATCCTACTGATAAAATTAGCTTTATGATTTAAAAATTTATTGCTTTTACGGGTGCTCGGCGGATTTTAAGCTTCCTATTTGCATTGGTCACTATGCTTCTACAGCGCTACTAGCTAAGGTACAACCTTATTTTGATAGTGGTTTCCCGTTGTTAGAACAATAGGGATTCAGTTCTCAATAGGATCTGATATAGCCTTTGCATATTAATAAGTCTTGTATGTTATTAAAATACGAAGGCTAAAATTGGTCGCGAGACAAAAGACAATTTCTGACGTGACCACGACAACTATAGACAAAGGGTTGTCAACAGGGATGATTGTTGCACGGTTATTACAGAGAGCAGCACTAGTGGGGTAATGGCATATTAAACAGATTTTTTACAACATATAATAACATTTGGAAAGGCGTGCCAGCATATTCACTTTACTGTACACTCTAGGAGAGCCATGTGCCTGACAACTTATTAACGCATTCCTAATCCGGCACCCATTTGAGGTACAAGCCTTGTGGTCATAACAGATCAAATGTCGGAAGAAAGACACCATACTTGGGTAAGCTCTTTCAGGTGCGCATTTTCTTGACTCCCTTGTTGGGAGTCAAGAAGGATTTCGAGATATCGTGACGGTTTGTTTACTGCTCTCGTTTGTGGTGCCATATATGTCAAGTCATGTGCAATATTCTCTATTGCCTGCTGAGCGCTTTCAAGTTTGCAAAAATATGATTTTAATATTAATATCAGTGTGAATTGCTATTATTTCTTTAGTGTGTGTTTCACGCCGGCAGCGTCAAAAAATTGAAAATGATGTTAATAAAACTGTGTATGCATTATCTGCCATTAGACTAGTAGCAATGAAAACAGATTTACATAGAAGCGCAGTTCTTAAGGATTTCGTGTGCCGATTCCAAGTGGAGACTGTCTCCAGTTTAGTTCGTAGTTGGCGCCGTTGGCGGCCCAGCGCCGCCAACGGCGCGTCGTTCTCCGTCTCTCTTGCTCTCGTAGTTAAGATTCACAGGAGGAACGTTCGTCTCTCTTGCTCTCGTAGAGACAGCTGTCACAGCGCGACTACCACGCCGCCAAGCGGCAATTTGGGTCACAGAAAGTTTGTCTTCAGAGCGCCCATAGGAAATGCGCCTCTATGTAAATATCTGAGCTTTTTGCTAGTAGCAATGGTATCGTTTTTTATGCTATTGAATTGCCCTTAATTTGAATGCCTTAGTAACATATTTATTGAAGGTCGTATCAAATCCAGCCAGGTAAATTATAGATTATTAATTTAATTATTATATTTGATAAAGCAGTTGTTTTAGCGAGTAAAATTATGTACGTACATATATATTTTAGTAGATATAATCTCGTGTCACGGTGTTCGTTAGTAAATTCCTTTCAAACGGCTTAACCGATTTTAGTGTAAATTTGCTAGATCTTTGAACAGGCTGTGTGCTATTTTTTACCTCTAGTCGATAAAGCTGAACATCGCCAGAGTTAATTTTTTAAGATGGTTGAGTGTTGCTGATTTCTGCTTGAAAATGGACCGGCTCGACTTGAGAAGTTCTACCCTCTCAAAGACTATCGACGTAAATAATAGTATCTATACTCTTTGGTTTGATTGCTGATACATCTATACTACTGTCGCTATAGTGTTTTGTTGTTGTACTATTCACATTTTTTTATATCCATTTATTTCTAATCAGTGTCGCGAAGTGTTTTGGCTGTGTCAGCAATCATGGTATGTACTACAAATTGTAAGATTAAGATTCTGATTTTAAAAAAGAGTGGCATGAGTTTCTTCCAGGCTCTTCTCATAGCCCTACCATCTCGAACCTGGTTGTAAAAAAAGAAATGACGTTCATAAGTGTTGATTTTGTAACCTATATGAATAAATGAGTTCGAATTTGAATTTTCGTATTGTTCGGTAAGTGAGACTGCCGGAGGCCAGTGTTGGGCATTAATCAATTAATTTGTCAATTATCTTGTTATTTGACTAAACAATTAATTGCGATTAAAATAATTACAATTAAATTAATTGCAATTAAACTTTTAATTGTACCTTGCAATTAAATTTATTTGATTATGGTACGTCAATTGTAACTCACAATTAAAATAATTGCAATTAGGTAACTTTTTTAGTTGTTTTATAAAACAATTAAAACTAACAATTAACTTTATGTATCAAAACGAAATTAGTTAAAGATTTAGAAAAAATAAGCTGTAAGTCAGACGAATAAAAAAGTGGTCAAAAGGCTGTAAGTATAGCTTAATTTTTCTTAATCTTTGTTTCTACATAAAAAAACTGCTTGTTGATAAAGAAATGAATATTTATTTATTATATTATTTGAATCGGTCTTTTATTTGTTACCCACAATACATGTGTATTTATTAAATTCAAATTGCAATCTCTCGATAGTCAGCGTAAGTGTTTTGACCTTATTTGTCTCCATAAGATAATGCATTCTATTATTGATTCACCTGAACACTATCAATGTTAAACTTAAACACAAAAATTTAGAAGCCGTCAGCCACATCTTAATAGAAAACGTTCACTTAAAAAACATATCATACTACAACCCCATTGTTAGAATGTGTCGTCTATACATCGAACTTTTACCTCAACACAGTGACGAGCTGGACGTTGTTAACTGCGGACTGCTATGTTTTAAAAGAAACGTTAGACGTATTATGACAAGTGGGGCGTAACTCGCTTAGCTATATGGATCGGTTGTGTACCTATACTATAGTTTGTTTTAGATTTTTCTTTGTTTTTTGTGTCTTTAGTCACTTTTGTTATATTATTGTCATGTTGAGTACACATGTTGAGGAATGCTGTCTTGAACTTACCCTTTTGTTAATATTGTATAAAGCATGTATTGACTGTATTCTGTTTTATGTGCCAAATATATAAAATAAAATTTTACCACAGGAATAGGATACTGGGATACTTTACTACCCGGAGCCACACGGGTATATTATATATTTATATATACCGGCTGTATATTATACAGTAGTATATTTTTAATTATTCGTTTTAATTAAAATTCACCAAACAATTGAAAATTAATTAATTGTTAATTGTAGTAAATCACAATTAACAATTAATTAATTGCTAATTGTTACTACTACAGTTAAAATTAAATAATTGTTAGTTGTAATTTTCCACAATTACAATTGATTAATTGTTAACTGTAGTAGTTACAATTAGCAATTAATTAATTGTTAATTTTTAATTGTGCTTGCAATTACAAAATTTGCCAACACTGCCGGAGGCCCTATACGTCTTTCCCTTCGCCCTCATCTTACTTCTCCTCCTATATGCTTTTTCCGATCTTATAGTACGGCAACGCAGTTGTGACTCCACTAGAGTTGCGAATGTCCATGGGTGGCAGTAATCGCTTACCATCAAGTGAGCCGTCTGCACGTTTGATTTATTTTTAATCGGATTAAAAAAAATATGGCATCGAAACAAATAAACCTTTTTCTGTTATATAAGTAAGTAATTAAGTAAGTAAATCATTTATTGACACACTAAATACAACGCACAATACAATAAATACAATACAAACAGCTAGGTATACAATTCACAATACAACAAATACATAGTAGTCAACTAATAAACATTACCCTACAAGCACAGCTATTTCATATAATTCGTTGTAAAGTTTGTAAACATTACTATTGTATTGTTACTGTAAGTCGCAATACTCGCAATCGATGTGACAGTACGGTTCACAATCAGCTTGTGATCGGTCGTGGCGACACGATTGCTGTTCTTCCTTGCGCACCGTAAGTGACGTGGTGGACATGAAACTTATAAACATAACAAATTTATAAGGTAAAGGTTGCTGGATTAGCTAGTATTTCTATAATATACAAATATTTATCAAATCTATAAAGTTTAAATAAACGTTGGTATCTCTCCAAATTTTCTTTAAAGTACAGATGATCCGTAGTGTATCTCTGAAGTCGATCGCTAAGCTCGACATCGTATTTCTCACAAGTCCCTAGGGCCGCCTGTCTCGCTACTAAACTGATGAATTGTATCATGAACATAATAAATCTTAGGGAGGCTTGACAACTAAAACACAGGCTGCGATTAATCTTTTTAATTGTTAGTTTTAGTGTAACATTTTTTCTTGGTTTCTTACACACAGTCATATATTTATACAGGCATATATTTATACAGGCATACATATTATAGGTCAACTAGTAAATGACAACAGCTACACCCGCACATGTTTCTTCTAAATATCACCGTTTTTGCTCGATCCCGTGGGAATTTTGGGTAATCCATATTTAGTGCATCCTTAAGGTGTCCAAAAATGCCGAATATCGACTTCTTGCGCCCAGTAGTTTCGGCTGTGCGTTACCCGGGCAGTTACCGCATATCTTCAAGTCCGATATCCTGCAGTCTCTCAAGACGAAAGTCTTTGACCAGTGTGTGTTGCCAGTGATGATCTACGGCGCTGAGACGTGGTCGCTAACTATGGACCTCATCCTAAAACTCAGGGTCACTCAGAGGGCGATGGAGAGAGCAATGCTTGGAGTTTCCCTGCGAGATTGAATCAGAAATTAGGAGATCCGCAGGAAAACCAAAGTCACCGACATAGCTATCCGAATAGCCAGGCTAAAGTGGCAATGGGCAGGGCACATAGCACGAAGAACCGATGGCCGTTGGGGCAGGCGGGTTCTGGAGTGGCGACCACGTACCGGTCGACGCAGCAGGGGTAGGCCTCCCGCAAAGTGGACCGACAATCTGGTTAAGATTGCGGGGAGTGGTTGGATGCGGGCGGCTCAAAATCGGTCTGAGTGGAGATCCTTGGGGGAGGACTATGTCCAGCAGTGGACGATGATGATGTTACCGGTCAGACAGTTAGTAATGCAAGATTTTTATACATACCGATTACACGAATACAAAAACAGTACCTGAGAAACCTGCGCGATGAGCTCATCGCGCAGGTTTCATTGTCGGTACTGAGCTCACAAAAAATGGTAGGCTATTGCCTTTCGGCGGCAGTGATCATTGCGCCAACCATGCAGTCTACCTTATTCAAAACATATGGGGACACTCGAAAGCAACAAAATACTATAATAATAAAATTAAGAAATCTGTTCACGATTGCCTTGTTCTTGTTGATTGTAATTAAAACCTTAGCCCTTTCGCATATTCTGCTTATGATACATTGTTTCTTGTTTTTGTGTTTGATGTTTTGATATGTTTCTAACTTCCTCATATTTTAAAGGTTGTTTGGCGCTTATGTTATGCCAATATGTGGAAACTGTTAATGGATTTTGTATGGTTTAGTTGTAAGTAATTTTATCTGTATAATAACTTTTTATCCCGAATAAAAATAAAATAAAAAATAAAATAAAATGGGAAAACAAAAAAAAGTAAACACAAGGCCTCAGTACATTTTATTTAGAGTATTTGTCTCTTCGCATATCATGTAGACTAAGCCTTTTAGTTTCAAAGGTAACAGCAAAAAGCTGAGTCGTGAATTTGTGTCGAAAATACACTTTGGATATTGCCAATCAATTTAATGTTGCCATTTTAAAATGTACCATGCACTGAAAGAGTATAGGTTTATTTTTAGGTGTTTGTTACATTTGATTTATTTAGATGTTCGTGTTTAGTTTGTAGATGGCAAACAGTATGAGCCCGTCCTGAGAGACCGTCTGTTGATGATCGGTTAATATGAACAATGACCACTGCAGTGTATAACTCATAATTGGTGACCCTTAAAATAATATGACTTGCCTATCCTGCCACAACCACAACCTTACTAAAATGGCCGAAATAAAGACGAATAAGCTATTTTCGGTAGCACTTCGAATAGGTCTCAACTCACGCAATCTGAAACAAATTCGTATTACAGAATAATAAAGTACACTTTACGAGACCCAAGTCGGAACCTGTGTAGTAAGTTCGTAGACTAATCATTATCGTCATAGGTTATTCCAGTTGCTCCCAAGGCCCTGGAGCCTGGGGTTTGCTTGCTAGTCTAACCAGATTTGACAGAATACTAGCTTTTCCACAGAGCGACTGCTGTCTGCTTCCAAAGAGATAATTATTTCATGGTTTACCAAAGCCTTTTTTTGGTGTACTGACTCCCCATGAAGCTATTCGCGAAAAATATCAAGGAAATATTCAGCAAACGCTAAGTCAAGTCCCGGTATGAGCGCTGTATCATCTATCAGATATGGGTAGCTGAATATCCACTTTACATTTTTATATCTCAAAATCTAAAGCACCATTATAATAAAACCATACACTTAAGTGTGCGTCTGTAAACGACAACAATGTTTCGTTTGATCGCGTAATCATATTATGTTAAAGAGAATTTCATTACTTAAGGTATAAATTTGTCTTTCATATATCCCCGGCGTCCTTACAAGTCTTTGAGTTTAAATTTTCATGAGTTTATAATATTAAAATGGTTTGAGCTTTTTAGGTAGGATCTTGTCATTTGCGTATTTATAATTTGTAATGTAACAAATAATAATAATATAATAATATTCTACCACATACACACAACACCATCTAGCCCCAAACTAAGCAGAGCTTGTACTATGGGTACTAGACAATGGATAAAAATACATAATTATATACTTTTTTTTTGTAAATACATACAAATTATACATAGAAACACCCAGACCAAGACAAACATCCATGTTCACGCACACAAATGTTTGAATTGAGCGGGAATCGAACCCGCGACCTTCGGTGTAGCAGTCGCTTACACTCCCGCTGCGCCAACCGGTCGTCTGAATATCCACATTACATTTTTAAAATAATTGAAATGTGAGGGTATTGACACGAAAGGTGTTAACAAATAAAACTAATTTATATTCTAGGATTGCGATTTCAATTATTAATAATAACTTCTTTAAAGGAATATTACAGCACTGTTACCTGCGAGAGATACGCTACTTTATTCCTGTAAGTATGCCTAGAAACAGCGATAGCCCCTAAGATAAGTGGTATTCCTACAACTAACATATGACTGATAAGTTGTAGTGATAGCCCTTAGGATAAAAGGCATTTCAGACAGTAGTTCTGTTAAACTTAACTGCAGCGATATATCGTTGAATAATGAATATGCTTCATGAAGTATCGTCGCATAACATCAGAGATATTGGCTTTTGGATTAGGGGTATTTCTACAAGTAAGTATGGCAGATAAGTGGCCGCAATGGCCCGTTGAAGAAGGAACTTTCGTACGGAATATTGCGGGCTAGTTGCAGCAATAACCCATAAAGTTAGATAAGGGGTATTCCGACAAAAAATCCCGCCTGGTGACAGCAGTAACCCGTTGGACAAAGATGTTGCAACAAGTATGACTACTTTTAAACAACAACAGAGGTTCAATTCTCGTAAATTCGAAATCCAGTTTCGATCTAAAGTCGGTGTATGATATATATAATACTTATGTCATAGATGGTATTCTCTTAAATTATAAGATATATACTCTTACTGCCTCCATGGTCCAGTGGATAGCGTATGCGACTGCTGATCGGAGGTCCCGGGTTCGATTCCCGGGTCGAGCATAAGTGTTACTGGGTTTTGCCGAATTCTCAGTAGCAGCACGGAGTCTGGTGATGTGCCCGGTAATGGCAATAGGCTCGCCCCTATTACGTGGGACCTAAAAATTCATGGCAAAATGTGGATGTAATATTACACCTCTGCCCACCTCTTAGGGGATACAGGCGTGAGTCTATAAATAAAAAAAAATATATAAGATATATATGATATCGCGACTAGAATCGTATATTGAACAATGTGTCAAAATATATGTCCATGGCGAAATGTTTAACGATAATGATATTAAATTAGCAGAATACCAATTGTGAATCGTCAAAATCTAATCTCATTTCGTTGAATATATAGTCTCGATGTCCAATAAAATAGGAGAATTGGCCTTCTGAACGTTGTAACATGAATGTACTTACAAATGCGGATAAGTGGCAACAATAACCTGTTGGATAGAAGATGGTTTCACGTCGTATCCTTATCTTTTCTCATCATTAAATCTCTTCGTTGCCTCTCTAGACACTTTAACTTTCCTCTTCTCATCATTAAATCTCTTCGTTGCTTGTCTCGAGACAGTTTAACTTTTTCCGGGACTTCACGAGTCACTGGTCACTGCTGCTAAACTTGGCTACACAGGTGACACAATAGAGGGAATAAAACTGGGACTAGTCCCATAAAAATGTTCACGATATTTTTAGCGATAGCCTAGTGAAGTGACTTACTGACCACTACGCGTACTGATTAGTGATGAAATCCCCGACGTGCGCCGCTGACTTTAGAAGATTGAAGACTAATATAGCGTAGTCAAACTGGGAGGTGTACAAAGGTGGTAAACGTTAATAGGAATGAAAATAGACTAAATATAAAATACATAACATAACTTCACGCCTTTTATCCCCGAAGAGGTAGGCAGGGGTGAATTACACGCCCACTTTTCGCAGGTTATGTTTCGGTCCCAATGTAATAGGGGGGGAACCTATTGCCATCTACCAGACACATTACTAAGCGAGTCATAATTAACATTCTTAATACACACATAACTTCGAAAAGTCAGAGGTGTGTGCCCGGGGTAACTGAGGATCGTACCCGAGACCATCGTCTCGGCAGTCCGTTACGTAAACCACTGGGCTATCGCCGCTGTCGAAAATATAGACTAATTCTAATATTACCTATATAATTATCAATAATATATTATGCCAATCAATATGAAACTCAGTATTAAGTAATAATACTAGTGGTTATCAGACATATTTGGCTACCTCTTACCCCACGCAATAATATGTATTGATTAATAATAATTATGAAATTATTTAGATCAAGAGAATCTAATATGGCGATATTATATTGACTCATCTATGTCTACGCAAAAACCACAAGTCGATCAAAGCTTTAATTTGATAATTTCATTCACCACTTGAAATCAAATTAAACCCACAAGAGTGTCGCTTACAAATAACTAATTACATTGTACATAATTAATACAGAAGCTCTCGTACAAGTATCGTACTTGTGATGAAAATGTTATACGGGAGATTTTCGTCCACAAGACAATAACATGAACAGCCTTAAAACAAAGGAGGACTAGATAATTTCATTCGTCATCGGCCCTATAAAGGATCTGTCCCACTGCTGGGCACGGGCCTCTTCCCACTATGAGAAGGGTAAGGCCATAGTCCACCACGCTGGCCAAGTGTGGGTTGGCAGACTTCACATGCCTTTCGAGAGCATTATGGAGAACTGTCTCAGACATGAAATGCAAGCAGGTTTCAAGATGTTTTCCTTCACCGTTTAGCAAGTGATAATTTATAATTTAATGTGCACATATCTTCGAAAAGTCATTGGTGTGCGCTGTGGATTCGAACCCGAGACCCTTTGCATAGTAGTCTGTCGGTCTATCCACTGGGCTATCGTTCGAGAAGACTGTAAGATAATAGTTTCCAAAATTGGTGTACTGTAGTTTTTGAAGAAGGTAGTTATTGGTTTTAATTTAACATTTTGCAAAGAATTTTAGAGACAGATGATTTTTCACATTTATCCTAGGACTAAACAGCGGATCATATTTTATCTCATATTTGTTTCCAAGTCATATAGCACAAGTCAAAAGTCTGTCGTGATAAATTGCACAATTGAAATATCACCGAAACATCTAAGCAAGATTTGGTACTAAATGTTATTTAAAACTTATTATAATATCATCGGATGACTAAGTTAGTCTTACCATTACATGTTCCCCGTATGCACAAGAAGATTTTGAGAAGAGTCAGATAGTTCAAGACACGAAAGGATAGTCAGAATATGGGCAGGCGTACGCAATTTATCATCGCCTACGATACCAATAATAAAATTGTTCTCTATAGAAATGGTACAATCAAACAAGTCGTCGGTGGACCAGTTTGAAAAAATACCTTGGCTCGCTCATAGAGACGAGGAACACTAAAAACTGTTTTGTATACGAGTGTCAATGTGGGTGTAATGTAACGCTGGTAGCGACGATGTCTTGCTGAGCGATTTTCGCCCTTATGGTGGTCTACCGGGAAGTTGTTCGACTGTTCATATATCGTTAATGTTACCCTTCTCATAGTGAGAAGAGGCCCGTGCCCAGGAGTGGTACGGTATATTATATGGGCTGATGATGAAACATCGTTAATATACACAGTCCTCATATTGTCACTTTAGGTGTATTTTCGTACTTAATTACGTGAATAAGTGTTTTACCAGCGATATTTAAAATTATCTCTCCTTGGTTCTTTTTTAAGTAAGTATCATTTTATCATCTCACTCGCACTTTCGAGCAGTTTCAGGCTAGCGTTTTATACGCGTGTCAGAAGCAGGAAGTCCCTATAGTGTAGAGACAGTTTTGATAAATAAAAGAGACAACTATCAAATCATACTTTCATTTATTCAGTTTGGCACAAGGATATATCTTTAGATTACGTCGTGATTCTACATTTACATTTAGAGCCCAGTTCGCAAAGCAAATGCATAGAACCAAGAGAAAGAACGGGCAATAAAACTCTTGATCATTCTTTTCAATAAGTACCTAATAATTAACAAACAACTATACAGCCAATTTATATCAAATATCAATGTTGTGGGTATTATATTACTTGGTTATATATTACTAGACAGGTCTTTCTTACAACAGAACATAATTTATCCTATATTACTAATATCTCACAAACTATCAAACTACCCACAATATCAATAAGATAATGATTACATCATCTTACATTGTTTCCTAGATGATGAAACAAAAGAACAAGCAACACAGAATATTAAAACACAGTGGCAGTTAAATTGTCAGAACCATATCGTACCTGAGCAGTCGTCGAAGGAGAATAGGACGAGCTAGCCGAGCCTGTCGACTTATATATCTAGCTTACACCTTATTTACACGTTTGACAGTTTAACTTTCAAACGTCATGTCACTGTCATTTAACTGCCACTATCCTCTTACATATTATGTATAAATACTCGGATATCAGTAATTTCAGCCCACGGCCCAAATATATTTCCATATCTCTCACGCGCGTATAAGCTTGTTTTTGGAAGCGCATGGTAGGCGCGTATAGGTGCGCCTTTTGACACACGTGCTTGACGCGTATAAGCGCGAGCCACGGTGATACTGACACGATATCACTACCGTTTCGAGTGAACACGCCGAAATATGCCCGTTTACGCGCGTCCGGTTTTTTGAAGCGCGTAATATAGCGTATACTGAAACGACCATATAAGCGCAGAAAAATACGCTAATCTGAAACTGCTCTTCAACCTTCCCCTATATAAATCTCTAATACATATATACAGTGTCGTTGCGAACTGTAATTAAATTCCAAGGATAATAATAATATATCAACTTGTATTGTGATAAGATTTGCATTAGTAATTGAACAGGAGTGTTGTGTATTTCTAAGTATAAACCGAAGATGTACGTGGTTGAGATGGGCGGTGCGGGGAAAACATAGCGCCAATAGTTTAACTAGCTGAGCGAAGCTTAGAATGTTAAGTGATCGATCGTTCTATACCTACTCTTGCATAGAATCTGTTATGTTCTCAATTTTATTATGTTTTCAGAGAGGATGCCTGTACTGGTTAATAATCCTGCATCGCGATGTTCTTCACAAGTGTTTAGCCAATGGACACAAATAGTTTGCATATCTTGAGTATCGCACATTGTGTTGGCTCATGTGGGGTACATACATACATACATAGACTCACGCCTGTTTCCCGGAGGGGTAGGCATTTGCAACGATCTTGACATATCTCTCTTGCTTCATTCACTCCCATCAAATTCCTCATGCATGCTCTTCTGTTCAGGGTACTTCTAACCTTTCCTGTTTTATGGATGTCTCCGATCTGGTCAGAGCACGTCCGTCTTGGTGTTCCCCTTCGTGCTGTCCCATTCACACTTGCCTTATATATCGGCTTGATCAGTCTTTAGTCATCCATCCTCTCCATGTGACCAAACCATCTTAGCATTCCTTTCTCGATGCTTGTCACTACATGTTCTTTTACACCATAACACTCTCTTATCACACAATTCTTTACTCTTGGAATAGTGTTAAGTAGCAATCAAAGATATCCGTAAACAAATCGCATGCATGCAGTCAAAAAGTAGTTTATTTTTATAGTTATTCGGAATATTGAAAAATAATTTCATTTTAGAATAATTTATGTTTGATCATATTACTGTGCATTTGACTGATATTTCTATAAAAATAACGTCATTAAATTTGCTCAACTATCGAACCACGATGTGTTTGTTCTGACACACGTAAGTGCTACTCTGTAATCTAAATGAAATAAATAACTTAGAATTTCAATTTAAATTGAGGGCTTTTTTTCTCACATACCCATCCACAGCCTCCAATCCTCTCATATAAAGATACTCAAAGATTAATATGAGTTAGACGACCACATCAGACGATTAGAGCGCCCGCGTTACCAAAATTGTGCGTGAGGATCTTCGAGAATTGCTCTTAAAGTGTCATCGTAAAACAATAAACATAAATAAGTTGGACTGAAGCTAGTATGTACATATCTTCCTACATAATATATGTGCTTAAAGCGAATAAACATTGTTGTGAAATTTTAATGTTATTTTTAGCTCTTGACGTAGAAAAACTATGAGTGTCAAATGCTTGATAAGCACGAGTAAATATGATTTTTATTCGTACAAAAATATCTGTTACACTTTTTACACATACATTTTAATATAGACTACCTAACCGGTACTACTAGTACGGATAATATATAGGTAGTCGCGTATTTTTGTAGTCAATCTCACGACAGCTAATATTTTTGGCTATTTAGGCAACGATCTAAACTATTACACCATTAAATAGAAATATAATTATCGATACTGCAAAAGCAAAACTGGCGACAGAGCGGTCTTGTGTCATATTTGATCAAATACACAAAATATCGTACCATATAGGCCGAGGGCTTAAAGTTTACTGCGACTTATACTAAACAGAACACAATACCATCACACACGGATTTACGCATCGAAGCCATATTAATACACCCGTTGCCGCGACAGTCAATTGGGCAATTTGCTTCGTGCACTTCACGAAATTGTCACTACAATAGCCTAAAACACCGTAAACTCTATTACAAAATGCAGCCTCACGGGCTCAATTACGAATCATTATTTCGAACCCGTATTTGACCCAATTACATTTCCTTTATTAGGTCAATTATCAGCGTATTAATCACGTACGTGTATGAGCTAAATATAAGCTGAAAGGCAACTGAAATCATTCAAGACTATTCAGTATCCTGTAAGTAACGTACAATATTATTTTAAGCCAGTAATGTGCCACTGTATAAAGCCCTAGCAAAGGCCTACCGAACTTTAGTCCATCTCATTCGAAGTTTAGTGTCCTGGGACGAGTTCTTGCTACAGGACTCAAGCTTGTCTTGTCATCTTAGCAGGCCTGATGCGATGTTTTTGCCCTTTTAAAAGGTCCATTCACGTGTATTTATTCCCCTATGTCAATAAAAATGCATCATAATTAAATAACCCAAAATGCCACTTAAACGTGGTACGCCATGTCAGCAATTTTGCAATGGAATGAATTGTTGTATTCCTTGTTCGATCGTTTAATTGCATATCTAGAATATTGCGCTCCATTGCTCTTTGGCATACAGCTCCAAACGAAAATCAATTTGTGCTCTTTTGTCGATATGTTATGTAGACTCATTTTATTTTATACTGGCAATAGTAAGCAATAACCTATGAGACTCTTGTACACAATTTAACTGAGGAAAGCCGTTCTTCTTACATTTTGTAATTTAATGTACCAAAACTCATATCACTGCCACTGTGGGACATCTACAATGTTGCATCTTCACTGTTCAAAACGCATAATACCACTGATAATATCTAAAATAAAAATAAGTTCAAAAACTATAACCCGACTACGTCAAAAAGGGGTCTAAAAAAAACGAAACAAGAAAATAGCTCATTCAGATATAAATCCCGAAAAGTATAAGTACAGAAATGCTCAAGCTAAAGCCGTGGTCGCACCTATTGTATACTAGTGTACATGAAGTTATCTGCCATGTTTGTTTAATGCAGGTGATAGTTCCTGGCACACACAATAGTTAAGTAACAAGATTGTTTTTGCTTTGCACCTTGAAAATGTCATAAAAAATGTTGCCCTTGCCGTATATGCTGAATGCCGAAATTATTGGTGTCTTCAACAGCTTAAAATTAAATTTTACCTAATCACACTATACATAAATCATTTAAACGATGACACGACTACTTGTATAGAGCAAGAAAGTAAATTATATTGCAGCAAAGAGTTACTCTCTTTGCTTTTTGCGAGAATAATTACTTTGACAGTCAATGAATCATTCAAATTGCAAAGAACTTGCTCACGTCACTTTGAAGGCAGACTAATATAATTATTTCATCAATAATAAAGTTTTTATTCATAAAACAACTGTACAAAAGTCCATTTTATACCAAATTTTGTAACTATAAAAACTTTTCGAACCAACTCTATTAATTCAGACGAGTGCATAAAACAGTTCGGATGGGAATTTTATTCCAGTTCCATAATGGAAAATTTTTCTTGCTTAATATATTTTTGGGAGTGTATAATAAAATCAATGGGATTGGTTTTTTCGTGGGTAACCCAATAGAGTTTTATCCCCGTTGAATTATTTAACGACAGCCTTTATTGTGTAGAACTGGGATTGTTCTTCCGACTTTCTTATATTTATAATATATTAAAATGACTTGCGTATTTCGTGGAAATTGTAAATATATGTCATGTGTAGGAGGTGTTTCACTTAAGGTAAAAAGTAATCACACCCTTGTAGGTTGCGGCAAAATTAAACAACTTTTCTTAAGTTATACCCGCCGAGAAAATTCTAGGAAGTAATTTGAGTATCGCACGATTATCTACCGTTTACTTTTGTAGCTGGCAAAAGCGTTTTAAAATCAGATTAAGCTTCCTGTTCAACAAAAGATGAATTAAAAAGAAAAGTTTTTCAACTTCGCATGAATAAAGACTTAAACACAAACGGTTCTCAGCTTGAGATATTTTTTTTCTTTTAATTTAAAATCCTTAGGAACTCTTATTGAATGAAAATCCTCAAAATTCAGTATCGCCAAACTGCCCTTTTTCCAGGCTCCTTGCTTTTCTAGTCCTTCCAAAGGTTGCCTGGAAGATATTGCTCATAAGTGATAAGGCCGCCATTTCTGCCGTCCTTTAACTAGAACCCCGTTAACCCTCAAATGGTCGATTTTGAGTTTTGAATGCAAATTAATACAGTTTTAAATTCTCTATCTTTCTGTCTAAGAACCATATCTCTATCACTTACGGTTATAGAGATATTAAAACATGATTTACCGTTAAATTACAAAATATGCAACAAATCTTTAACTAAAAAGTGACTACATTACGCTTCTTAGCTTAATGCACGTTAAAGTACCTTAGTTTCAAAATTCGCCAAATATTTTTTTCATTTTTTATAAGCTTAAACTCCGTGTGGTGACGGATGAAGAATACGGATTGTCACCACCCCATATCATCCCATGGGTGTCGTAAGAGCCGACAGAGGGAGCATATCATGCAAAGAACAGCACTGTAAGAGAAGGAAAACTTGATACAAACCCTATACCAACCCGTTGGGCCAGCGTGGTATAGTAGGCCAATTCCTCCTTTCAAAGGAGAGGCCTAGTCCAGCAGTGGACTGTTAAAGGCTGATGATGATGATGATGATGATGAAGCTTAAACTACGTTAATTGAATATTCTTGACTACAAATACACTAAGAGCCTATAACTTGTTTATAGTTAAGGATCAATTTTGATAAAACAGGAATAAAAACAATGCTATAAACTATTAATGATGAAAATCTTATCTTAATTCTGGTTAGACGACCATAACGGTATTTTTGCCAAGTAATCAATATTGCGATTTGCTCAAAACAATTCGTAAAAAAGCGTTATTTACTTCAAACATGGAATTTGTTAAAAAAAAAATTAGTAATTCTTAACTTAATAACGGCTAGCCCACGTTCCCTAACTAGAAACACGTTATCCATTTCTCGCGCTTCATTAATTCCGGGAGTGTGCGGGGATGCCACATGCGTGCGAGCATGGGATATGCGCACAGGGAGGTTTGCCATTCCACTCGGAGAGCTTATAGCGTGCAAGCGTGCGTTATCGCATCGTGTTCCCGCAATAACTCAAATATGTCGGAGAACATTCAGAGGTAAAATTCATTATTTTTATGTGTAATTCTTTATTAACATATTCTTCCTTAATAGCTCCACCAAGTTTGAGGGAAAAATAGCAGAAGAAGAATTAGTAAAATTTATAAAATTATTATGACTGTCTTGTTGGTTTGCTATTATCCCTCAGACTAAATAGGTGGAGTGACTACCTTTGACGGGCAGGAACTGGATGAGAGTCGCCTCGGATCCACCTTTGCAGTTAGTCAACCGGAAGTTGGCGTCAAACCACCCAAAGTAAGGCGAAAGTAAAAGGCAAGATACTATATAGGCAGCAGCATTAAGTATCAAAGACTTCCACCACTACGATCGCCAATCCGTCTGCCAAACGTGGCGATCAAAGCAAAATCTCCCAAAAATGTGCCACACACGAAAAAAAAGGCCTCTATTCCCCGGAGGCCCCGCTATTCCTGAGTCAGATAGCGGCCGTGGTAACGGCGGGGCAAAGGATGCAATAAACCTCCAGCAGAGATTTGTTGCAATATTTAATTTATTTCATTTCATTCATCACACTCCGATGAGGATGTAGAAGCTATGTATGAGGACATATCTCGGGCTATACATAGCTTCAAAACCCATTACACCGTTTTATTGGGAGATTTAACGTGAAACTAGGCAAACGAGCGGTGATGAGCTGGGGGTGGAGCAATTTGGATATGGACACCGGAACTCGTGGGGCCACTTGCTGGCTAGCTTCATGGAGAAGGAAGGACTCTTCATGACGAATTCCTTTTTAAAAAAGCGAGAATGCCGCAAGTGGACCTGGATAAGACCAGATGTTGCCACCAAAAATGAGATCGATTGCATCATGTCAATGAAGATGTTAATATTTAATGATGTCTCTGTGATAGTTCGCATAAAGCGGGCCGTGGTCACCGAATGGTAAGAGGCACATTGAATATTAGTCCCAGCCTCGAACGGTCGAGATTGATGAAGTCTACGCTCCTACCAGCGCCAGTTCAAATCTAAAACCCCGAGAGTTTTCAGCTTGAGCTGCAAAACTGCTTCGAATGCCTGGGACAATGCGTAGATGTGGACGACTTTAGTTACAGGTTAGTGAATGCTGTCCATACAACAGGCTTAAAGTTCTTAAAGCCCATGACGATTCAAAGAGCACATAAAATCTCTGTTCCGATCATCCAGCTTATACAGGAAAGGTGTAAGATGCTTCTGCATGCCTCTGACGATATGCCAAAGTATCGGCGGCTTAATAAACAGATCTCTAAGTCTCTGATTCGCTATCTTTACCAATACAATACTAAGTGTGTTCAAGACGAATGGTGACAGAATTATCTCGTCCAGACTGAGGTCTGGACGAGATAATTCTGTCACCATTCGTCTTCAGTCTTGTCAGCTGACCTGCCCAATAGACATATCTTTTTTGAACACTTTGTAACTGTAATCTGCTCGATTGCTTCTTGAACACACTTAGTATTGTATTTGCGGAGATCGCGAATTAGAGACGTAGAGATCTATTTATTAAGCTGAGGTGGAGGAGCTGAGGCTCCTGGAAGAGATCAAACTGGACAGCTATGCACGACTACACGACCACCTGTTATTACTCCAGACACTGACCCTATAGCTGGATTGACCCGACACTATACCAAAGATATCCCGGACGTGACATCCCGTCAGCATGTTCGGGATAAGAGTGGCCCTAAACCAACTCAAAGACAAACAAGGCACCGGGTGATGACGGAATTACGACAGAGCTTTTGAAAGCTGACGGTGCACCTGCCAAGGAAAAACTTCGTTATTAAATTCTGTCATACTCGAGGGAAAACCGCCACAGGTATGGCACAGTGTGGTGGTTCTTTTCGTCAAGAAAGGCGATAAAACCCTTTTGAAGAACTACAGACCCATTTACCTCCTGAGTCACGTCTATAAGTTGTTTTCAGGGGTCGTCACAAATCATCTCGAGACCAAGCTAGACGACTTCCAGCCTCCCGAACAAGCGGGTTTCCGTAAAGGCTATAGTATTATAAAACACATACATACGCTGCGGCAGGTTAAGTCTGAGGAATATAACCAGCCTCTATACTTGGCGTTTATGGACTATGAGCAAGCCGTCGATCCGATCGAAACCTGGGCGGTACTGCAGTCTCGCCAACTGTGGCATCGACGACTATCGATACGTCGAAGTGCCAAAGTGTTTTTTCGAAAACACCACGATGTCAGTCCGCCTCCAGGACCAGAGTTTAAAACCTATTCAACTATAGCGAGGGGTGAGGCAGGGAGATGTTATACATATATCCAAAACGTTCACCGCTGCGCTGGAAGACGTATTCAAGGTTCTGGACTGTGAAGGACTCGGCATCAAATAAACGGCGACTACTTACACCTTCTATTTGCTGATTATATCGTAGTCATGGCTCAGACCATGGAAGACCTCAGCACAATGCTCGATGGCCTCCTTAGAGTCTTCCAACAAGTAGGTCTAAAGATGAACATGTACAAGACGAAAATCGAAAATCTCGAAGTTGTCGACAAGTACGTATAACTGGGAAAATGATCCGATTGGGTAGGTCCAACTTCGAGAAAGAGGTCATTCGTCGAATCTAATACGGTTCGGGAAGTCACGGCATATCTTCACGTCTGATATCCCGCAGTGTCTCAAGACGAAAGTCTTTGACCAGTGTATGTTGCAAGTGATGATTTATAGAGCCGATACGTGGTCACTTACTTTGAGCCTGACCTGCAAGGTCCGGGTTACTCAGAGGGCAATGAAAGAGCTATGCTCAGTGTTACCTTGCGAGATCGAAAAAGAAATGAGGAGATCAGGAGGAGAACCAAAGTCACCGACATAGCTCACCGAATAGCCAGGCTAAAATGGCAATGGGCAGAGCACATAGCTTGAAGAACCGATGGCCGTTGGGCAGGAGGGTTCTGGAGTGGCGACCACGCACCGGACGATGCAGCATGAGTAGGCCTCCCACAAAGTGGGCCGACGATCTGTATAAGATTGCGGGAAGCAGCTGGATGTGGGCGGCTTGAAATCGAGTCTGCGTGGAGAACCTTGCGGGAGACTTATGTCCAGCAGTGGACGTCCCTAAGCTTACATGATGATGACTATGTGATTGAAAATATTATTACTGTCTTTTATACGCAAATATAAAATATTAAATAGCCACTATGGAAATAGAGCCTTAAAATATACTTTTTTAGCTATTAATTGCTTAATAAGATTAGAAAAATAATCAAGGCTGTGCATATCAATTTTACAAATTGCTGTATAATTTGATGATAAGTGAAATATATATGTTTGGTAGCGCCATCTACTTTTCCATCGAGAATTAATCACATCAACGTCAAACGTTCCACGCTTGCTCGTCCAATGCGAGCGATCCTATTGTCTACTTCTCTCGCTCCCAAGGCATGCCTACGAACAGTCTAGAATAATCCGTGTCGCGACGAAGAAAAATCGCACAGCCATATTTTGACCGCTCCCGCTTTATACGAAAAACTCAACGAACCGCCCGCGAGTGAAGTGATTGTGTAGTGGAGTGATTCAATGCAGCTTCAGGATTCTCGAAGACACCAAGAGGCTGCCATTTGCAAGGAAAGAGGACTGACGTACAAGGTAAGGCGTGTTCCCACACCCCGTCTATTCGTCTCCTATCCTTTCCATGAACCCATTATCATTCACTTCCTCATTTCCTAGTCGATAAGAACCCAAATCCTACAGTCCACAATATTAATAGTTTTCCCAAATCGACTAAGAACATTCGGTTCGCCGAAATATTTTTTGATCCATACGAGTCGGATTCATCTACGTTTTATACGTAACACCTCGTTATATCTCTATATCTAGGCAGTTATAGCACCTAGCTATACTCCTAGTCCATTTACATAACCGTCACATGGTTATTTCCACACGCATCAGTAGGAAATATACTCTTATGTAGCTACCTACTTAACCAATTATTATTTCTGGAACTATCATAGTTGTCTTGTAAATCTCATATTTCAAGCACCTTTTAATTCCACCGCCTTAAAGTGTTGCCTACTTAGGTAAAATAATAGGTACTTTAGGTATTCTTATTATGTTTCGGTCTCATTAGCTTATACTTACGTAAGAATGTCACAACAAAAGAAGCCACGCGTGTCGGAAGACAGAGAGATGACAATCTTAGAAGCAAAACGCAATATTTTATTTGAGCGTATTCAAAACATTTACGAGCGTTCAAAGACCGCCGCCGCTTCTGATAGTAATAGGGAGTCATTTCTTAGTTATTTTATGACAGTAGATAGTATTCGAACAGATTTTCATAAGTTGTTAGACGATTATAACGCAAGATTGCTTTCTACTAATTCTGATGAAAAACCGAATTATCAGGCGTACACCTCATTCGAAGAACTTTATTGTATCATTAAGCGAATACCATCGCAATTGGAGAGTAAATATTCGGCACAGCCCGTTGCAGCGGCTCGCACGCCGAGATTACCGCCAATCGAGATTATGTCGTTTGACGGAGATATACGAAATTGGCCGTTATTCTATGCGAGTTTTAAGTCCACAGTGCGCGATAATGGTTCTCTGACAGATGCTGACAGGTTGTACTATTTAATAGGTAAACTGTCACCGAAGATCCAGTCCGTATTTGCAGGTGTCACACCCAGTGCTGAGAATTATCAGGTCATATTTCAGTCACTACTTGATAGATATCAAGACACTCGCGTCCTAGCGTCTACCTACTTTGATCAAGCTTTATATCTTAAACTGTCCGGTGCCGCGTCTGTCGCGAATTTCCAGCTGTTTATAGATAACTTCGTAACCGCGGTTAATTCTCTTAGAAACTTGAGATTAGAAGATCTTTCCGACTTTGTGTTGCTTCAACTCGCTTTAAAGAAGTTTGACACTGAAACAATTCGCGCATTCGAGATGACGGAACGCAATAATAAAATACCTACACTAGATAGTTTTATTTCGTTCATCAAAGATCAGTGTCGAATATTTCATAACAAGCAGTCTAGTTCATCTAGCCCGTCTAATACTAACAGCAGCAAACAAAGGTCGAATAAAGCGCGAAATAGTAATAATAACTCGGTCCCTAATCCGCAATCTTACGTAACATGCTCGGAATCTAATAATAATAATTCACAGAAGTGTCTGTGCAGTAATATAGTGCACGACCATTTCTAAGTGTCCCGCCTTTAATGGTTTAAATCCAACTGCTCGTTTCAAGTGCGTAAAAGATAACAAAGCATGCATTAATTGCTTAAGTATAAAGCATAAAACGAGTGATTGTTCTAGTAAGACGAGATGTCGTTCATGTAATCAGCGACACCACACATTGTTGCACTTCGATTAAGGTAGTCTGTTGTTAAGCCAAGCCGCTAACCTTGACACACTTACGTCGCAGGTGCAGGCTACGATAACTGCGCCTCTCACGATTCAGAATGAAATATCGTTGTGTACGACATCCATCGCGCGGGCAACGCGCACGCGCGGACGGTCCTCGCGCATCTGTAATGATCCGCGCGGGGCCAAGCCGCAGTGTATGGCGTCCAAGACGGTACTGTTAGCGACAGCGAAAGTTATCGTTTATGTTATAAATGGATCGCCGCACGTGGTACGTTGTCTACTCGATAGAGCATCTCAGAGCAATTTCATAACATTTGATTGTTTGAAACGCCTCGGATTGTGGAATAACTTTAAAAATACTGACTTAGTAGTCAAAGGAATCGGCGGGTCATAAAAACATTGCAAGGGTTCCGTAGATATTAAAATACATTCGCGTTTTGATAGGGATATTAATTTTAACATTTCTTCGCTTATCGTGGAGCGTATTACGGACACATTGCCGAACGCTAATGTGGACGTATCGCTACTCACATACCTCGAGTCATTGCCGCTGGCAGACTCGGAGTTTGCGAATCCGGCAGACATTGATGTTTTGATCGGAGCTGCAATATTCCCGCACTTGCTACTAACTAAAGTGGTACGTAGTGAGCAACATAACTTGCCGCCCGCTATTGAGACGGTATTTGGGTATATGATTATGGGTACCGTACCTACGTTACATACTTCTCAATACATTACGTCTTGCTGTTGTTCTGTTCTTCAAGAAAATAATATTGATTCTCTTCTCAAGCGATTTTGGGAGCTTGAAGAGGTTACCGCACCGCCCTCGATGAGCCGTAAAGATCTCGAGTGTGAAGAACATTTCCGTGCTACCACTGTTCGTGACGACAGTGGCAGATACGTTGTGGCGTTGCCATTCTATGGTGACCCTAATTCGTTAGGCGACTCGTACGCTGCTGCGCTTAGACGTTTCCATTGTTTGGAACGTAAACTTGATGCATCACTTAAGTTACGCAGCGCCTATAATGACGTCATTCGTGACTACATTGATAAAGGTTTTTTGAGTGTAGTTGTAAACAACGAGGGCAACTCTCTTCCCTCATATTATATCCCGCATCACGGCGTAGTTCGCGAAGATAAAACCTCTACTAAACTTCGTGTAGTTTTAGATGCTAGTTGTAAGACTACATCGGGTCAGTCGATTAATGACATTTTGCATGCCGGCCCTAATCTACAGGGTGATTGATTTAACATCATAATAAAGTTTCGTCTTTTCCAAATCGCTCTGTCAGCTGATTGCCGCCAAATGTTCCTCAATATCGGCGTTTGCGAGTCTGACCGTAGATTTCAACGGATTTTTTATCGTTTTAACAATAAGGAACCTTTATCTGTGTATCAGTTCAATCGTGTTTGTTTTGGACTCAAGTCTAGCCCATATCACGCGTTACGAGTTGTTCGCCAGTTGATCGCTGATGAAGGCGATCACTTTCCCGCCGCAGCAGCTGTAGCTACTTCCGCTTTGTATATGGATGACATTGCCTGTAGTGTCATATCCGCTCCGCTACCAATTTCGCTTTGTGAAGAGCTTATTCAGCTTTTCAAGCGAGGCCAGTTTGATCTTGTCAAATGGACAAGCAATTCTAAGGAGGTTCTCGCACGCATACCAGATTCTCATAAAGCTTTTCCATACATTGAGTTTGAGAAGTCTGTACCGCATAAGGTTCTCGGCCTACGCTGGGACAAATCCTGCGATAGTTTTCGGTTTAACGTCTCACCACCAGATGATAAGTGCACCAAACGCACTATGCTGTCTACAGTGGCTCGACTATGGGACATAATGGGTTTTGTGACTCCCACAATTTTGTACGCCAAGCTCTTGATCAAAGAGCTTTGGCTATCAAAGTGTGAGTGGGATGAAACACCCCCTGACCATATTGTCGCCGCTTGGGGCCAGTTTTGTATTGAGCTTACCGCGCTCAATCAAATTACTATTCCGCGTCATCTTGGGTTGGTAGATGGATGTACCATCAACTTAATAGGTTTCGCTGACGCCAGCGAGCGTGCTTACGGCGGAGTCGTATATCTGCAAGTCCGCATTGGTTCTAACTACTCGGTGCAGTTAGTTTGTGCCAAGTCCAAGGTCTCGCCTATTAGAACCATTTCGGTTGCGAGACTGGAGTTGTGCGCGGCCCTTCTGCTGTCTCAATTGCTCCGCAAGGTTCAAGACACAGTCTTGCCCCACTACCCTATTAATAGAATATACGCATTTTCTGACTCCAAAGTAGTGCTTGCTTGGATTTATTCTTCTCCTCACCGCTGGCAGACTTTTGTCGCCAACCGCGTTAGTAAATTGATTGAACTTGTTCCCGCTACTTGTTTCAATCACGTCGCGGGTATTGAGAACCCCACTGATTGCCTGTCTCGTGGTGTTACTCCACTTAATTTTCTGCATCATCCATTGTGGCATCATGGACCTTCTTGGATTTCCCATGATCCGTCAGAGTGGCCCATGCAACCCTTTGACCACAGTGCAGAGGACGAGGATGTACCCGAACGGAAGTCTGTTTCTCTTCCCGTGATTGTTGAGGTTGCTGAATCTCCGCACTCGCACTGCGCATGTCATCGTGGTCTAAGTTACTCCGCGCCATCGTTTATGTCTGTAGGTTTCTTAGGCACCTACCTAATAGGACTTTTGTTTCAAGTACTGATATCAAATTCGCAGAATGTAAGTTACTACGAGCTGTACAGGCTGTTCATTTTAGTAACAACATTCAAAATTTGAAAGATAATGTACCTTTTTCTCCCGCTATCCTTAGACTCAAGCCGTTTCTCGATGAACAGGGCATCATACGCGTTGGGGGTCGTCTGTCAAATTCGGATGAACCTTATAACTACAAACATCCTTGCATTCTGCCGCGTCATGATCATGTTGTCGACCTTCTTGTTGATTTTTATCACAAGAAGCACCTCCATGCTGGTCCATAGTTGCTTATGTCCTTACTTAGGCATAAGTATTGGATTTTAGTCGCTCGACGAATAATTCGTCACAGAATACATAAATGTAACGTCTGTTTCAAATTTTGTCCGCGTCCGACTTGCCCTCCCATGGCAGACATTCCTAGCCAACGCGTCAATCAAGTTGATAAAGCGTTTACACATACCGGTTGTGATTACGCAGGACCGTTGCAGTATACGCCAGTGCGTGGTCGAGATGTTAAAAGCCGTAAAGCTTGGCTATGTATTTTTACATGCTTAACGCCGCGCGCTACGCATATTGAAGTTGCGACAGATTTAAGCACGGTGTCATTCCTTGCAGCCCTTAAACGATTTCTCTCACGGCGCGGCCCTATACAGTGTTTGTATACGAATAACGGTACTTGTTTCGTGGGCGCAAGCTCTTATTTACGCGACCTCTATAAGTTTCTCAGAGAAGAATATCGTACTCGTCTTCAGGAAGAACTTTCCATAGATCATATTGACTGATTGACTGGAAGTTTATTCCACCAGCATTACCACATTTCGGTGGATGTTGGGAAAGCATGGTCAAAGTAATTAAAACGCATCTCTTCAAAGTTATAGGTCAACAGATTCTCTCTTACGAAGAGCTTTTAACTGTCCTTGCACAAGTCGAGGCACTGATCAACTCGCGTCCGCTCACGGCATTGAGTAGTGACCCTGCAGAACCATCCGCGTTAAGCCCTGCACATTTTCTGAACACAGTGCCATTATCGTCATTTCCGGCTCCTGAAGCAGACTCTTCAAGCTTGCTCCAGAGACATACTCTACTGGATAAACTCGTGCAGTCGTTCTGGCGGCGCTGGCGTGCGGAATATCTACACCAGCTTCAGGCTAGATCCAAGTGGAATAGTCCTGCATCCCCTATACAGGAGGGTACATTGGTCGTCATAATACATGATAATGCTCCGCCGCTTTCATGGCCGTTAGCCATCGTAGAGAAACTGCATACTTCCAAGGACGGTACGACCCGCGTTGTTACCGTGAAAACCACGAAGGGGAGCTACGTGCGCCCTATTGTACGTCTCTGTCCGCTTCCAACTCAGTGAGATCTAGCCTGAAGTTGGATCTACCTCTTAGTTTGAGTATTTAGTTTGTAGTTTTCGCTATTATTGCGTTTGTAGTTTTCGCTAAAGTTAATTTATATTAATTTTATTATCATATCGCTGTCTTAGCCTATTGATGGGTTATGCGGTAGTACACCCAACATAGCTAAGTTCAATTCTATTTCTTTTAAAGGCAACCCTTTAGGGCCGTGGGGATATGGTAGCGCCATCTACCTTTCCATCGAGAATTAATCACATCAACGTCAATCGTTCCACGCTTGCTCGTCCAATGCAAGCGATCCTATTGTCTCCTTCCCTCGCTCCCAAGGCACGCCTACGAACAGTCTAGAATAATCCATGTCGCGACGAAGAAAAATTGCACCGCCATATTTTGACCGCTCCCGCTTTATACCAAAAACCCAACAAACCGCCCGCGAGTGAAGTGATTGTGTAGTGGAGTGATTCAATGCAGCTTCAGGATTCTCGAAAACACCAGGAGGCTGCCATTTGCAAGGAAAGAGGAGTGAGGTACAAGGTAAGGCGTGTTCCCACACCCCGTCTATTCGTCTCCTATCCTTTCCATGAACCCATTATCATTCACTTCCTCATTTACTAGTCGATAAGAACCCAAATCCTACAGTCCACAATATTAATAGTTTTCCCAAATCGACTAGGAACATTCGGTTCGCCGAAACAATGTTGATGATAAGGAAATTTATTTATGTAAACTTTTTAATTTAACTGATTCAATTTTCATACTCCATTTTATTTCATTATCCAGTTTTTTGATATGTGATGCTTAGCTATAAAGACGTTAGTAACAATTGAAGTAAGAAATACCTGTTTTTAGCTTAGTAAGCAAGCATATATTTTTTCATATCGTTTTTATTTTGCGCTAAAACTTAGATTAAAAGAGTCAAAGGTACTTGAGCCTTCTTTTGCGTAAGTTACTAATGTATAAATATTAAGAAACGTCTTAGCTACAAAACAGTTAATAGACTTAGCGCGTTTATAGTTAAGCATTTTAGGGTAAATTTATTGAAAATTAGAAATCTCATAAATTTATAGAAAATGCTTAGCTAAAAGATCTCTAAGTGTAGGTTAACGAGGCTTTAGTGCGGCAAAAAATGTCAAAAAAATGTGTATTGCTTAACTAAACCAAAAAAAAAACATTTTTTTTATATAATTTTAAGTAAATTTCTGATCAGAAAATATCCTAAATGACGCTGGCAAATACTTGTTTAAATAATATTTAATAATCACTGATTTATGTATAATAGTTTTCTAGAAACAACGATGCCCGCGTTTTTTACGTTTTTCTCCAAAATCACTTTTTGGGGTTAACGTGGTTTTAGTTAACGGACGACAGATTTGTACATTAACTTTTAAAAATAAGTATAGTAAACTGTATTACTTTGGTGTACAATAAAGATGATTTGTATTGTATTGTATCCTCGTGAAGTACCTTCTGATGTATTTGCACGGATCTTAGAGGGTTAGTCCCTAATTGTAAGCGAGTCTCTAAATCTGCTGGTATGTGTTACTGCATTAATGTTTGAGGCCGCTTTTAATGAATTTTCCGGTGTATTTCGATTTATAGCTCAAGTTGTAAGAGCCAGCTGTATTTTTTATAACTTCTTAATATATTAGCTGTATCTCCCAGACTGCGGGGGGATGGGCCTCGTTAGCCTTGGATGGCAACCCGTCTAGGAGAAGGAATACTCCGAAATTAAACTACTCTCTTTGGGGGATGGGCCTCGTCAGCTTTGGATGGCAACCCGTCTAGGAGAAGGAAAACTCCGAAATAAAACCAACATTCAGTGAGCATACCCGAAAACAAACCCCAATCCAAGGTGTCAACCGACCCGTGCCGAGGGATTCATGGCCAGAGAGCAAGCCGGTCGCTAACGGAGGGTGCATGTGTTGGTGGTCACAGGGAACAGCTAGTATTCCATCTTAACCCCGTACTGGGCTCTGCGGGGATGGACATTCTAAATCCCTATTACTCGTGGGAATGCTATGAGAACTGAAAATAATATTTCTCCAGACGGCGGCGACGCGGTTCGCAACCCATCACGTCTCGTTTCCCGCGAGGGCGAAAAGCGGCCTACGGAAAGCCGGTTTGCAACATTCAATGTTGGAGGAGGAATGGATGGTAAATTGAATGAAGTATGCCAGATGATAGATGATAGAAAGATTGATGTTCTATGTGTTAATGAGACAAAAAGGAAAGGTTGTGGCCCCACCAAGCATGACAGCTACACGGCTTATTGGTCTGGGGTAGAGAGTACCACCAGAGCCTGCAAGGGAGTTGGTTTAATACTGTCTGCGCGTATAAATGAGTGCGTTAAGGAATATGAATGTGTAAATGCTAGACTATTGTGGATGAGAATGAAAGTAGGACTTACTCGTCTCTTTATTGTAGGGGTTTACGCCCCGGTCAATATAGTAGCGGGTATGTCACAGCAAGAACAAGACGAAAGGCAGGACTTTTGGGAGAACTTAAGAGCAATTTTGAGGAAATGTAAGGATAACGAAAGATTGATCTTGTTAGGTGATTTCCATGGATGGGTGGGAGTTAAAAGAGATGGATTTGAAAGGGTTTTAGGTGGATTTGGTGATGAGAGTGCGAATGAAAATGGAAAAGTTTTGCTTGAGGTTTGTTTAGAGTAGAGCCTTTGTGTGACAAACACCATGTTTGATCACAAAAGGATACACATGTATACGCGTGAGGCTAAGAGTGTTAGAAGAAGTATGATTGATTTTGTAATTGTAGATGAACGTTTGAGAAAGAATGTGTTAGATACAAGGGTGTATCGAGGGATTGGCATCCACATAGACCACTTCTTGGTGATGAGCCGGATAAGTGGACTCTTTAAAGGATGGCGACACCGAGAACATTATGAAAATAGGGTCCTAGAAAGAATTAAAGTAGAAAATCTGCAAGAAAAAGATGTGAAAGATGAGTATAAGCGAAGATTGATAGCAAGATTTGAGAGTGGAATGATATGGAAGAATTATGGCAATCTTTTAAAGAAGAGATAGTATGTGTAGCGTCTGAAGTATGTGGTGTGATCAAGAGACGGAAAATACGAAAGGTTAAGAATACATGGTGGGACAAGGATGTACAATCAGCAGTGTCAGAGAAGAAGAAAGCTTGGTTAGATTGGTTGGCTGCCAGAGCAAATGAAAGAATGGGAAAGGCAACGAGTGATGACATAGATGACTTGAAATTGTCGCTATAAGACCATCCGCAGTGCTAAATCTATCATAGAAAGTGCAGACAACCCCGCCCTAGCATATTGCACCTGAAAAACCGTTGGCAGATTTAGTGACCTTCACAAAGAAAAAAACCTTTTGAAATGCATCTTCCATTCTTTCGATAAACGCAAGACTTCAGCCCTCATTGTGAATCGTTTATCAAAAAGAACGCAAAGGTCGCGCAATCAAGGAGGATTCTTACTCCTGGGCAGTTTTTTTTCGTCTGTTTTGATTAATGACTCTCCTTAAACGCCTTTTATCCTTTGAAACGCTCCCCTCCGTACTGTTTAAACGTCACTAGTATTTGTCCCTTTGAACCTTTTCTTTGCTCTAATTAAGCTTCAGTTTGAACCGTGAAACTTTTAATTGCAGGTCAAATATTTTTCCTTCGTTTAATAGATACGTTTTGTTACTTCCTTCTATGAATCGTTTTGATCGCTAATGAATGCCCGATTGAGTAAACTTTTCTTATGATAGTAAATATTTTTGATAAACCTGTAAAAGGATCTATTTTATAATTTAAAGTCAACCGAGTGCCATCTTTAATCAGAATCTATGTGAAAGGATATATTTGGAAAAATCCTTTTCATATTTAGCAAAAAATATCTCTACACTTATAAATCTTATAATATTATAAAGAGGAAAAATTTGTATTTTTGTTTGTTTGTAATGGATAAACTCAAAATCTACACGACCGATTTGAAAAATTATTTCTTCATTAGAAAGCTACATTATCTGCGAGTAACATAGGCTATATCTTATTTTAGGAAAAATAGGGGTTCGTAAGATATTTGGGTTTTTCGGGTACGCGAAGTAATTCCCTTAGGACGCGGGTGAAACCGTGGGATACGGCTAGTAATGGATACAATGAATTAGGTAAATATTGACAGACCACGATGAAGTTTATAATTATAAATTTAAAATCGAGATGTATTCATTAACTCACTCAAATTTTAATAATGACCACTTTACACTTAGTGTATAGGGAAGCTTTTTTATCGAGAAAGCTTTTTCAAGTTAAAACAACAACCTTTAAACATGTTCCTCAGTGTATAACTTGTGTTTATATTTTGCAGTTAATTATATCAATCACATTGTCATAATTTACACCACGAAATTTTCATAGTCTAGCAAATATAATATTTACTGTTCCACTCGTACCCGCGGGAATTTCGGGAAATCCTTCCTTAGTGCTACGCTTCCCAAGGAACATACATGCTTCAGGTTCTTGCGTCCAGTATTTTTGACAGTACGTTTTCTGCCAGTCAGTCATTAGCGCAAGAATTTAATATAAACAGATAGGTACATCTTTCTGACGTTCGTAGAACATGCATCCCAGCTACCTACTATCTAAAATCCAAATTTCGTTATTGCTTTGGCTCTGTAGAATAAACCAATTTGGTTTACCAGAGGAACATTTTGCAGTACATTACTTATCTCGAAATCAGAACATCAGCTTCCAGTTGGACAAATTTAATTGTCAACTTTGATGCACTTGGTTGGCGGTTGGTTTGCTACGTCACGTACTAACCAACAACATGTACGATAGTCTCGTATATTTCCATAATATTATCATTTGATAATTAGGATAAGGATTTTGAATTATGTTATGCTGCAATATTACATGAGCAATAATTACATGGTAGTATAGAAATAGATTGGTGATTGTAATTTCAGTCTGTGTATATATTGCCTAGTGTATAATCTTAATATATAAAATCCTTGCGTTACTGACTGACTGACAGACACGCTACAGCCGAAACTATTGAGCGCAGGAAGCTGAAATTTGGCATGTATGTTCCTTGGGGACCGTAGGGGTGCAATAAGAAGGGATTTCCCGAAATTCCCACGGGATCGGCCAAAACGGGTAAATTAAAAAAAAATGCAGGCGTAGCTGCTGGCGTCCTCTAGTATATAATATAAAGGAAGAAATAAATAAATAATAAACCGTTCCATGATAGACGAAATATATAGGAAAGTGATAAATTACATTCTTGTATTTGATATTAAGATTAATTTAAAAAGCTTTAGGCCATTGAAAGAATGCTAATATTCATTTTTTTGACAAAATCATAGTACTCCACATGAAAACAACATCGTAATTGTTTTATGTGACACCGTTAATACGAGACACTAATTATACGAAATAGACAGGACATTTTCTCTAATAATCACAAATCAAAACATTGAATTTCCAATGAATACATCACAAATAAACAACATTTAAACAGGCAGAGTCCGTTGAAACAGAACTGACACTAAGCTGATGAAATTAAATGATGACCCCTGATTTGGAAACTCCGAAATCAACTTAAAAGTTAATCACAATATCAGCCTTGCATAATTAAACAGGTTTTCTCATTATAAGGTTAAAGGTCATTATAGCGAACAATTTTAAGATAATCCTGTCGTTATCAGGCCTCCTGGGCTTTACATAACAGTACAATAATATTTAAATAGAGACGACCAAAGCAAAAATGAAAAATTTATCTAAATTTAGAACGCCGAATTTTAAATAAGATGTTGAAAATGAAAATCACAGGCGTTGAACATCGGCCGATTTATATCACAAATTGAACTATCAAAGGCAAATAACAGGCCTGTTACCAAAAACAATTTTCTCAAACGACGAAAACCAACAGCGAACACTCCACTTAACCCTTGAAAAGCTGTAAAAATCTATCTTAGTTTATTTACGAAAGTCAACGCGTCTATTGAAAATGCTGCGAGGTAAGACCCGTCGATAATTGCTTTTTCATTCTCCGTCTGCTTTTTGTGCGTCGCGACATTACCCAGACGGTGAATCAATTCGAAACAGCGAGCCTCTCCTTCGGATTAGCAATTAACAGGGAGAAAACCAAAATGATGATAGTTGATCGAGCTGAACTGAATCATCCTGATATCACGTCAGTAGCTAACTGTGAAGTGGTTCAGAGCTACGTATACCTCGGCTCAACTATATCCAACGATGGTGGATGTGAAAGCGAGATTCGGAGGAGATGTGCTATAACAAGATCTGCCGTAAGCAAACTTGATAAAGTCTGGAGCAACCATAAAATCACGAAAAAAACAAAAGTCCGTCTCATGAAAAGCCTAGTGTTTCCAGTCCTCCTTTATGCTTCCGAAACTTGGACAATCCGATTTCAGGAACGCCGAAAAATTGACGCCCTCGAAATGTGGTGCTGGAGACGGCTGCTTAAAATACCCTGGACCGCACGCCGCACAAACGTTTCCATTCTTAAAGAACTAGAAATAAAAGAGAGATTGTCGTCCATTGTGCAACTACGAATCCTCAAATATTTCGGGCACATCATCCGCAACGAAAACTCTATCGAGCGTCTTGTCGTCCAGGGCCGCGCCGAGGGGAAACGGTCCCGAGGAAGGTCACCCACTCGTTGGACTGACCTAATAAAAACAGTGATGCATAAATCGGTGGTAGAGTGCTCCCGGGATGCACGGAATAGAAGCCGATGGAGACATTTAGCGAAGTCTGCCTGTAAACAAAATCAAGAGACCACGACCACTCTGTCAAGAGTGAACGACTGAAGAAGAAGAAGAAGAAGAATCAATTCTTGCCGAGGTTAATTTATTTATTACCATATAGAGAGAATTTCCTAACTATCAGCGTGAAGGATCGGTCGATTTTATAGGAAAATTGGCTCCCTTCTTTATTCTTTTTTAATTTCAAATTTCATTTGTGAATTTTTAAGTGATTTCACTGTTTGCTTTTGAGAGGAAGCTGAAATTAAATTTGAGTTCTGTCAACCATTCCGTCATGGTACTTATATTATTGAAGAATAAAACTACACATCAGTAATAAGAAATTCAAAATAATGGTTTCGAATGAATTACGATTACGGCGGTTGAAGCAGAGACGATAGTTCTAGAAGTAACACAAATATTACTTCTAAAAACTACCACGGCCTGTATAATTAATATTTCATACATTTATGGGTTGTTGCGTGGATGTTCTTTTTTCTAAGATCGACAAAATTCATAAAATTTGAATAACCGAACATGGCACCCTTCTTCTTCGAATCAATGTAGCTATATTACCATAATACTTTCTACGTTAAATTTGTAATGCAACAAGTTGTAAAACAATATTAAGACAGGCGAAGCTGCGGGCGACTGCTAGCAGGATCTAAATTGATATAAATAGGAAGTATGAAATAACAAATACTGATTTTGACATTACAGTGCAGTAAACCGTACTTATAAAAAGAGCGGCGATTACTTTCAACTTGTAAAAAAATGTTTTGTAAACTATTGACAATATCAAACCTTTCATATAAAGCTACGATTATAGTTTACGACGATTAGTTGGCCACACGCTCACACGAAAAACAAACAAACAAACGATTATATCAACGTTCGGCTTAAATGATCACCTGTTTCAGGTAGCTTTCATGGAAAATCATAATTTAAATAAACCGTCACAACCGTCAGCTACATGGAGAAGTTTATGAGATTGCTTTGATGTGGTTGTGATTGCTGGATTGGCGTTATGATTTAAGCGGCCGCCTCGCCACTTAACAGTACCTACGCCAAATGTCTCAACATTTGGCGTAGGTACTGGTTGGACTACATAACATACATACATAGACTCACGCCTGCTTCCCCGAAGGGGTAGGCAGAGGCATATTAAACGCCCACTTTTCGCCAGTGTTTTGATACCACGTGATGGAAAGAAAGAAAGAAAGAAAGAAAGAAAGAAACATTTATTTGGATACAGCACAAAACAGAACAACATACAATATTTTAAAAGAACAATACTGATTATAAAGGCACATTAAATAAAAATAGAGAAGAATTTGCAGATCAGAAAAAAAGAAATATCGAGTAATGTCGAGTATGTGTCCCAGTGCTGACCAAAAGGGTAGCCAAGTCAGCATTATGCCCAGTACAGCTGATGCATACAGGACGCTGATATTCTCTTGGCTCCCATTCACCCACCACGGATGCCCAACCAGGTGTCGCGCTCACCCACAATGCAAAACACATAATAAGTTCTGTGTTATATTAAAATATACATATAATACATATAATACAATATGCAATCACATGCACTCAAAAGGCAGACAAAAAAACAATATAAAAGGAAAAAAAAAAAAAAATAATAAACCACACGCAAATCAATCTCGTTAAAACCTAGGCGCGAGAAAAGGCCGCGGGGAAAGAGTAGGGTGGGCAGAGTGGCACTCTGTGAATTTTTTTATTAAAATTAAATTATATTAATAATTGTCTTATAATAAAATTATATAAAATTATCCTAGATGAAATTATATTAATATCATATTTTGTTAAATTATATTCAAATTTTATTACAATTATATTAATATACTAGATTAAATTATATTAGAATTATATTTTGTTAAATTATATTATATTAAAAACATGATATATAAGATTATATTAAAATTAATTATTTATACTACATATTATTATCACACATAAATGATATCTAATAATTGATATGTAAATAATATAGATTGAAATAATAAATTAACTAATACATTCGGACATCAAATTGCTTTAAATAGTACATAATTAAATAAAAGACATGTCGACATTTGCGTTACGCAGTTCACACTGAGATGCCAATAGATACTGCCGAAGACGCTTTTTGAATGTGACAGTACTGTTTATTTGCCTCAGAGGCGGGGGTAGGTTATTCCATACTTTTGAAGCTGCGTAACGGAAACTACCTCGGAACGCAGCAGAATTATGATTGTGTATGGACAATTGTTGTGCGCACGTTCTACTCGAACACTCCCTCTGACTCGTGACCCAATTAAGCTTACTATGAAGGTATGCTGGTTCCTTATATTTGAGGACACCGAATAGTAGGCATGCCAAGTGTAACTTTCTGCGCGATTTCATTTTCAAGATAGAGTGTTGGTTAAAAAATGGTGTGACATGGCTTCTAGGTGGGATGTGGAAACAAAAACGGGCGCAAGCGTTTTGAACACGTTGAATGAGACGCTTGGTTCTTGCTAAAAGTCTTGGCCCGTACACGGTGTCAGCATAATTAAGTTTTGATAGAACCAGTGACTCGACTAATTGCACTCTAAGTTCCTCAGACAAATGTTGCCTCATTCTGTATAAAATCTTCAGGCGATGGCGAGCCTATTACTGCTTATCGGGACATTTTGTTTGCCAGAGCCCCGTCCGTTGATCGGCAGGTGCACCACTTGCAGGTGAGGTTGGCTTGGGACCCAAGTTCTTGGTGGGAACCCTATGCACCCCACTATATACTATGGACTACATAAATAACTAAAATATTTGTATGCACTCCATGTGATCTGGCAACTGTTGTATCTAGGTGTTTTTTGTGTCCGTCGGTTAGGTGTTCTGAAAGTCTCCTGTTTTTTTATTTTTAGTTTTGTACCAAGTTTGGGCTTCGATTTTTATACATGATCAAAAAAAACGATTGGTTGAAGCTCAATACGAACTACTACTATACGAAGTCATATTTTCTTGTTAAGTAAATAAATGATTTTGGCAAATTTTTGGCATACACTTTTGCTTCATTTATGTTTGAATTAAACCAATTCAAACATAAATGAAGCAAAATATAATATGGTATGAATGTATGGTATGAATATAATATGGTATGGTATATTTAAACATACTACTGTTGTTAAAATCAATGATATTAACATTTTATAGCTAACCTTTAGAAATAATTTAAAAATGTATCCTTTTACTTTTCCTGTCAGAAAGACAAAATCTTATATACATTTTCATAATTAACCCCGGCAAATGTTAATAATATACAATATTTTTCCGTGTAATCAAAGCTAAACAAAGTTAATGATAAAAAACAAAAAAAAATAATTATCAGCTACCCTTTCATCCACAGAATATAAAGATCAAAGCATTTTCTTTTTTATAAACGTTTTGTTAGCATATTACAAAATAAAAACCGACATACATTACATAATGACTAAAATACAAATAAGAATAACTTTATATGTTGTTTTTATCTTTCAGTCATAGCTAGCGAACTCACAGTCGACATTAAACAGTTTTAAGGCCAACAAATATTGCTGTTTACCTTCATAAATTTTCTAAAACAATCATCATGGACTGCACGGTTGGCGTAGTGGTTTAAGCGGCCGCCTCACCGCTTGACATTGCGCCGAGTGTTGTGGGTTCGATTCCCACACGAGGCAACACTTTGTGTAATTCACAAATTGTTGTTTCGAGTCTGGGTGTTCATTGTGTCCGTTAGTTGCATGTTTGTAAAGTTCTCCCGCGACACAGGATTTAAGTCCATTAGAAACCAAAGCTCTCGCTTTGGTTTCTAATGGACTTAATAGAATTATCAATTTCACATTAGACTCAAGTACAGATTGAAAGTAATATAGAATAATAAGTAAACAGATGCTGTTTGACAATAATGTGAAACTAAACAGAAAAACAATAAATAAATCTACAAAGATAAAATTTGAGAAAATACCTAATATAGTGTTTTTCAGCTAACGTAACTTTTCATTCTACTACCTAACGACATTTAGGACACACCTGAGAAAGTATAAGTGTACAGCGTGAATTTGGCGGCATTAATCTTGATGCATCTATAATATAAGCAGCAAAATATCGTTTCCTCATTTTCGTAGCCATTGTAACCGTATTTATACGTATTAATATATAAAAGACAAAACTAAACAGTTTTAGCTTGTACTAGTATATTTGTTTGAATTTTTAAAGGTGTGGACAAATACTTATTAATGATTACATCGACATAAGTACACATTGTTAATATACACCACTATTTTTTTATTATTACAAAAACTTTAAGGACATAGTAGCGAAGACATTATTATCATATATGTGACGTAAGAATTCCATAATATCTATAAATAGAAAAGTTATAATCATTTGTTTTTTGTAGAAAATCTCACCTAAATCATAGACATATTTTATAATCCATTCACTACTTCATTGATAGTACTTACTTTCCATCCTACTCTTACGCATTTTTTCCGTCGCACTTATAATGTAGGTAGCCTTAGACAATAAAATGAAGCAAAATAATAAGTGTAGGTAGTTACTTTTTATTAATTTAATTCTACCCTCCCCTTCATACTTCATCCGGGCTTAGGACCGGCAAAATTTACCGTTTTACAAGTAATTAAATAAAAAAAAGGAGGTATATATTTAGAAAGCAAACACATATAAAAATAAAAGAAAGTATTCTGTAATAAAAGAAAAGAGTAATTTTGGCGTATTTATGAAGTTAGAATCATCTGCTATTTACAAATATTATTTTATCATCATCATGTCAGCCTAGAGACGTCCACTGCTGGACATAAGCCACCCTAAAGGTACTCCACACAGACCGATTTTGAGCCGCCCGCATCAAATTATTATTTACGTAAGTACGTATTATTTACTAAACTTACAAGTATTTCCATTGTCCTTCGTAATGTCCACCACCGTTGTCAATACACAGACAATTTTTTAACGAGAGAAGTACGCTTCTGTGTCTTCACTTCGTCAAAAGCGTCCAATATGCGCTGTTTTAATTGTTCAACACTAACCGGCTCACTTTTGTACACTCACAATAAGATGTCCATGGGTACACAGCTGCACTCGCGATTTTTTCTCTCAAAAAGTACGCACGAAGCATAGCTCCTGATAAACTCCCGTAATATGAACTGATATGATAGGCCATCGCGTCGGGCAAACGTAGACAAACAATTAACTTTTGCAACGAAAAAATAGATACGCCCACTTTCGCTAGCAATTTAGCACTGTTTGTCGCATCGTTGGGGCGCGGCGCAGGCGCAGAGGGGAGTGGAGGGGGGGAATTTATCAATGGATCCATTTACTACTTATAGTATGCGGGTCGGTCACAGTATTAGTTATGTATTTACCAATTATTACGTATTTTTGTGGACAGTTTTGAGACAGTTTTGGGACTTAGTGTTTTTATTTTTTAATTACATAAATATGATCAGTTAAAGATACTTAGTGCCCTGTTAAATTTTTTGTACTAATTAAAAAATAGTGGTGTATATTAATTTAACCATCATAATTATATTAAATTTATATAAGTATATTATTATAAAGTGTCTCATTATATTATTAAGTGTATCCACACATAGCATTCCAATCAGGTAAATATCGACATCCGCGAAGTGCAGGGTACCAGATGAAAACAAGCGTCTGGCATCACCGCTAGACATTAAGCTTGTCTGGGCACCTTTTCAGACTGGTCGTGGGACACATAGTTTCATGTTTCCATTAATCCTTATGTAAAGTAAGTATTTATTATATTGTACTATGTCATCCTGTGTCTTTACTGAAAAAAAGTTTCATTCATCCATTCATTCATTCTAACAAAACAAAATAAACAACAATCTGAAGAATTGGAAATAAAAATATTTTTATTTTAAAATTACAAGCGGACCGACTTTACATTCAATTCAAGATTCCCTCGACTAGCATACTTGTGTTTCCAACACCGCTTATAGAACTTACAGGACAACGTTAAAAGTGCGAAGAACTCAACTTGAACATATTTCTTTCAATGCCTGTTACTAAACAAATATTTGTTTGAAAACAAGAGCAAAACCCGCCAACGTTGGAACTAAGTTTTTATTCAGCAGATACTATTTTCACGAACAGCGGAACAAAACTTTTGCACTACGTACAAAGTCAATTTAAAGTTTTGTATGCGTCTTGTACTGTACTCGTATCAGTGCGATGGGAGGGAAAAATTCTTGTTCATATGTGCGAACATGCATTTAGAAGTTTGCCGGTTACTTCGATTATTTACTTGAGTTGTTCTTGTACAGGAAATATCTGGTGATAATTGTTTAAGATGTAATATTGTTAGTGAAGAACAAAATGTAGTAATGGCCTTTTTCGCCTCGAAGGTATGTCTCGTGTAGTTGATATATTTTGTATAGATTTGAACTGTTTGTGTCTACAAGTCGTACTATTATTAACATCGATGGTTGATGGATATTGTTGTTCTAAGATGTAATTGACTTACAATTTTCTTTGCTCAAGTACCGCAGATTTCACAACTTGGACTTTTATATCAATAAATATCCTAATAGTAGAGGAGACGTGGAACATCGACCTTCACCGATCTGATAACCAGATGAGACGTATTTTTTATGTAATATAATTTATACACAAATATGCCTATAATAACTTGCCTATCAAAAAGTGCTCATAGCTATTTTAAAATTCAAGTTAATTGTAATCAACCGCAAATATAACTTTGTCGTTTATACAAACACTATGTGGAAAACAAAGTTATTTTTGGTAAATGAAAAAGTGATAGTCATATTTGTATAGGTGAAAATAAAGGGTATGTAAAGTGTTAAGGCTGATGCTAGTAATTAATAAACGAACACGGAAGCAATATAGCAATAAAGATCAAACAATTAGATTAAGTGCGAGTCCCGTATGGGTCCCGTAGTTCAGGTATCCACATAACATACCCTTTATCTTCATTTAACCAAATATCACGATCGCTTTTTCATCACCAAAAATAACTTTGTTTTCCATAGTGTTTGTATAAACGACAAAGTTATATTTGCGGTTGATTACAATTAACTTAAATTTAAAATAGCTATGAGCACTTTTTGATAGGCAAGTTATTATAGCCATATTTGTTTATAAATTATATAACATAAAAAATACGTCTCATCTGGTTATCAGATCGGTGAAGGTCGATGTTCTACGTCTCCTCTACTATAATATTAATAGCGCGAAAGAGCTCTGTTTGTTCCTCCATAAATGAACAGAATAAACATGACTGTTTTCATGGAATGAAAAAAACTGGTAGAACCGTGAGTTATATTTATGCTTAAATGCTCAACTAAATCTTTTTAATTTTTTTTTGTTGTACATTCACTTTTTCAAATTTATATTATGTTTGTAAATATGTTGTGAAATTCAAAAACAACCGAAACTAAAAGGAGTCTTAATTGTAACATAAAATAAATACAAGAATAAAACATTGCCTAAAAAATGTTAGAAAAGATAATTGAAATCTTTTTCCTTTACGGATAAATTAACCGGCTACCAATTTGGACGGCATTCATGGTGCCACAAATATTTTTTTCGCCATTTTGTATTGCTCGCTATGGCAACAATGAAATATTATGTAGATGGAGGAAAACAAATATTTCTAAAGAAGTTGTACTGTTGCCGCGTCGATGAAAATCTTTTGATTCTGGTTGACAAGAAAAGGGAACGCTGAATCTCGTTATCTTCATGTCCAATCAATTATGGCGAAACGAAGAAAGTTAATTGCGTATTTATTGAAATACTAGAGGACGCCAGCGGCTTCACACGCACATATCTTCGAATTTCCCGTTTTGCCCGATCCCGTGAGAATTTCGGGAAATCCCTTCTTAGTGCACCCCTACGGTCCTCAAGGAACATACATGCCAAATTTCAGCTTCCTACGCCTTATAGTTTCGGCTGTAGCTTGTCTGTCAGTCAGTCAGTAACGCAAGGATTTTATATATTATGATTATTCGTCTTGTATGCTTTATTCGTTTTTGTAAGGACTGTATAATATTTCATCGTAATTGGAAGAGCCCGTTGACTTGTCTCAGTAGCCATGCTTAGGAATAAATATTGCTGTCATGTAGAACCCTTTCGGAATAATAAGGTGCTACAGGTCATTAGCTTCAGTACTGCGCAATTGCTGCTCTTGAAAGATAACTTTAAGTAGGTACTATAATTCAGCAAAGTGTCTTTATTTAGCAGTGGACAAGTGCAGGCTGTTGATGGTGATAGTATATTCATTTTGACTTTGTCCAAGTTACATATAATTCACCGATATCGATCCCTAAAAAAATTAAATGGGTATGGCTGACTTTTTGATAAGTTTAAAAGATGTTCATTAAATTCCGAGCAATCTTTACGTCCATATACAGTTCATATAGTGGGTATATCATTTGTGTTTCATGGAAAATTAACAGCAGAACGCAACAGCTAAAGCATTAACGAATTTTTAAATTCGTATTAAATAAAGCAACGGGAGCCCGGCGATGATATAAAATTCAATTAAAATATTAATCTAATAATGATATTGTCTGCTTACGGTACGGCAGTAATCGAATAACCGTAAAAGTTTGTGAGTGTAGAGTAGTTGTTTTTGACTTTATGACTCTGTCACCCAAGAATTACTGAACGTATTTTGATTAAACTTTGGCGTACTATAGCTTAATGACTAAGATAAGATAGCCAACATGAGCCATTTCAGGCGATAAGTAACATCCTTGTGGATTGATCCGTAGGCGGAATCACTACATAGTATAAATTAAAGTCTGTCTTCTGTCTGTCGGTCCCTATGTATGCTTTAAACTACGCAACGGATTTTAATGCGTTTTTTTAATAGATACGAGTAGAATGATTCAAGAGAAAGGTTTATATGTATAATTGATGCGGGCGAAGCCGCTGACGACGTCTAGGCAATAATAAAATTATGAATTAATGTCTGATAGACATTAATAATGATTAGTTACGCGTATAGACATAGTCATTGCTAAATAGTACAATAATAGTAGCCCTAAGTGATAAGGATGGCCATCTCCAGAATTAGTAAATTGTTTTTTTCCGGTCTTTTAATTTTTGTCAAAAACTGAAGCTCTTAAAATAATTTGTCATTGTCATCATCCTAGCGCTATCCCGATTGCAATCCAAAACCTACGCCTTGGAGGTCGTGGAAAAGGTCTTGAAATAATTTGTATGGCATAGAAACGTTTGCTGGTTCAGCAGATTAAAATCTTTATATAGTCGATTATCCCAATTTGTCCCCTTACTAAATGAAAGAGAACAACGCTAAAAAAAAAACCTTTTATAAATCATTCTAAAAATCCGACATGAGTCCGCGGCACATTACAACAGTGAGTTAAATCACTACCCCTGTGCAAGTGTACTCACACATACTCACAATTACTACTATAACCGTGCTACGTGACTCGGTTCACATAACGATCAAGACCTAGCGTAGCAACCACCGTTAGTATAACACTATCGAACACTATCGAAACCGATATTCTCCTCATCATCAGCCTTTAACAGTCCACTGCTGGACTTGGCCTCTCCTTTGAAAGGAGGAATTGGCCTACTATACCACGCTGGCCAAACGGGTTGGTATAGGGTTTGTATCAAGTTTTTCTTCTCTTACAGTGCTGTTCTCTGCATAATATGTTCCCTCTGTCGGCTCTTACGCACCCATGAGATGATATGGGGTGGTGACAATCCGTATTCTTAATCTGTCTTAATCTGTCACCAGACGGACAAACCGGAACCGATATTCTGTTCTATGAAAATTCTGAGTACTCGCCCGAGCACTCTAACGGACGACGGATAAGTTTTAAGTTTTCTTTGAACTAGAAACTCGTCCGATACAGTACAGATAATCAACAATCATACTAATATATCCATACTTCCATACTAATATTATTAAAGAGGAAAAATTGGATTTTTGTTTGTTTATTTGTTGTAATGAATAAATTCAAAAACTACTGGACCGATTTAAAACATTCTTTCATCATTAGAAAGCTACATTATCTGCGAGTAACATAGGCTATATCTTATTTTAGAAAAAATAGGGGTCCGTAAGATATCTGGGTTTTTCGGACCCAAGGTGTAAAAAATCATCCAATTAAGTTCCTTATTTGGCATACGTCGCCTAAACTATAGAGGATAGAACCATAAAATGTTCTAATTAAGTAAAGAACATAAAAATATCTACAAAAATGAAATTTTTATTGATTTATTTTTTCTTTTGTTATCATTAATTATTTAGTTTTTATAGTTTAGCTTAGGATAGTTTAGTTATATAAGTAGATTTATTTTGTTTGTATATATGATAAATAGCTTATAATTTAGTTATAGCATACTGTTTGTTTTCCTATTAACATGAAATAAAAAATAAAGAAGATAAAAAAAAACTACAAAAATGTCCGCGACACACTATGCCTATCTATTTCAAGTAAAGCATATATTTATTTAAAAATCTTGAATTTTTCAGGATTTCATTTAAACGCATTTATTTTACACATGTCATTACTCCTTATCAAAATAAACTATTTTATCACAAAGAACTATTTATGTTGATAATATTTAGTCCTTAATTCATTAAAATTGGACGTTTGGTTTGAAAGTTATGGCGAAATCAATCTATATCCATACACATAAATAAAATTGGAGTGTCTGTTTGTAATATTAAAATAACTGCTTTATACTAAATGCATATGGATGTATACATGGTACATTTACCGAAATGACATTTTTTTACAATTTTTGTCTGGCTGTCTGTTTGTCTTTCGGTCTGTCTGTCTGTCTGTCTGTCTGTTCTCGGTAATCTCTGGAACCGCTGGACCGATTTTGACGGGACTTTCACTGGCAGATAGCTGATGTACCAAGGAGTAACTTAGGCTACAAATTAACCGGGTACGCGAAGTATTTCCCTGAGGACGCGGGTGAAACCGCGGGAAACAGCTAGTACTCAATAAAATCCGGAAACTGTAGGTTTATTTTCAATGTGCACATTCGCGTAAACCTAAGAAAATAATACGTTATTACAATATTTAGATATCAAATAAAAGTGATGAAAATTAAGATGGAATGGATATATCCTGCTGTGATTTGAGTGGCAAGATGACAAAATTTTGACGATGACAACAGCTTAGATAGTTCCTTGAGGTCAGTACAACTTCCAGATTTTGGTTTTGGTGCAGCAACCATTTACAACGATAATTCGAACTTCCAAAGTCTATCAATTCGGTTGAAGAGCACTTCGGAGGTTCCGTGATATGATAACTAGAAAATCAAATGACTATAACAGAAACTATATCGATGACCAATCAGTCCGTTATCCTATAGGTACTTAACGAGTCTGTTTTTGATTATAATTACCTTGTATAGAGATTAAAGTTTATGTTACCGCTGTTGTCTGGTAGTTGTAGGGGTTCAACCCGATCACTTTTATTGGGAATTGGCCGAACATCTTCCATAAAATCCTTCATTCATTTTTTTTACCAAATCCAAGTATGCTTGAGTGGGCCAAATCGTGTGGACCGATACATTAATTACTATATAATAACATATGTAAGTATGAATATAAATAAAACATGTAGCACGAGAGTAGTTTCCCTTGCATATTGCATTTAGAACGATATATTGTGCACTCACACCGAATTATATAAAAGTGAACCACTGCTTACATTGCAAGCATTTATCTTTGCAAAAATACGTGCAATAGTCTTAAAGTAGTATTTGAAGGGAGATAAACAACATAAACCCACCTAGGACATGGTGGACGATAGGATCGCCTATCAGTGTCATTTTTAACATAGGACAAGTATCGCAAGAGTAGCAACCGCAACCAGCACCAGCCCCGCATTAAGAATATTCTAGTTCTTAAATACATACATCATCATCCTCTTAGCGTTATACCAGTTTCAATCTGGGGTCCGCTTAATAGGCTCACCGGATTTGGCTGAATATTAGCTTTTCCACAGAGCGACTGCCTGTCTGACCTCCGCAACCCGAAGGGATAGCGATATTCCATGGTTTAGACTAGTGTCAGTTGATTAAGAAGGTACTGACGCCCTGTAACGACTGTCAAAGGTGTTCATGACAATCGGGACCGACGGCTTAACGTGCTCTCCGAGGCACGGGACAAGCGATAATAAATATTTCAATACGCACATAACTCCGAAAAGTCATTGGTGCGTGCCGTGGAATCGAACCCGATACCCTCTGCATGGCCGTCTGTTGGTACCTATCTCCAATCGGCTATCGCTGCCTTCTTAAATACATACATATCATAATAAATTAATTACACCTAGATACAGAACAAGTAATCGTGCTCAGTCGTATTAGCGTGATAGACCATAAAGCATTGTTACCAATGGTTATAAGTCGCATGCTTATAATGCAGTTTCAGGAGTACCTCAGGCATCGCATTTAGGGCCACTTCTCTTTCTTATATTTATAAACGATTTAGTGTCTCGCGTAAAACATTGCAGAATTTAAATCTTTGCCGATGATCTTAAAATCTACCGTCCAATTAGATCAGTCATTAATTCTAAATTTATTCAGGAAGATATGAATGACATTTTTGACTGGTGCAATGTAAATTGTATGGCACTGCAATGTAATGTTGATAAATGCTTTCATATAACCTTTACTCGCAAAAAAAACCACTTCTCACAAAGTACGAGATTGGCGGCGTATATTTAACCGAAGTTAATGAAATTCGCGATTTGGGAATTATCATCGATGCGAAGCTAGCTTTTACAATAAATGTCGATAAAATTGTTAAGGAGGCCGCGCAGATGCTTGGCTTTCTGAGGATAGAGGATATAGTTGGCTTCAAAAACGTAAGAACTAAAATACTTCTATTCAACACCCTCGTCCGCAGCAATCTCGAATATGCTAGTACAGTTTGGTCGCCGTATTATGTCGTCCATTCACAACGGATTGAAAGCATATAACGAGCATTTACCAGGAGTATTTCATTCCCATATAGTGGTTTTTTGCACAGAAATCCATATGACTAGCGGCTATCCAAATTTCAAATGACTAGTCTTTATAATCCAAGACAAGTACAGGATCTCTGTTTCCTCCACAAGTTAATAAATAATAAAGTTCAGTGCAATCATTTATTAGAAAAAGTATCCTTGGCTGTTTAAAGTTCAGTGCAATCATACAATACGACAGGCCTTATAACCGCCTTATATATGCGTCCCTTGAATTTCAAAGGCATTTTAGGATCGCATATTGTGCCCGAGACCTGTCGCCATTTCATCTATCCTGAGTTGATCCTTTGCCGAACATCTCGGTCAATTTCGCCGTCGTGTTGCAGGAGTGAACCAAGGTAGCGAAAGTCGGAGCATACTGGTAGGGGTATACCGCCGAGTGTAACCGGGCTTGGACTAGAGAGGCCGCCAAAGTCACAGAACATGTATTCAGTTTTGGTTCTGCTTATCCTAAGGCCTACGTTCTCCAGTCTCTGCCGCCACTCCTCCAGCTTGCTCTGCACCTCCTGTCCACTTTCTGCTACCAGGATGATGTCGTCGGCAAACAGCATGCACCAGGGTGCCTCTTCCTGTATGTCCGATGATATGGCATCCATAATCAACAAGAAGAGGTAAGGACTAAGAGCCGACCCTTGGTGCAAGCCTACAGCCACATCGAATCTGGCTGTGATTCCAGCTGCGGACCGAACTTGCGTATGGCACTCAGCATACATAGCTTGGATCAACTTCAGGTACTTTTCAGGCACTCCTTTCTTCTTGAAGGCCCACCACAAAACTTCACGCGGTACCCGGTCATATGCCTTTTCGAGGTCAACGAATACCATATGCAGATTTTTATGCGCCTCCCTGTATTTTTCACAAATTTGGCGAAGTGCAAAAATGGCATCCACCGTACCTCGACCAGGCATAAAACCGAATTGGTTAGGTAAAATCTCACTCTCTGCTCGCAAACGTCGCTCAATTACTCTCTCCCATACTTTCATACTATGAGGCATTAACTTTATTCTCCGATAATTGTTGCATTCTTGGACATCTCCCTTATTTTTAAAAATGGGCACTAGGTAACTCCTGCACCATTCCTTGGGTACTGTCTCCTGATGCAACATCTTATTGAAGAATAAAGTCAGCCACACCCATCCATCCTCCCCTAACACCTTCCATGCTTCTACTGGTATTCCATCTGGTCCTAATGCTTTCCCATTCTTCATTCCACTCACAGCCCGTCTTACCTCATCCTTACTTATTACATTCACTAGTCCAATATTCTTCGCCTTGTTCTCAAGCATTTTGCACCAATCATTCTCTTCATTCATTAATTTTTCAAAATATGTTCTCCATCTTTCTTTAATCCTATCATCATCCGTAAGAACCACTCCTGTTTCATCTTTCACACACTTGATATGGGATACATCCCTCGCCTTTCTTTCTCTAGCCTTAGCCAGTCGGTATAAATACTTTTGGCCCTCCGGCTTCTCAATTAATCCGTATATATTATTAAGGGCTTTTGCTCTAGCTAAGGCAACGGCTTTTTTGGCTCTTTTCTTACATTCATCATACTTCTTTTTCTTACTCTCTTTCAACGAGTTTCCACCTTCTTTCATCAGCTGCCATTCCTTAAACCTTGCTTTCTTTTCCTTGAGCACACTCTGTACTTCCTCTGTCCACCACCAGGTATCCTTATCTTTCATACGTTTTCCTTTTGATTCTCCTAAAACATCTTTTGCCACGCACTTTATACATTTTCTCATCTCCTCCCAACTCTCATTCACGCTGCAATCCTTCATATCGCCCATCTCAATCATTTTATCTACCACTCTATTTCTGAACTCTACTGCACATTCATTCTTCTCTAACATATGCCATTTTACTTTTGGGGGTAGCTGCTCCTTGGTTCTTTTCGAGCTCAGCCGAATTTTTAATTCGACCACCAGGAGTCTGTGCTGTGAGACTAAGTCTTCTCCCGGTACCACCTTACAGTCTTTGACCCAGTTGATACGTTTACGCTTTAGCAGAAAATAATCAATCTGGGTCATATGGTGGCCACTGTTGTAGGTTACCAGGTGTTGCTCTTTTTTTTGGAGCCAAGTGTTAGCCACTACAAGATCAAAAGCGGCAGCAGCTTGGAGAATTGCTTCTCCCTCGCTATTTCGGCTGCCGAAACCCCAGCCTCCATGTACTCTTCCATACTCTCCACTTGTTCGTCCCACATGACCATTAAAATTTTCTCCCACAATTATCTCTTCATTCTCCGGCATATCCGTCATCATGCTATCGAAATCCATCCAAAACTTCTCTTTCTCACAATCATCACATCCTAGCTCAGGGGCATACACACTTATCACATTCAGAATAATATTGCAATATCACTTTCACAGCAATCAATCTGTCATTAATTCTATTTACACATGTCACACCATCTTTCAGATTTTCGTCTAACACAATTCCCACACCATTTCTTTTCCCATCACTTCCACAATAATAAAACTTGTATCCTTCTCCGATCTCCCTAGCTTTCGTACCTTTCCATCTTGTTTCCTGCAGACATGCCACATTTATTCTCTTTCACATTTCTTCTTTTCAAAACATCAGCTAACTCTCTAGCCCTTCCAGTCATCGTACCTACATTCAAACTTGCATACCCTTACGCCACAGGCTCACTTCTTACGTTGCACTCGCCCGGAGTAGTGCAACAACCCTTGCATACTTCTCGCAGGTGCCGGGTGCTGCCCCTGCGCGTCGTCTGCGGGGAACGCCCTAACCCTATCGCACTCCTTACCATATGTGGCCATACTGCAAATATGTTTTGGCATGGATTTTACTAGCCGGCCGCCTGCCTGACGCCAACCCTCCTTGGGAATGTTATCGTTATAAAGGAGGGGGGATAGGAGAAACGGGGTAAATGGATAGGATGTATGATGAGGAATAAAGGGTTTGTAGGTGGGGGTACTGTAGTCACTGGAAGGATATAGGGTAGTGACTACTGTAGCTCGGAGAGCCGGGAGCGCGTACCCGAAGCCCTGTCTAATGGTCGGACAGACCAATAGACAGAAGCACCCCCTGACTTCCTTGTTCCTTACTTATACCCTAGCCATAAAATCAATAAAAATTTTCATACACCATTTTCCAGAACTAATCTTGGCCGCCAGTCACCATTAAACAGAATTCTTAATCAGTACAATATTATACAGACGCGGATTTCGAGCATCGACATGTTTTGTGATTCGTTTCCAAAATTCAAAACGCAACTAAGAAAAATGTTTTGTGGCAACTAGCACTTTAAATTTGAATTTATGTATATCCACTGTAGTTAAGATTACCTTTAAGATTATTTTTAATTTAATATATGATTAGTTTTAATTTATGTTATATTGTTATTTTTTAAACTAAGCATTTGTAAGCAGTGTTATGTACACCATAAGTGTCACACATATCAGATGTGAGACTTTATAACAATTTCAGAGATAGGACAGTAGAATTATAATGGTTACGACTTACCCATGTTTGAGTCTGTGCCAATATTATAATGATATACTTTGTAATTAATTTGATTCTTGATGATAGCTTATAACTATTTAAAATCTTTGAATTACAGCACTTATTTATTGTTTGTTGCGTGCGGGTGATTTATAATAATAATAATCATTTATTTGTGGTTAGTTTACAAGTTCTTATAGATATGTTATAATTACATATGTGCGCTATGTCCTACCACAATGTGGTGTACAAATTTTATAGGTCATACATGAAAATTAACTTATTTCAGGTCAATAATTATTGATTAAAAATATAAAAATATTTAATATGGTAACTAACACATTAAAAAGTATGGATATACAACTATTACAAACAACGCTAAATGTTTTTGTCATTTAGGAATTCTTCAACTGAGTAGTAAGCCTTATTTGTCAGTAATTCCTTAAGCTTATTTTTAAATATATTTATATTATCAGCTCGAATGTATTTCGGTATTTTATGATATATAATTGAGGCCTTGCAGAATATACTCGCGCGTAGCAACTGCGTTCTGCTTTCTACATGCTTCAAATTGCCTTCACGTCTAGTGCCAGAGGGGTTAACAGTAAACAAGTGTATGTTGGTTTTGACAAAAGAAGCAACCTCCATGATATACAAACATGGCACTGTTAAGATGCTTAGTTCTTTAAATTTTTCTTTACACGTCTGTCTCTTTTTAAGTCCTAGCATTGAGCGAACACAGCGCTTTTGAGCAATAAACACACGCAACTTATCTATTGATTTGCCCCAAAATATGACGCCATACCTTATTATAGGTTCTATGTGGCCGTAATATGTAGTAAAGACGGTAGATTGATTCGCCACTTGGGCAAGCTTATAGAGGGCAAACGAGAACTGATATAGCCTTTTACATATATTGCCAATGTGCGGTTTCCATTTGAGTTTATCATCAATTGTTAGTCCCAGAAACCGTGTCGATTCTACTTCAGGGATTATTGAATAGAAAATGTTTAATGTACCGTCTGTTTGCCTTTGTTTAAAGTTCATTAGGTGTGTTTTTGATAAATTCATTTTGAGATTATTAAATGTCAGCCAGTTATCGATGCATGTCAACGTATTAGTTATGTCAAATTCTAGATCATTAATATTATTGCTCGTAAATAATACAGTACTATCATCCGCAAATAATGTTATAAAGTGCTTTGTCATATTTGGCATATCGTTGATGTATACTAAAAACAAAAGGGGTCCCATAACACTTCCCTGTGGCCTTCATTGCGCACATAGCGTGCATAATTTCAAGTTCGATCGTCCGAAGAAATGTTAGTGTTGCGTCAATAGGCGGTGACCGCCTCGGATGGTGTGTGCCCTTGCTCCGCATCGTCGTGAGCGAGCGCCGAGTGTTGGACCTCACACCCGCTCGCCCCTCGTCTCCCGACAAGGCAGACGCGGCGATAGTTTAGGTTACGCAACAATGCGTATAGGTACGTATGTGCATTGGTACACATCAGCTGACGGTGAGTCTGCCCTCGACTCGTTACCGGCGCCACAGTTTGGCGCGCTTCTCAACCTTATTATTATGTAATTTATTTCATTAATATATTTATTTATTTTATTAACTTTATGCAACTAAGTATATGTGTATATATTTTTTTACTAATTAGATACTCTATATATATTATATAAATCACTACACAATACACATTCCCTCACACGGATTGCATGTTGTGATCGGCACGGCGATGGTTGCACATCCGGGATGTCTAGAAGGAGCTGGAAGAATACCAGCGTCCGGTATGCACTAGCATCACTGGATATAGTGCTGATCCAGCCACCTTTTTTGGCCAGCGATGGGACACATCCTCACCTTATTTTATTGCAATTGTTTTTTTTGTCTTTTTTATTGTATTTTCTTTTATATAAATGTTCTAATACCTACTACTATTTGTTGTATATGTACCTACCTACTTGTTTTCTATTGTGTGTCCTATGTGCTGTTACAAAATAATTTTTTCTTTTCTTTTCTTTTTTCATCGTACCATGTATGGATATGTGTGATGTGGATGTGCTTAATAAATAAATAAATAAGTCGTGATTGTAATCGAACCCACGATCTCCAGAATCAGTATCCACTAATTATGTTTGAAATATACGTCGGAAATCATTATTAGCTGTATAAAACACAATATTTTACCTAAGGTCTTTTGATTTGATCATGACCCCTGATTTGGAAACGCGGAAATCAACTTAAAAGTTAATCACAATATCAGCTTTATCATATTCTTAACTGTATTATTTTGGAGATACAAATAAAATATTTTCCCTTCTTTCTTTCTTTCTTTACAGAATTGAACAGATTTCCTCATTATAAGCTAAAAGGTCATTATAGCGAACAATTTGAAGATAATCTTCTCGTAATCGGGCCTCCTGGGCTTTACATAACAGTACAACAAAATTTGAATACAGACGATCACAGTAAAAATTAAAAATAAATCTAAATTTAGAATGCCGAATTTAAATTAGATGCTCAAAACGAAAATCACAGCCGTTGAACATCGGCCGATTGATATCACAAATTGAACTATCATAGGCAAATAACAGGCCTTTTACCTAAAACAATTTTCTCAAACGTCGAAAACAAACAGCGAACACTTAACCCTTGAAAAGCTGTAAAAATCTATCTTAGTTTATTTACGTAAGTCAACGCGTCTATTGAAAATGCTGCGAGGTAAGACCCGTCGATAATTGCTTTTTCATTCTCTATCGGCTATTTGTGCGTCGCGACATTACCCAGACGGCGAAACAATTCTTGCCGAGGTTAATTTATTTATTAGCATAATATAGAGAGAAGTTCCAAACTGCCAACGTGAAGTATCGGTCGGTTTTATAGGAAAATTGACTCCCTTCTTTATTCTTATTTAATTTCAAATTTCATCCGTGAATTTTTAAGTGATTTTTAACACGCTTTTATTAGGTCGTCGTGTATGTAATTATGTAATGGAATCTAAGGTAACTAATTTAATCATCTTCCAAGGGTCGTAGCGTTATGAAAATTAGCAGCTGTATGTAGTTCTGATGATAATTTAATAATATGGTTCTGTCGAACTGATCTGATGATGGAGCCGAAAGATATGACCTGGAACTTCATGATGGAAAAACGTATCATAGCTGGTTTGGATTTCTTATAAAAGTCTTGTAATGAACTTTGACTACAATTAGGTTTCAAGGTCTGATGATGAAGCCGGAAGGTAGGCACTGGCATTCCATGATGGAATATCGTATCATAGTCGTGTTTGCACTTGTGAGAAAGGCCACGTAATGAACTTTGACTACAATTAGGTTTTAAGGTCTGATAATGAAGCCGGAAGATGGGCACTGGCATTCCATGATGGAGTATCGTATCATAGTCGTGTTTGCACTTGTGAGAAAGGCCACGTAATGGACTTTAACTACTATTAAGTTTCAAGGTCTGATGATGAAGCCGGAAGGTAGGCACTGGGATTCCATGATAGAATATCGTATCATAGTCGTGTTTGCATTCGTGAGAAAGGCCACGTAATGAACTTTGACTACAATTAAGTTTCAAGGTCTGATGATGAAGCCGGAAGATAGGCACTGGCATTCCATGATGGAATATCGTTTCATAGCCGTGTTTGCACTTGTGAGAAAGGCCACGTAATGAACTTTGACTACAATTAAGTTTCAAGGTCTGATGATGAAGTCGGAAGATAGGCACTGGCATTCCATGATGGAGTATCGTATCATAGTCGTGTTTGCACTTTTGAGGAGGGCCACGTAATGGACTTCGAACACGATCAGGTTTCAAGGTTATAACAAACCAATTATATATTGTAGACCACGCAGTGGTGTACTTAGGGTCCCGTACTTTTGCGGCTGGATAGGCGTTTGTGGCCCTAAGTAGAGTAAAATCACTTAGTGGTCTCCAGATTGCAAAGCTAGATTGTTCTAAGCTGACAGATAAAACATCATGCGATACAGACGCACTGGCCGAGATGGAGAGGAGTCTCATTCGCCAACTTAAAATAAATGTATAAATGTTAAAAATATTTTGTAAAAGGCCACGTAATCAACTTTGACTACAATTAAGTTTAAAGGTCTGATGATGAAGTCGGAAGATAGGTACTGGCATTCCATGATGGAGTATCGTATCATAGTCGTGTTTGCACTTTCGAGGAGGGCCACGTAATGGACTTCGAACACGATCAGGTTTCAAGGTTATAACAAACCAATTATATATTGTAGACCACGCAGTGGTGTACTTAGGGTCCCGTACTTTTGCGGCTGGATAGGCGTTTGTGGTCCTAAGTAGAGTAAAATCACTTAGTGGTTTTCAGATTGAATAGCTAGATTGTTCTAAGCTGACAGATAAACACCATGCAATACAGACGCACTGGCGGAGATGGAGAGGATGGGGCTCATTCGCCTACTTAAAATAAATGTATAAATGTTAAAAATATTTCGTTATCAAAGACCAAAAAGTATAAAATAAATTAATAGTTTGAAAAACACTAGAAAAACACGCTTTTATAATTGCACGTTAAAACAAAAATAAATTATGGATCGTTCAAGTTGTCTCTATTTCTGGGCTGAAGTGTAAACTGTGTGCTTATAATTATAATATTTGATAGTAAAAGCGTGGGGCGCTGGAACAGGAAAGACTTGCTTGTCTTTCCTGAAACGTACTTATTTAACTTGTTGAAAAATCAAGTGAACAGATGTTACGGGAAGCAGGTTACACAGATTGGCGCTCTAACTGGAGTTGCAGCACGACTAGTAGGTGGCTTTACATTAAACAGTCTGTTCTTAGTACCAGTTTGTCGAATTCAGACAAAACATGCGCCAGCAGCGAGGAGAAACGAATTCACCGACATTTTTGACGCCTCTTCTTTCAGGAACTTAAGTACATAAGGGTAATGCTTCAACAGTGGCAAAATTCTTGTTCGTGGACGAGATACCTTTGGTGCCCTTTGGTAACCCTTTGGTGGCATAAACGTTATGCTCTTGCGCGACCTCATGCAGCTTCCGCCAGGAAGTTAGTATTAGTATTTGTTAACAAGTAAGTCTTTCCTGTTCCAGCGCCCCACGCTTTTAAAATCAAATATTATAGTTAAAAGCACATAGTTTACACTTCAGCCTAGAAAAAGAGACAACAACTATTTTTTGTTTTTACGTGCATTTATAAAAGCGTGTTTTTCTACTGTTTTAAAACTATTAATAACCTTGTATTCATTAGGCAACATTTGTTGATAAACCGTTTATGACGTGTTTATCACCAAGTTTACCGTAAATACTGTTTCTAAAACATGGCCGTCCACACTTGTCAGTTGTTGCTAGGATGTCGCCGGAGGAGGTAGTGATGCACTGTGCTGCTAATATAATAATTCATAAGAGTACTACTAGAAAAAAAATGAAAGGTTGTGGATTAGGAATTATCTCTATGAGCATCGAATCTTGGTTGTTGGACCACACTACTTCCATGTTAATAAACCCGCGCAACACACGTCCACACCTGTTGACTTTTGCTTATAAACAAGATGTTTCGGCTTGCTCTCCATTCGATTGGGGAGCACGGCAACATGTTTCAGAAACAATGTTTCATCACATTTGTTTATGAACTGTTTATAAACTGTTTATAAACTGTTTCCAGAGATGATGAAACACTGTTAAACTCTTTAATAACAGTGTTTATCAACAAATATTGCCTAATGAATACAAGGTTTTATGTTTATAAATATGTTGCGAAATTCAAAAACAACCGAAACAAGAAGGAGTCTTAATAAATATGAGAATAAAACAATGCCTAAAAGATGATAGAAAAGATAATTTTAAACATTTTTCCTTTAAAGATAAATTAACCGGCTACCAATTTGGACGGCATTCATGGTGCCACAATTTTTTTTTATTCGCCAATTTGTATTAATCGCTATGGCAACAATGAATTATGTAGATGGAGGCAACATTTTTATTTAAGAAGTACTGTTCCTATCTTTTGATTCTGGTTAACAAGAAAAGGGAACGCTGAATCTCGTTATCTTCATGTCCAATCATTTATGGCGAAACGAAGAAAGTTAATTGCGTATTTATTGAAATATTATTCGTTTTGTATGCTTTATTCGTTTTTGTAAGGACTGTGTAGTCTTTCATCGTCAATTGTAAGAGCCCGTTGACTTGTCTCATTAGCCATGCTTAGGTATAAATATTGTTGTCGTGTAGAACCCTTTCGGAATAATAAAGTACTACAGGTCATTAGCTTCAGTACTGCGCAATTGCTGCTCTTGAAAGACAACTTTAAGTAGGTACTATAATATAATTCAGCAAAGTGTCTTTATTTAGCAGTAGAGAAGTGCAGGCTGATGATGATGATATTATACTCATTTTGACTATGTCCAACTTACATAAACTCCCTAGATATCGATCCCTAAAGAAACAAAAATGGGTATGGCTGATTTTTTGATAAGTTTAAAGGATGTACATTAAATTCCGAGAAGTCTTTACGTCCATATACAATTCATATAGTATGTATATCATTTGTGTTTCATGGAAGAATTAACAGCAGAACGCAACAGCTAAAGCATTAACGAATTTTTTCTGCGTATTATTAAATAAAGCAACGTGAGCTCTATCTCTCTAAATCCGACATGAATCCGCGGCACATTACAACAGTGAGTAAAATCACTACCCTTTGCAAGTGTACTCACACATACTCACAAATACTACTATAACCGTGCCACGTGACTCGGTTCCCATAACCATCAAGACCTAGCAAAGCAACCACCGATAGTAAAACACTATCGAACACTATCGAAGACTATCGAAACCGATATTCTGTTCTATGAAAATTCTGAGAACTCGCCCAAGCTCTCTAACGGACGACGGATAAGTTTTGAGTTTTCTTTGAACTAGAAACTCCTCCGATACAGTTTTATTGGAATCTCTAGTAACGTAAAACAGTGACAAGCTATACCGTCCCTAGCTTGGAGAATTTAAGTTTTTATCCACTGAGAAATTATATTTTGTACAAACAGTAGCTGGGTTTTATCTGACTTAAAGTAAGTTTTTTGCTCGGCTTCTTCAATGTATCATTATGCTATATATATATGTATATGGAGAATATATGGCTGATGCATTCGCAATTAGAGTTACGGTATGAAACAAATATTTTTTATTAAAACAATTAGGAAGGTTTCAGAATCTTCAAGTATTAGTAGCATCATGGCAATTGATCCATTTGATATTTTTTATGAAAACATTATAAAGTACAGCAAAATATTTCAAATGCAAAGAACAATACGGTCATCGCTATCACATTCAGATACTTTCTAGTAAAATAATGCTAATTAGACAGGGACGGCTACAGCACCCTATAAAGTTACTTCTTCATACCTTCTTATTTATAAGTGGTTGCCTCATAAAATATTGCTTTACAGGAAAGGGATATGTAAGGTGTTCCTATTATTTTAATATACTGATATAGTATTTAATCTTTCTATCTATTTATGTCATCACACCTGTCTCCCATTGGGGTAGGCAGAGACTATGGAACGCCACATGCTTCGGTTCAAACATACCTCTTTAGCTTCCTCGACATTCATTAACCTCATCATGCATGCGCATCGGTTATGGGTACTTTTAATTTGGCACTTTTTCAGTACGTCACCTATTTGGTCGGCGTACGTTTTTAATCGTGTATTAAAACTGACACTACTTATTTCAGAGACCTGCTGAAAACACCTATATAAAATATTGTGTAAAATATTTTATTTTATTTAGATGCCCGCCTGTATCCCCGCAGGGGTAGATAGAGATGTATAATTATAACCACACTTCATTATGTTATGAATTTTAGATCCCACGTAATAGCGGGTGAGCCTTTTGACGTTACCGCGCACATTGCCAGACTCCTCGCTGCCACTGAGATTTTGGGCAAACTAAGCAACACTTTTGCCTGACCCAAGATTTGAAACCAGGATCTCAGCCGCCACCTTAGGAAGATCGGCAGACGCATCCGCTTATTCACTGGACGACATAGAAAGTGTAATTATGATGAAGTGTTATTTTCATAGTAATTTATTACACTACTTATCATCAATGTATTAATGCATGAGGAGTATCTATTGTCTAGAATTACCGTAGGCTTACTGGGAATTGGTTGTAGGCACAGTGGAAGCTAATTTTGGTATTCATCCAGTTGTCCTAAAGCAATCAAATGTCTGACACATATTGCTGAGATTCTCAGCAATGACAAATTATAATGTAGTTATATGAAAATTTTACCTTATAGCTCCTGGTGATGTTCTTGAAGTGGACCTATAGATTAACTTATAATTTTGGCCAAAATAACAAGAGAATCGAATAAATATCAGTTTACAATTCGGCGAAGTCCTTCTCCAGACCACGATGCACGTTTACGGTTCACAAAACTTTTCACAAATGTTCAATGTGTCATCAATTTACAACAAACTTTGCCGGAATTCAAAAGCGGCAATTACGTATTGAGTTAATTACAAGTTGATTCAATTCGCGTTAATTCAAAGGGCGATCAATTTTATTTAGGTACAAGGCACGCGAGCTTGCAAACGGCGTGTTAATTTTTCAAGCGGAAGGACGGAAGTGACAGTTCAGTGTGACCATTGTCAGAAATTTTCAATAGACTAAATAAATTTTACTCAATCGATCTAACCGATTTGACTTATAATAAAACTAATTCTATTTCAAACATCCACCCGCCCCGGACCGACCTACCGGTCCGCTAATTAGTTGGTAGACGTGACAATGTTGCAACCGCTCTCCTCAGAATCGAACCGTCAGCCAAGACCTCAGCAAATCGGGGAACTCCATCAGCCCCAGTTACCAAACGAAGGATGCGCCCCCTGCGCCATCTGAGTGGCGGAAGGTTAGCCTCCTTGATCAAAACGAGGTCATCAATCTTGGGTGGATCGGTCTTGTCGGTCCACTTAACGCGTTGCTGGAGTATGTGCAAATATTCCAAATTCCAGCGTTTCCAAAAGCTCTGAGTAATCTGGCGTACCAATTCAAAGCGCGAGAGACGACCAGGTCTCGTATCAATGTAGGGGTACTCAGGCAAGGCGACAAGTGGGCGACCAATCAAAAAATGGCCCGGCGTAAGGGCCTCCAAATCATTCGGATCTGAGGAGATCGGGCACACCGGCCGAGAGTTCAAAACGGCCTCGATCTCTCAAATGTAAGGACAGATTCACCGATTGTCCTGCGCAAGTGTGTTTTGGCCGATTTTACGGCGGCCTCAAATATACCACCCCAGTGTGGACAATTTGGTGGGGAAAACAACCAATTTATCCCACGTCGGGCAAGCCTATCACCTATATCAGCCTTGTTGGTTTCAAGGAAATTAACAACATCATTCAAATAATTGTAGGTGCCCTTGAAGTTAGTGCCGCAGTCAGAACGGATCAAGGAAGGCAGCCCCCTGCGGGATACAAATCTGTCAAATGTGGCTACAAACGCCTCGGTCGTAAGCGAGGAGACCAGTTCTAAGTGTACGGTCTTTGTGGAGAGACAAACAAAAACGCACAAGTAGGCCTTGACAGTCTTGCTGTTTCGAAGTGTCGACGTTTTTACCAAAAAGGGACCAGCGAAGTCCGTGCCAACACCGTCAAACGTCCTGCTTTCAGTTACGCGATCTGCCGGTAAGTCCCCCATCAAGGGCTGCATGGTAGAAGCCTTGAGCTTATAGCAAGGGATGCAGCGAAAGACTACACTCCGAATAATTCTTCGGGCAGACAAGATCCAAAATTCGCGTTGCAAAATAGTCAACAAAGCATTACAACCGGCATGCGAGTTCTTAAGGTGACGGTCAGTTACCAACAAGCGTACCAAATGACCGTCCTTGGGTAACAAAAGGGGGTGACGTGCCCCGTAAGGGAGGTTGGTGTTCTTGAGACGCCCTCCAACGCGCAAGAGACCCGTATCGTCCAAAAAAGGGTTCAATTTAGAGACAGCTCCCGACAATTTCGATCTCCCTGATTTAAGGATAGCAATCTCCTTTTCAAAATGCGCCAATTGCACAGAACGAACCCAAAAGGTGAGGGACTCCTGTCGTTCCTGTGTGAGATAAACGGTGTCAGTCGTTTCTGTTGTGGGTGCCTAAAATTAAAAACAAAACGCTTTATCGAAGCAGTAACACCTAACAACTTGTCGAGGGAGCTGTAACGATTCAACAGGAAATCGGGGTCGAAGGCGCATTCTACCTTCCCAAGAGCGAGTGTTCGTAGACCCGGCAAATTAGAAGTATTCAAAACTGGCATTCGAGGCCAATCAATTTCTGGTCGACTCAACCATTCCAGACCCCACCACAGCGAATGACCTATCAAACTAGGCGTCAAGCATCCGCGCGAGGCACAATCATCGGGGTTGAGCTCACCTGGCACGTGTCTCCAAACAAGTTTGACTTCGGATTTCTGGATTTGGGAAACGCGATTAGCGACAAATACCTCCAAAGTGTGGACAGACGCCTTCAACCAACAAAGTACAATTTGGCTGTCTGTCCCGGCGTAGGTCCCATCAATACAAATGCTTTTACCCAAGGTGCTGGACACGTGGTTCAATAAGCGTACAAGTAGGGCTGCTCCCGAGAGCTCCAATTTTGGGATGGTCAAAGATGTCCGAAGGGGTGCTACCTTGCTCTTCGCCATGATCAGGTAAACTCTCACCTGACCTGAGGCACTGACTGTGCGCAAGTACACCACGACCGCGTGACCACGTTCCGAGGCATCACAAAACCCGTGAAGGGTGGCCTTGTACTTCCCGGGAGGAAGGATGGGACGAGGCAAGGAGATCTCATTGACGGCAGGAAGTGAGGATACAAAAGAGGTCCATTCCTCAACAAGAGTGCCGTGTAGAGGTTCGTCCCAGGTCAATCCTGCTGTCCAAAGCTTCTGCAAGAAACATTTTGCCCAAAATATGAGAGGACAAATCCAACCGTTCGGATCAAAGGTTCTGGCGACAGTAGACAACACGAGACGTTTAGTCCAAGAACAAGGCAGTTTCAAGTCTACGTTATACGTAAAGATGTCTTGGACTGGTCTGTACTGAACGCCGAGAACAGCCATCATGGCGGGGTTGTCAACAATCTCAAACAAATGTGGATCCTGCTGATGATCCTCTGGCAAGCCTTCCAAAAGCGCTGGTGAGTTGGAAATCCATTTGCGCAACTCATAACCAGCGGAGGCCAAAATACCTATCAATTCGTCCCGCAGGAGGATCGCCTCGTCCGCTGTGGAGGCGCCTGAGCAAATGTCATCGACGTAAATATCGTCTTTCAAGATGGTGGAGGCTCGTGGGAAACGTAAGCCTTCTCGGTCTGCGAGCTCCCAAATAGAACGTATTGCCAAGTAGGGGCTTGATCTTAACCCGTACGTATTCGTATTGAGCTCGTAGACAACCATGGGATCGCTAGGAGACTCTCTCCAAAGGATCAGCTGGAAGCGACGGTCATCAGGGTGGATAATAGTCTGCCTGAACATTATTTTTATGTCGGCCACAAAGACAACCTGATGTTGTCGGAAGCTGGTGATGACGTCACAAAGGTCCTTGACCAACTTGGGACCAGAATGCAAGCACTGGTTCAAGGATACGCCTGTTGAAGTCTGCGCAGAACCATCAAATACTGTGCGCAGCTTCCCAGTCAATGGCTTCAATACCGCATGATGCGGGAGAAAGTAGTGCTCCACCGAACGCCAATCCAAATTTGACACAGACATGTGTCCCAACTGTTCATATTCTCTCATGAACTCAATGTACTTCTGTCTGAGCTCCGGATCACGACCCATGCGGCGCTCCATAGCCAACAATCTCTTTTCGGCTAAAGGTCGTGACTTACCAAGCGGAGGCCGAACAGACAGAAAGGGTAGCCTCGTAATAATCCGACCAGAACGGAGTCGACCAGTGTTGTTCTGGAAGAACAGCTCGCACTCCTCATGTTCTGGATTCAAACGGGCAACTTGAGGGGGCTCCTCTACCTCCCAAAACCTCTGAACTGCATCAGAGAGAGCAGAGCCTACAGCCAACAAATTATCAAGTTCGGGTGGAGGGGGGTCCCTAGGTACAGGTCCCATCAAAGCAAATCCAAATATGGTCGGGATGGCAGTCAAACCATTTGGCACCAAGATCCGTTTCCCACCAATCAAAATTCCACCGAGGACATCAGAGCCAATCAACAAATTGATTTGTCCCGGTGTGTCAAATTTGGGGTCCGCCAGTTCCAATCCCGATGTCAAATTCACCACAGCAGCAGATAGCTGCTTCTGTGGGTGCATACCCAAAATATTCTTCAGCACAATAGCCGAGGTTCTAATCCTCGGGTGTGAAGATTCAACAGGGCCAAACAAAACCTTAACTTGCCCTTCAACATTAGAGGCTACGTCCCCTATGCCCCGTATACAATTTGGAAAAGAGCCCATATTTGGTAGGCAGGTTAAATAACCTGCCCTACCAAATAAGTGGAAACAATGCAACCTTGTGAACCTGTGTCCAGTATAGCACGGACAACAACAGAGGTCCCCGTGGGTCCCCATACCCTAACAGCAACCGTTGGTAGGATAACGGTCTCAATGGGGGAGGTTGGAGTTATAGGGCAGGGGTCAATGACCTATTGTTGCCTGGGCGGCGACCGTTGGCCAGGACCTGGCAAGTCAAAATGAGGGTGCGGCTTGAAGTCCTCAAAAGCGCGATGACTCGATCCGCGCGCCATCTGTGGGGGCTCATAATGACGCACCCGCCCAAAACGAGGTGGGCGCGAGTCAAGGCGGGGACGCTCCGCCAAAGGAGGGGAATACCTGGGGCAGCAGTCATGGTGCTGGTGACGCTGGGCGGTCGCACATTCAGGTGCGCGAGAGAGAGGAGGCGTGCGCACGCTACGGTTCTCCAAGCGGGGTGAGTGGCGATCAATTGAGCGAGGCGACTCTAGGCTGCGCGCCGGTGAGCCTCGGCTGCCACCTTCAAAACACCCGCCCGTGCGCGGCGTCGGCTGGTTGGACAAGCGGCCTACCTCTCTGGCATTCATACAGAGAATGTCCAAATGCTGTCCTCCACAGTGAGGACAGGGGCGAGAGTTTGGGCAGTCTCGCTGGTAGTGGGACCCCAAGCAAGAGAAGCAAAGGCGGCGGGCATTCGCGATGCGCCTACGAGAGGCGACATGAAGGTCCAAGAATGCCCTACAACTGGCCGTTCTGTGCCCCGTGACCTTGCAGTAGGAGCACTCCGCTGGGCTCTGCGTGACCGCAAAGCGAGGAGGGCGCCGGTCAACATTGGCTCGGGTGTGAACGCGAGCCTGCTCCTTGACATTGGGCGGCTGCGACTTAGCCGGCGTGTCACCACCGGAGTTGTCCAAGACCCGGCACTCATCCTCCAGGAACTTCTCCAGGTCAGCAAAGGGGGGCAGATGGGTCGCGCTATCCCCACCAAAGCGCTGTTCAAAACGCGACCTCAGGTCGGCAGGCAGCTTCTTTAACACAATGTGCACCAATAAATAGGACCATTAGTCTACGGGCAGGTCAAGGCACTTAAGTGCGTTGATGGCCACCAAGAGCGGGTTCAACAGTTGGGTGTGCAACCCAGAGACCCGGGTGAGCGTCGGCAAACCCAAAATCTGCTCGATGTGCGTATCGGCGAGGCCACGCTTATTGTGGTACCTACGGGTAATTAGGTCCCGAGCTATCTGGTACGCCTCGTCAGACACGGGCAGTTGCTGGATGAGGCCCTTAGCCTCCCCATCCAGAACCGACATTAGATAGGCCAACTTTTGTGCCGGCCGAAGGTCAGCCCTATCATTGACTAGGCTGTCGAACAAATTAACGAAGCCCAGGTAGCTTCCTAGGCAGCCATCAAAATGGGGGAGGTCCAAAGTAGGGAGCCTACTCACCAGCCCCGGTGCTGACCTAGGAAGCTCCTGCTTCAGGCCGGGTTGCCCTTCCCTATCAGCAACTAGTTGTCTCGCAGTATTGGAGACAGCATCATACAGGTCTAAGACCTGGGCATAGTCTTCGCTGACCTTATTTCGCTGGTCAGCAGTGAAATCATTGATTGACACTTCAAGACAGCAAGTGCTGAAAGTGCGGAATTGCTGTTCCACACTTGCCAGGCGATCATCGATCCGCTCGTACCTTTGAAGTAAGGCCTGCTGGTGATCAGGCCGGTTCACTAAAGCACTGGCCGAGGCAAACCAGCGCAAATCTGATGCAATAGCACCAGCAGCCGCACGCAAGTCCTTGATAGCTGACATAATCAAAATTCAAAAGAGCCCGGACAAGCGTTAAATAATATTAACAATCAAAACTTAATTTTTCTCAATTCTTTGAAACCAATAAAGTATTAGCCTGTTTACTGCAAGTGCAGGCAAGTGACAGGTATCTACTGTCCAACAAAATTAATAGTTTCAATATATATTGACACAAAACAAAGTCAAAGTTATCAAAAGTTATAACTTAATTAAAAGTTGAAACTTCAAATTAATTAATTAATTATTTGCAACAGACAGACTGGCTGTGTTATTTGAGATATACAATAGTAAGTAAGCACAGAATATGTGTTACCTAGCAATATTTTCTATATTATAACAAAACAAAGTTTATTAATGTGACCCGCCCAAGTGGCAAGGTCAAGTTGGTTGTTATGTTTATGAATATATGCAATTAACTAAATTTACTAAATTTATTGATACATACAGCTGTTATGTATCCAAACAAACTGACTTATTAATGCAACAACAAATTTAAGTTAGATTTTTCAACAATACAAATCAACAATTACTGATTGAGGTTATGTGTCACAATGTGTTTCAAATTATCTAGGTCAACTTATACAATTAAATATTATGTATTTTAGACAATAACTGACCTGACAAACACTACAATACTGTCTACAAGGTGATAAGATACAAGCTCATACCAATCTGAGTTTATACTCAGTAATGCAACAGCGGCTAAATTTCAACTACAGCTCTGCACCAAAATTATGTCTAGAATTACCGTAGGCTTACTGGGAATTGGTTGTAGGCACAGTGGAAGCTAATTTTGGTATTCATCCAGTTGTCCTAAAGCAATCAAATGTCTGACACATATTGCTGAGATTCTCAGCGATGACAAATTATAATGTAGTTATATGAAAATGTTACCTTATAGCTCCTGGTGATGTTCTTGAAGTGGACCTATAGATTAACTTATAATTTTGGCCAAAATAACAAGAGAATCGAATAGATACCAGTTTACAATTCGGCGAAGTCCTTCTCCAGACCACGATGCACGTTTACGGTTCACAAAACTTTTCACAAATGTTTAATGTGTCATCAATTTACAACAAACTTTGCCGGAAGTCAAAAGCGGCAATTACGTATTAAGTTAATTACAAGTTGATTCAATTCGCGTTAATTCAAAGGGCGATCAATTTAATTTAGGTACAAGGCACGCGAGCTTGCAAACGGCGTGTTAATTTTTCAAGCGGAAGGACGGAAGTGACAGTTCAGTGTGACCATTGTCAGAAATTTTCAATAGACTAAACAAAATGTTACTCAATCGATCTAATCGATTTGACTTATAATAAAACTAATTCTATTTCAAACATCTATATATAAATACTTTAAGAAAAACCACAGGTACAGTATCACGTTTCCTACATAGTCACCACAAATCATACGGCTCAACGCCTCACAGTTGTGATTTGTGATTGTTGATTGTAGATACAGGTGAGTATTGAACGTAGCCGTAATTTTAGAGTCAACATACAGAGAAAATCAGTCTCATTAAGAAAATAATTAATAAAGACACATAATATAATACATTTCCTGAGTGTTATCAACACACACTGGTGTTCAAATGTCGGTCTAAATACTTTATGAACATAGGTACAAACTCAGTAAAACATTATTTTCTAAGGCCATTCGCCTGCCGGGTTAAGATCCTTTTCGAATATTATTTCTGGAATTAACAATAGATTTTTACTTACAAGATGTCAATAGGACTAGATTTAAAAGAAGATTAATACGATGTCCAGCTAATTTAACGTAAATACGTCTTAGCAGCGATAGCCTAGTGGAGAGACCGACAGACTGTTACGCAGAGGGTCCGGGTTCGAATCCACGGCGCGCACCGATGACTTTACGGAATTATGTGCATATTAAATTGCTAAAATAATTATCGCTTGCTAAACAGTGAAGCAAAACATCGTGAGGAAACCTAGTTCTCCATAATGTTCTCGAAAGACATGTGAAGTCTGCCAACCCGCACTTGGCCAACGTGGTGGACTATGGTCGTACCCTTCTCATAATGGGAAGAGGCCTGTGACCAGCAGTGGGACAGTATAAAGGCCTGATAATGATGATGAAGATATTGGCCTTTTTTTATTTCCTTCCATAAGAGTGTGTGGAACTCTAGTATCGGAGTTTATAGACCCGCCGAGACCTCCGCTATGACCTTACAATGCCCAACCTGAGACAAGAATCAATAGACGGCTGATGTAAATGTAACAACAAATTGTCACCCATCCCAGTTACGACCTCTGTCACTGCTTTTTCTTTACCTAACTTTGCCCAACGAATAGTAATTCAATACACCGAATGAGCGAAGAAAACTGAGCGCTACTGGAAGAAATTTAATCGAAAATAAAACACGAAGGTTACAAAGATATTGTTTTCTAGACACGTGCCAACTAAAGTAGTAAGACAGTTGCATCAAATCCTTTTTCCAAGCAGAATGGAGATAAGTTTAAAATTCTACAAAAATCATCTGTATGACTGTGCACTGTGTGTGTGTGTGTGTGTGTGTGTGTGTCGGGCGGAAAGCATTTTTCTGATTCGTATAGAAACTTCGTATGTAAGTAGGGACAGGTGTATACGGTGAATACTGAAGATTTTGCGGCTGCTTTTCCGTTTCGGGTTTCTGGTTTGCGGTGCTTGGTATTTTATAGCGGGAAAAGTTGTTGTTATGTATAAAAAATCCTTAAATAAATAGAAAAAATAAGTTGTTGTTGAGGCAGGGCTTGGACTGTGTTTATAGTTTATTAAGTAAGCCACTAATTTACTTTAACAGAACTACCTACGTAGTTAAATAGGAATAATCGTTCTAATACTTGTATTCTAGGCAGTAACTATTGAGGTGTTTATAAACTCATATTTGTTGCTTTTATCAGGACAGTTTTAGTAATTACGAACTAGATTGTAACATTCAAGGAAAACTCACAAACGTTCATCTGATCCCAAACTTAGCACGCCTTGTAACATGCCAACCAGATAATCAACAATCATACTAATATTATTAGTATGATTGTTGAATATCATGTTCTTACATACATACATATGCCTCCGAGGTCCAGTGGATAGCGTATGCGACTGCTGATCGGAGGTCCCGGATTCGATTCCCGGGTCGGGCAAAAGGGTTACTGGGTTTTTTCGAATTCTCAGTAGAGTCTGGTAATGTGCCCGGTAACGGCAATAGGCCCACGTAAAAGGGGGCGACCCCTATTACCTACGTTAGATCAGTAAGCGGACCCCAGATTGCAAACTGGGATAACGCTAAGAGGAAGATGATGATACAAATCTTCTGGTTCGAACTTTTGTTTCACTCGCTTATATAAATGTTTATATTACTTTGACATTTGACGCGCTTGACGCTTCAAACAATGCAAGGCATAGACTAATAACCATGTTGTGTCGCAGAATGTACGTGTGACACTAACGCGTGGCGTTGGCTACCAATATTGCATTTTCTTCGATTGCAAACGCGTTTGCGTTTGAAATCGGAGGAAGGCGATGAAAACAATACGTCTTAGTTTTGGCTAAGCCTGCTGGTATTAAACCCATAACACCTCAACGCACCGGCAACGGAAATGCAACCACCTAAACCACTTACCCCATCTCACCTCGAACCCCAAGAAAGGATGTAGTAAACGTAAATCAGTACGTAAACCTTAACAACACGTCCGAGGCCAAAATTATGTGGATACTCACAATAAATATAAAAACCCGCCATCAATAATAGGGAAGCGGGAAGAAGTAGGATACTAAACATTCATTTGAAGTATCGTATATGATATAAATTGTGCGAAAAAGTAGCATGAACATAATTATAACACTAGGATCTATCAGATAATAATTATGAGGATAAGTCTCAAGCGTGAAAATTGTAGTGCCAAATTATTCACCTTGTTTTTCGCTTCTTTTCTATCGGCCTTTCCTTTCTTGTCTTGAAACAACAAGAGCTTTGAGATAATAGGGGAATGGTAGCTTTTGTTTTCTTTTATTATTTACTTTGCCAACATGCGAATTAGTCTAGGCACCACCGCTGTATATTGGCTCTGTTTAGTTAACAATCCAACTATAAGGCGGACTGTAGCTCGTTTTCTGTCCGTGTAATCTTCTTTTGCCTGCCCTATTCCCATTTAACGTGGGGTCGGCGCAGAATGTCTTTCGCTTCCATTCTCTCCTATCAGCCGTCATCTGATTATTCACTCCCTTATCATTCATGTCATCCTTCACACAATCCATCCATCTTTTCTTTGGTCTTCCTCTTGCTTTATATCCCTCAACTCTAATATTCATCACCTTTCTAGTCATATGCTTTTCATCCCTCCTCATAACATGCCCATACCACGCTAGACGATATCCTTTCAGCTTTTCTTGCACCGGTGCAACTTTCAAACTTCCCCTAATATACTCATTTCTAATTTTATCCATCCTTGTGACCCCACACATCCATCTCAACATCCTCATCTCTGCTACATGTAATCTTCTTTCATCCGTCTTCTTCACGGCCCAGCATTCCGATCCATATAGTGCGACAGGTCTTATAACGGATTTGTAAATTTTGGCCTTTAATTTAAGGGGCATCCGTGGGTCACACGTTGTTCCAGTGACCTGTCGCCATTTCATCCAACCTGAGTTGATCCGGTGCGTGACATCGCGGTCTCGTTTTCTGTCCGTGTAATATAAAAAAAATATTAAAGCTTATAAAGCCACATTTTTAATTTACCTAATGTATAATGTACTAAGTAAACAGATAGATATAGCAATATATCGTCTGTAATGATTCAAACATCCGCATGTTGACTGCAATGCTAAAGTGACACAATTCAAATCTATATGTCTTCATCGTGTGACGACGTATCGTGTAGGACGTGGCACTAAACCTTCCGACGCCGACTATGTCACGCCCTAAAACACTGTGTGGAAACCATCAAATCACATTTCCACATTGTATTAAATAAAACAGGGTACAGTGTGGCCGCTAAGATAGCGGTAGAATTTTACTTTATATTCTTAAAGATGCGGTGTGTAAGATTTTGACCGCAAACTGTGACACGGCATAGATTTGATGGCTAGGTGGAAAAGGAAGTGGAATAATTAAGCGCTTAAGAAAACGCTTGCTGTGCAGGTGTCTACTCAGTACGATTTAACTATGGTTATTTTTTTTTCTTTATTTTTTTTTCGCTCTGTGGCAACACTAAGGCTAACAGCTGCTCCGACCTTGTCCCGTATTTTTTACAAATAAAAATATAAAATAATCTAATAATTAAAGCTAATTACAAGTTAATTGCTTAATAAATGTGTTATTTGTAATAATCACTAAACGTATTAGTGTTTTCTGTGAAAATAAGGCGAGTTTATTGTGATTTCTTTTTTGACTACCAATCTACCGGCTAAATTTGCGTTGTCATTTTTAACATTGTAACTACTATTTAAAATCAACTTATACGTATAAAATAGTGTTCATTAGTATATTTCCAAATAAAAAGTGCTATCAAGTTCCTAAATAACCACCTATAAATAGTAAAAATGAATAAACATAACCTAAACCTTGTTAGTTGGTTACACAACTTTGGACGAGATCAGCTGTTCTTTCTAACAATAATATTAAGCTTTAAACCCTACTATTACTACTATTTCAATCTTCTCCTTTAGTTTCTTTGAACTACGTGTATTTCTCTCTTTTCACTATGATTTTTTTTTATTTATTTATAGACTCACGCCTGTATCCCCGAAGGGGTAGGCAGAGGTGTAATATTATACCCACATTTCGCCATGATTTTTTTTTCCCACATTTTTTTTTCACTATGATTATGACACGTAAAGCTTTGGCTCGCCAGGAAGAGTCTAAACTCCAACCGGCTTTAATTGAATTAAAGACCTCTAAGGAGTTGTGTAACAAACTGATAGAGGAAAGGGAAGATAATGAGAAAGAAATGTTGAACTTACTGGAAAAAAATAAGAGCTTAAAATGTGAAATGGCTCAGCTACATAATCAATTCTCTGAGGCCATGAGTGCTCGGGATGGACTCCAGCTCATTGCGGACGGGTTTGCCGAGTGTAGCTTGCAGTATGAACAAGCCCTTGACCGTATACAGTTCTTAGACAAACAGTTACATGAGGCAAACAGTAGAATAAGTCATCTAGAATTCACCCAAGATCAGATCACTACGACGGCAAATCAAAGTCAGTTCGACGAGCTGGTGGTTCGTGCTCCAAGCATGATTACTGATATAAATCATTCTAAAGTATCACTTCCAAATAGTCTCTCAGTGTGCAAAGAATCAAATAAGTAATTCAATAAAATTGATTAGGGGTAGTAGGAATAGAATTAAGAAATATGTCAAAATAAACAAATTCATAAAAAAACCCCAAAAATTAGTTCACTGACAAAGGTTTTTCATCAAAAATGTTAAGCTAAATAGGGAAAGATTAATTGCTCTTGAAAAATGAAAAAAATACTCACAGAAATATCGCCAAAATAATTTGAAACATAAATTAGAAATAAATAATTTGCAGGTAGAATTGAATAATCTTAGTGACAAACTAAAAATTTGACAATTTCAAATAAATATAAAAACTCTGAACTACAAATGAAAGAGTACATATTGGCAATTAATGAGTTGGTGGCATCAAATAGTACCGAATGCTCAATACCATTGAACAATGACATCCCGTTCAACCTCCAACACTCGCCAGCTTGCTCATTGCCAACATGTAACCCGGTTTTGCTAAATAGTTCTATAAACAATACAAAATCAAATATTAAACACACTGTAAATAAATTAACAAATAACAAACTAGACAGTAAAACTATATTACAAAATAAAAATAAAGTGATCATATTTGACGAGATTGGAAAAGGTATGGGTCAGTTGATGGCAAACACATATAGTGATGGGTTAGTGATGAACTACTGTTGGCCCGGGTTAAGTTCCATTGCTATTTTAGATAAAATTATAAACTTCAATTTTGACCAGGATACAACTTTATTGATTCTACTTGGTAAAAGAGGATCTTTAAATAAAAGACTTTTATTCTATTATTACAGTAAATTATGCGAATTAAATTTAAATCAAATTATTATGCTCACTTTACCTTTCAGTAAAGGGTTGCCACAGAAAGAAAATAATATTAGACAGTCATACGGCCGGTTTCTGAATTGAGAATTTCGCGTTGAGAACAATTTAAACACTCATTATATACCACTTAATCAATTTTCTGTTTCACAAAAATTGTTTTGACACCCTTTGAGTATTTGTGCTTGTAAAATCTTAAATTTGACACAACATATCATCAATTCATGATCAACTCCATATCAACTCTATATTCGCGTTTCTGAAAACATTTGACATTTGTCAAACCTCACTTAGCACTGATAAATTAAGAAAAAAATAATTACACTACTTTGGTCTTTTAACCCGTGATCACGAGAAATATGACAGCCAGTATGTCAAAATGTCCACACTACCGTTGCCAAGCAGCGGCTACGTCATACTGACGTCTACACAACAAGAAGGCCGTTAAACAGAATTTATAGAAAAAAGGTTCAAAGCCTATTCAATATTTGGAACAAATAGATTACAACATTATTAGGAACAAATCGAAGGGATAGAAAATATAAGTAAAAGATTTCCGTGTTAAATTAATCCAAATAATTACGCTGTGGCCTCCAAGGAGGTATAATTCTATATACCTCCATGGTGGCCACCATGGAGGTATATAGAATTATACCTCAAATATACCTGGCCACAAATATTTTGTATTAAAAATAAAACAAACTGACTTTGACATAACATACACGTTCCGTTTTCACTAAGATACCGAATTGAACAAATTCAACAAACTATTCATTAAAATAAAATAAAAGTTGAAATAATTTTAAATACAACTTTATTTCGACTTTTTATTTGTTTCCGTATAAAAATAATTAACTGACAAGTGTGCTTCTTTGTAAAATGTTAATTAATACGAATTTATGGTTAGTACCGGTTTTTTTACTTGTATTGGAACGTACTAGTGTTGTTTGGTTTAATTTATTCATGATTTGAAGAAAACTCAAATGAAAGTGTTTTGAAAAAATATCACTCTGACCTGTGAAACAGAAAAAACTCAAGTTGACTTCAACTAGTTCAGAAATTTTCAACTGATGTAAGCTGAAATTCTCAATTCAGAAACCGGCCGTTAGTCTTTATATAAATTTGTGTAGTTGGTCATACAATAACAATCAATTTCATGTTTTTGACTCTAACAATTATGTTAGTAAAGCTTTACATTTGACGCAAGATACTTGTTATCTGAATTCTTATTATAAAAAGATTCCGACGAATTGAGAACCTCCTCCTTTTTTTGAAGTCGGTTAAAAAGACAACTAACTGAGTCGCTAGCATTTTGTATTGACATTTCAGCCAAAAATTTGGCTAATAAACGTGTTGCCCCTATACAGCAATAAAATGACATTTATAATGATTCAGCCAATATTTTGGCTACACAGTCTGACATTTCTATTATTTAAATAATTCGACAATAGAGAATACCTCTTGCAATGACACTTTCATTACTAATGGGCTGGTATGTACGAATAAGCCCAATTCAACTAATAATACATTTAGAAATTCACAAGTATTAAAAGTGGTACATTAATATATATATATATTATTTTTTTCTACCACATACACACGTCTTTTAAATACATACATATTATACATAGAAACACCCAGACCAAGACAAACATCCATGTTCATGCACACAAATGTTTGACTTGAGCGGGAATCGAACCCGCGACCTTCGGCGTAGCAGTCGCTTACACTCCCGCTGCGCCAACCGGTCGTCAAAATATACAAGGTATGTCAAATAAATATTTAGAAGTGGAGTTGTTCATGAACGGTGAATGCGTTGATATCTTGTGTATAACAGAACATTGGCTTAAAGATCACCAGTTCATGTGCAATTTTAATAACCATCTAGTTGGTACTTCGTTCAGCAGACAAAATGCAATACATGGTGGATCGTTGATTTTAGTTAAGCTGCTTTAACTTAAGTTCTATAAACAATACAAAATCAAATATTAACACACTGTAAATAAATTAAAAAATAACAAACTAGACAGTAAAACTTAAGAATCGTAGTGACATTGTTAGTTTCTCTGTTGAACGGACACTTGAAATAGCCTGTGTGGAGTTGGACCAACTTGTTGTGTTGAGTATGTATAGGCCACCATCGTCCTTCTATGATAACTTTGAAAGTGTCATGGATGATGTGTTACGGAAGCTATGCCAACAAAATAAATCTTTAATAGTAGGTGGCGATTTTAATATTAATTTACTAGAAGATTCCCTGAATTGCCACAAAATTAAGAATTTGTTCGAGTCATATAATTTTGGAACCCACCAGGATAACTTCCACGACATCTACTTGTATAGACAATATATTTACAGATATTGTACCAGTTAGAAAGCAAATAATTAACAAATTAACATCAGATCATTGTGGACAATCTATAACATTTGCTATGCAGTCTAAAAAAGAAGGTAGAAAGGAATTGAGTGTGATGCCAAAAACTTTGCGTCGTCTGGAGGGACTTAAGGATAAACTCACAAGTACACTACCATACTTATGCTATAATAACGATCCTAATAAGTTGCACAATTCTTTCTTTGACATGTTCTGTACTATATTCATTTCTATCTTCGTTCCTAAGAGGATCTCAGTTGCTGGTACTACATCCTTCAGTGAATGGGTAACCACTGGAATTTATAAAAGTAGAAATAAGCTTTACGAATTGTATGAACAGAAAGTAATTAATAAAAATGAAAAAAAAAATTGTCAATATGAAAGAAATTATTCTAAGTTATTTAAAAAGATTTGTCGTGTAGCTAAGACACTTTATTAAAAATCAAAAATTAAAAACAGTGACAATAAAATAAAAGCAACGTGGGATATTATAAACAACTAGAGGACGCCAGCAGCTAAGCCTGCATTTTTTTTAATTTACGCGTATTGGCCGATCCCGTGGGAATTTCGGGAAATCCCTTCTTAGTGCACCCCTAAGGTCCCCAAGGAACATACATGCCAAATTTCAGCTTCCTGCTCCCAATAGTTTCGGCTGTAGCGTGTCTGTCAGTCAGTCAGTAACGCAAGGAGTTTATATATTAAGATGAGATTGGAAGGGTCAAGATTAAAAGTAACGATTACACGCTTCAATTAAATAAAAAGATATTAAAATCAGATTTTGAGGTTGCCACAGCATTTGAAAATTTCTTCACAGACATTCCAGTCTTAACCACTAAAACCCTGAACTCGTCCCCTAATGACGCCGAATCTCTATTAAAAAAAATGTCAAAAGGTGTAACATTGAATTTAGATTTAGTTATGTTACTGACAGAGATATTGTAAAAAGTTTTAATACCCTTAATTTGAAGAAGACTCACTAGTCTCCTTCTTCTTTCAGATCTTTGGGGCAATTCTGATGTGATTACGAAATCCATAATCAACACAGTAGTCTCCGAGGCACGGGACAAGCGATAATTAACAATTCAATACGCACATAACTCCGAAAAGTCATTGGTGCGCGCCGTGGATTCGAACCCAATACCCACTGCATGGCAGTCTGTTGGTATCTCCACTAGGCTATCGCTGCCTTTGTGTTTTGGTACTACAGATAGTGATAAATATTACATAATGGCTGTGTTATAGCTTTAAAACGGCCGGTCTCAATATCTTATTTACGACGGATTTGGATACTAGATGTAGTGTGTTTTTTTTGGCGGTAGGTGTAAATAAGTTAGAACATCTTAAAAATTTTGCAAAAGTTATTTAATTAATTTTACAAAAGTTAACCGAATTTGTAAAGTATTTTTGAGTGCTGCTGATTACAAATAGTTTCTACTCACGTTTGCTACATGTAACAATTAGTTTAGAGTTACATTACCACCTGCCAGCTGATCACTACACACTTGAAACATCACACTTAATACAAGTTTTTTATTTTTTGCTGAAACACAAATTATGTCACAACTATTGGAAATACAAGCTGCACAAAAAAGCCTGGAAGATTGCTTTTCCAAAAGAATGGAGGAGTTGGAAGCCCAGATACAGGGCAGTGCACCTGCCAAGGACACTGTTGCAAAGCTAGCTGAAGAGTTCCGTACCTTTCGCGAACTTGCTTTCAATATGCTTGGGATTCTCAGAAAGCAGATTAACGAATGTGTCAAGATGCATGATACTATGGAGACAAGACATCGTAGGAAGGCTCTGATATTCACTGGATTCACCGAGTCAGCAAAGGAGGATTGCGTTGCGACCATCGTGAGCACTCTACAGAACACTTTGGGTCTGAAAAATCTATCAGCCGGATCCATAAAAACTTGCCATAGACTTGGTAGCCTGAGTAACGATCATCCTCGCCCTATTTTGGTGCGTTTCGGCTGCGTGGAGGATAAGGTGTCAGTGTGGAGGGCCAAGAAAGCATTCAAAGGCTCTGCCATATCCGTCAAGGAGTTCCTCACTAAGTCTCGACAGTCTGTTTTCGTGCGTGCTCGACAGCACTTCGGCATGCGGTCATGTTGGACGCAGGATGGCATCATAATTATCAAGACCCCGGATGGCAGTCGTTCTAAGATAACGTGCATGGATGGCTTGAATTCGCTGATGGCCAAGCACCCAGGACGGTTGGATGGCTCCTCGTCTGCTGTTTGAACTACTGGCGGTGCTGGGAGTGGAGGTTCGTCAGGTGTAACTAGTAAGAACACCTCGCGTAAGAACTAATGTTACACCAGCGTTGTTTTTCTTGTTCACTTTTAACTTCTTTCTTGTTTGTTTTATTACTTCATAATCTAGATTCACTAGTTTTGCAAGGCCTAACCTGTTTGTTTACTTTTTGTTTTTTAGTTCTATTTACCCACTTATTTCTTCTCAAATATGTACATTATTGTATTACAAACAAATCCAGTTATTTTTTTTTACATACGTCAATAATGTCAGTCTTTAAGTTTTGGATGCGTTTAGTTTTAACTCATTTCTAATGTGTTATAATTGTTTGGTTACTACTATCGTGTGTATGTTTCTTTTCTGTTTTATTTTCTTTTTATATTTAGCATTTATGTGTGAATTTAGCTGGCGGGTGGTGCAGTGATGAGAATTTTATCTGGTAAATTATTAACTTCATATATTTTAATTTATTGATATTTTTATTTTTATGTAATATTGTTATATATATATATATATATATATATATATATATATATATATATATATATATTTATCTACCTATATTATGATTACTAATGATGATTTATTTCTTTCTGCCAACAATTCTTTGGTTTCGTCTGCTGATGATAGTTTTTCTTCGATTCCTGACGTATCACTTGGTGATTTTGTTCGTGATACATTCAACAGCAGATCAAGTCGATTATTGAATGTGTGTCACATAAATGCACAAAGTGTGGCAAGTCACTACAGTGATCTCTTTGAAGCGTTTGCTGATGCAAATGTTCATGCCATCCTAATTTCGGAGAGCTGGCTCAAACCTCAACTTCTCTCAACTACTTATCCTCTACCGGGATACGTTCTCATTCGCAACGACCGTTTAGAGAAAAGAGGCGGTGGCGTCGCAATTTACTTGCGAAGTGATTTCTCTTATAATATTCTTGCCTCTTCCCCTTGTAGTACGTCTGCTGAATTTATTTTTCTTGAGGTTTGTGTCAGGAGGACTAAAATAGTCCTTGGAGTAGTATATTGTCCCCCTGCAGTTGATTATTTCACCGACTTAGAACTGGTATTAGAATCTTTAGGGTCTGAGTACGAACATCACGTCATCATGGGAGATTTCAATACCAACCTCCTTTCTATCCAGTATCCTCGAGCCCAAAAACTCCTTCATATCCTCAAGTCAGCCAATCTTAGTGTGTTACCACTGCAAGCCACTCATCACAACAATAATGGCGATGACACCTGGCTTGACTTGATATTAACCTCTAGTCCGTCCTTAGTATCTTTCCATGGTCAGTATCCTGCTCCCGGTTTTTCCCACCATGACTTCATTTTTGTTGTATACGCCCTCAACCCCCCCAAACCACAACCTAAAGTATTGCACAAGCGTTGCTTTGCTAGGATGAATGTGGAGATGCTCTCCTCGGATGCCTCCTCGATTGACTGGGATCCTATGATGGCGGCAGTCACTATAGATCAGAAACTTGACTTTTTTAATGCGGCTGTTAAGCAGCTTTACGACGATCATGCCCCTATTAGGAAGGTTAGGTTAAAACGTTCACCAGCGCCATGGATGACTAGGTTGGTTCTAATTGCGATGAGAAGACGTGATCGTGCATTCAGAGCATACAAAAGGAACCGTTCCGATGATAGCTGGGCCCATTATAAGGCTGCAAGAAATCGCTGCAACCAGATGATACGCAATGCCAAACGCCGACACATCATAAGCAACATTGACTGTGGATCTCCAGGTGATATCTGGCGATTTCTAGGGACTTTGGGGATTGGCAGATCGAGGCAATGCAGTCTACCGGGGACCATTGGATTAGACGATATCAACACCCATTTCATTACCTCGAATACTTTGGATCGGCTAACCATGCGTCAAACGATTGACTTCATTGCGGGGCTGCCTCCACCTAATATAGATCTTTTTAATTTTTCTCCTGTCACCTCAGATGAAATTAAAAAGTCGATCCTTTCCATCAAGTCAAGGGCAGTGGGCTACGATAATATCAGTCGTCGCATGATCACCACTGTTCTTGACCAACTCCTTCCTGCTATCTCTCATATAATTAACTTTTCCCTCTCCTCTGGTCAATATCCTGCCGTCTGGCGAAAAGCCTACGTTCGGCCTCTTCCTAAAATCTCCAATCCCACTATGCCTAATCATTATCGGCCCATTTCCATTCTCCCATTCCTATCCAAAATCCTAGAGGCTTGCGTACACAAGCAGTTATCCAGATTCATCCTATCCAATAATATCCTTAGTCCATTCCAATCCGGATTCCGGCCTGGTCACAGTACTGTTTCCACTCTTCTGAAGGTGACTGGCGATATTAGGGCGGGCGTGGAGAAAGCCGAAGTAACTGTGTTAGTTTTGGTGGACTTCTCAAACGCCTTTAATACCGTCAGCCACGACGTACTTTTGGCCATCCTCTCCCACCTTAATATTTCATCTGAGGCTCGGGATTGGTTCTCATCATATCTTCGTGGTCGCCAGCAATCAGTTCGCATTGATGAGACATCGTCAAATTGGTGCGATCTGGACGCTGGGGTTCCACAAGGCGGAATTCTCTCTCCTCTTCTATTCTCACTATTCATTAATCTCATTACTCATGAACTTCAGTGTGCGTATCATCTGTATGCTGACGATTTGCAGCTTTACGCTCAGGCAAGGGTGGACAACTTGTCAGATGCAATTGCTAAAATTAACAGAGATTTGCATGCGATACGGATGTGGTCTGACAGATTTGGCCTCTGTGTTAATCCAACGAAATGCCAGGCCATCGTGGTGGAAAGCCCGCGTATGATCACTAGAGTTGATTTCACAAGTTTGTCGCCTGTAAAATTTGACAGGTGCGTTATACCATTTTCGACATCTGTTAAAAATCTTGGTTTGCACATAGATAGCATCCTTGACTGGCGGACTCAGGTTTCAGTTGTCAGCCAGAAAGTATTTGGGACTCTGCGCTCACTGTATCGACTCAAGAATTTTTTTCCATCAAAAACCAAAGCAATGCTTGTGCAAACTTTAATCTTCCCTTTAATTGACTATGGTGACGTATGTTATCTCGACCTGAATGCAGATCTACTCAACAAACTTGACCGACTTCTCAATTATTGCATTCGGTTCGTTTTTAATCTGCGCAAGTTTGATCATATTTCTAAATTTCGCAAGGAATTGAAATGGTTGCCGATTCGGCAGCGACGAAATTTGCGTACCTTGTCGACTTTATACTCCTTTCTCCACTCTCCTAATAGTCCGTCATATCTGGTACCTTACTTTCAATATCTCTGTTCCAATCATGACAAGAACTTGCGATCTACTAATAACCTTCTTCTTCTCTGTCCATCTCACACTTCTAGTCTAGTACATTCTTCTTTTAATATCCAATCCATCCTCCTGTGGAATGCACTCCCTCCCGAAATTAGGATGTCAACTAATCGTGCCACGTTCAAATTTAGAGTTCGCCAGCTGTTTTATAGTGAATTGTTGGAAGCTTCTCAGTAGTACTTTATCTACCGTTAGTAGTCTATCTATTTAAATATTTATTTTTATCTGTATACATTTATATATTTATATGTATTTATGTATATATACATATGTATGTATTTATATATGTATACATTTATGTATATATTAACGCGTATGTGTGGATCTTGCATGTATTTATAGTATGTATTATACCGTGTATTCTATTTTATTTTACTCTCTTTGCGTATGTACACACCTGCCATGACCATCTCTGCATCACCCAAAGGTTGACTGGGAGAAAATGCCTATAGGCATTAAGTCCGCCTTGTGCAATGTATTTTGCAGGAAGTTAAATAAATAAATAAATAAATAAATGTATATATTTTTTTAACTTGATTTTTGTATTTATAAGTTTCGTCCAAAATTCAAAGTTCTATCATTTTTATAATTTTGTCATAATCTGTGGCATGTAATCCATTGATAAATAACATATATTACGAAACGGTCATAAGTAACGCCGCTTTCAATAGATTGAAATGAGACAAAACCATAGATTTATTATATACTAACGTATATAATATATCTATGGACAAAACCAATTCCGTTGCCATGCAGCGCTATGAAGCTACACTATTTGATGTATGGAGAAATACTTATATATTTGGCTAATTAAATGCAATAATTTCAAGCCGTCAACAGTTTTTGATGTTTATTGTTACCGTTGACAAAAAAGTAATCATATAAAAATATTGTTTTCAAGTTTTCTTATGACAATAAATTTTTCCTTAGTGCTATTTTTGACAATATGCATATATTTATAATTTTTCGGACTGATACTAGAAATTGTTCATTCCCATATTGCTAGGCTAAGTACCGTCTAGCATTCTATACCAAATATTTGGGCAAAAACGTAATACTACTTGAACACGCTGGGTATTGTTCTAATTTCCCTTAACTCGTCAGCATCAACCTCTCCAAAAAGAAAAGATTAGCGAACTCATTTGTCTGTAGTGTCAATGAAATGAATTCATATTAGCCATATCATCTGTTTTCATGGATTGTCGTTGCTAGAAGGCAAAAGTCAAGGTAACAAGAAACATACAGCTTGTTGTAACGAAAGGGTTGAAAAATGAGATTCTTTAGTTTGCGAGTTTAGATTAGAAAACTCAAAACAATTTCGGAGTGAGTCATGAGTGGTCTGTTAGTGAAGTAGTTATCATGACTATTAGACAAATGCCTTTCTGAATCTTAACTATTGTTTTGAGTGATGAATATCTTGATTAATTGTTGTAACTGAGATGTACATATTCATAATCATAAATATGTATTTAAAATACAAAATAATGACTAAAAGTCATCTAATTACCAAAAAAAGGTATGCATAGAATGAAATCAGATGGCTAAAAGTTCTCAATAAAATGACCATTTTATTGAGAACTTTTAGCCATCTGATTTCACCACCAATTTCATTTACCGTTTAAGCTAGATATTCCACCTTAATTAATCCGTATCAATTTTACAAAGAGTGAGGGCGTGAACTTTTCATAAGCTCGCCACCATTCCTTTAATAAAACAAAACCGAAAACCAACAATAAACAAACACAAGGAATAGAAGAAACATTGTTCGCAAAAAGAACTTGCCAAGTAAAAATGAAGTAAAACCGACGAAATTAAACTTCTGAGGAAACTTGCTGCTTTTGTCCTCGATAGTCCTGGATAGTTGCCTTTTTAAGGTTCATGTTGCCGGATCAATAGTTGGAAATTCAAACTGTTGTTTTGTTTGGTTCATTCGTTGATGTTTAAAGTAAATAGTTTGTGGTATGTTTTAGGTTTCATTAAAGACAGTGGAAAAAGTACTGGTAGGCAATCGTTTACTGACTCATTGTGGTCTAATTAAAGTACCTATATTATCTGTTACTTTTAAATTTAGAAATCGTATTCAATGTATTTCAACTTTATTTATTTTATCAGTTATCTTATGACTCGCAAAACTTATTTTAACAATTTATAATTCGAATATCTACATTGGTTAATGGTTTCTTTCTTTCTTGGATAAACTGTATATAATCACACCCCCAAACTTCTAAACGGAATCCCAAATCTTAACAAAACATGATAACTGAGTTTGTAAAGAAACATTTTAATGGACAAAAAGTTATCATTCTCAGCTGTTGTTGAACCTTACAAGCACAGAGACCGCAAGCAAAAAATATGGAGCCAGACTAAGCCTTCCGCCGCCAGGATCTTATCAACGAACCACGTGTTGTTTTCCTGCATGCATGTTTGCTTTGCAGTGACTCAGTATGTAGGTATATCTCACGCCTTTTTCCCCGAAGGGGTAGGCATAGGTGTAAATATTACACCCACATTTCGCCAGATTTATTTTAGTCCCACGTAATAGGGGGCGAGCCTATTGCCGTACCGGGCACATTACCAGACTCCGTGCTGCTACTGAGAATTTCCTAGCGGAAATACCCAATAACACTTTGCCCGACCCGGGAATCGAACCCGAGACCTCCCAATCCCACGCGCACATTTATGCCGCGAGACCAACGAGGCAATCCAAAAAGACATGTGAAGTCTTTTAATCCACTTTGTGGAACCTTTTCATACTGAGAAAATTCTCGTCCCCAGCAGTGGGATAGCCTATATTTTTAATTATATAAAAATAATAACAGTCAGGTCAAAACTATGTTTTATATATTCGTGATAGACTCGTGGATATAATAAATTATTTTAAGCCCACAACGCACACTGCTGAATTTTATTTTATTAATTACATTGCCATGCATAACAGCTGACATCGAACTATAATTATCGTTTCACTTTACTCATCATCCTAGCGTTATCCCAGTTTCAACCTGGGGTCCGCTTACTAGTCTAACCTGATTTGGCTGTATATAAGCTTTTCCTCAGAGCGACTGCCTGTCTGACCTCCGCAACCCGAAGGGATAGCGATATTCCATGGTTTAGACTTGTGTCAGTTTATTTTAGAGGTACTGACGACCTATAACGACTGTCAAAGATCTTCATGACAGCTGGGTTCGACAGCTGAACGTGCTCTCCGCGACACGGGAATAGCGATAATTAACAATTTAATACGCACATAACTCCGAAAAGTCATTGGTGCGCGCCGTGGATTCGAACCCGATACCCTTTGCATGGCAGTCGGTTGGTATCTCCACTAGGCTATCGCTGCTTCCTAAATCTCGTTTCACTTTACTATCACAGACTAAATGCTATTCTTTGCGAGTTTTTTCATCAGTTATGCATTTTTGTGTCTGTGACAAATAAACAGTTTTTTTTTCTCCTTTCGTTCTTTCTTTCTTTATATCTACATCAAATCATTTTATTGTTTCAAGATGAGCAATATACTAGTATAAAAAAGAACTATTTAGGTCCCAATTACTCGTATAGATCTTATAAGATAGACCTGACAAGGGTTATTCGAGCCGCACGGCAGGTAGGTACAATACCAACATACAAATCCCAATGAACTAAAATAAATTCAACTCCAATAGCATTACGGTTTATGTATGATTAATCCAATAACATCACGCGAAAGAAAACCTTACAAACTTCATTTTGTTTTGTTCAAATGGAATCAGCTTTTTCGCAATACGATTCTGTAACAACAAACTCTTCGAACGAACTCTTTGGTCGAAAACTTTTGATTTTTCCTTTGGATAAGCCGCACGGTTTTCAATTTTCGAGCCCCCTATTACGTGGGACCTAAAAATTCATGGCGAAGTGTGGGTGTAATATTACACATCTGCAAACCCCTTCGGGGATACAGGTGTGAGTCTATAAATAAATAAAATAAATATATCATAATACAGTAATTTATTATCAGATACAGAACGCGAATATAGGGGCGATCTGTAAATTTTAATCTTTGCTCGAAAATCGAAAACGGCTGTTAATTGGTCGGTGCGTCTTATCGACAGGAAAAATCAAAAGTTTGTTCGACTAAAGAGTTCGTTCGAATAGTTTGTTCTTACTGAATCGTATTGCGAAAAAGCTGACTTCATTTGAACAAAACAAAATGAAGTTTGTAAGGTTTTCTTTCGCGTGATGTTATTGGTTTAATAACACGTAAATCGTAATCCTATTGTGGTTGAATTTCTTTTAGTTTACTGGGATTTGTACGGTATTATATAATGAACACGTCATTTTGTTGGCAACAAAATGACCTGGTGATTTTGGTAAAATTCTCAGATTTCCTTGGATAATCTTCATTAGGACTATCTAACAAGGATAATTGGCCTTGAAACAGTTTTTTATACAAGTATATTGCTCAAGTGCAAAACAATAATAAACCCTGATCTGTTTGGTTGACATCTGTCGGATCATACGAAAAATATATTTCTATTAATATTTATTGAAAAAAATATGTATAATATGATAATTCTAGAGAAATAAAAGCAACCATCAAGGCTTAAATATGACTAAAGACTAAAATTATAGAAGAAAGTATCACAAGAGCCTATAAAAGTTATTTATATCAGATGTCAAAAAAATTCAATGTCATGTACCAATTCACATCCGAAAAAGAATATAATTGAATCTAAAGTATATTTTATATTTTTATCAAGAAATCAATGTCTGTTCCTGTATGATATGATAAAGCGGCTTAGTTAGCAGTTCTGGTTGAGTGGTGGGAGGAGGTGGCTAGCTGGCGATGGATCTACGATCTAAATGCCGCCGGATTCGGCTAGCGTACTGGCACTCACGAGCTGCCGCTACCACGGACAGAAGAAATATTTTCACGCAATGACAAACGTCATAAATTTGTGTTTATGAAGTGTTTTAGTATTTTACTTTAAGTGTATTGTTTTAAGTTTTAGTCGTCATATATGTCCTTTAACGGTGGCAAAACTGATGAGGAAGTAGGTGCGAATCAATCTTGCACATCGTCTGCTCTGGTGCGCTGCCCTGTTTGTTCCCAGGCACGTTATTTTAAAGGTGAGCGGGGCCTAAAAGTACATTTTGGTAAAATCCACAAAAACCAACATGTACTTTCTGGCCCAACACATTCACACATCACATTTTAACAAATGAGCCGAATACAACTTCTGATATCCCTTTTTGGCAACATATAAGCAAATTAAAAAAATCCATTCATTAGTAGCCCAAAATCTAACCCACTGCATAGGCCTTGTGGTATAGGAGAATTCGGTAACGGCTTGGGAACATCTACTCACTTTCCCTTACAGAATTCTACATGCACAGGAAGACCGGCAAACAAAAAAAAACATTAACAGCAAAAATTAAAGAAAACTGTAATCTTTCGGCATCCAATTTAAATTACCAATATCCAAAAACACACCGCAATAGCACCATTTACCACCATGTAGAGTCCAAGCTAAGGGAGGGTGATATCAGGGGAGCATCCAGAATCTTATTCAGTAGCGATGTGGTGGCGCCTTGCTCTGCCGACACACTCGCGAGTCTGCAGAGCAAGCATCCAGCGCCAGGAGATAACCTCTCCTTTCCTAACCCACCTGACACTAACTCAGATTGCCTCAGGATTACAGCCAGGGACGTGCTGACTGCCGTTGGCTCCTTCCAAAGCGGGTCTGCTGGTGGTCTCGATGGCCTAACACCCCAACATTTAAAAGATCTTGTGTGTTCAAGCGCTGGGGCGGCCGGGGACGCGCTTTTGAGGGAGCTAACGGCTTTAGTTAACCTTATGCTCACCGGCAATGTGAACGATGCCATCGTTGACATTTTGTATGGCGCAAATCTATGCGCTTTGCGAAAGCGAGACGGTGGTATTCGTCCCATTGCCGTTGAGTGTACGTACAGGCGTATGGCGGCCAAGATTTGCTGTCGGCATTATAACTCCATGTTAGGCAGCAAATTACAGCCACTACAACTTGGATTTGGCTCTAAGGGTGGCTGTGAGGCCGCCATACATGCCCTGTCAACGTACCTTGACTGTAATGGGGGTGATGTTATCTTGAAGATTGACTTAAAGAATGCTTTTAACTCAGTGAACAGGGACACCTTGTTGACGCAAGTTAAATTAAAAACCCCCCAAATTTACAACTTCCTTTGGCAGTGTTACAGGCATCCATTAAAATTAATATACAAGGAAAATCTTTTGGAGTCTGCCGTTGGCTGTCAACAAGGCGACCCTCTTGGACCACTCATTTTTAGTTTAGCCATTCATCTAGTTATTAGCCAGCTAAATTCTAAATTTAACATCTGGTACCTAGATGACGGAACCCTAGGAGGCGACGTTGTCACTGTCTATCAGGACCTGGCACTCCTAAAGACAAAATTTTCATCTGTCGGCCTAGACCTTAATCCAAGTAAGTGTGAAATTTTTATCAACAATACTTTAGACCATTCCGCAATTCTATCCAAATTTCAAACCTTCGCACCCAGTATAACCCATATTCAAAAAAGTTCTCTTGGCCTTCTTGGGTCCCCAATACTAGACGAAGATTTTGATTCTTTTAGTCATGAAAAATTCAAAATTTTAGTGAAATTTCGGACCGCCTGCTCAAAATTAATATACATTCGGCTTTCACTATTATTCGATACTGTCTTTTGTGCCTATGTTCACACACGCTTTACGTTCTTAGCCTTTTTGGAAAAACCCAAGCCCACTAGTCAATATTGACAAAATTTTACAAAACGCAATTTTAAGCAACATTTTAAATGTGGCTCTGAACGACCGAGCATGGCTACAGGCGACATTACCTGTTCGCCTGGGTGGGCTTGGCGTACGCAAAATTTCCGACGTGAGCTTACCAGCATTTCTGTCATCGGTCCACAGCACTGCAGAATTAACCAGGAAAATCTTAGCACCCCCACTGTCCGATTCTGAGGTGCCGTGTAAAATCGATGCCATTAATGCTTGGAAAATGGGTTGTCCAAGCACTGAGTTGCCCCGAAATTTATCCTCTCAGAGGCAGTGGGACGGGCCGCTTTGCAGTGCAGTACGAGAAAATCTCCTCCGTACATCGTACAATGCTGCAGAGCGTGTTCGTTTGCTGGCTGTGGGAGAGTGGGAGTCGGGGCTCTGGCTTCAAGCACTGCCATCGTCCAACATAGGTACCATAGTGGACGACACGACCTTTCGCATCGCTTCTTGCCTCCGGTTAGGTACGCCATGTGTCGCTCCATATCGTTGTCACTGTGGGGAGGCTGTCGACAGCCTTGGTCACCATGGCCTATCATGCAGCAGGAGCGCAGGTCGTATTTCACGACACTGCAAACTGAATGACATTCTCCGTCGAGCTCTTGTCACCGCTGGCGTTCCAGCCCAACTTAAACCTCAGGGTTTGGCACGCAACGATGGTAAAAGACCAGATGGAATGTCTCTACTGCGTTGGAAGTTGGGTAGGCCTTTGCTGTGGGACGCAACGTGTGTCGATACCCTTGCGCCATTTCATCTTCCTAGCACAGCGGGTTGTGCGGGCGATGCTGCTGCCACAGCGGAAACTCTAAAACGGCGCAAATACGTAAATCTCGTAGGGGATTACGTATTTGAACCGTTTGGAGTTGAAACGTTGGGTTCATGGGGCCCAAGTGCTAGATCTCTATATAGAGAACTTGCGAAGAGACTTGTCGACGCCTCGCGTGACCAGAACACTGGTATGTATCTAGCTCAAAAAATAAGCATTGCCATACAGCGTGGCAATGCTGCCAGTCTCCTGGGCACGTTCCCAATAGACGGCGATGTGGAGGACTTTAACGACGCCCTTTGATTCTTTTTTTTTGTTTTGTACCATATTTTAATGTTTTAATTAATTTTAGTAGTAAGTAGTGTATAAGTAGTTATAATTGTTTTATTTTAAAATTAATGTAATTTTGTGGTCGTTAATAAATCTTTGCTAATTGGTTAAAAACCCTGATCAAAATCGCCTGTCATCCTCCTAGCGTTATCCCAGTTAGAACTCGGGGCCCACTTTCCAGTCTAACTGGATTTAACTGAACGCAACCCAAAGGGGTTGCAACCAAAAGGTAGTTCCTGATCTAGATCGCCTATATCAAACGATATATTTCCATAGAAGCTGGTATGTATGGCACTGGTAACCTAGACTATGTTTGTCTATTAATATTTCACAACATAACAAGCTGAAAAGCAAACATGCATGCAGGAAAACACCACGTGGTTGCGTTGATAAGATCCTGGAGGCAGGAGGTGCTTAGTGGCGCCATATTGTTTGCTTGCGGTCTCTGCGCTTGTAAGGTTCAACAGCAGCTGAGAATAATAACTTTATATCGATCAAATGTTTCTTTACAACTCAGTTTTCATGTTTTGATGATTTATTGCGATAAGAGTTTCAGGTTAGAAGTTTCCCGGTATAAAATATGGAGTTTCTCTAAGTAAAGAGAGAAACCGCTGACCAATGTAGATATTCGAATGATAAATTTTTAAATTAGTTTTGCTATTTATTACATAAGTGTGACTGCTTGATGAAATAAATACCTTGAATACACTGTCTGAATTTGATAGTAATATAAATAAATACAAAGTCTTAATTTGAAATAACAAGCAACCAATATACGCCAGTACATCAATTGTGTATAATAAAACCTAAAACATACCACAAACTATTGACTCTAAACATCACGAACCAATGAGCCAAACAAAACAACAGTTTGAATTTCCAACTATTGATCCGGCAACATGAACCTTAAAAAGGCAAATATCCACAAAAGCCAACAAGTTGTTAATAGTGAACTTTCCAAATACTAATAGTATCAGACAAAAATACCAGAGAATAGTTCGATACATTCTCCACAAACTGCTAAAAGGAAGTAGGAGGACAAAAGGAGCAAGTTTCTTCAGAAGTTTAATTTCGTCGGTTTTACTACATTTTTACTTGGCAAGTTCTTTTTGCGAACAATGTTTCTTCCGTTCCTCGTGTTTGTTTATTGTTGGTTTTTGGTTTTGTTTTATTAGTGGTGGCGTGTTTATGAAAAGTTCACGACCTCACTCTTTGTAAAAATTATACGGATTGATTAATAACGAATATCTTGCTTAAACGGTAGACCATTTTATTGAGAACTTTCAGCCATCCGATTCCATACTAGGCAAAGCCTGTATGATAGTAAGACTTATACACATTATATTGTATTTTAAATACATATTTATGATTTTAAATATGTACAGCTCAGTTAAAACAAATAATCAAAATATGCATCGCCCAAAACAATAGTTAAGATTCGGAAAGGCATTTGTCTAATAGTCATGATAACTACTTCACCAACAGACCACTCAAGACTCACTCCGAAGTTTCTAATCTAAACTCGCAAACTAAATTATATTATTTTATACCCTTTCGTAACTACTAACAGTATGTTTTTTGTTACTTGACTTTTGTCTTCTAGCAACGACAATCCTTGAAAACAAAATGGCAAATAGGAATTCCAGTTCATTGACACTACAGACAAATGAATGTTCGCTAACCTTTTCTTTTTAGAAAGGTTGGTGCTGAAGAAAGGGAAATTATAACAATTCACGCCGTGTTAAAGTGGTATTAGATTTTTGGCATAGAATTATAGACCGTACTTAGACTAGCAATATGGGAACAAAAAATATAAAGTATTCGTTCAAAAACTGAAAATATAAAGTGGTCCAAAAGAAATCCAAGCACATTTCCATTTTACCAGCAAAAAGCCAGCAAACCACATCAAACATTTATAAAGCTCCAATCTAGTAGCTAAGGTCAGCACCGACTTATTTTTTCCTAGTCAACAACAGATATGTAATAAAGTTTCCCTCTGATAATACAAACACGGTACACACCCGCACGCTTATTTTACTTCCAATCAGCGTGTGTAGTAAGCACGATTTCACAGCTCTACTTGTCAATATACAACTCGAGTTACGGCGCTTGCTAGTTCTGTGTTGGGCCACAGAATTTGCGGTGGGGGAGCATAGTTTGGAAGCTTCTACAGTGGGTTATGCTGGGACGGTGCGAGCACCTTGTGAGGGATGGTAAGGGATGAGTGCATTAAGTTGCTTTGATAGAAAGTTGCCGCTTGTCTTGGTTTAACAAGCTCATTAGTATTGAGGGCGTTTGTTGTACAGTGAGAGCGACAGTAATTTTGCTTTGTACATTAAGCTCTTAGATGAGAAAAATTACGAGATACGTCATCCTGAACAAGCAATTGAAGCCATGTTTATTTACATGTGTTAGTGAAAAGTGTTGCCACCCGTAATTTATAAAAGGTCTAAATTGTAGAAAATTACCATAGAGAATGCAATAAAAATAACAAAAGCAGAATTTTATTAACAAAATATATTTATTTTATACATTTTAACATCAACATTTAAGTTTTATACACTATAATTAACAAAGTTGGTACCATTTTCATGTATGTGTGGTTATCACACTAAATCAAATAAAAATCGTCATTAGAAAAGAGTGTAACATGCTCAAATTATACACATTATAAATTTACTATGCAGAACATGGTCAACCAAAGCGACATTTAATGTTTTGTGGGTAGGTTTACGCCAGTAGCGCAATAGGCGCGAATAAAACACACTATCGTTTACAAGATTTTATTTGGATACTTAAAACTAAATGTAAGTTTCTCATTGAAATCAAACTACGGTTTACAGATTCTATCGCGATGGTTTTAGTTAAATTACATTTAAACCGAATGATCTAGAACTACATTTTCTAATTATTACTAGGCGACATATATGTTTCTATTTGAAATAACCATATGAAATATCAAATATTTTATTTTTAAATTGCATTAACCAAATGGCTTGTGAAAAATAATAGAATCATGGATATATCTAAATAATAAATACAGTCATTTAGTTATTCTATTAGGTTCGCATAGATAATAGAGATGTCAGAAGGAACTGTAGATGCCACTAATTGAAATTGTTCAACTTTCACAGTAATCTTATATAATGCACAATTTTTAGTAACATGACCGTTGATAAAAATATAACAGTTATAGGTAAAACAAGTAATAAAACTATAGTGGCTGTGTTATGCATGCATCAGCTCCGAGTAAGTTTAAATCATTTTCCAAAGGTAACAAGTGGACAATGATTGGAACACATAAAAAAAATATAATTACTCGCTTTAGACACAAGCTTTCACGTGGTACTTATGCATATAAAAATAGTTTCTGGTCAAACAGCTAAATATTATTATTCTTCTTTATTAAAGATGATAAAACGTTAACGTTTTATCAACTAAAAGTTCGTTAATCGTGAAATACCCTTATGTGAAATAAGCTCTCTTTATTGCGGTTTGAATTATTGTAGGAGTAAATTCACAAATCCGATGGTAATCTTTTGAAAAACTGAATCCCGCAAATGATTTATAGACTTCATGGAGACGGGCAGAATCCCGTAAAAGTATATCGTAAGAAAACCTAAAGTTTACCATAAGAAAAAAACACTACTACTACTACCTTTGTTTGGATTAACCGATTTTTCGACACCGTTGCATGCGCCATGTTCACGGATGTATTCGTGTCTTTATCTGTGAGTTCGACCCATAGAGATATTATAATAGAGTGGCAGAACAGTACCTAACTCAATACTGTGTCGTGTCCGTCGGTGCGAGAGAGAACGCAACATTAAAGGCCCCCTGCATCTCTCTCTAACAATACATGCACAACATCAACATTACGCAGTGGCGTGCTACCTGTAACTATTATTTAAATTAGTTTATTAGTAATCAATAGTTTAAAAGTTGTTTTTATTGATACACGAAGATAGTTTGAAGTGACAAAAAAGTTTATATATTTTTAAACTATTGATTACTAATAAACTAATTTAAATAATAGTTACAGGTAGCACGCCACTGCGTAATGTTGATGTTGTGCATGTATTGTTAGAGAGAGATGCAGGAGGCCTTTAATGTTGCGTTCTCTCTCCCACCGGCGGACACGAATAGGCCCCACTCTGCCACTCTATTCTTAATATCTCTATGGGTTCGACCAGTCTATCTGCGAGATCTCTAAGACCGTATCTCGCACTTGGGCCCCGTGGCCTTAATGTTAAGAGTCCAAACGCCAATGTAAATGAATAAATGTAACTTGATGAAGTACACATCAACACGTAGTTCACTTAGAATCCTTTATGCTGTATAAGCTTTCTAAATTGTTGTCGTTTTGAATTTAATGTCATTGTAACCGTATTTGTTTTTGATATATGATGCAGTCTAATATTTAAATATTTCTCAATTACTAATCTAATTAAATTAACTTTATGTCCGTGACCAGTATGAGTGTGGCAATTTTCTAAATCATTAAAGGTTTTATTATTACCTATAAAGCTGTCTAATATTGGTGTCACTATAAACAAATGCTGGCTTTCTCTGACTAAATTAATATTTTTAATACATATTTTTTTTAATATGACTTCACAAGCTGCGCAAATATCAAAAACATCTTGCGTCGGAAAACAAAGTCCACCTTTGTTTCTAGCTAATATTAATTTGTGAAAATCATGTGCTTCCTCAGCTAACAGAAAATTTAGACAAGTAGTGCATTTTAAAATTTTTGTTATGTAGTGTACGGTACTACCAGCTATGTAACCGATCATAATTCTTTTATAGTCATCTAATTCTGGAACATGAAGCGTTCGAGCTAGTTCTGCCGTATCTGCCCGAAATGTATTCTTCGGAAACCTAAACAAAATAATAACGATGAAAACATAATAATATAACATTCTTCCACATACATATTTTATACTTTATTTTGTAAATACATACATACATAGTACATAGAAATAACTTTAAAGTAATTAAGATAACAATATACAGATATTGAAAGATTGTGACAATGTAAAGCGAGTTAAATAAATAATACTGTTCTCAATTATTTATTTCATAGATGTGTGAATAACATGGATTGGACGTACCTACGAAGTTAGCGTGCATACCTACGAAACGTATGCAAATAAAATGGCGTCCATTAGGGTTGGGCGCACATTAGGCAACGCAAAGCATATATCGACAAGTTTTTTTGTTATCGACAAAGTATAGCACATTTAGGCATCATTCGCACGAGGATTTAAAAAACGATTGCGTTGAACTCTGGCGTAAGCACTTTTAAAAGCTTGCGATGAGAGCGTTCATACCAGCACTAAAATCACTGTTGTCTCGGTTCAGTAAGAAGTCGAAATTATTAAAGCTAACGTACTAGCGAATGCGATTTGTGTTGCTAAAAGATGAAAAAGAAAACTATATTTTTTAAGTTTTTGAAGGGTTCTTACTTTTTCTAGTAATAAACCACAGATCTGTGAATAACATGGATTGGACGTACCTACGAAATTAGCGCGCATACCTACGAAATTATGTGGAAAATAAAATGACTGCCGTTGGGTTAGACCATAGAGATATTAAGAATAGAGTGGCAGAGTGGGGCCTATTCGTGTCCGCCGGTGGGAGAGAGAACGCAACATTAAAGGCCCCCTGCATTTCTCTCTAACAATACATGCACAACATCAACATTACGCAGTGGCGTGCTACCTGTAACTATTATTTAAATCAGTTTATTAGTAATCAATAGTTTAAAAATTGTTTTTATTGATATACGAAGATAGTTTGAAGTGACAAAAAAGTTTATATATTTTTAAACTATTGATTACTGATAAACTGATAGAAATAATAGTTACAGATAGCACGCCATTGCGCAATGTTGATGTTGTGCATGTACTGTTAGAGAGAGATGCAGGGGGCCTTTAACCTGTAGCGTTCTCTCTCGCACCGACGGACACGACACAGTATTGAGTTAGGTACTGTTCTGCCACTCTATCCTTTATATCTCTATGGGTTGGATTCCAGAATATAATCGATATCGACATTGAGCCGGTTAGAGGTAAATAATACATTACTGTAGATTTAGAAAAAAATTAAATTGATATTTTGTAGTAAGTTACTTTAGATTTTTTGCCAAATTAGTTTATTCCATAATGCAAATGCGGGCGAACATGGTAAAGCGGAAAATGTCCCTTGTATCATATAACAAAATATTCTCTGGTAGCCAATATCGATACTGTGTCGCTGTGAATGAAAGTACCGGACATGAATGGCACCATACATCATCATCATCATAATATCAGCCAAACGACGTCCACTGCTGGACATAGGCCTCCCCCAAGGTTCTCCACACAGACCGGTCTTGAACCGCCCGCATCCAACTGCCTCCCGCGATCTTGACTAGATCGTCGGTCCACCTTGCGGGAGGCCTACCTCTGCTGCGTCGTCCGGTACGAGGCCGCCATTCCAGAACCTTTCTGCCCAACGGCCATCGCTTCTTCGAGCTATGTCCTCTGGCCACTGCCCCTTCAGCTTGGCTATCCGGATAGCTAATGGCCGGCGCCGACTGACGGCATGGCATGGCACGGCGCGGAACGTGTTTCGTTAGCCCGAAAGACGCTTCGGCACCTCGCAGCATGCCGCGTCATACCGAGGCGTCCAATTGTCTGGAATTTAGTATCAATAGCACTTCTTGCTGAAGATGAAGAACGACAAATACAAACTGATCTGTCGAAGAGAAAACAATTCTGGATACATTATTTATGAGAACAAGATTTACTAACGGTGAATTCAGGAACTTATTTACCTACTGATTACGTCGTGGCACACTGCAAGACGCCATGGCATGCCGCGGCGTCCAAGTGTGCCGCCGATGCCGCGACGTGCCGCGACGCGCCCCAAACGTCCCGCGGCATGCCACGGCGGGCTGCGATACGATTGTATCGAAATAAAGTAATATGAATTCTAAACTCATTGAAATAAGAATGAAAATGACTTGATCAGTAATAAAATCCTTTGCCATGCCGCGACGTCAGTGCGCGCCGGCCTTATGTCGGCGATTTCTGATTTGCACCATACATACCGTAATGAAACACACAGCTACACTGAAATATCATAAGGGGGTAAGAAAAATCATAATTGATTAATACATGTTATTTATTTGTTTTTTATCTGTATAATATATAAAATCATTGCGTTACTGATATCCTGACAGATAAGCTACAGCCAAAATTATAAGGTGCAGGAAGCTGAAATTTGGCATGAATGTTCTTTGGGGATCGCAGGAGTGCACTAAGGACTTTCTTGAAATTCCCACGGGATCGGACAGAAACAGTTGAAAAAATGTGCAGGTGTAGCAGCGGGCGTCCTCTTGTTTATAAATAAAATTATTTTCTTCAACGTTTTATTGCTAGGAATTCTCGCATACAGTTGCTGTTCATGTTATCTGTTGGCAAAAAACATAATATAATTATTTTAACTGCTTATTTTCCTCAACATAGAGCAGGATGCAGCGGTTTTGGGTTTTATGTTATCAGATCTAAGTAAAGTAAGTTTGTCAAATATCGCTTTTCCTTTACTAGGTATAGACAAAATTGGTTCAATGTTTAATTTATTTCCATTTACAGACACGAGATAGTTTTAACAATGTTATCGTTTGTGGAAGTCTCTATACATTATCTATATATCGATAACCCATATCGACATTAGCAGTAACATCACTACTAACCGCTAATACGTAAATATGGAAAATTCCAAACTACGAAAATAACAACATTTAGGCCATAACGAAGCTAAAACCTGTTAAATTAACTATAAAAAGAACCTCTTGTAACAATATTTTGTACAAATACTAATCCTTTTCAACAATATAAATCATGACTTGTTACTTACTTGTGAAGAGTACATTTGTGTTGATTATAGCTTTATCTTGCACTGCACAGTTCAAATCAACACTTAGGCATGATTTTACGATCTCTAGGAAAGCCTGAAGCACTGATTCATCTGGTTTTAGACATATTTATGCACAAAATCAAAATTTTTATGTTCGATACACAACGATTTGACAGCAGATGTACCAAAAACACTTGGCAAGCAATATGGCGACACTGGCACGATTGACATTTCTGATAAAAAATCACTATGATCAGTGTATTCAGTAACCTATGGCTATCTCTTTTTTCTTACAGAGATATTGCTAAGTAAAAACGACACAACACTATGTTTGGTGGCTTTATGTCGATTTCATATATATTTCTATAACGTAAAGTATCCATATGTATTATTTGTCCACTCCATATTATATTCTTTTCTCAAAGATTTATTTAGAGAATCTGCCTACCAATTTAGTAAATTAATTACTGGCAACATTCTCCAGTCGTATATCTCTATGTCTATGGTCTTGACTTTGGTTTTGTCTATGGTCTGACAGTGGCAATAACCTCAAAATATATTACAATAACATATACAAAAGTGCTGATATTTAAATACTTACTTGTGAAACGATATTCCTTCAGTATTATTTTTCAGTTTTGAGTTGTTTTTGCACCGTTGCACTACACACAACGACATATTTTTACAACTTGTTGTTTTTACGACTACGACTTAATGTTTGTTTACTTGTGTACTGCGTTTGTGTGCGTGGCTAGTGTATTTACAGCAAAATTGACAAGAAACGATTGCCCGCAATCGGTTTGCTGCTGTTTTTGGCTTCAATCAAATGTAGGGCGTGCTTTGTCTGTTCTTTCTGTTCATCTATGATTAAGCTTGAAATGATTGTGCATAATAATAAACTATTGTCAAGAATCAGTAATAGTCGCAAGGAAATAAATCATAATATCGATTTTCGCAGACAACTGTGCGCGAAATAAATCAATTTTATAATTCAATTTACTTAAGTTGAGCTTTAAATTACCAGATTATACATCAGTGATTAGAAAAAAAATGTTGTAATGTGTAATGTGCTGTGCCGTACGCGAGCTTCACGCATTAAGGTCATTCTCAGGTTACTTATTATTTGGTTGACTTCGGTGGCAATTCCTTTTTTGTTAATTTAGGCACTATTAGCATAAAATTTCAAATCTAGATTTAATTTAAAACATATTAGTAGTAGAAGGAACAACATAGACTGAATGGATAAGTAGGAATTAAATTTTCTTGAAATGGTGTCCACCGAAATCAATATTCTTATCACCGAAATCAAACATATCATACGATTTATATTCTGAAAACTATTTTATATCCCTATGTTTTAACTGCTTTAGTACTACTACTTACGTACGTATGATACGTACTAGGTAAGAAATTGCAAGTTAGGTAATTATACAATAAAATATTTTATTTTATCGAGAATAAAGCCCCATTTATTAACATATAAGAAATTTTACAAGAATCAACTTTGGAAGGAAGCGTTAAATTATTACATTAACTTTTATTAAAAATACCCACTGTTTTGTAGTTGCTAAAACTGACAATATAGGCATTTAAACAAATCTGAAGTGTTTGTTGAGATTTAGCTTAATCACAGAGAATAATTTACTTATTACTAAAAAATTACTTAAAATCAGTCTTTCAAAAACATCAACAATTATCTAGAAGGCACTTATTTGACTAAAATAATTGTATTAACAAATATTACATTGCCTTTTATTTGTAACACGATTAAAAGTTTTAGTTTTAGATATATTAAGCACCTAGAAATAAATTTAATGCTACATAATTTAATATACAATGTAATGAAACTTATAAAAACTTTATACTTACTCAAGTTTTCAATTCTGAATTTAAAAAATGTTATCTTCCTCGTCACTGCTGCCAATGTTAGAGAATGTAACTTCATTCATTACTATCGGAGCAATATTTTCACGACACATGCGTCCAGAAGCTATCATTTTCGTACAATTCAATGTCTGATGTTTAGCTATGGGACAGGTGGTGCTCGGTTTCATAGTAGTCATCAGCAAGGTCAACAAAAAAGCTACTACCAGATTTAATCAGATTCTTCGATAAACTTTGAGATTTATTAGAATTGGCTGCGCCGATTTCACTCCCTTTTTTAATCTGGCATAATCACAGTATTGTGATTATGCCAGAATGCGTGAAACATGTGTGTGTGTGTGGTGATGAGAGAGTTAAATAAAAAATCTTTAAATGTAAATAAATATATATATAACAATCTCAATTTCCTAAATAATCAAGCATAAGAACTAATAACCCCGAACTAAAAACGCCAAGAAGACAATTTTTAATACTTAGCAATACCTTTGAAGAGCAAATTGAGGTTGCCCTTATTGCTAAAATTCAAACACCACCGTTCTGTTATATAAGGTATCAAAATCTGCTCAAACAGTGCACTTATTTCCACCGAAAACACCAAAATCAATGCCACTGAAATTAAAATAATTAGCAAAATCCTATATATTTTAAAAAGTAACACGGTTTTTTAATATTAATCTCTTTTATTGGAATCGAATAAACATAAGACATACGTTTGGTATAGTTTAAACATTTTAAGTCAAATGGTTGTGGATAAAATGAATTTACCGAAATCAATTTTAAGGGTAAGTATACAGAGCCACCGAATACGACTAAGAACCTTAATAAAAGAGTTGCACGTTGCGTCACGCACAGACGTGTTAACCTTACCACCGACGCGGCACTACTAATTGTTCGTATTACTCTAGAAAATAGTCTCGAACTCACTAAAATACAGGATTTATGAACAAATCAGTGCGCGCCACTGATATCAACTCTAAACTTCGGACGCGAAGACAATCAGTCGTAACTTGTTTAGTATGGCACATAATGACGTAGCAATATTATACATTGAGTTAATAACTATCTAGTTGTTTGTGAACACATGCTAAATAGTCCCATTTATTAAAGAAAAATAGAAAAAAAAGTATTTTCCGCCGCAATCCGAGGGCCGGACGCGGCACCGATGTCAATATTTTCAAGGTTTTTCTTTTTTTTTATTCCCTTGCATTTTATTTATTTCAAAAATAATACTTGCGGCACCTAATATGAAGGCCTACCTATTATAGAAATAAATATCAAGTTGTTAGTTATCCATTTTGTACTGAATTTTGACCCGGACGCGCTTATTTGAGCCGGCTGAGAATGACCCATTATACCTTCTTCTATATTAAATCATACTGAGTTGACACCTGCACATAAAGCGTTTGCAAATCTATGCCGTGTCACAGTTTGCAGTCAAAATCTTACATACTGCAACCATCTTTAAGAACATAAAGTAAAATTCTGCCGCTATCTTAGCAGCCACACTGTACCCTGTTTTATGTAATACAATGTGGAAATGTGATTTGTTAGTTTCACTTTTATGGTAAACGATGAAGACATATAGATTTGAATTGGGTCACTTTAGCATTGCAGTCAACAAACATGCGGATAATTGAATGATTACAGACGATATATGGCTATATCTATCTGTTTGCTTAGTACATTATACATTAGGTAAATTAAAAATGTGGCTTTAGGGTGACCTCACATTGAGCGTCAGCGTTCCTGGAGCGTATGCCCAGCGTGCGCCTGGCGTTCACTCTGTAGTACAAAGTGAACGCCGGGCGCACGCCGAACGGACGCCAAGCGTACGCTCGAGTAACGTTCATGATCAATGTGAGAGAGGCCTTACTTAAAATATGTTTTTTCATATTACACGGGCAGAAAACGAGCTACATTCCGCCTGATAGTTGGATTGTTGGCTTAACAGAGTCAATATGCAGCGGTGGTGCCTAAACTAATTCGCGTGTTGGCAAAGTAAATACCTAATAAAAGAAAACAAAAACTACCATTGCCCTATTATCTGAAACTTCTTGTTGTTTCAAGACAAGAAAGGAAAGGCCGATAGAAAGGAAGCGAAAAACAAAGTGAAAAATCAGAAGGTGAAAATCAGAAGTTGCACAAAAAGTTTGTGGTTTGGTTCGGTTGCTTAATTAATGATTAATGAGAAAGAATGTAGTTAGGAATTTATAAGTTAATTAAAAGTGTATATGAAGTATAAGATACGATGGGGTTGGCGTATCCATGTGGATAAAAACCCATTTTTTAATAATAAAAAAAAGGTGAAAAAATTGGCACTACAATTTTCACGCTTAAGACTTGTCGTCATCTGATAGTGATATAAATATCTTCATGCGACTTTTTCTCACAATTGATATCATATACGATACTTCATATGAATGTTTAGTATCCTATTCTTTCCCGCTTCCCTATTATTGATGGCGGGTTTCTATATTTATTGAGAGTATCCACATAATTTTGGCCCCGGACGTGTTGTTAAGGTTCACGTACAGATTTACGTTTACTACGTCCTTTCTTGGGGTTCGAGGTGAGATGGTGGGTTATTGGGGGTGTAAAGTCGACAAAATCCCATCTTCAACGAGTGTTGGGACATTGTAACCTTACATTTGAGGAATTGAATACCGTACTGATCCAAATTGAGACAGTTTTGAATTCACATCCGTTAACGCCACTGTCTTCGGACCTCGACGATTATACTCCGCTGACGCCGGGACACTATTTGGTTAGCCGACTTCTTACTTCCCTTCCACAACCAAGTTACCGGGACTGCTTCACAACCCATCTATCACGTTTTCAACGGAATAAGCCACTGCGTCAACATTTTTGGGCACGTTAGAGTAAGGAGCTTGTTGCTGAGTTGCAACAACAGACTATGTGGCACACATCCCGAGATGGGTTGAAGCTGAATTCTTTAGTGGTCATCAAGGAGGACCACCTGCCACCCCTCAAATGGAAATTGGGGAGAATCGTAGCTGTACACCCAGGGTCGGATGGAATTGTTCGTGTCGCCGACATTCGCACTTCAACTGGCATTATACGCAGGGCCTTCAATAGAATATGTCCGCTGCCAGTAACTACGGATTTAGTTTGAAATCTTGGAGCTTCCAAAGTCCGGGGGCATGTTAAAGCGCCTACGCATTATTAGGTGGCAGGGGGTCCATCACAAGCGGATGAGGAATCAGCTGGTCGCATTAAAACTATACAGGGTGTAAAAAGACCCTTAACGAAAACTGGAATCCCATGTTGTACCAATCAGTACGAACATTTTTTACTTCGGCACCATACCTGGGAAATTACTGGTTCAGGAGATATTGAGGCTCAAAATTAGTATGGAATTTTTCTAATTAGGTACAAAATCGATGCATTTACCCCGCCAATAATTATGTTCTTTTGATGTCCTATAATCCCATAGATAAGTAGGTATTTCGAGCATAGCACGCGCGCGCTTTTAATTGCGGTTTAAAAATTGTGAAAACTCAAAAAAAAATCGTTTCCCAGGTATTATTTTTGGTTAGTATGACTTGGCATGATGTCCACAACGAGTAGACTTCGGCTTGGTGATGGGTTTTGTGACATCCTGTATATATCTACGAGTTTTGAGAAGATTCGTCACCAAATTATTGGACTTTGAACCGGCTTGGATATTCGTATTTTTGGATCAAGTACGCCGTTAATTTGGTTTAAATCGGTACCCAACACTCGATAAGGTAATATTTATCCATAATCAAGGGAATAAGGTAAGTGAATTATTGTTAATTTCTTGTGTTCATTCAGGCAGACGTTGCATAGTGCTAGTTGTCCGTAATAAAGTAAATACTTTATTTTAGACTCTAATTTAGTTAATATCATTATTTGATAAGTAGTATTAGTGCTATATTTCGTCATTTTAACGGCAACTATTCACATTAGAATAGTTGCCGTTAAAATGACGTAGGAATGAAGGTAGTAGAGCCTTGCTGATTTAAGCATGAATGGGCCGGCTCGACCGGGGAAGTACTACCCTCTCACAGAAAATCGACGAAAAGTAACAGTACCTAAACTGTTGCGTTTCGTTCGGTGAGTGAGAGTGCCTGAGGCCCTATCCCCTATTCCTTCTCCCTCATCGCACTCCTCATCCTATCCCTTTTCCCAAACCCAAGGGGCGGTAACGCACTTGTGACTCCTGTGGTGTTGCTTTTGTCAATGGGCGGCGGTAATTGCTTACCAACAGGCAATCCGTCTGCTCGTTTGCCACATATAATTATTAAAAAAACCGCTATCCGCGATCACAACAAGATCGTAGTCCACTTTGCGGGAGGCCCAATTCTGCTACGACATCCGGTGCATGGCAGAATTATAATCTATACATATGTATTATAAAATGAATTCTCCCAGCGTCCTGTTTCTCTTCACACGCAACTGCAGTCAACAATAATTTTTATTTCGAGGCTAGGTTTACTTTATGTCCGTAGATTGAATGTTTGTAAAATCTCTCGCAACACAAGGTTTATTCTTAGGCAGAGTTGACTTTGCTTGATAATAATACGTACAGTTCCTATTGGGTTAGTTGAGACCACGGGTCGAGACAGTTGATCTATAAATTTTAATGTACTTAGTCCGCAAAAGTTTTCACAACGAACTCAAATTCAAAGAAACAATAGTAATAATAGAACTGTTACTGGAACACAGAAATAATTTCAGTCATGATATCTTGGAGAATCGCCGAAATAATTTTGATAATATCTAACAGTACCTTTGTACCACTGCTCTAATTTTAGAACACCAGACTTTGACTTGAGTCCGGTTCACAGCGTTACTCGAAAATGTAAGATGGTAATGAAAATTACTGGAAAAGCAATTTCAACCATTGAGTGACTCTTAAGAAAAAATTGAATAGTAACAAGAATGTCGGTCATGGTGATGGTGGATAGCTATAGATTAGTACATTTTTTTGTTTCGGCCTGGAAATATTGTTGTTCATAAATGGATAGTAATTATTCCTTACAATTTATGAAATACACGATATGTACAAGTCATAGCCATTTTAAACCTTTGGGGTTGGATATCGTTTGAGAAACTAATATTCATCTTAAACTTGTATGTTTAGAAAACGACAACGTTACGCTTAATATTAATAAACGTAGCATTCAGTGATATTGTATAAAATCTTTTTATTTTAAGTTCCTACGAAGCTGCTAGCTTGGCCCGTAGGCCACGCTCATAAAAGTCTGCTATGCGATGGTGTTCAAATGCCTATTCATAAAAAATATAGTCGGCAATCAGTTTCGAAATAGGTACCACATCTCATTTGAAGCGCAGCGCAAGTGTGTTAAAATCATCAGCAAATAGATAAATATAGTCTGTCTTCAGCATTTATCAATTGATTTTCTATATCCGAGTAGGCTTTGGATTGATTGCATCGACTTTTTTACTTTAGCTACATTAATATAGTAATAATGATAGCCAAGGCGTAGGTTTTGGATCGCAAGCGGGACAGCGCTAGGATGATGATGATGAACTTTATTACTCTACTAGAGGACGCCAGCAGCTACGCCTGCATTTTTTTTTATTTACCTGTTTTGGCCGATCCCGTGGGAATTTCGGGAAATCCCTTCTTAGTGCACCCCTACGGTCCCCGAGGAACATACATGCCAAATTTCAGCTTCCTGCGCCCAATAGTTTCGGCTGTAGCGTGTCTGTCAGTCAGTCAGTAACGCAAGGATTTTATATATTAAGATACTGAACATTTTGAAATAAATTTATTATTTATTTATTTATAGTCGCACGCATGTATCCCCGAAGGGGTAGGCCATTTATCCATTAAATTCTCAGTAGCAGCACGGAGTCTGGTGATGTGCCCGGTGACGGCAATAGGCTCGCCCTCTATTACGTGGGACCAAAAATTCATTAAACGTTAGAGAACCTCAATTAATGCAAAAACATTGTTTAGTAGTTTAATTGTAGAATCTTAACAAATATACAGAGAGTACGCTATTGATCACAAAGATTCAGAACGAAATAAATAACATTTTTTATCATTATGAGACTTTCTTTCATATTCATATGAAATTAAACGTTGCACCCAGTTGACATTCAAAACAGGTTTCTTCTTAATGAAAAATGTTCGAGCTTTATTTACAATAAATATTACTTTGCACTACGTTTTATGATATTGTTACGCCATCTATCGGTGAAGTACTAGAAGAGATTGAATGTATCTGTGGTTTAAAGGTAATTCATCTACTCTGTACTAGATGGCGTATCGAGTATCGACTGTTCGCGATTATTTCGACAGTCTTGTGGAAGAGTCTAGAATGCTCTAGTGATGTTATTCGGCCAGTATAAATAGAGCACGAGCGAATGGACCGCTCACAGTAACAATTGAATAGCGGAGCGATAAACAAGAAGCGAAGGGAAGTAATTCGGAAGTGTTTAGTAGTGTTTCTAATAGTGTGTTTTATTAGTATTGAGAAATAAGTGTGTATAGTGTTTGTGTTAGTAAATAAAGTGCAGTTTTTGTGGCATAGTGAGTTATAATTTATCGTCGAACCCCAGCTCGTAACAATATCATGAATTTCATAGCAGAAATGGTTATTAAACTATGATAATCATATTTAGAATTAAAAAAGACGTATGTCATTGAGTGTACTTTTATGAAGAAATAGGGCTGACACATCGAAGATTTAGGTTAAATACCTCGATGTGTCAAACCTATTTCTATATGAAATGTTAATAATACTATTTGGGTGTTTCTGTATATAATATGTATATATTTACAAAAAAAGTATATATGTATGTTTATCCATTATCTGATACCCATAGTACAAGCTCTACTTAGTTTGGGACTAGATGGTGATGTGTGTATGTGGTAGAATATTATTATTATTATTTGAAGACTTTATTTTTGAAAAATTTCATTTAAAGAAGCTGCATGACATTTGTTCGATTCCGAATCCATTTATATTGGATTGTATTAACGGCACAACGTTTGCCTCGCCAAGCTTCAAGGTTGGAACGGATAATTATATATTATATAATATATTTATTTTTGTTTTTTTTATAGACTCACGCCTTCATCCCCGAAGGAGCAGGCAGATGTATAATATTACACCCACATTTCACGTAATAGAGGGTGAGCCTATTAACATTACCAGGCACATCACCAGACTCCGTGCTGCTACTGAGAATTTGGAAAAACCCAGTAACACTTTTTGCCCGACCCGGGAATCAAACAAGGGACCTCCGATCAGCAGTCGCATACGCTATCCACGGGACCACGGAGTCAGACAGTTATGTAATATAAGTTATTAATAATTGATCTACGCTTGAGGAGAGAAAGTAGTATTGAAACTATACATTCTAAATCGATCTCGGTTCAGTTCATTTCTGCACCTCGTCATGTAAAAAGTTGACGGCATGGTTACCGTAGTAGTTTAAGGGGACTACAAGAGCTAACTTCGCTGTCCTTGTCGGATTGTATGCATAAGAAAGAGAAGCGCGACGACGACGGGACGTTCAGAACGCTTTACAAACCAAACTAAATTAATTACAGAAAATGTATTGATCTGATTAAAAAAATAAAACAGTATTTCGTTAGTATGTTGCTTGTTGAATACTTTGTCAAAAAATCAGGATTATTGTATGTATTTTAATATGGTTTTTATTCCTTAAAATAATGTTTTAGAGCTATCTTTGTGATTTTTTTCTATCGAATAAAGTTAGTTGTATTATGTTTTCAACACAGTACTTAACTAGATTATGTACTGAAAAATATCATATATTTTTCTGATTGTGTTAACTGCATTGAATCATATACTTGAAAGCATTATAAAAGTTGCGTTTAGCTCTTGTAGGCCCCTTAAGCGGCCACCTTGCCACTTGACACTGCACCGATTTTTGTAGGATCGATCACCACACGAGACAATCTTTTGTATGATCCATAAATTTTTGTTTCTTTATAGTCCCCACGACACAGGATTAATTCCTCGTGCGGGAAATGTCATAAAAAACGAAACGAAAGAAAAACATTTATTTTTAGGTTCACCGCACACGTTCCACACTTGTGTATACACTTTGCACATAACAACCATTTTATGGTACTGCATTGTTTTTATCAAAAACCTTCGTATGGTACGAAAGTTTTTCCCTGAAATTATCGTACCGTATACTTACTAACAATATAATTCAATAAAAGCAATAAAAATAAATGAATGTGCGCATAAAATATAACTGCATTCATGTTCCCTCTAATGTCTCGTTTCAATAGCAATAGTGGCGACATTTTTAAAGTTATTACTAAAGTTTGTATTTCTTCGAGCGTCTTTCCACGAAAAACATGGAATAAAGGTGTGTTGAGTGATTGCTTAAGAAAATATTATAGCTATGATGTTAAGTCGGTGAGTTAAAATTATGTTTTTATGTACAAATATAATTATCATGAATACCGATGCAAACAATATCAGCATTGGTTTTTATATCACTCGAAAAACCTCTGAATGCACAATATCGACGGCGAAAAGCGAAAACGTAGTAGTCCACAGATTATGAAATATTTTTATACTGCACTGTATGAATCAGAATTAAAAACTGGTTCAAATGGTCCGGGTCTCGTAATTTTACGATGAATGAGGGTTTTAACTTAAATGCCTACATTCAAAAGGCTGTAAGTTCACGACGAAAAAATCAGTTATAAGTTATCGTCGATTACAACAATTCGTTTTCCGTAAAAAATGATGCACATTAATAACGCTGTCAGAAATGCTGGCTCCCGTGCGGAGTATTACGTTTTTGCCGCTAAAGCTATGATTGTAAATCTGAAGAAGTGATGAATATACTAATCAAACATCAAGCGGAAAAAAAGAATCATATAAGACATTTAGTTAAAGTGAGTTTACAGTGTACAGTTGGATAGCCTTGTTTCAAGTGTTGCTGCTTACCACGTTTTCGCTTTCCTTAGAAAAGGGTAAAGCCCAGATCCATACAATTCGATAATACAATTTACAGCGTTTTTACGTTCTGTAAAAAAATATTGAAATGTCATAGTCAACAAAATGTTAGCAAATAATTGTAAGAATGAGGTTTGAGAGATAGAACTATATTTAGAAAAAAATAACAAGTATAATATCAAAAAATTATGAACCTAAGTTAAAAAACACGCTAGTTATAATTTTTTGAAAAAAGTTTAAAAGATTTTTTGCTCTGGTGAATATTTTCGATTTTCTGGATGACTACGTTTTCGTTTTCCGCCATCGATATTGTATTTTATAGGTATATTTTTTATGAGAAAGTAAGGGTTTATATTTGCATTTATGCATCCGTAAAATACGTGTGATTCTATTATCTTATACCCATTTACCGTCAAAACTATTATAGTTCACGCTACATTACACAAAGAAGACTGTAGCACATTGAAGCAACTAATAGACAAAAAAACACGGACATCATCCAGATAGGTTCACGATTTATATTCGTGAGGGAACGACTGCAACGAAGAAGAAGAAAAGTACCGATATGCAGCAACCCTAACATTTATTTAATACATACATACATAGACTCACGCCTGTTTCCCCAAAGGAGTAGGCAGAGGCATATTAAACGCCCACTTTTCGCCAGTGTTTTGATCCCACGTAATAGGTGGCGAGCCTATTGCCGCTTATCGGGATATTTTGTTTGCCAGAGCCTCGTCCGTTGATCGGCAGATGCACCACTTGCAGATGAGGTTGGCTTGGGACCCTAAGTTCTTGGTGGGAACAAGTAGAATACGTCAGTCAATGAATAAATTCAGCTTCTCATATAATATGACTCGCTTAGTGGCTAAACCGAGTGACGAAGCGTATAAATCTTCTCAGTGACAACCCTGCACAGAAAGTAAAAAAAGTACAATCCCTAACAAAAGTGTTGCACAAAGAACTATAACCCCCAAGTAAATTGCATCACCCATAATCCGGAATTAGGAGTATGCCTTATAAATTCAACATTTGACAGAATCACCTCTAAAAGTTACATTAAATTACTTACATCCATAAACCAAGAGTGCCATACGAAATAGGGAGGTTTTAGAATCAATTTAGAGTACCTACGTTTAATAGAATGTCGCGACAGACTAAAGGAGATGGCACCGGATCGAATTTGTATTTGCCCAACAAATAATAACGTAAGGTGGGATTTTTGGAGTGTCGTGTTAAGTGATTTATTTTGTGACCGGATTTTAAGGTCTTGATTTTTTAGATTTACGTAGGTATTTGCTGCCGTAGATACACACGTATGTTTTACGACTTTGGCGAATTCAATTTGAAAGTGAATTATTCGGATTTGGAAGCTTTAAATATCTTTGCTCCGACGAAAGCGAAAAAGAGGAGTCTGAATATATTTTTGTGGGGAAATACTCTCTGAACTTCCGAAATTGATGGAACCTCGTATGTAATAAGATTTACAGTTTAAATGCATTTAAGTATCGTCGTTTGTCATTCTTCATTGACTTTTACCTAACGGTAAGTGACTGTGATTGAGGAACACGGATCTATGCTGGAGGACGTGGATTCGATTCTCATCCAGGATAAACTTTTGTGCGTCGTATGCGATACGCTGTGTCCTCCTAAATGAAGTTTAGAATATTTTGTGTATGTTTATTAGTTATTTAGTTGTATTAGTAGAGAGTTTACCTAAATTGGATAAATATTAGCTGTCCAAAAATATTTATATTATTCATAGAAATATTAATTCATAGAGACACTATTACTTGTGCCACAGGAAAATATCAGTACCAGCATCGGGTACCTAATGTTTGCCCTTTTCTGACTAATATTAACTTAATTCTTGCAAATAATGATTCTTGCGAATGGTTTTCAAACTATTTCAACGAAACAGTTATTCTGTTCCGTAAAACCAAGTAATGATCTTTAGGTACAACGTTATATTCCATTTAAACGAGTTAAAGAGATTGCAATCGCTAATTAATTAAATCTTTTCATTTATACATTATTACGGGCCGTGACTCTTTATTAGAATTTTAATAAATATAATTGCAATAAAATTATACTTATTAAGGAATGTTTCAGCTTCTGAATAATTGTATATTAGATTAACTTTGAAACATTTTCCTAAAACTAACTAAGACGTCGGCAAATTTTGTTCAATTATGTCTTTTCATTATTAATAAATGTAGTTTACGGCTAGATTTACTATGGAACAAGAAATTTCATTTTCTATGTAGAATAATATATACAAACCTCATTGGTTTTGTAATAGGGTTATAAATTATGGATTAGGTTGTCAATAGTAGTAGATTAGTAGTATCTTTTATTTTAATAGATACTTCTGTCAAGTGTATCGTGTGACTAGATGAATGAGATGAATGGGGCAGTGGTATAAGCAACTGTCCTGCCGCTCAACACTCAACTCGCCGTGTGTTGTGGGTTCGATTCCAACTCGATGTAACACTTTGTGATATCCATTATTGTTTCAAGTCTTTATATTCATTGTGTCTGTTGCTTGAATATTTACAAAGTTACGTGCAATACAGGATTTATCTTTAGGTGTCTAGTATAAGCAGCGATAGCCGAATGGAGAGACCGACAGACTGCTACGCAGCGGGTCTCGGGTTCGAATCCACGGCACGCACCAATGACTTTTCGGAGTTAAGTGTGTATTAAATTGTTAATTATCGCTTGCTTATCGGTGAAGGAAAACTTCGTGAGGAAACCTGCATGTCTGAGAGTTCTCCATAATGTTCTCGAAAGACATGTGAACTCTGCCAACCCGCACTTGGCCAGCGTGGTGGACTATGGCCTTACCCTTTTCATAGTGAGAAGAGGCCCATGCCCAGCAGTGGGACAATACATAGGGCTGTTGATGATTGATGATGTATAGTATGACATAACTTTTCACGATATTAAAAAGCAGAGTAGGTGTGTCTACTACAAGCATTTTTAATTGTATATTGGACGAGGCTCTGGCAAACAAAATATCACGATAAGCGGCAATAGGCTCGCCACCTATTACGTGGGATCAAAACACTGGCGAAAAGTGGGCGTTTAATATGCATCTGCCTACCCCTTCGGGGAAACAGGCGTGAGTCTATGTATGTATGTAATTGTATTTATAATACTAGACGGTACCAATATTTTGTAGTCACAAAATATTTAATCATTTGTCATTTCTCTGAAATTGATTTTCTTATTACTCATGTACTTACATTGTTTTCTGCCCTGCGGAAAAAAAAGACATTGCAAACATCCAATCAAAGAACTTGCAGACCCGAAACAAAAATTTATGAAGCACAAAACATTTCTTAATTTTTTCGCATTATTATTCGTATTTCTATTAAAGATGCTATGAATAAATAAAAACAGGCATACACCAAAATTAATTTAACGGAATTTTCTTACTAATGACCTGTCAAAGAAAACCACAGATTAAAGATTAAACATTAACTAGAATAAATGTATAACATATCAAATTTTATGCTAAAACATTTATATCTATCAATTTAAAGTACAAAAGAATTAATATTCCACGCTCTCATCATCGTACTTTTGTAATACTTGTGAACATTCTTACACTAAAACATAATTATTATTGTATAACAAGAGAAATCAATCTGAAAAGCTTTCTTTTTTAAATTTATTATTTATTTATAATATAAATCAAATATTATTTGTGTAATTCAAAATTAATATCGTTGAAACAAAATTTTGTAAGAAAATATAACATTCATTGAGTAAAGTATTGTTGTTATTCGTGAAAGTCAATCAAAATTACGAATGTACTTTGCCAGTAACAAATAAAATTGTTAAGCTTGGCTTGGGTTCACCCAAGCCAAACTTAGATTTATCTGAACCTCTAAATCTTAGTGAGGAACTTTAAATATGGTGAAAGACTTTTCATTACGAGCTGTCTGTGCCGTGTTTGTTACAAATAATGTCTGAGAGTCTACAACAATAAGAAAAATACTGCAAGCATGTGGTACCATAACGTAACGCTTGCATGAATGGAATACACATATTTGACAAGGTTTTAATACAATATATTTGATGAAAGGCCTTTTGAAAGAAATTGAGCTATTATATAAAATAACTAGACTCTGATGAATCTAAATTAGTATAAACCTCAATGTCAGTTTTCAGTACCCTACAGGGTACACAATGATGTATTAAACTATGCACTACTGCCTTGATAAAAATGAAGAATTTCTACATAGTACTGAGTATTGATAGCGCTAGCTTGAACGAGTTTGGCCATTTGTCTTACAACAAACGGTCATCCGATCTCAAACTAGGCAGAATCGGTTAACTAATAAACATAAATAATTATATTTTATTACAGCGGATCAGTTTGACGGAAATTATTTTTAGGAACTATTGACACGAAAAGAAGAAGAAGATTATAATTTACATCAGCTACATAAATAAAATTGGAGTGTCTGTTTGTAATATTAAAATAACTGCTTTTTACTTAATGCATATGGATGCATACACGGTACATATACCGAAATATTTTTTTTTTACAATTTTTGTGTCAGTCTATCTGTCTGTCTGTTTGTTCTCGCTAATCTCTGAAACGGCTGGACCGATTTTGACGGGATTTTCACTGGCGGATGGCTGATGTACCAAGGAGTAACATAGACTATAAATTAACCGGGTACGCGAAGTAGTTCCCTCAGAACCGCGGGAAACAGCTAGTCGATACATAAAACATAACCTTACCCATTACAAAAATACTTATTCTGGTTGAAAATCGACCTCATCCTATAGGCAAGTCAAAATAGTCTGTAACCAGTCTTTTTACCAGAATCATTATCTACGCTAGCAAGCGCCAGCTGAACCTCTAATAAACATACCAATCGATAAACCGATCCACTATTGAGGCATTTTCAAAAAATTCAAATACGGTTATAATGTAAAAGTACACTCCAACAAAGTGCGAACTGGTCCGTTGGTCCTTAAGTAGAAATTATAGCGGGTCTTTTAAGTGCAGAATTCAATAAAGACTAACAACGCGTTTTGCATATAGGCAAATTAAATCTATTATTGTACAATAGGACATGTCATAGTGACAGTATTTTATTTTTTGACACTAATATTTTTATTAGTAATTTCTTTTTAACAAAAGATACTATGTATCTTTCTTATGTACATAGGCGACAACTTGCTAAATTATTAGCATTTAATTTATATACTGACAGGAGTACTACTAGAGTACTTAGGAATTTGGTAGATAATAGTTATACCGAAAGTAGTATTGACACATCTATTAGTTTAAACTATTAGATGAGACAACAGATAGGCATTCATGTGTTTTAAACTTAGTTCATCAAAACATACAAGGCCTATCTGGCAAAGAATTAGAAATAGATTTATTTTTAAATAAACATAAGATTGATATCTTATGTATTACAGAACATTGGTTGCGAGGTGACCAATTAATATTTAACAATCAACATTACTCAGTTATAAGTGCATTCGTAAGAAAGAAGGCTATTCGTGGTGGCTCTCTAATATATGTATGTAATAGTTTGAAATGTAAAGAATGTAAGGATATAGCTAAACTTTCTATCAAGCGCACTGCTGAGATTTTTTGTGTTGAGCTTGAACAACATATTATAGTGTGTGTGTATCGACCACCACAAAGCGACTTTACTCAATTTGAAAGCATTATTGAGGATGTCTTAAAACACATAATTTCTAGTAGGAAGTCTATAATCGTATGCGGCGATTTTAATGTCAATTTGTTAGAAAAATCACCAATTTGTACTAGGTTAGTTAGCTTATTTAGGTCATTTAATTTAAATGTTTTGTTCTCTGAACCAACTAGAATAACCTCACATTCGTCTACTTGCTTAGATAATGTTTTTTGCAATTGTCTTTATTTAAGTAAGGCTGTTTTAACTGACTTGACATCGGATCACTGCGGGCAAAAGGTTGTAATTCCAACTAATACAACCCCTAAAGTACAAGAAATTACATGTAGGCCAATGACCTCTGCTCGCCTAAAACACTTTAGTAATGATGTTGCTGCCAAGATCGCCAGTATTGACTTAACCGTTGATGATCCTGATGAAGTATATAAATGCTTATTTAAAATTGTTAATATAAATGCTTATTTAAAATTGTGTACAATACAATTTTTAAACTGAAGACGTTTGCATGGAGCATTAAAGTAAATTTTTGTGATTGGGCAACAGTAGGTATATACAAAAGTAGAGCTAGGTTGTATGATCTACATGGTATGAAGAAATACAATTTTAATCCTGAATTTATTCAATATGTTAGAAATTATTCAAAGGTTTTTAAGAGGACATGTGCCAAATCCTTATATTTAAGCAATAAAATCAAAGAATCCAAGAACAAAATTAAAACTACTTGGAGCATTATTAACAATGAGACTGGTCGAGCTAAATTGGTAGATAACAATTATGAATTAAAATTTAATGGTGAAATTATTACTAGGAAAACTGATGTTGCTCAGACATTTAACAATTTCTTCATAAACATACCAGTGAACACAACCAGCTGTCTAGATTCATGTCCAAACAAAGCAGAAATGTTGGTTAGGGGCAATGTGAATGAGTGTGATGTGCTTTTTAATTTTAAATATATTGACACCAATGACATACTGAAGGTATTCAAGACGCTCAATAATAAAAAATCTGTTGACTTATGGGGCATTTCTGTTAAACTTGTGCGACAAATTATTTCTAGCTTAGCTCCATATTTAGCTGCAATATTCAACAGATGCGTAGATACAGGAGTATTTCCTGATCTAATGAAACACAGTAAAGTAATACCATTATTCAAAAAGGGATCAAAGAGCGACCCTAGTAATTTTCGGCCAATTTCTATCTTGCCTGCTATTAGTAAAATTTTTGAAAAGATTATTTTGCATCAACTAGAGAGCCACTTTCACACAAATAATTTATTTCACAGTGAACAGTATGGCTTTACTAAGGGTCGCTCCACCGTTGATGCCGGTGTAACTTTGTTAAAGCATATTTTTAATGCTTGGGAAAACTCGAAGGATGCCATTGGTGTTTTTTGTGACCTATCAAAGGCCTTTGACTGTGTGGAACATAATACGCTTTTACTTAAATTGAAACTTTATGGTATTAGAGATACCGCACTCAATCTTGTTGCCAGCTACCTTAGTGATAGAATTCAGTATGTAGATGTTAATGGGAGTAGGTCTCTAGGTTTGCCAGTAGGAATGGGCGTTCCACAGGGCTCTATTCTCGGTCCATTTCTTTTCTTAATATATATTAATGATTTTCCGTTCTTTGTACAAAATTTATGTGATATTGTTTTGTTTGCCGACGATACGTCACTAAGTTTTAAAGTTAATCGTAATTTAAGTAACTTTGATACCGTCAATAACACTCTTGCACAAGTATTAGATTGGTTTTCGACAAATAATTTGGTACTCAACTCAAGCAAAACCAAATGTGTTAAATTCTCTTTGCCTAATGTCAAAAGTGTTACTACTAATATAATTTTAAATAAGGAAACAATTCAACTAGTCGAATCAACCGTATTCTTAGGTGTAACTTTAGATTGTAAGCTTCAGTGGGGCGCCCAAATATCCTGTCTCGCAGTAAAACTTAGTTCTGCAGCGTTTGCAGTTAGAAAAGTTAGGGAATTCACAGATATAGATACTGCTAGACTAGTTTACTTTAGTTATTTTCACAACGTAATGTCTTACGGAATAATGTTATGGGGTACAGCTGCTGATATACAGACTATTTTTGTCATTCAAAAAAGGGCCATACGTGCAATTTATAAGTTAGGTGCTAGAGATTCTTTACGTGATAAATTTAAAGAAGTAGACATATTGACAGTTGCATCGCAATATATATATCCTAACTTAATGTACATTAAGAAAAACTTAATTCTATACCGCAAAAATAGTGATTTGCACAACGTGAACACAAGGAATAAGCATAAACTGGTGAGAACTAACTACCGTCTACATAAAGTTCAGAACACATTAAATTTGCGGGGATTGGTATACGATTTTTCAACAAATTGCCTCTTGAAATAATGAATTTACCCATGCACAAATACAAACGGACAATTAGGAACTTTCTTTTACAAAGGGGTTATTACACTATTAAGGAATTTTTAAATGATAAGACACCGTGGGATAGGCTTAGGCTTGTTTAACTCACGATTATTTTATTTACATGTTAAGTGGAGGTGCCTCGTGGACACATGATTTTTGCAGGATTTGGATGTTTCTGTGATTTGTTGAATGTAGTTTAACATTGTTTGTCTCTGATCATATCGTTATTCACTTGTCGCCTTCACAAAATTCTTTCTACATTTGCATTCCTTCACGCGTTCCACTAACTTATGTTAATAATAACGATCTGGAAAATGGAGGTAATTGGCGGTCATGGTCAGTATACCAATAGATTGTTTCTTACTGCTGGTTCGTATACCGTTGTCGTCATGCTCACTAAAATGTCATTTCTTGTGGTGGCGTCGTGTGTCGGGTCATCCCTGTCCCTCTAATATGGCGAGAGGGATGATGGCTGGCACATGCGTCATACTCGTGAACGGGTGCTACTTGCGATGACTGGTCGATGACGGTCTTGCGGGCTGGTATTAGATTTTAATATTTAACTGCATCATTTCCATCATGGTTCTGATCACTTTCGCGGATTGCCTGCATTATTAGGTATATATAATGTAAGTGGATGCTCCTGTTTCACCATGTCTATTCTGAGGAGGCTAACCAAAAGTATTATGCTTGAGTATTATGCTGTACAGTAAATATATACAAGTGATATAGAAGATGTAACAGTTGCAGCACCTTACAAAATGTAAATTGTGTAGTATGCAAAACCTGGCGATGAAAAAGAGTGACCGTGAGTTTTATTGCCCGTTCTTTCTCATGGTTCTACCTATTGCTTTGCGAACGTGGCAGTAAATGTAAATGTAGAAGCATACAGTAATAATGTTTTAAATTTGAGTATAAGTAATTATTTTATAAATTTATTATTTTGACGTTTATAAGCGTCACATTGTGACCCAAATGAATAAAGGATTTTGAATTTGAATTTGAATTTGCAAAAGAAACTGTATCGGGAGTTTGTACTGGCGATATTTAAGTGTAGTTGCCTGCCTGATTCCCTTGGTGCTGCTAATTTTGATTTCTGGCTCTGGCGTACTGGTTTAAGCGGTAGCCTCGCTGGTTGAGACTGCGGCAAGTGTTGTGGGTTCGATTCCCATATGAGACAACGCTTTATGTGATCCATAAATTGTAGTTTCGAGTTTGGATGTTTGTGTCCGTTGGTTGCATGTTTCTCAAGTCCCTCTCGACAAACGATTTATTCGTAGTGCAGTTGCCATTTTTAAAAACAAAATTCCGGTCCAATTCAAATATAACTCTGCCATTGCTCAAAATATAAATTAATAACTTAAATATTACTATTTTATGGAACTCTTTATACTTCCCTGTTTTCTTTTGCAAGAGACGGCCCGCACCAAGGCAAATTCCTGTATCGCTAACATAGACACTGTTACAGATTTGTAAATCGTCAATATTGTACCGTGTCGGCATTGTATACACTTCTACCATGTAACGAGGCAACCACGTAAGCATTTTGGAAAACCATGTTGGATTTCTCTTATTTCTTTCAATAAAGTAAAAAAAATCATCAAGTAATTCGCTTTATTAACAGAAAAAGGAGTATTGTCAGTCTCTTATTCATAAAAATATTGAGATGAGATAGCTTTCGTAAGGTACAGTTGTCGATGTCTTGATATAAAGGAAAGTACAAAGGAAATGCTGAAGCCAGAGTAATGCGATATTGTTGCGATTCTGATGCCAGTTCTTATTTATCTTAGGTATAATACAAATACCAATATATTTTCGTGAGTTTTTTACTTTGTTGAATGACAATTGACAGAATTGTGTACCTATCGTCGACAAAACTAATACTAAAATTGTCACATCTTAATATATAAAATCCTTGCGTTACTGACTGACTGACAGACACGCTACAGCCAAAACCATTGGTCGCAAGAAGCTGAAATTTGGTATGTATGTTCCTTGGGGACCATAGGGGTGCACTAAGAAGGGATTTCCCGAAATTCCCACGGGATCGGTCAAAACGGGTAAATTTAAAAAAAATGCAGGCGTAGCTGCTGGCGTCCTCTAGTATGACATATATTTTATCAAATATGGCATTGACTAAATACGGTAATGCTAAATGTTGTGGTGAGTCTAGGCAATTTTTTTTCATCAACCAATACACTTGAAATTTTTTTGTCTGTATGGATTCTCGGACGCTACTTCGGCTTTGAAATCGATTTCCACCCGCAACAGAACTTTATGAGGTGTGTCATTGCCTCTTATGTCTTGCTATTTTATTGAATTAAAGTATTACCTATGTGAAATTCGGAAAGGAGAAACGTCTTTAAAAACATATATTGTTTCTTAGTGATCAAATTCGAAACCGCTGAATTTCCTTCGTAATTCCAACAAGTTTTGTTATATAACTTCCATCATATTCTTCTGAAATTACCCTACCTTAGTCTTTCGGTCATCATTTACCCACTAACTTACCAAAAATCTTTTTCATTTTGAGTTCAGAACAAAATGATTAAATTTAACGTTTCATCTAACCTCTAAATTACACGTTCAAACTTGGAAAAATGGTCCAAATACCCAAATGTTTCGGTTCTGCCCCTTCGGGCTTTATGACTGTTTGGAAATTCTTATTTACGTTGTTAATTTATTTAGGGAAGTGAATATATTAAAAGTCTAAAGGATATTAATGTCTAGAGTTTAAGATGAAGTAATATTATTATTCTACAAAAGAGATTTTAGTTCGAACCTTTTTGGTCCAAATTTGTTTTGTGGTGTCGTGAAAGATGAAAGTGAATAACGGGATCTAGGAAAGTCGTACATATTGCACAAATGTAACCCTGACAAAGAAAAATTTAGTTTTATTTAAGTCTTATTATATTTGGAGTATGAGGTAAAGCCGGTTACCGTATTGACGAATAAGATGAAAAAAGGGTACATTTGGCGACTTAACTTGGCAAGCTTAAAAGGTAAGGTACGTGAAATTTATTACCATGGGGTTGGCGGATGACGGCTTTATATTGCACGGTGATGGAGGAACTTGGGGTAAACTTTTAATCAAGGAAATTACTGGAATCGTTATTTTATAGGACCTTACGCATGGTTAATTTTACAATATAATATATTTGAAAAAAATACATTTTTGTAGGTGGTTATTTTTATGATACTTATTAGTATTCGCAAATTGATATTTTGATGAATATTACCTTCCTTAAAATTGCCTTTTATTTCTATCTATTGTGCATTTCTATTTTAAGCTTAACCATTCTGATTCAAGAAGAGTAATTTCAAAGCATTGTAAATACCAAGTTGACTTGGGAAGTACACGTAGAAGCCTACTACTATTATAAATGCAAAGTTTATATAGGATGGATGAACAGATTTTTGTAACTCTCTCACGCATTAACTACTGTACGGATTTTGACGACTTTGCAAAAACCTTAGTTATACATCAAAATACATTATGGAATACCTTTTACATACAAGTTACACAGTTACTTACACCTATACAGACATTTTCGTAGGCAATCTCGTACATAATATCTATATAAAGCATTTGTCATTCAAAGTATACACAGCGAAACCCCGTATACAGGTCAAAATCCTTCCCCGGGCTTAAGTTGTCACGCGGGGCTTTCCACAGTATCATTAAGTTTGACCCTCAGATCCCTTCTGAATTCACTTTCCCTGTTATCTTGAGCAGGTAGAGTAGGCTGACCACATGGGACCTGTGGCTATTGGAACATTATGTACTGATGGATAGGCATTAATTATGTAGTATAGTTAAGTAGAGAGAAAATGTGGTTTGGAAATGGAGAGGTGATTGGTGATTGGAAATTATACGTGGTTATGTAATCGGTTAAGTGTTTGGTGGAAATAAAGTTTAGATATTTTTTGGTTCAGTTCTATTTGCAGGTACTTTACTGATCAAAATTAAACTCATGGTTGTATTACATACAAAGACAATAAACTTAATTCTTCTAGATTTTGAAAGAATTTAAATCTAGTATAATAAAAGTTGGTTTAGTCTTAAGTATAAAAGATAAAGAATATCTTTGAAATAATCCTCTTTTAAATTACTTTGTCAAGAAAGGTTGCGATCGCTGCCTCGTTTGAATAGGTTTTATAAAAACTGGAAATAAAATAAAGCCTAAATAAGTAGTAGTAAGTAGCTTTAACTTGTTTTGTCTTTCACGGCAAGTGCTACGTACCTTTTTTTCGAGTATTCGATTTGAGCCGTTAAGACTGACCATGAAAATGTTAGTGTTAGTGTAAATCTACACTATAAATCAGTAAGTTGCCCACGTTGTCACTACGTAGATGCTATATTCGAATAACGACATTTGAGATGATTTTCACTGACAGTTTAAAGACAAACTTAAAAATACGTCGGTGTTTTCTTGTTACGTTCATCAGAGACCAAATTTCAAATCACATAATCAACCATTAGCACAACTTTATGCCAGACAATTTATATAGTGACGACCTGTTGGCGCAGCGGGAGTGTAAGCGACTGCTACGCCGATGGTCGCGGGTTCGATTCCCGCTCAAGTCAAACATTTGTGTGCATGAACATGGATGTTTGTCTTGGTCTTGGTGTTTCTATGTATAATATTTACAAAAAAAAAGTATATATGTATGTTTATCCATTATCTAGTACCCATAACACAAGCTCTGCTTAGCTTAGGACTAGATGATGATGTGTGTATGTGGTAGAATATTATTATTATATTATTATTATAGTTAATTTTCAGAACATCAGAGAGGTCACTATCTTCAAACAATCAAAGACATTCAACATAAATTCGGCTCTCATCATCATATCAGCCAAACGACGTCCACTGCTGGACATAGGCCTCCCCCAAAGTTCTCCACACAGACCGGTCTTGAGCCGCCCGCATCCAACCGCCTCCCGCGATCTTGACGAGATCGTCGGTCCACCTTGCGGGGGGCCTACCTCTGCTGCATCGTCCGGTACGTGGCCAGAACCTTTCTGCCCCAACGGCCATCGGTTCTTCGAGTTATGTGCCCTGCCCACTGCCACTTCAGCTTGGCTATCCGGAGAGCTATGTCGGCGACTTTGATTCTACTGCGGATCTCCTCATTTCTGATTCGATCTCGCAGGGAAACTCCAAGCATAGCTCTCTCCATCGCCCTCTGAGTGACCTTGAGCCTTCTGATAAGGCCCATAGTGAGCGACCACGTCTCTGATCCGTAAGTCATCACTGGCAACACACACTGGTCAAAGACTTTCGTCTTGAGACACTGCGGGATATCGGACGAGAAGATATGTCGTAGCTTCCCGAACGCTGCCCAACCGAGTTGGATTCGACGATTGACCATTCTCGAAGTTGGACCTACCTAATTGGACTACTTGTCCCAGGTATATATACTTGTCGACAACTTCGAGCTTAGAGTTCCCAACCTGAATAGGAGCAGGTACAACATGGACGTTCGACATGATTTTCGTCTTGTCCATGTTCATCTTAGGACCTACTTGTTGGGAGACTCTACAGAGGCTATCGAGCATTGTGCCTAGGTCTTCCATGGTCTCAGCCATGACTACGATATCGTCTGCGAATCGAAGGTAAGTTATGTACTCGCCGTTGATGTTGATACCGAGTCCATTCCAGTCGAAAAGTCAAAAGCTTAAAAACATCCTCCAGCGCAGTGGTAAACAGTTTCGGGGATATGGCATACCCCTGTCTCACCCCTCGCTGGAGTTGAATAGGTTTCGAACTCTGGTCCTGGAGGCGGACTGACATAGTGGCGTTTTCATACAAATACTTCAGCACTTCGATATATCGGTAGTCAATTGGGCACCGTTGGAGAGACTGTAGCACCGCCCAGGTTTCGATCGAATCGAAGGCTTTCTCATAGTCCACAAACGCCAAGCATAGGGGCTGACTATACTCCTCGGACTTCTGTATAACCTGCCGCAGCGTATGTATGTGGTCTATGGTACTATAGCCTTTACGGAAACTGACTTGTTCGGGAGGCTGGAAGTCGTCTAGCTTGCTCTCGAGACGATTCGTGAAATTCGGCTCTAAACATACACAAATAGACGTTGACGCACTTTAATTAATTTAATGGAAACTGACAGTCGTGATAATATCAATTTAAGGCGCCGTACTGAGTTGGACCTAAGACAGTCTTAGCTGCGTCGGATGCGGTTTATACGTAATATTCAAGACGTGTTATAAGGGAATGGGCAGACAATGGTTTCCATTCTTTAATAGGACGGTTGAAATGTTAGTTGGAGTGGTATGGGTTGCGAGGACGTTGACGTTGGGTAAAGAGGTTTTTGCTTTCTGAATCTGTTGTTTATATTTTAGACATGAAGATGAGTGAAAATGTTTTCTATTTTAGTATTTAAATGTATCCAGCATGCGAGCTAGGGTGATACAGCTTCAAATTAACCAAACTGCTTACCTGCCTTTCAGTTGAAACCCAAGATCCTGCGGCAACCGATAACACTGCACAGTAAAGACACTTTCCTACAACAATGAAAAACTTAAGTTAATTAATATGATATTGAAAGAACAGTGGCCATTTTTGAGCTAAACATGTCTAGAGATAAAACTTATTTTAAAATTATGGTTATTTTATAGTGTAATGATTTCACTAACAATTATATTTTATAGAAGCCTAGGTAAAAGGAAAAGTTTTGGGTTGTAAAGATGTTCTAGAACTCGTGAACGCATCCTTATCAAATATTTTTTATTCGCTGCATTGTTATATTATCTGTGCTCGATAATACTTCCTTGTTTAGTTCTACGTTCCATTTCACTTATACCATATCTATATCGACTGGTTTTGTCAAAACCACGAGAAAACTTAATTTTATATATAAATTGAATCAAGTTGTTAAAAGCTTATCATAAATGAATGTTTTTTTTTATGTTAAAAGATATAAAAAGATAAATATAAATGTATTTCTGCCGTTGAAAACATTGGATAAGGATGCAACGGAACGTTTTTGACGTAAAGACGCCGCCGGTGACATTGGACATGGGAGAATCTGTCAAATTAATACGAACTAATTTCGGTGTATTATGTAATTCCTAGGCCTTTATAAGAAAAACTGTCTTTACAGTATAATTTCTTGATCATGGAACTACATGTTTTCGTGCATTTTATCTAAAGACGCAATCATTCATTATCAGGTCATTCAATGTATGAGAAGTGGCCATTGTTCTTTAAATTTCTTCTTCGGAATGCTACGGTAACATTTAGGCCGACCTCCTACTGGGCGTACGTTCCTGGAGCCGTGTGCCCGGTGTGTGTTCATGCCCAATGTGAGGGAGGCCTTACACGTTTGCTATGATTGTCATTGATAATTCAACTTTAGGGTTTAGGAATTGGGAATCAGGTTACCTATAAAATTATTTTAATGCCACAGTAAATCGCTTGCGATGCCACATGTGACACTGTTAATAGACGCAGTGTAGAAATGACCCCTGAATTAATATCTTCTTGGGTTTCCGCGAATAACTGATGACTGTTGTATATTGCTTACGTCATTGAAACCGTAAACAAATCCAACTTCCTACTTTTTTTATAAACGCGAAATTTTTTGTATGAATTGTTTCCGCCAAAAATATACCTACTGAATATTTTCAGTAATATAGAATATACATTAGAAACCGACTACCCGACAGCTACATAATTATGCGGATGAATTCACGGGCAGAAACAATTCTTAACTAGGAAGTTTGCCATTAAGGGTCTTACCTACTTTGAAATAGATTAAGAAAACGGTTTCATCAATCCACGTAATTCGAATAACGTAGATACGGAACCAGGTATATTACACTAAAGTTTTACACTCAGAACTTGAGTTAAGGCGATACTGCCAAGATGGGGTTTACTTTAATTAATAATCTATTTTAATCAGTAGCTATCTATTCCTGTCTGGAAGAACTTTAAACTACTAAGATTTGAGAACATAGCATTCTTGGGCTTAAATGAAATACAATACTAAATTATGTATACTTAAGGTGAGACTGATTGATAGAATTCCGAATGCAGTAATACGAGAGCGATGTGGCCTGAAAGAAGATGTTGTGACAAGAATTGAGAAAGGAATGCTGAGATGGTTTGGACACGTGGAGCGAATGAGTGAAGAAACAATGACGCACCAAATATATGAGGCAAACGTGTATGGGCAAGTCGGTCGCGGCCGACCTCGTAGGACATTCGTCGACCAAATTGGTGACGTTCTGAAAAACGGCAAGGTCCGAAGTACCCGCAACCGGCGAGCATGTATGAAATGAGTAATGAATGTAAAGGAAGCGCGTGAGGTTTGTAAGGATAGAAGCAAGTGGTGTTCCGTTGTCTCTGCCTACCCCGACGGGAAAAAGGCGTGAGTATATGTAAGTATGTAAGTTGAGAAAGTCCGTGTGGTGACGGATTGAGGAAAAAAATGTTGCTACCTTTGATTCCGTGATTGTCGTAAGGGGCGTCAATAGCACATACACCGGACAAATAGTATCTTAACAAAGAGACGGAAAATTCGTTATCAAACACTCTAGCTAGCGTAAGATAGCAAGCCAAATCCTCGTATTGCTACTGTGCTATTATGAAACAAACAAAGAAGGGTTTATCGCTACCAATGGACTTTTAAGGCTGTAAAGGAAGTTCAAAACACGAAATTGGAGGTCAATCGGGAATTGAATTCGCCATCCATCTGTGAACGAATGTGTTAAATGTTTGATTCCCTTGGCTTGATGCATTATTTTTGTCGTGTTGCAGTCTAGGTGTACTTAGTTACCATACAATCTATAAAAATCAAGAATTGAAAAACAAATATCTTAAAAATAAAGGTCAATGTCAGATTCCTTAAGTTTCTCCCTAAGTGCACAGCTTATTAATATGCACTACCGCTCAAAAGTATTTGCCCACCTTGATTTGAGGATTTTTGAAGAAAATAATTTTCTTTATTTATTTTATTTATTTATTTAACTTCTTGCACTACAAAAATGTGGTACATAGGCGGACTTAATGCCTTAGGCATTCTCTACCAGTCAACCTAGGGTGGTGCAGAGATAACATAACAGTAGGTGCGACATTAGAAAATGAGTAATGATATTAGAATAATATTTTAATAAATACAAGGTATAAGTGTAAATAAATACTGTATATTTATAAAGGTACATAAATATCTAGGTTATTATATAATTATGAATAAATACATGTAATAATAATAGATACAAAAACATACATATATAATATACATATATATATAAATAAAAATAATCAGTTAAACTTGAGATGATTCTGCCAATTTACACAATAAATGATTGCGAACCTTCAGCTTAAAGGTGAACCGATTATTGCACATCCTGATTTCGAGAGGGAGCGCATTCCATAACTGGACAGATTGAACGAAGAAGGAAGAGTTGACAAACCCTGAAGTATGAGAGGGACACAAAAGGAGACGATTATTTGATGATCTTAAATGCTTGTCATGATTGGAGCTTAAATATTGAAGATAGTGACTAAGATAAGAGGGAAGAGAGGGAGAGTTAAGAAAAGAAAAGAGTGTGGTCAGCGCACGTAAGCTACGGCGTTGGCGAATAGGTAACCATTTAAGTTGGGAGCGATAATTAGATACATGATCATATTTGCGAAGATTATAAACAAATCGAATGCAGTTATTAAGAAGCCGGTCTAGTTTATTGAGAAGGTCTGCATTCAGGTCAAAACAGCACACATCACCATAGTCGATTATCGGAAAGATTAAAGTCTGCATGAGCATTACCTTGGTGTTACTAGGAAGAAAGTTTTTTAGCCGATATAATGAGCGTAAGGATCCCGTAACTTTTTGACTTATGGATGTCACGTGAGCCCGCCAGTTGAGATGGCTATCCATGTGCAGGCCAAGATTTTTCACAACAGGGCTGAAGGGTATCCTAATCTGATTAAATATGACTGCCGGCAATGTTGCAAAATCTAACCTGTTTATGATACGCTGGCTTCCTATAATTATGGCTTGGCATTTTGCAGGGTTCACGGTGACACCAAATTGTTCTGACCAGTCGTGTATGGCGGACAGGCTTTGGTTAACTTCTTCGATGGCCGAACCGATACTGTCAATGTCAGTTTGTACGTATAGCTGCAAGTCGTCGGCGTACAAGTGATACGAACACTGAAGATTTTGGGTCAGGAGATTTATAAAAATAGAGAATAATAATGGAGAAAGAATGCCGCCTTGAGGAACGCCAGACTGTAAGTCACACCACAATGACGAGGACTCATTATGGCGAACGGACTGCTGACGTCCCATGAGATATTTGGAGAACCATTCGAGTGACTCAGGTGAGATCTGAAGACTGGAAAGGATAGAAAGAAGGATTTCGTGACTAACCGAGTTAAAGGCGTTCGTGAAGTCTACCAAAGCTAGCACCGTAACTTTGGTGTTCTCCATTCCCGCCCTAACATCTCCAGTCACTTTTAGGAGAGCGGTCACCGTACTATGACCAGGTCTGAAGCCAGATTGAAATGGGCTTAACAAATTGTTCTGAAATATAAACTTAGAAAGTTGCTTGTGGACACAGGACTCAAGCACCTTGGAAAGAAAAGGAAGGATCGATATGGGGCGGAAGTGGTTGGGAAGAGTAGGGTTAGGAATCTTAGGTAAAGGTATCACTAAGGCTTTACGCCATAGGAGGGGAAACGCACCTGTGTCGAGCGAAAAGTTGATGATGTGTGTAATAGCAGGTAACAGTTCATTTATTACAGTGACGATCATCCTGCGAGTAATGTGATCACAGCCTACAGCGTTGGATTTTAAGGATATGATGATCTTTTTAATCTCACCCGAGGTCACTGAAGAAAATTTAAAAGGCTCTATGTCAGGACGAGGAAGGTTAGTCAAGAAGTCTACAGTGCGACATTTAGTAAGATGATCCAAATTATTAGAAGAAGAGAAATGTTTATTAATTTCATCTAAACCAGTTGTCAACTGCAGATCAAAACTTCGTTGTTTGCCAATACCTAGAGTCCCAAGGAACTTCCAGATATTAGCAGGAGAAGAGGAATTTACGTTATCGAGAATATGGCGGCGTTTGGCGTTGCGTATCACCTGATTACACCGATTCCTTGCAACCTTGTATCGAGACCAATAATCATCAGTGTGATGGTTTTTGAATTTAAGGAAAGCACGATCCCTACGTTTCATTGCTATCCGGACCTCCTTCGTGATCCAGGGAGCAGGTGGACGCTTTAGTTTCACTTTCCTAACTGGCGCATGAACATTGTACAATTTAAGTACAGTGGCGTTGAATTTTTCAACCTTGTCGTCAATATTCGTAGCAGCCATCAACTGATCCCAATTTATGGACGACGCATCTTCTACCAGCTTATTCACGTCCATACGCCCAAAGGAACGCACATGCAGAACCTTAGGAGGGGGACGGGGAGGCATTAGGATGTATGAGAGGAAGATTAAATCATGGTGGGAAAAACCAGGAGCGGGATGCTGGCCATGTTTGGAAACTAGGGAAGGAGCAGAAGTACAAATTAAATCTAGCCATGTATCCTCCCCATCAATATTGTGATGAGTTGCTTGTAAAGGCAGAATGTGGAGGTTACATGACTCGACAATCTGTAGGAGTTTATGGGTTCTAGAGGACTGAGGAGATAGGAGATTGGTGTTGAAATCGCCTATGATGATGTGGTGAGCATATTCTGACCCCAAGGATTCCAGTATAGGTTCTATACTGGAGAAGTAATCTATTGAAGGAGGACAGTAAATAACCCCTAGTACGATTTTGGCCCCTTTGACCCAAACCTCAAGAAAAAGGTATTCAGCCGACAAAGTAGAATCAGAAGGTGAGATAGCGAGTATTTTATATGGAAAATCGGCGCGGAGATAGATAGCAACACCTCCACCCCTCCGACCGACTCGATCATTCCTGATTAAAATAAAGCCTGGAATGGGATAAGTGGTTGAGGGGAGGTGAGGCTTGAGCCAACTCTCTGAAACCAGGATGGCATGAGCATTGGCATTCGTAAAAACTTCCAAAAGGTCACCGTAGTGGCTAGGCACGCTCTGAGCATTTATGTGGCACACATTTAATAGTTTACCTAAACATTGATCAAAAGAATGTCGTAAGAGGTCACCTAGAGAGCTGAAACTATCACTATTCAAAGATTCATTGGCAGAATAATAAGAATCATCGTCAGATGACATAATCACAGATAAATTAATATAATTACACAAATATAAATATATATAGATAAATAAAATATTTTTTCTAATAAGATTTGCTAGATAAATAAAATGCAATTACTTACGTAACTTTTACGTTTAACTCTCTGCACCACCCGCCAGCCAACACACACACTAAAATGAATGCAACCTAGTAGAGAACTGTAACAATCATTTCCGAACGCAACCCTGTGTCAGTCAGCCAACAAAACACACAAAAAATATACAAAGAAAAAAGACGAACAAAACGCAGTTTTGACATTTAGCAGATGGCACTAATGACAGATGACCGTAGCTGTCACTGCTGTCAGTAAATTCTAAATTGTCAGTGTCCAGTGTCACAGTCGCAAACTAATAAAAAATAATCGTGCGCATGTCGTGGGTAATGAAAAGATTTGATAAACTAGAATGGTGGGTGACCGACACAAAACAAGCAACCAAAATATAAAACTAGATGAACATAAGTGACGCGAAACAGCAACAGTCAACTCACAATGGGTTACACTTTACGCGCAGTCTTTGCATTGCCGGCACTGTTATTTGCTGCAGAAGTATCATCTGCTGCCTTCGGATGTTTTGCCAACAGATTCCTCAGCTCACTAGTGGAAGTGATTTTAGACCGCGTTCCATCCGGAGTTTTAACTATGATGGTGCCGTCCCGAGTCCAGCAAGAACGCATACCGAAATGCTGTCGGGCTTTGGCGAACAGTGATTGCCTGGCTTTGGTCAGGAACTCCTTAACCGAGATCTTCGAGCCCTTTAACGCTGTTTTCGCAGTCCATACTGCAGTCCTGACCTCTATCCTTGCAAACCGCACCAAGATGGGCCTGTCACGCTGTTTGCTGTCTCCAAGTCTGTGGCAATTTGTGATGCAGTGCTCGCCAATATCCTTGACTGCCATCCTCGTTCGAAGGACGTCCAGGATCAAGGCATTGCAGTCTTCTTTTTCAGCTTCTGGGACTCCAAGGAAGATCAGGTCTTTTCGCCGGTGCCTTGTCTCCATTGCATCTAGTGTGCTTGAACACTCCTCGATTTGCTTGCGCAGAAGGCCTAGCATGCTGAACATGAGCTCCCGGAATGTACGGAACTCCTCCGCTACTTTTGCCACAGTATCCTTAGCTGGCCCCGCAGACTGGATTTGACTCTCTAGGTCAGCCATCCTTCTTGCAAAAGTTTCTTCCAAGCTCTTCTGCACAGACTGGATATTGTCAAGCTGAGACATTGTTGAGTTTGTGAATGACAATAGTATTCTTGTTGGAAAGATAGTGATTGTGTGATTTTGCCGGCAGGTGGTATAACTATTTAAATGTTTATGTTACATCAGAGTGAATCACTGTAAGTACTAGTAGTTAAATATAATTTAGGTGCTAATATAATGTTTAATTAGTAATAAAATCAATAATTTCAAAAATGAGATTTAAATTTAAAATTACGACACGTCTGACAGTTTTGAGCGCCTACCTACAAAAATTCTTTTTTGTAGGTAGTATTTTCTTCTAATTGTACTAATTTTATTATGACAATTCATTGCCGTATGTTATTAAATCTAATATAGACAGTTTTCCTATCATGATTTAACTAAAACAACTTAAATAACCAAAAAGCAGGAAGCGATAGCCTAGTGGATATACCAACAGACTGCTGTGCAGAGGGGTTCGAATCCACGGCGCGCACCACTGACTTTTCGAAGTTATGTGGTATTTAATTATTAATTATCGCTCGCCTCGTGCCTCGGCGAGCATATTAAACCGAACCGAACAGTTGTTGACAGTCGTTACGAGGAGTCAGTATCCTTAAATAAACTGATACTGGTCTAAATAACCGGATACCGGTGTCCGTAGTTAAATCATGTTAGGGAAACTGTCTATATTAGATTTAATAAGATACGGCAATTAATTGTCATAATAAAATTAGTACAATTAGAAAAAAATCATTTTCTTCAAACATCCTCAAATCAAGGTGGGCAAATACTTTTGAGCGGTAGTGTAAGTAAAGATAATTATACAATAGAGGCGAAAAACATAATATATCATTTACGCGACAATCAGTTGATGATATCTACCGTTTGTTTTAGATTTGAAAGTTATTTAAGTGTATTTTGGTTATTAACTTTGCTAATCTACAAATTTAAAAGTATTGTAATCTTCTTTCAATGCTTAATTTATAAAAGTCACGTGTCGGTAATAATTTAATGGAAAATTATCACAATACTACGTTTTCATCTGATCAAACAAAATAAAATATATAAACTGTACAAAATAACAGATTTATACTTATAAAATAAAAAGTTACCTATGCCGAAAATCCTACTTCATTCTTTTTCCATTTACAGCGCAATGTTTTTTAAATTGTTACTTCTTTTGATAAAAAGTTATCAAAAAAAATGTTCACGTGATTCGCTAAAAATACTTCTTTTTATTTAAGATTAAGAAGTTAACAGATGTCATTTATAGGAGAGCTAAAAATAAAACCAGAGTTACTCCTAGATTAAAACCATTTTGACCAATAGGCTTTATAGGCAAATCCTTTACGAAAATAAAAATGTTACTAAAAATAACTATAAAAACTTTAACATGGGTTAAGCCACTACTAAACTTGACCTATATTTAGTTCTTGTTTTTTATTAAGGCCAATATTGAATGAACAAAATAAAAAATATCTTCGAATTCAAAATATTTATACCTAGTTAATCACAGAAATAATGTCTCAAAATCTTAAGGACGCGTTTACGCATGTAGGGTCTCTTATGTACAAACAAAATGAGCCCAAACTCGGTATGCCTAGCTCTACTCACATATGAGTACCAGCAAGAGTCATCGAATAACCCTGGAAGGTTACTTCATAAGTTCCAGTGGTAGGTTATGTACAAACAAAATGAGACCAAACTCGGCATCCCTAGCTCTACTCACATATGATTACCAGCAAGAGTCATCGAATAACCCTGGAAGGTTACTTCATAAGTTCCAGTGGTAGGGTCTCTTATGTACAAACAAAATGAGACCAAACTTGGCATGCCTAGCTCTACTCACATATTATGATTACCAGCAAGAGTCATCGAATAACCCTGGAAGGTTACTTCATTAGTTCCAGTGGTAGGGTCTCTTCTACTTGTCTACAAAGTAATAATGTCAACAACAGTCAACGAAGTCTATCGCGTGTTACCATCATTACATTCATACGACACCGACAAAATAATAATAATATTCCAGGCCTATAACATAGATACATACCACAAAAACAATCTAAAGTCTCAAAGTTATTTAGTTGAACTACACTTCCGCAAGTTACCGTACGTAGTACGTACCGTTGCCGCCGTGTCGCTGTAGTGACGCGATTTTGTACCTACTAATTTTGTAAACGCGTCCTTAAATAAAATATGTGTGGATTTGACGGCTATAAATTGCCGATTGGATGGGACAATGAAAAACTATAGAGCGGCTAAACTACGCCAGTTATTTAATGCAGCGAGTGTTAGTGACCGGTGCTGTAGTCTGTGAAGACTAGAGCTGTCATTGCCAGTTAACAACTAGAACAAAAATTGAAATGCTTTGCGTATGTATCGTAATAAAGACATTTATACTTTTCGACTTGTAACATTTTAATGTAACGAGTCTAGTTCGCGTAATTATAAAAATAATCTATTATGTTCAATAGTTTTTGTGCTGGATTATAGAGCTCTGCTAGATTGTGACATGGTATCTATTTCTGATTAAGATACTTTCCAATAGTTTTATAATTATGCTCAATCTGATTACAATACCTCCTAAGCAAAGTTAAGACATGTGCCATTTCATTTTCATTACTGTTTCATTACCTGTGCAGCTTGAATCAGCAGCAGTGCCCATTGAAGACACTCGACACCTACTCAATATTCCCCTAGATTAAGTTTCATTGTAAATTTGATTAAAGATAAATGTTGCGATGGTTGGGACATTTGGAACGGATGGATGAAATAAGACATACGAAATTAGTTTATCGTGTAAGAATGAATGGAGATGTTGGCAGGCGACGCCCAAAACGAACGTACGCCGCCCAAATAGGTGACGCACTGAAAAAGGGGGTAAAATTACCGACGAGCATGCATGATGAGGTTAATGAATGTTGAGGAAGCGAAAGAGGTTTGTTGTCTTTATCTTTTATCTTTATATTTAGATTGTACTATCTTGGTATTTGCAACGATTTTCACGACGCAGATGCAGTATAATTAATAATAATAATAATAATTAATCATCATTATTGTACACCAAAATAATTTTAAGATTATAAACATAAATGTAGAAATTTATATTTACAGAAATCAATGTACAGGAATTGCTTTGGAATATATATTGTATATCAAACGACGATATAAGAGTCAAACTACCCTACAACAGAAATGAATAAAAACGAGTTCATTCATGAAGGCAAACAAAAACAAAGGCAGTTTAGAAATACACTATTTTTAAACTGCCTTTGTTTCTGTTTGCCTTTCCGCCATTAAAAAGTTAAATTAATTTGACTTGGCAATATCGAAGTCAAATTTCGAACAGTGCGGGAAACGAAACAGTTAGATAGAATAAATAAATCTAACGACTTTATGGATGTTAGTTCACAAATTGGTCCCAGTACCTATGTATTTATGTTTTTCCCTGAATGCAAACAGCTTGTTAATTAATCCTTTTTGTGAAATAAAAGAAGTTTATTTTCAAAATGAACATCACAAATCGATTTGATTTCTATTCCTTTTGTTTTGATTACTGTTTTATTTCAAAGTAATTTAACCTATATAATACAGTGAAAACCATAAATAAAATAAGGTACATTTTTTTTAAATATTACCTTGAGTGTTTTTTGTTTGAAACCAGAACTTCGAAAAATGTTTTATGATGCAATTATTTTTTTTTGTATTTATCATCCCGAATACGCCACGATTAATGCTACCATTTATTTCATATTTTTCACTAAACAAACATTTTAAACTGCACCAATTATACACACATTTCCCCGAAAAAGATGTGACTCAGCGAACTGCGTAGGTACCAATCAGTGTTGCAACGCTGATTTAATTTTCAATGGGGCTTCAACTTCACCGAAATTACGTAAATTACCCTGTAATAATAATGTGATTACTCTGAACAGTCGAACGCAAGGGCAACTCTAGTGATATCTGTTTTGACAATCGGTTAGAACGATTGAGTTTGATAAGCTTTTACGATATTCGAATTTAGAATTTTTGAGTCTAACTGTTAAAAAAGCATACTTCTCAGCCAATATGTATTTTTTTTTCAATGCTCAGTTTTGTTAATAAATGCATTTAAATATACTTTTTAATACTATTATTATCTATGATTTTGTGACGTTTTCAAATTTTTTTTATGGAAATAACCATACTTCCCAGGCAATCTGTATTTTTTCAATGCTCAATTATGTTAATAAAGGCATTAAATTACTTTTTTAATACTGTTATTATCTATGATGTTGTGACGTGTTCAACAATATACTTTTATGGAAATAACCGTATTTGAATTTAAGTTTGGATCACCTTTTCAATTTTGGAATACTTAGACAGGTCATGAAAATCTATACTATAATAAAACTGTAGAGGTGAAAAAGTCTGTACATTAAAGATATTTTGACGAAAATTAGCTAAAAAATTTAGGACAATGCTAAAAAGCAATACTTGATGTTTTTTAGAATTTATGTCTGTCTGTCTGTCTGTCTGTCTTTCCCTATGTTGCTAAAGATCTCTAAAATGGCGAAATTGATTTCAATAAAACTTACACTCATGAACAAAGGATACTCAAACCTATAAAATAGTATATGTTACATCACAATCGGTTGAGTGGTTTTCGGTGTACAGCTTGACCTCTCCTTTGTACGTAGTCCCAAACAAAACAGGGATCGTCTTAAACTGGTTATATACATATATGGTGCCATCTATGATCATTACCTATAAGTTTGTTAGTAAAAGTATAGTTAGTCTAAATTTCAAGTGAAAAAAAATTCAAAGTGTTTTATGGCTACCTACCGACCGATAGATGTCACTATTTTCAAATTATTTTCTAGCAAGATAAATGTTTCATGCAAAAAAGACAATAATTATGTGTCTGGTATCTTTATGTTATTAAAAAATAATAGAGTATAATATTCGGCACTTTCATAAACAGTCTCTGTGTCAAAATTTATTACAATGTCCACTTAATATAAACGGTCAATCTCATGTATTTCAAATTATTATGTTTGTATAATAGTTATATAATCATTTCATTATTCGTTATTTTAAAATAATAAATACAATGAATATGAATCCTTTATTCAATAAATTGTCTATTAGTCCATAATTATTATTTTCTATCTCGGTCGGTTTCTATATGTAAACATAGAGGGCGTTCACAAATGATTTTCTGAATGGCGGTGTTAACACGTTAACAGTGCAGATATAAATTTATTAAAATACCCCTCACGTGCAAGTCTTTTTGCGGAAATTTGATAAGATAAGCATAGGTAATGACATATAACATATAAAAAGAAAATAGAATGCCCCTTATAATTTATTTTTTTATTTTTTAGGTGGGCCACATGTGGTGCACTCACGTGCACGCTATATATTTCGTGCCCCATATATGTGCCACTCACGTGTACATTGTTCTCATTCATAAAAATGTGGGTAGAATTTAACATTTATGCCGACCCATTAGACGATAACGCGCGTCGTATGAGTAAAAGTTTTCAAAACTAAGTAAGTTTTTACGAATTCGTGACGCTCCGGTCATAGCAAGTGTTGTCGATTTCTTTTATTTTGGTTTTCATCTTGGTACTTTATGAAACGTTCGAGGCCGATATCTTCATTGCCTTTGACCGAAGAGGATTTATGGAGGATGATGGAGGATAACGATGGTGAAAAGAATGTTGTAGAAGAATTGGAGGAGTCATTTTTAATTAATTTTTTTTCTATAAAAATTGGTTTCATTTCCAACCTCGATTGCCTGGCAACACTGACGAAATTTCGGTCGGTTTTTTGGACATTTTATTATACGGTTCATTGTTCATACGTGTATATCATAAAAACTGGCGCAATTGGTACGTGCAAACTCAAAAAAAGCATTCCATTGATATAGACTCGTAGCCCATTTGTGGTGCACGCACGTGTGATGATGTCTTCATAGTGGCCCACATGTGGTACATGCACTGTGAACGTGGATTCTCCGAGGATTGATCAGGTCCTCGGATAATTTGCTTTCGTCGTCTTTGGAATACTTGGATTGGTTATTTGACGTTACTTATGAGTTTATGATTGTTGAATGTTATCGTGTTCCTTTGATTTCTTTCGTTCGTTCGTGTTATGTTCTTATACAGGTGTCTCATTATTCCCAATTTCCCACTCCTCACGTCACGTAGGTGGGAATCTCTGAGCGGGACACTGAGCCCTGAATTCAGATACCTCTTGAATTACTCAACGGGGATATCTTACTTTCGGCAGGGCTGGATAGTCGTAGTCCTGTGTGTATTATCTAAATAAATCGCAATGACAGCCACTTGAAACAGCTGGAATCGACATCCGAACATGTTGCTTTTCACATGATTGGTAAAAATAATTTGCATGTTCTATGTATGGTAGTGAAAGTTGGTTATGGCAGAAGAGTCATGAAAGTAGAATAAATGCTGTAGAAATGAGAGCACTGAGAAGTATGTGTGGTGTGTCTATGACCGACCCAGTAAAGAATTGTGTGATACGAGAGTGGTGTGCGGTAAAAGAAGATGTAGTGACAAGCACCGGGAAAGGCATGTTAAGATGGTTTGCACACATGGGAGGATGGATTACGAAAGACTGAGAAAGAAGATATATAAGGCAAGTATGAATGGGACAGGACGAAGGGGAAGACCTAGGCGGTCGTTCTCTGATCAGATTGGAAACATCCTAGAAGAAGGACAGGTCATAAGTACCCTAAACAGAAGAGCATGCATGAGAAACTTGATGGGAGTGAATGAAGCAAGAGAGATATGTCAGCCTAATATATATATATATATATATTACGTACAATGTGAAATGATTCGTACACATCCGTCCTGTTCCAAACAAAATCAACAATTATATAATAAGCAGCTTAATTATGTCCTAAAATTAAAATAAGCCTATTTAATATATACAATACGAAAAATAAAATAAATTAAAATTAAATTTAGAAGGCGTCATGGAAGTCATCCGCATCGCAGTCAATCGGAAGCGTGCCCAGAAGACTGGCGGCATTGCCTCGTTGTATAGCAATGCTTATCTTTTGTGCTAAATACGTGCCAGCCCTCTGGTCACCCGAGGCGTCGATCAGTCTCTTTGCGAGATCCCTAAAAAGGGATCTCGCACTTGGACCCCATGGCCCCAAGGTTTCGACCCCAAACGGCTCAAATACATAATCTCCTACAAGATTTACGTATTTGCGCCGTTTGAGGGTCTCTGCTGAAGCAGCAGCAGCGCCCGCACAACCTGCTGTGCTGGAAAGATGGGATGGCGCAAGGGTATCGACACATGTCGCGTCCCATACCAAAGGCCTACCCAGCTTCCACGGCAGTAAAGACATCCCGTCCGGTCTCTTGCCAGGTATATAATATATGTACATATAAAAGTTATAAATATTATATACTCTTAGCATTAATGTCATGCTAATTAAATTCCAACATTTACGCGAACGAAGTCGCGGGCACAGCTAGTATTTAATATCGCTTCAAGTATGTGATCTCAGTAATATCTACTGGCAATCGACTACCAAGCACCAAGGAGTCAGAGTCAGCTGGCATGCAGAAAGTAAATAAAAAATAACTATTAATTTTTGAATTATCTTCCATCTTAAAAAATAATCATCTAAATCGAAAATATTGCATTAAAGCTACATATGTCTAACATTCTAATCTATAAGAAGGTTATACAAGAACTTAGGTATATAATAATGTACTGTCGAGTTGAAAACCTCCTCCAATTTTCCAGGTATACAATCTGGCACACGGCACGATTTTCAAATACAAGCATAAGATTTTGTTCGCACGGCACCCTGAAGTACGTAATCTTGGAAACAATCAGGTGTCGAGCATTTTAGCAACTGACTCCAAGCGGCGTCGATCTACTGCACAAGCATTCAGGTTGAAATCGAAAATAGCCAAACAGATGTGACATCGTTTCCTAGTCAAATTTATGAATAAAATTCAAAAGGATAGGATTATATTCAAAGGACATTGAGTACCTGTTTGTGATCATTTAAAATTACTTTCTTACTGTTACATAAATAAAATGTTAAAATTTTATCCGTCTGTCTGTTTTTGCTGGTTTATTGCTGGAAAAACTGGACTGATTACGATAAAACTTTTTCAGGGAGATGTTAAAAAATTAATGTACTATGTCAAAATCAACGTTATGTTCGGTAAACTTTATAGTACCGCGAAATAAATTTTCAAACCCATTATTTTGCCATTAATGTAGACCAAATCGCGTGTAAGAGCTGTTGGACAAAAAAAACTGCAGCCAAAGCAGTGCAGTGGGTACTACACATTTGGGACGTTTGCCTTGACGGGTGGCGTACCCGCTTAAACCACTTATGCGTGTCTCTGCTATCATCATCATCAGCCTTTTATACTGTCCCACTGCCGCGCACGGGCCTCTTCTCACTATGAGAAGGGTAAGGCCATAGTCCACCACGCTGGCCAAGTGCGGGTTGGCAGACTTCACATGTCTTTCGAGAACATTATAGAGAACTCTTAGACATGCAGATTTCTCGCTATGTTTTCCTTCACCGCTTAGCAAGCGATAATTAACAATTTAATGACTTTGTTATACGTGTACTCAAATAATACAATGTAATCAATAAAGTGGGTATTTAATATACCAAACAATGTTACATTTCATTTACAAACAAACTACAACAAAACCCCAACAAAATACTAGATGAAATAATTAACAATCCACAGAACTGGGTCATAAAATGGCTCAACTTAACCCTCTAAATGCCAACGCGTAATACAATTTTTCGGAGAATGTTACTTACGCCATTTGCCACTATTTCGAAGGACTGCTAAACGACCGAATCTTCCAGACCTTGTGGGATTACGTCATCATCTAACACTATAAATCTCTACAGAAACCTTCCTTATGAAATAGAATAAAAATATTTTCGACTGTGTACTATAAATCAGGAAGTTATATAGCTGAGTTATGTTTAATTGAATAGCTAAATGGGCTTTTTTTTATTATGGAAGTAGCCGGAACTCTGCAATAAGAGTAATACATAAAATCTTGCCAAATAAATAAATCAAAGTTTTTAAATGTTTAGGGTTATTTCACCACTATATGTGGATAGGTAATGGAAGTTGGCATAATCACTACTGAGAAGACTTAATGTTCTGCGAATATGATTTTTTTGTAGGTATGTTGTCCATTACACCTTACCTGCTCAACTAATTTTGTCACGACATTTTGCATATGCCTTCTAAGAGTTACTGAGAAAGAATTAGCATGTCTTCAGATCTCTCAAAGCACTAGAGTAGTACCCGCAGTATTAATGTTTGTATAGGCACTAGCTTATAATACTAGTTTATATAATACAAGAAATGGAAAATACATCAACATTTAATGAAATGGATGGTGTATCAAGCTAAAACTAATTAATTTTGTTCGTCAATCTCTTATTAAACTGCTGTCGTAATTTAGTAAAATCTACGCATACTCAAAAATCTTGTTACACTAATACTATACCTCGCTAAGACGAATCTCTGTTGTAAATCACAATCTCTTAAAATAATCGTCAATGTCACACCTGATTTTACAGGGTTCTTGTGGCATCTTAGGGCTCATAAACTTTAATGGCACTCGTAACATTACACACGAAAGCTAAAGTTACATCTTAGGATCCAATATTACACCACAATCTTTAAGGTTTAAGAAATACAGACAGATAAGAGATGAATTAGCACTCACCCTAATTAAGATCAACAGCGTAGAAAAACATCGACTAAGCGCTTGAAGGTCGTAAATAAGTTTCCAATAAATGTATATTGGAATTGCTTACCCAGGTAAATCATGTTTAGAAGTTAATTTTTATGTCAACACTGCAACCCGTTGGTTGCAGTGTTGGTTGCTCCGAAATACAGTAGAACAACTTCCCGCCACCATAAGGGCGAGAATCGCTTAGCAAGGCATTGTCTCTTCCAGTGCTACTTTACACGCACATTGACCCTCGTATACAAAACCAGTTTCTAGTGTGCCTCAACTCTATGAGCGAGCCAAGGGATTTTTTTTCAAACCGGTCCAGCGGCGACTTGTTTGATTGTATCTACTGCTTTTTTGCGTCACGGTGAAAATGAAAAAAAACCATTACGGTGTCCGTCGATGGACCAAAACGCAGTTGGCACACTTTGTTGCAACCCACTGAGTCTACAATTTACCATTGTGAATGTACCTACAATACACTAGTAACATACGAGCAAAATAAACTTATGTTTATTTCACGTCCTCTATAAATTTTGCGTCGTAACAAAATACTTTATCTTTCGCATACAGGTTTCCATGTTTCGTTCGCAAGATTATATGATTTGAATAATATAAAACGATAAGTCAGGATGGTGTATAATAATAGTTCGACCATGGTTGAAGCTTCGCCTTCTTCTTTTCTTTTTTCCTGTCAGTACATGGTCTATTAAGGTGTGACCTCACAAAGGCCTCCAACACGTTCTAACGATTCTTGTTTGTAGGAAAAGAATCGTTACCGATAGTTTTACATATAAAGCATAGTAGCGCTCTGATGGAAATGCCGCAAACCGACAAAATCTAGGAACCTGGTGTTATACTTGGGCTAAGCCCAAGTTTTGTAATAAGGAGTTCTTAGTTTATTCTAGTACCCACATAACCAAAGAATTTCACTTCCACCTAACCAAAAGCCTTCTAAGCTGGTACTAAAGTCATAATATCTATGGTACTAGATCGATGGGGCCACTCTTTAAACGTTTTAAGGTACGAATTAGTATTTTATATCGGACCATTTACAATCGCTTGTCTCAAAGCATTTGTCACTTCCTTCATTGAAGAATGAAAAAGATTTCTGTTGTTTTTCCTCTTCAGATTTCCCTTTTTGTTTAATGGACAAATTAGCCCTTTTGTTTCTAGTCCGTTCGGCATTTCAAAAGAGTTCGGCGTTGAAATGTTTTTGCGGTCGCCGCGGAGGGGTTAAGTTGAAACCGTATTGCGATTTTGATTGGCTGTGTGGGAATTGTTTAATTATTTTTTCCAATCGAGTCGTTCTCTTCAAAGGATGTAATCAAATCTGAAGGATATTGTCTGTTTTATATTATTGGATGTTTAATGTTTGTGTGATGAATAAAATATATTGGTATGTTTTGTTGAATAATGTATGAAAACTTCAAACGACGACATTAAAGATGGGTTACTTTAACTACTTTTCATCTTATTATTTATTACTAGAGAATGCCTGCTGCTACGCCCGTTACGTAATCTAAACATTTCTTCCCAATTCCGTGGGAAATTTGGGAAATCCTTTCATTAATGTCTTCGTGAATAATAGAGTAACATCTTTCAATCATTTTATTTTCCTAATTAATGGAAAGAACATATGAGCGCCAATTAGGGAATGTTATCTGATTATGGTCACATTTTTTTATCATTATCATAAACGTTGATGCATGAAACCTAAAACATAGTTTCATCGATCTTAGCTTAATCTTATCTAAATCTCAACCAGACATAACTATAAATTCCACTTGTAAGTTTATTCTGAGCACTTTCTTAGCTAAGTTTTACGTCAGTAAACTTAAAGTACGCTCTATAGATCTCCGTCTTAGTGCAGTAGTTCTTAAAGATTAAGTGTCTAAGTACGAAACAATAAGAGCAACCTAATGGATCTGTTTCTAGATACCATTGTAGAAAAAAGAATTTGAGTTTAAGTGTGTCTTATAAATATCTACGCTTATGTTGCAATTACATTGATAGATTTTGCTACTACTGAGATTTATTTACTTAGAATCTATGCTTGTTATAAAATGCCCAAACCATTGTGTATACATATTATGTAAACACCATTAAAATAATACCAACGTTCCGTGATACATAAACACATATATTTTTTTGTATCTGATAAAGATTTTTTAAAAGGAGCATTACGTAAAGAAGGATACTTGTAAGTTTACAAAAAGTTTACATAAATAGTGATAAAATAAGAGATAAGAAGCAAAAGCAAAGTCTAGTAAGAAATAAATGTACATCCATCATCCTTTTTACTTATAATGATCTTAAGATGATTAAATAGGAGTATAGTACATTCCATTCAAGCCGTGTGGTTGACGGCATAGAATTCAAGTGTCGTCACCCCCCCATCTTCCCGTGGGTGTCGTAAGAGGCGACAAAGGGATAATACGATGCAAATACCGCCTTTGCACGTAGAGACGGAATACTCGACATCAAATCCTATGCCAACCCGTCTGGCCAGCATGGTATAGTAGGCCACGCCGTCCTAAGTTGCTCACAATACTATTGTGACGCAAAGTACGAGAGGCCTATGTCCAGCACTGGACGTGAGAAGGGAGTGAAAGGCTGCAATGATGATGATAGTACATTCACGCAGGTTTAGCTAAAATACATATTTATCCCAATTATATATTAATGTTTTTATCAATAAATTAAACTGTATAATCCTCGACAGCAACATTTATTTGGCGACATACCCTAAACAAATGTAAGCACTGAAATGTCAATCGATTGATACAGTATGTTTTTGTCCGGTTTCAAATCAGTGCGAAATTAATTAATTACTGAACATCAATAATTAATGGAACTGCTTACAGCGGCAGGTGTCAGTTTACACAGGGCTCGATGACGACAGTTGTCGAATTTAATTATTTTGAAAATAAAGGTTTTATTATATTGTATACAATCTATGTCGAATAAATGTGATTGGTTTTATTTTATTTGCTAGCAAATACCCCAAGTATCAATTTGAATATCTACTATGACAAACGCGAAAGTTTGTGAGGATGTTGGGATGGGTGTTTGTTCTCTTTTTACTCAAAAAGTACTCTAAACTTTGCAGCTATATAATTTACGTTTCATAGGCTTACTAAGGTTTTTAAAGGCAACTTAATATATCGCGATAAGCCTTAGTAACATTGTATATTATGATAATTAGGGGATCCTGCCGTTTTGCCGACAAGATTTTGACAAAATTTCATTACCCAAACAAAGGAGAATGACCAAAACTGGGCTATTTTGTGGCACGTTTGCTTCTAAACCATTCATATCTAGAAAATCTTCTTTTATTTTATAATTTTATATATATTAATTTTAATTTAAAGCGAAACGGGGATTTTTAGTTCAAAATTAAAAGTATCTGCGTTGTTCCGGTCGTGACATCGCCATATCTTATTCAAAACTCATTTTGCATATTTAGGCAAATGTTTACAGTTTCTTGGAAACCCCTTTTAATAGGGAAAAATTACATCCATAGTGAAAAACAGGGTGACATAACAAAAGTTCTAATAAGTAAAATAACACCAAAATCTTATGATATTTTGAAAAATACGTGGTGAAATATTTTCTATAAATAATATGTTTATCCTTTTTGCAACATATTACCCACGAAATAATGTTTTGTACTTATCGAAAATATGGGAACATATTTTTATTCTACTGGCATCTGTAAGGTCTTACGCAAAGAAATAAAACCTTATTAGTAGTCCAACCTCTCTGGTCTTACCGTCTTATGTCAGTTATTTTGACATGAAAACAGTCAAATTGCTTTTTCACCTATGATCATATCTCTTTATTGGAAAATAAGTAATTTACTGTCGTTTATATTGACTTGAACAATCCATTGTGGACCAAACAAGTTTATTTCGTGTTATCAAGACTCGTGGGTTGACTAAACTATGAGACAGTTTTTATTGGTAACATTAGTATGTCGTCTGGACTTAAAACAACTAGCCGTGGTAAGGATTGCAGTTATGTTAACTCTTCCTTTGCAGTACCTCGGCAGCAACACGTCCGTTCTTTGGACAAGCTATCTGATTCGGAGCTCAATACTTTGTCATCGTCGATAGCGCCAGTATGTGTAAGTGTTGTTTACTTCTCTTCTCAATTCCTACAATTCTCTCGTGCTCTCCTCACCGAATATTCAAACTACTTTAATTGTTTGTTTCAGGAATTGAACGGAGTCTTATGTTTAGAATGCTACACATTAATTGAAGCTGTTGTAACTTCTGATTTACCTGCACCACTTTATGGTATACGATATACAAGCTCCTGCTTCATTTTGAGGTGATTTATTTGAAGAAGATTTTAGGTATAATAACAAATAAAATGAAGAATAACATAAAAACTGTTTCATTTACCTATTAAGCATAAAACAGTGTTGTTTTAATGCCAACTTTGTAATAAGGTCCAATGGAATGAGCTTATCTTTTGCGAACTAGCCTCACTGAAACTCTCATTAATTGTACCACATGGTATTGAGAATTCTCAGTAAGAAATATATCAGATTGAAAAAACCGCAAACTAATATAATGTACAACAAGCGTGTGTTTCGTAGCTCCACTTCTTGTTACAACTATTTTCTATATTGTATAATATACATAGAGGCTTCTAATAAATTCCGGTAATATGATTAAATCATATCATCACCGTCCTAGAGTTATGTCGGTTGCATCCAAGACTTCAACGCCTAGGAGCCACAGAGTACCTTTGTATACTAGGAGCCCTGGGTCCGCTTACTAGTCTAACCAGATATGACAGAATATTAGTTTTTCCATAGTCTGACCGCCATAACCCAAAGGGAAAGCGATATCGTATGGTTTAGACCAGTAAGTATCGGTTTATTGGAGGGTACTGACTCCCCGTAACGACGTGCGATGGTGAAAGATCTTCATGACAACTGGGATCGACGGCTTAACGTAAGTACTCTTCGAAGCACGGGCGATAATTAACTAATTTACTACTATTTATATGATTAAATCATGTAACTATCACAATACTTAACCTCAAAATATTTGAAATCTTTAATGTCCGATAGCTAAGAACTGCCGCCGAATATCGTATTCATTTTTTCCTAATTTAATTAGGAGTATATTTATTATATTTTACTGGTCAAATCATCGAGAAGCAAACTTAGCCCATCTTCCATACAAATTTGGTCATTCTCCTTTTAGCAACCTTTTTTATACCATTGCAATATTGAATAATTAATAATATTTAATTACCATTGTATATTTGGAAGTAATAAATAAAAAAAATAAAAAAAAATCGAATGATTTCAGTACGCATATTTTTATTTGGTCAAATTTTTACTTGGCCAAATATTACCAAGTATAATGTCATTATGGCATTTGGTCTTTAATCAAATGATTTATCACAGCAAACAATCTTCAGACAATAAACGTTTGGTGATATTAGTTTATTTATGGAAGTATTTAGAGTAGGTTAATTATTAAAAAATGGTAAGGTTAGGTTAGGTTAGAACTGTGACCTCCTACGCACGAGTCGAGCGAGCGGTGCCGCGGTAGCGGCCGGCGAGTGCCAGAAACGACTTGCATTAATATAAAAAAGAGATTGCTTTTAGTAGGTTACCCGGAACTGAAGTATTTAGATTAGTATAATTATTGATTTTGCGAAGGCAGCGATAGCCGAGTGGATATACCAACAGACTGCCATGCAGAGGGTATCGGGTTCGAATCCACGGCGCGCACCAATGACTTTTCGGAGTTATGTGCGTATTGAATTGTTAATTATCGCTTGTCCCGTGCCTTGGAGAGCACGTTAAGCCGTCAGTCCCGGTTGTCATGAAGATCTTTGACAGTCGTTACAGGGCGTCAGTACCTTCTAAATAAACTGTATCCCATCGGGTTGCGTAGGTCAGACAGGCAGTCGCTCTGTGTTAAAAACTAAAAATTTTAGAAGTACTAGTTGGTAAACAAGTTATAGTTTAAACGTTCATTTCCCAAACATTAGGTTTGCGTTAAATTTTTTTGTGAATAGATTTTTTGCTAAGTAATAATTTGGCAAATGAAATTACGCGAAAAAATTTTTGGGAAGTGAAAGTTTGTCAAATTCCTTGCGGTCAAACAAGGGAGACCCGATACTTAGATCAGTAACAGTACTAAAGAATTGTCTAAATAAGATAAACAATATTTAAATCAAGAATCGAATCCAACACCACCAAAAGGCAGTTAACTTAATCGCAAATATAAAAAGAAACAAACAGATGGTACCCAAACGAAGTAAATTACCTAAAGTCAATTCAACAAGATATACGAAACTTTACATCGATTTTTTTTATCGAATAAAGCATATTCTTATCGCGAGCACGAAGTAACGACAACAAACTAATATTATTTGCTCCAACAACAGAGATTTATCGTTTTTAATTTTCATTTTTTTATCAGTTAAAAGTTCTCTCGCCAAGATAAAGGTGACAGAATTAAATTTATAGCACAAATTAGATTTTTTTTGTGCAGATTGTACATATTTTTATTCGTTGAAGCAAAGAGTGTCTTGGATGCAAACAAGCAAACATATTATAACATTTTAGAAATTGAAAACATTTATATGGGCTACGAGAGGCGTGTATGATACTAGTAAATTGACAAATGTCATTCTGTATCATTGTCAGAAGCATGATAGTATTCTTGCTTTCCATCCTTCAAATCATACGTTGCTCGATATAGATACAGCAGTGTACGTCTAACAGTCTAAAATGAACGAATTCATAGCGCCAAGCTGACTTTGTGGTAACACCAAAACCCAGGAACGAAATATACAATATTAAAGCTAAATAATACAATATTTAGTGAACATCTAATATGTATTGTTTAGTTACTTTAGGTAATTGAAACCTAACCACTGAAAGCGAATACGTCTGAAACAGCTAAAGTAAAACAGACGACCATAAATAACATAGTGATCTATTTCCCCGGACGTAATTCCTGTTGAATTTAGTCACAGACCGGTTAAATTATAATCACTTTAAAATAATGGAGGAGGGGGGGGGGTGGAGGGATCCACAATTCACCCTTGGATTGCACTCCCAACTCTATCCATCCCTTTCTTCTGCAATAGAAAGAGATGAATAGAAACTAATACTTTGCTTGATGACCTCACTTTTTATGTCATTAAACTTCAAGTCAAATTAAGGAAATAATTTATTTTATTTCGGTGAGAAAACAACACTTGTGATTGTTAAAACAAATTTGACACCAAGTGTGGCTGTGATTACAATCCCGAAGAATATTATCGTCATTAAAGTTCGTATTGATATTTATATTGTCAATTGACAATTTTATGATTCTTGCCAACATTTTAATGTTGGTAATTAGAAAATAATGGTCATAGCAGGATATGAATGTCGTAACTTTTTCTTATCTTCGTATATATCTATGTCTCACGCCTATATCTCCGAAGTGGTAGGCAGATGCTACACCCACTTTTCGCCAGATTTATTTTAGTCCCACGTAATAAGAGACGAGCCTATTGCCCTACCGGGCACATTACCAGACTCCATGCTGCTACTGAGAATTTCCTAACGGAAAATCCAATAACACTTTTCCCATCCCGGGAATCGAACCTGGCACCCCCCAATCAAAAATTAAAAACAAATTATGTAATTCATCGTTTTGTAATACAGGAAAAGATGCTCTTTTACAATCACTAAAAACTTAAGCTATTTTTAATTCTGTGTATTTTTACTAAAGTTTTCAGTTCAGAGACATGTACCAATGAATAAAACAACTTCTTGTAAAACTATATAAAAATTAACTCGTTCTTTTGGTAGTAGCTTGTAACCCTATTAATTATATGTATGCTTATATTTTTAAGCGTCAGACAATATCCTACATTTTACTCGCTTAACAGCCCCTTTTTCTTTGTCCTTAAAATAGTATTTTTTTATAGATTCACGTCTGTATCCCAGAAGGGGTAGGCAGAAGTGTAATTTTACAACCACATTTCGTCATCTTCTAAATTTGTAGGTCGCACTAGGGGCGAGCCTATTACCGCTACCGGGCACATTACCAGACTCCGTGCTGCTACTGAGAATTGGGAAAAACTCAGTAACACTTTTGCCCAACCCGGGAATCGAACCCGGGAGGAGGAGTGGAGGCTGTCTTAAAAAAATAAGAAAAGATGAAAGAAAATGAAATGATAAGAAAAGCAATGACTCTAAGTATAAACTCTGAGTATCTTTTTCTCAAGAGTTCATTTAATTAGGAAATGCCGAGAATAGCGTTTTGACTTGTATAAGACTTATAACCAACGAAAATGCAGAGTTATTTCTTTATGTCGAAATTATCCTTTCTATAATATCACAAAGCAGAAAGCTGTGAAATAGAAATAAAAGTTCCACTTAAACTGATTAATTGACTGACTGATACATCGAGCCCCGTACAAAATACACACACTCGTCTATTTTCAACAACACTCAATTTTACGGTCCAAATTTAATATGGACATTTAAAATGGAACACTATGTTTTGCTAACAATGCTAGTGATTTTGTTGTGGATGACTTTACTAAAAGGTTATTGCTCTCTTGTTTACTTCGATAAAACCGAAAAGAGACAAAAACAAGACCTGCCAAATTTAGTACGATACACATTTTCTAGGTTATTGTTGGTGACATGTCGAGACGTGTTAACAAAATCGCGCCTTCAATGACTTCGAAATAGTTTGTATCTATTTAGTTTAATCTAGTTTGACCTGTCTGAAATTTCACCTTGCCGTTGAATTTATCATTGTTCTAACCTTATCACAGTTGCCAATACTTTCGCCAAGGAAACACCTCACACTTGGTTTGCTTTCTAGTTTCAAATTTCATAGAATGTTAGCTTATCCAGAATGATTTCTATCGATGGCATATGAAGATAGTTTTTAAGGACATCTTGCAGGCTAGGATTAAACATCTTGTGTCGCGGATATACAAACATTCAATCAACGGACACAAAACAACAGTCAAACTCGAATTAACAATTTGTGGATCACACAAAGTGTTATCTCGTATAGGGATCGAACTCACAACCCTCAGTGCAGTGCTAAACGCCACTTAAGTTAGTTCCTTACAGTGAAAGAAATAATCCGACCAAATAAAAAATACATGCCCGTACCAAGACGACTACCTTATTCCACCACCTGCACATCATCAGCCCTTTATACTGTCCCACTGCTGGGCACGGGCCTCATCTCACTATGAGAAGGATAAGGCCATAGTCCACCACGCTGGACAAGTGCGAGTTGACAGACTTCACATGTCTTTCGAGAACATTATGGAGAACTCTCAGACATGCAGGTTTCCTCACTATGTTTTCCTTCAAAGATAAGCAAGCGATAATTACCAATTTAATACGCACTTAACTTCGAAAAGTCATTGGTGCGTGCCGTGGATTCGAACCCGAGACCCTCTGCGTTGCAATCCGTCGGTCTCTCCACTTGGCTATCGCTGCTTGCACTCGGCTATGGCTGCTTGTACCACCTGTACAGCCGAATCACACCGCACCGCACCGCATACAAAGTATTCTTATACCATTAAAACTGTTTGGTTGAATTCAGTGAAAATACACATTCAAAATCAATGTGGCTATTTTTAGCTCTTTGTATAATAAATTCTCAATTTATATCCAGCCATATCCGTGTTTGCCCATTCTAAAGCGTACGAAAGGTACATTTAGATGCTAAAACGGGACTCAACTTCTCTTTTAAAACACCACTAATATTGTTATTTATGAAGTTATTTGTTCTATGTATATCTGTGTTTGCTGAAATATATTGCTTAACGTTTGTAGAAACAGCTGTGTTTATTTTAAATATTGTGCACTGCAGTTGTGACTCGCTCTCACAAAAACAGAGTGCAGAGAGCTCGTGAAATATTATAATTACTAATGTATTACAGAGAATCTTTCATGGCAAATAAGCAGAGAATCAGTTAAGTAATTTATATTGATTTTATCGTATGTTCATTTCTAAATGACGACCAGTTGGCGCAGCGGGAGTGTAAGCGACTGCTACGCTACGCGGAAGGTCGCGGGTTCGATTCCCGCTCAAGACAAACATTTGTGTGCATGAACATGGATGTTTGTCTTGGTCTGGTGTTTCTATGTATAATATGTATGTATTTACAAAAAAAAGTATATATGTATGTTTATCCATTATCTAGTACCCATAGTACAAGCTCTGCTTAGTTTGGGACTAGATGGTGATGTGTGTATGTGGTACAATATTATTATTATTATTAAAAAAAATACTACAATATTATTGGTGTAATGGATACGCAAAGATGATTGAGCAAAAAGTGTATTTCTCTAGCTATAAGTGGGATCCACAGACCAGGATAATCTTGCCCAGTGGGCTGCAGACCGAGTTGTCAAGTACTTTTTGAACTCATTTAAAACCAGTGACTATAAATTGTAAATTATAGAACTATTCTATAATTTACAAAAGATCCATAATACAACGAACTCTTGCGTAGCCGTGGGATTATGAATTTCACATCAAAAACTTACCGTCTTCAATCTACTTTACTATTATACTGCATTTAAAGTTAGGGTAAGACCACGCTGGATTTCAGGCCACACTTTGTTACTTGTCAAAATAGAATGTACAAAAATAAATTCACGAAAGAAGCGAATCTACACCGAATGGCAGTAGCACTGAGCGAACTGCAATACGAGACAATGTAAAAACTTATAGGTATTTTATAACATATTATAAGCGTAGACTGCTTAATATTTTCTTGGGTTTACGCGAATGTTACACATTGAAATTAAACTACAGTTTACGGATTTTATCGCGTTATATTACTTTCACTGGTTATTTGTTATTACATTTAAACCGAAAGATCTAGAAACTACATTTTTATTACTAGCCGACGTTTCGAATTCTTTACAGGATTCATGTTCACGGCAGACTGAGGTGATATTTGTCTTTGTCTTGAATTTAAAAGTTATCACAAAGTACCCGAACATTTTTCAACTATTGGTGTTACTATCTACGCAGAATCTAGATCTTTCGGTTTAAATGTAATAACAAATAACCAGTGAACGTAATATAACGCGATAAAATCCGTAAACTGTAGTTTAATTTCAATACGTAGACTGCTTCCTTACTCCAGTGGCTAGCGTATCCGTCTGCAGATTGGGATGTCTCAGATTTGATTCCCGGATCGGGAAAAAGTGTTAATGAGTTAGTCCGAATTTTCGGTAACACATTGCCAGACTCCGTAGTCTGGCAATGTGCCCGGTAATGGCAATAGGCTCGCCACCTATGACGTGGGATCTAAAATTCAGGGATACAGGCATGACGCTATAAAATATAGATAAGCATGAATTAAGTGATGGAACTCGGATTTAATATAAAAAAAATACTTTATTAAATTATTACAGCGTAACAGTGTATTAAAGATCTAAAATAGTAATCGTTAAAACTAGATTGACAATGGTATTTAATTAATTAATGCTAAGATGACAATATACTTAACTAGAGCATTTGGAGGGGAGAGATGTGCTGGCAAAGCTAATATTATTAGGTTCCGTAACCTTAACTCCTCCCTCCCTAGGTGAGAAATTGTCTAGAGGCAGCTGTGTTGGCTCTGGACAATTTCGATTACAAACTACCTTGGTATGGAAACCACATTTATACAATATAAATCCTATTATTAAAACTATTATTACTACATATATTCCTAGTGTCCATACACTTATCTGGTCACTTATAATTTAACTTTGGATCTCACTAACACTGGCACTATATTTCGCTCTGGTTAACAAGTCCTTGATGTCGCCGAGGTCCACGCCCCGAAGGTCCATCTGCTTGGCTGGCGGGACAGCGTCACCACGAAGCTCAGGCATCTGTACTGGTGGCAGGCTGAAGAATACTGAGCTGCCATTGGTAGGTGTAGTAATATATGTGTCTGCAATCTGCAACGAACAACGCTGGCTTGGCAGAAGAATGTACGTGCCTCGTAGGTTGTACTTCCTTGTCTCATCGTTACAGTATTCTGTTGCTGTGATTTCCTTTTCTGAATAGATCAGCCAATGGTTGTCTGACACAGGCTGAACTTTGGTTTCCTCAATCTGCACCTGGTATTGTTGACATTCACTGAAATTCCCTTTCAAAAGCATCAGTTGTTCAATACACGTCTCAGTGTGGTATTGTAATACGTTCTCCTCTGTGCATAGATATTGTAGATCATCTATTTCTCTGCAGGTATCTACTACGGACCTGTATTTCATTCTGTTCACTATTAGGTATGGGTATTTAGGAATAATGGCAAAGGTTTTATGTTTGGAAGGGTTGTATATTGCAATGGGAACAACTTTATAGTAAATATATGTGTTTTTATGTATTAATGGGATTTCTAATATAAATACCACTTTATTACTATCTACATACCCTTTAATTTCTATAGTTCCTTCTAATTTTACTAAATACTCATGACTTACTGGGTAAATTAATTGACTATGTTTTTGAACTTCTTTTAATATATCAAATAACTCTGTTGTATTTACTATAGATTGATGTAATATATGCATTTTACTAAAAGCTATAGCAGTTTCGATCTCGTATATAATTGTATAAATAGTACGAAAATTATTAAATATCTGGTTCAAACTATTCATGATCGTGACTAAATTCGAATACTTGGTTTGATTCTGAAGAAGTGACTGTAATTGTCTGATTTTATAGTTTAAATGTTTAGTATTAAAATTAATATCATCTGAAACGTTTACCAATTTATCAAAAGCCTTCTGCATTAACGAAACTTTCCGTTCCACTGAGTGTTCTCTATTATTTAATTTACTTATCTCTAAATCATATTTTCTAGCGTCTTCCGAATCTAAATTTCCCGTAATTACCTTTATAACTGACCCAAGAGGGTTGAGAATACCTCTTTTAACCCTAGTAGTTGGCATAATCTGATGTAACCTATCCCTAGTTAAATCGATAAAAGATTCTATCTGAATTGATAATCCCATAAGTTCTCTATATGTTTCACTATTGCTAGTAGTAATTAATTTTAATTTAGTATATTCTTCTTTATTATTATCTATTTGTAAAACTAATGAATTTAAATCTATGGTCTTAATAATACTCCAGTGACTACTCTTCATCAGAGCTGTTCCAATCTTCATCGGAGCTATCCCGGGATTTTGATCTATTTTCTGGATATTCAAAGTTGTCCCTTGATCCACTAGGACGAGCAGGATCAACCACCATCTGTGGAGGGCGTTTTACGTTTTTTATTGCTACTCTAGTGTTTCTATTCTTAAGCTTTACTGGAACAATATTTCTATTTACGTTACCTATAACTTGAGCTTTCTCATAACGTGGTAGTTCTTTAGCTTTCCTAGTTCTCGTATTTTTCATAAAGACAGTTTCACCTTGTTGAATTGTCGGGGGTTCTTCACCACCTTTCTTGTCCCTAACTTGCGACTTATTACCTATCATTTGACAGCTTAAATGTTCATAAAGAGTTTTCAATCGTTTACGATGATCTTGTAAAATTTTCTGCATTAAGTTCTTATCTCTATCTATATCGAAAGCATTACCCGATTCTGTATGCCCGAAAACAACTTCGAACGGTGTAAAATTTGTGGCACTATGAATAGTGTTGTTATAACCTAAAATTGCATAAGTCATAATAGAAGCAGCATCTAGACTACTTTGTTCATATCTTGCCAGCCTATAGATTTCAATTATTGTCGAATGGAACCGTTCAACTATCGCCATCGAGTTGGGGTTATTGGGGGTCCCTATGTGCTGCTCAATTTTATACAAACTTAACATTTCCTTTATTAATTCGTTATTAAATTCTGTTCCAGAATCACTACTTATCTTCTTTGGAATTCCGTACATACTAAAATATTTTATCAAAGCTCTCACCTATCTCAGGGGTACTTTTATTGGGAATATGTATTGCTTGACCAAGTTTACTAAATGAATCGACAGCCGTTAAATACTGATTCTTTTCTATATATAATAGGTCTATAAAAACTTCTTGTTAAGGACTATCTGGCGTTTGCGTTAGTTGAATATATGGTTTTATGGGTTTTCTATCATACTTCATCTTACGACATTCCTCACATGCATTAATGATAGCACTAATAGTTTCCTTCATATTACTCCACCAATAATTTCTTTTTAGTTTCGTTAGAGTCTCTCTAATTCCCCTATGACAAGTTTTTCCTTGATGATACTTTATTACTAAATCTTTCTGATCATTTTCATCCGTAACATTCACCACTCTTTCAGTACATTCTATGAAATTTTGTGTTCCTTTTTTATATAAAGAAGTTATGACGTTTGCAAAAGTTGGTCTAAAAGCATGATCCTCAAAGTAAATGAAATATTTATTTTTATAATCTATGTATTCCTTAAGGAAACGTTTTACTAATTCGCTATTATTTAAAGGTAAATGTACTTCTAATATCTTTTGCTTTGAATTTGAGATGTCTTTTACACCAATATCATCTTTAAACCAAGTAAAAACATGAACTTAGTATCTATCGCTTCATTGAGGATCGGTATACCTTCATGTTCTCTATTAGAAATAGAATTTGCGGTAGCGCCATCACTTTCTGAATCCGATAACTCCATAGGTTCAACTTCCAGTTCTTTACTACTAAGACGAGCAATTTCATTTTCTTCTTCTTTCTCTTAGCGTTATCCCAGTCTCAATCTGGGGTCCGCTTACTAGTCTAACCGGATTTGGCTGAATATTAGCTTTTCCACAGAGCGACTGCCTGTCTGACCTCCGCAACCCGAAGGGATAGCGATATTCCATGGTTTAGACTAGTGTCAGTTTATTTAGAAGGTACTGACGCCCTGTAACGACTGTCAAAGATCTTCATGACAACCGGGACCCACGGCTTAACGTGCTCTCCGAGGCACGGGACAAGCGATAATTAACAATTCAATACGCACATAACTCCGAAAAGTCATTGGTGCGCGCCGTAGATTCGAACCCGATACCCTCTGCATGGCAGTCTGTTGGTATATCCACTCGGCTATCGCTGCCTCATGTTAGGAATGCCTCTGCAATTTCATTTTCTAAATCTCTCAAATGTTCTTGTAACTTTAGTTCTTTTTCATCTACATTTACAATTACTGATTCACAATCTTCGTTCAAAGCATTAATTTTAACACGAGATAAGGCATCAGCGTTTGTATTCTGTTTACCTTTTTTATACTGAATATCAAACTGGTAGTCTTGTAACCTTAATCTCCAACGAGTTAATTTGCTATTAGGTTCTTTGAGTGAATTTAACCTTGCTAACGGTCTATGATCAGTATAAATAATGAACTTTCTGCCATATAAGTAGGGTCTGAAGTATTTTACTACCCAAACTATGGCTAAAAGTTCCTTCTCTATGGTACTATACCTAGATTCTGTATCACTTAATTTTCTACTGGCATATGCCATTGGCTTATCAGAGCCTACAATACCTTGCGATAACACCGCACCGACTGCAAAATTGGAAGCATCAGTAGTTAGTATGAAGGGTTTACTAAAATCAGGAAACTGTAGCAAAGGTGCGTTTGTTAGCAACTCTTTGCAAGTCTCAAAACTCTTTTTATAAGTTTCGTCTAAAACAATATTTCTACCTTTTTTTAAACATGCTGTTAGAGGTGCTGTTATCTTAGCGAAATCTTTGACGAACTTCCTATAGTATCCTATCAATCCCAAGAAACTTTTGATTTCGGTAACTGTTTTGGGTAATGGATACTTCAAAATGGCATCTATCTTATCGTTATTGGGCTTAAGGCCATCCTTAGTTATGGTGTGTCCTAAGTACATTACTTCTTTACGCAAAAATTCGGACTTATCCAGTTGGACTTTTAAATTAGTTTTTCTCAAACGGTCAAAAATTGCTCTAAGTTTGTTTACATGTTCCTGGAGGCTGGTTGAGAATATGATGACGTCATCAAGGTACACCAGGCAATGTATACCCTGTAGGCCTCTAAGAACATTGTCCATTGCTCTTTGAAAAGTAGCAGGAGCTGTCTTCAAACCAAAGGGCATTCTATTAAATTCATACAAGCCAAAAGGTGTTGCAAATGCAGTTTTCTGCCTATCCTCTTTCTGTACTTCCAGTTGATGGTACCCTGATGCTAAATCTAGTGTTGAGAAGTACATACTCTTGCCTAACTTATCAAAAAGGTCATTAATATTTGGCATAGGATATTTATCGTCAACTGTTATTTCGTTAAGACGCCTATAATCGACCACCATTCGCCATTTCTGTTTCCCGGATGCATCTAACTTTTTTGCTACTAAATGGACCGGTGCACTCCAAGGAGAATGAGATTCTCGTATTACATCGTCCTTTAATAACTTGTCTACCTGACGCCTAATTTCTTTTGTTTGGGATGGCGGCAATCTATACGCCTTAACATTAATTGGATCCTCGTTAATCGTCCTAATCTTATGTTTAACTTCATTTGAGAAAGATAATGGTATGTCCTCGCAATAAAAAATATCCTTATATTCATTACAGATGTCCCAAATCGCCTTTCTTTCCTCTTCGTTCATATGTTCCAATCGCAACTTATTTAAATTATTTGATAATAATTCATTCAACTTATTCCTATCAGAAACCATATGATTAACCGAAATCTCGGCCGGTATATAAGGTTCAACCTTAAATGGGCTCGTGACGGTCAAAGTCATTTCGATATCCTTACAATTTTGAATAACTGTATACGCGAAACCATTTACGCAGTTAACTAAGGCACATGGCATCCTAACTCCTTCCGTAAATTCCTTAAAATCTAATAGGGCATCACCGTTTTTTAAGGATACTGGCAAACTTACTTTTAATTCGCTCCTGGGCGGTATAGTGTATGTTTCCTTTTTTTCTAGCGAGTAAACAAACGGTATGCTACCGCATTTAGTATACAAAGTCAATGATTTGTAATCGACCTTAGCATCCAATTGTTTTAATAAATTACTGCCTATTAGACCATCGTTATCATTAGCAACGGTGTAAATATAAAACTTATGCGTTTCGTTACAGTTAAAAATATTTGGCAAAGGAACAACGGCCACCTCAGAATGAATACTATTCCCATGGGTACTCACTACCTCGAAGGGTTCTTTGTAAATATTATTTTTAAAATATTTTATAGCTAAACCTGTGTTGATAAACGACCTAGTACTACCTGAATCTATCATAAAAACTGCATTACCCAGTTCTGGTATAATAATGTGTGGTAATGAGCGATAATTATTACAATTTAAAACTATTTTTTCTCTCTGCTTGAGGCTTGAATGAAAAAATTTTGCACTGAATTGCTATCGTTAGACGTACTTGGCTGTGGTTCCGAATCGATTTCATTATTATTATACATCATAAATGAATCATTATTTGTATAATTAACACGTCTAGAACTGGCAGTTCGCATCGTAACATCGGTGTTTGACCCTGTCTTTGCAAACTGTGCATTATGCGTCGGCGACGACGACGACGGAATGTGCTGACTCTGCCACTGCGCTGGTCTAGTTACATGCGGCCACCGATTTAAATTATTTTGAGCATTGTTAAATTTAAAATTATTGTTTCGAAATTGCGACGAGTTATTATGCGAATTAAAACCTGAATCGTTCTGTGAATTCGACTGATTGTTGCTAACCTGGGGCTTGTTAGGTGCATATGTGCCGGACAACTGCCTCGACTGATAGTTTTGCCGTTGAGAGGTGTTATGAAATGATTTTTTAAAAGGGTTTTTCATGTCATAAACCGTTTCAAAGTTTACTTCTTCCAACACAATTCTCAATGCACTTTCTAAGTTATTAACGTTTCGTAAACGTACTAATTTAACTAAATGAGATGGTAAATTATAAAGGAAAACATTCAGTGAAGTATTATTATAAATATGATGTTTCGCTTGTCGTAAAGTAGCATCGTTTATCGTTTCGTTTACTTTAGCGATTAATATACTGCGAATATTCTGAATCCTATGGCAAAAATCTAAATAACTTTCCTTATATTGAATTTTCAGCGATTCTAATTCTAATACTAAACATTCTTCGGTTCTAGGGTCACCAAAATGTTCTGACAATAAAGTTTTTAATTCATGCCAAGTATCAATTTGGTCCCTTTCTCCTACTAAATAAGCTGCTTCGCCTGAGACCCTACTAGTAATTACATGGAACAAATATTCGTTTTGTGATTCGCCACCCTGGAAGGTGTTTAAAATGTACTCACATTTTTTAATAAAAAGTGGGAGCTGTCTCGCGTCTCCACCAAATACTGGGATAATTTTTATGAGTTCAGCTGAAACTTTCTCGATACGATCCATTTCTAACTAAATATTCCACACACAATATAAACAAATAGAGAAAAAAATTGCCTAAATATTTTATCACGAGATATAGATCGTAATAAAATTAAATGTTATCACGGCGTTTTCTAATCCCTAATAACACACAAAAAAATATATCCTAAAGAATTTTACCACGGGATATAGATTGTAATAAAATTTTATGTTATTACGGCGTTTTCCAATCCCTAATAACACACATACACATATATTTAAAACAAAGAGGATAAAATATAAAGGAAAAGTGAAAGGATAGTGAAAAGTTTTACTCACAGTCCCGTAGCTTCTCCCATCTCCTTGCTGGATTACCACGATAACACACTGCGTCAGCCTCTTGAGTTGAAACTTAATAAATTTATTTGTTCGGCGATCTCTGCTAAACCGTAGAGACAGACGTTAAACTGTACTTGGTAGATTTTGATACGGTACAGAGTAACTGCAGAGATCCTACCGGCTGCGCCAATTAAGTGATGGAACTCGGATTTAATATAAAAAAAATACTTTATTTAATTATTACAGCGTAACAGTGTATTAAAGATCTAAAATAGTAATCGTTAAAACTAGATTGACAATGGTATTTATAATTAATTAATGCTAAGGTGACAATATACTTAACTAGAGCATTTGGAGGGGAGAGATGTGCTGGCAAAGCTAATATTATTAGGTTCCGTAACCTTAACTCATGCGTATCAGTAGTTTGTTTGCTTTATATGCTGTAGTACCTACTTCGGGGTCAGATAGTCCCAAGATATTAGTGCTAGTTCAGACACGGCGGGATCCGCGCGATTTCAGAATCGCATGGAAATCGCGCGAGTCTTATTTGTATGAGTTATTAAGTAATCGTTCAGACATAACCGCGCGGTCAATCAAGCCGCGCGGTTACCGCAACCCGACCGCCAGAAAATAGAATCGCGCTGCTCCCGCGCGTTTCTATTACTATGGAGTCTTTACTTCGCGTTCAGTTGCGTTGCGGATACCGCGCGGTTAGCACGTCACAGCTCGTGAGTTCGCCATGGATCGTTTCGATACTGAACTATTTATTAAACTATTTAAATATCTTGCCAGATCAGTTCAATTAGTTCATCAAAAGATTTTATTGACATTCTCAAATAGTCAAAAAAAAATTTATCATACTTTCTTAAATTGGGATATAAAGTTACGAACTGACCATGTACTAGTCGGTCACTTAATATTGGATGCACCCAATACCGCCTTTTTCTTTTCTTTTTTTCAAGGAGCAACCACAGTAAACACACTTCTTCGTCGACCTCCATTTTCAGCAAACTGGCGTTATTCCCGCACGATAATCGCATAATAACCGCCGGTGTCTGAATAGCATCACAATTTTGCGGTTTCAAACCGTGCGATTCGTGAACGCGCGGTTCCCGCATGTCTGAACTAGCGCTTACTATCATAGTGCCCTTTCGCTTCAACACTGCTATGTACTTCAAAGTAGTACAACCTCACTCTTAAGTTTCTAAAACATAACAATATCCGCACCATAAAACGCCAATAGGTTTGCAGTACATCGATCTGAGCTACGGTGCAGTTCTGTGTTTTACGAGGGTGAACACAACGCCACTATGTAGTATGACACCGCAGTTCATGTAAGTGGTCAGCATTTAACTTTCGTTGCCGCCCCTTTGGGTTAGGAAAAGGGATAGGATGAGGAGTGGGATGAGGGAGAAGGAATAGGCCTCCAGCACTCTCACTCACCGAACAAAACGCAACAGTTTAGGTACTGATGCTTTACGTCGATTTTCTTTGAGTGTAAAAAAAGAAACAAAAATGTCTTCAACTATGTTATATTTTCACTGATTATTATATATCGAGCAAATCTACTGAGAGCGATGCTCAGTTCTTTAAAATAACGAACCAGGAATGAGGCGAACTAAATAAAAAAAAACAGCCCGGCCCAAAGCTTTGACAATATTTGTTTTGATAAGCAAGACTCTTCTACTCACAAAATATTATTATATAATATACAACTAATGTTAAAGACCTCGAAAGTGTCAATTCATATAGTATTATTATACAGATTAACACACAAGATATTTCGCCAAAAGAGTGATCCGAGAGGCTGCCCATAATGTCGACGAAAATCTCATTTTCGTCCAAAATATTGGTAACGCGAGAATCGCGATAAACCTAGCTTATCCCTTTGTAATAAATATCATGTACGTAACAATAATGGTGAAAACTGTATTAAAAAGCAATAAAATTCGACTATTCTCTAATAATACGAGACAAGGGATATTTATCTGATTTTACTATTAGCGATAATATATAGTCAGCGATAAATAAATAGTCGGCAACATAGTTATTGCCCGCTGAATAGGTGGAGTGACGATATACTCAAAGTGGCTGGCAGTGGTTTAGAAAAGTATAAGCATAGAAATTCTCAAGCTAGAGCCGTAGTCGCACAAATTGTAGTATTATGTAGTTACCTACCATGTGTAATGCAGGTAAGTGTTCCTTGCACCCACATTAAGGCTGCTACACACAGTGCCAGCGGCACAGGCCGCCGGCTTTTACTGCGCGACACGTGCCGCCGGCTTTTGGTGGGCGTCGGTGCCGCCAGCATCTGCCGTAGAAAGCCGCCGGGCATCATTCCAGTTGTATAGAACGACCACAGATAAGTAGCAAGGTGCAACACGCGCGGCCCGCCGGCCTACCCGGCGGCCATGCCGGCGACTCTGTGTGTCCAGTACTGTGTGGAGCCTTTAGGTATACAAAAGGTGCGACTACGGCTCTAGCTTGAGCATTTTTATACTCATACTTTCCTGGATTTATATCTGAATGAGCTATTCGGGATCCTGCCGTTTTGCCGAAAAGATTTTGACAAAATATCATTACCCAAACAAATTTTAGCAACCTTTTTTTTTATACCATTGCAATATTTCGAATGGTTGATTGAATCAGTTGAGAAAATTGTTGATCAGTCGTTGCCCTCCTGAGGATGCCTCGTGCAGAGGCGAAACACGTGTCGAAGAATAGTCGGCGCATACAGCGGGATACTGCAAGTCAGGTATCATCCTGGAAACCATACCATTCCTATATCCCTTATCCTTTTAGAGGAGTTCGGTATTTTCAACCTTTTTCTATTGCAATAGTTGGGGTGGTCAATCCGAGGGTGCGTGGTGGGTTCCTCTTTCCTTCCATTAGGTTATATTTCGAATGATTTTAGTACGCATATTTTTATTTGGTAAAATTTTACTTGGCAAAACATTAACAAGTATAATGTCACTAGCTGACCCGGCAAACGTTGTTTTGCAAAAATTTTTTTTTTTTTTGAAAAATTGATGTTGGCCTATTCTCATAGATACCGGATAAGCACAAAAAATTTCATCAAAATCGGTCAAGCCGTTTCGGAGGAGTATGGGAACGAAAACTGTGACACGAGAATTTTATATATTAGATTATGGCATTTGGTCTTTAATTAAATGGTTTATTACAGCAAACAATCTTTAGACAATAAACGTTTGGTGATATTAGTTTATTTATGGAAGTAGTTAGAGTAGGTTAATTATAAAAAAATGGTAAGGTTAGGTTAGGTTAGAACTGTGACCTCCTACGACTTACATTAATATAAAAAAGAGATTGTTTTTAGTAGGTTACCCGGAACTGAACTATTTAGATTAAGATAATTATTGATTTTGCGTAAAAACTGTTATTCCAACTGAAATATTTGACTAAATAAAAAATGTTAAAAGTACTAGTTGGTAAACAAGTCATAGTTTAAACGTTCATTGCCCAAACAAAATTAGGTTTGTATTACAATTTTTTGTGAATAGATTTTTTGCTAAGTAACAATTTGGCAAATGAAATTACGCGAAAAATTTTTTGGGAAGTGAAAATTTGTCAAATTCCTTTCGGTCAAACAAGGGAGAGCCGAGCTATTCACTTGTTTCGTCTTTTTAGACCTTCTTTTGTACGTAGTTAGAGGGTTAGAGTTTGTAAACTTTTTTTTTTTGCTGGCATGTTTGAAAATCTTCATCTTTTTACTTGACATATTCCTTTCTCAGATTTATTTTATTGTACTTTTTTATTAATTAAGTAAAAAGGAGTAATCTTCTTACTTGGTGAAGAGTAGCAAATCACAAAGGGCAAAAACCGCTTTGTTTGCGATGAGTGGATTATAATATATTATTAAGAAGACCTTTACGTATATAACGCTTATACCGCGTGATAAAAAACCTATTCCCTATTTAGACGGTATAAACGAATACGGAACCCACACAGCAAGCCATGTAGCGATTTTATTTACCGTCCACCGCTATACATATTGACGTTCGAGGGATCTAAAGGGTGTAATCGGGTATATATGGACACACAAGAATGGGCATGAAATATTTTTTTCATTTTATCTACTGACGCGTTCGATCGTACATCGATAGGCGTAATTATTAAAGAAACAAACAGATGGTACCCAAACGAAGTAAATTACCTAAAGTCAATTCAACAAGATATACGAAACTTTACATCGATTTTTTTTTATCGAATAAAGCATATTCTTATCGCGAGCACGAAGTAACGACAACAAACTAATATTATTTGCTCCAACAACAGAGATTTATCGTTTTTAATTTTCATTTTTTTATCAGTAAAAAGTTCTCTCGCCAAGATAAAGGTGACAGAATTAAATTTATAGCACAAATTAGTTTTTTTTTGTGCAGATTGTACATATTTTTATTCGTTGAAGCAAAGAGTGTCTTGGATGCAAACAAGCAAACATATTATAACATTTTAGAAATTGAAAACATTTATATGGGCTACGAGAGGCGTGTATGATACTAGTAAATTGACAAATGTCATTCTGTATCATTGTCAGAAGCATGATAGTATTCTTGCTTTCCATCCTTCAAATCATACGTTGCTCGATATAGATACAGCAGTGTACGTCTAACAGTCTAAAATGAACGAATTCATAGCGCCAAGCTGACTTTGTGGTAACACCAAAACCCAGGAACGAAATATACAATATTAAAGCTAAATAATACAATATTTAGTGAACATCTAATATGTATTGTTTAGTTACTTTAGGTAATTGAAACCTAACCACTGAAAGCGAATACGTCTGAAACAGCTAAAGTAAAACAGACGACCATAAATAACATAGTGATCTATTTCCCCGGACGTAATTCCTGTTGAATTTAGTCACAGACCGGTTAAATTATAATCACTTTAAAATAATGGAGGAGGGGGGGGGGTGGAGGGATCCACAATTCACCCTTGGATTGCACTCCCAACTCTATCCATCCCTTTCTTCTGCAATAGAAAGAGATGAATAGAAACTAATACTTTGCTTGATGACCTCACTTTTTATGTCATTAAACTTCAAGTCAAATTAAGGAAATAATTTATTTTATTTCGGTGAGAAAACAACACTTGTGATTGTTAAAACAAATTTGACACCAAGTGTGGCTGTGATTACAATCCCGAAGAATATTATCGTCATTAAAGTTCGTATTGATATTTTTATTGTCAATTGACAATTTTATGATTCTTGCCAACATTTTAATGTTGGTAATTAGAAAATAATGGTCATAGCAGGATATGAATGTCGTAACTTTTTCTTATCTTCGTATATATCTATGTCTCACGCCTATATCTCCGAAGTGGTAGGCAGATGCTACACCCACTTTTCGCCAGATTTATTTTAGTCCCACGTAATAAGAGACGAGCCTATTGCCCTACCGGGCACATTACCAGACTCCATGCTGCTACTGAGAATTTCCTAACGGAAAATCCAATAACACTTTTCCCATCCCGGGAATCGAACCTGGCACCCCCCAATCAAAAATTAAAAACAAATTATGTAATTCATCGTTTTGTAATACAGGAAAAGATGCTCTTTTACAATCACTAAAAACTTAAGCTATTTTTAATTCTGTGTATTTTTACTAAAGTTTTCAGTTCAGAGACATGTACCAATGAATAAAACAACTTCTTGTAAAACTATATAAAAATTAACTCGTTCTTTTGGTAGTAGCTTGTAACCCTATTAATTATATGTATGCTTATATTTTTAAGCGTCAGACAATATCCTACATTTTACTCGCTTAACAGCCCCTTTTTCTTTGTCCTTAAAATAGTATTTTTTTATAGATTCACGTCTGTATCCCAGAAGGGGTAGGCAGAAGTGTAATTTTACAACCACATTTCGTCATCTTCTAAATTTGTAGGTCGCACTAGGGGCGAGCCTATTACCGCTACCGGGCACATTACCAGACTCCGTGCTGCTACTGAGAATTGGGAAAAACTCAGTAACACTTTTGCCCAACCCGGGAATCGAACCCGGGAGGAGGAGTGGAGGCTGTCTTAAAAAAATAAGAAAAGATGAAAGAAAATGAAATGATAAGAAAAGCAATGACTCTAAGTATAAACTCTGAGTATCTTTTTCTCAAGAGTTCATTTAATTAGGAAATGCCGAGAATAGCGTTTTGACTTGTATAAGACTTATAACCAACGAAAATGCAGAGTTATTTCTTTATGTCGAAATTATCCTTTCTATAATATCACAAAGCAGAAAGCTGTGAAATAGAAATAAAAGTTCCACTTAAACTGATTAATTGACTGACTGATACATCGAGCCCCGTACAAAATACACACACTCGTCTATTTTCAACAACACTCAATTTTACGGTCCAAATTTAATATGGACATTTAAAATGGAACACTATGTTTTGCTAACAATGCTAGTGATTTTGTTGTGGATGACTTTACTAAAAGGTTATTGCTCTCTTGTTTACTTCGATAAAACCGAAAAGAGACAAAAACAAGACCTGCCAAATTTAGTACGATACACATTTTCTAGGTTATTGTTGGTGACATGTCGAGACGTGTTAACAAAATCGCGCCTTCAATGACTTCGAAATAGTTTGTATCTATTTAGTTTAATCTAGTTTGACCTGTCTGAAATTTCACCTTGCCGTTGAATTTATCATTGTTCTAACCTTATCACAGTTGCCAATACTTTCGCCAAGGAAACACCTCACACTTGGTTTGCTTTCTAGTTTCAAATTTCATAGAATGTTAGCTTATCCAGAATGATTTCTATCGATGGCATATGAAGATAGTTTTTAAGGACATCTTGCAGGCTAGGATTAAACATCTTGTGTCGCGGATATACAAACATTCAATCAACGGACACAAAACAACAGTCAAACTCGAATCAACAATTTGTGGATCACACAAAGTGTTATCTCGTATAGGGATCGAACTCACAACCCTCAGTGCAGTGCTAAACGCCACTTAAGTTAGTTCCTTACAGTGAAAGAAATAATCCGACCAAATAAAAAATACATGCCCGTACCAAGACGACTACCTTATTCCACCACCTGCACATCATCAGCCCTTTATACTGTCCCACTGCTGGGCACGGGCCTCATCTCACTATGAGAAGGATAAGGCCATAGTCCATCACGCTGGACAAGTGCGAGTTGACAGACTTCACATGTCTTTCGAGAACATTATGGAGAACTCTCAGACATGCAGGTTTCCTCACTATGTTTTCCTTCAAAGATAAGCAAGCGATAATTACCAATTTAATACGCACTTAACTTCGAAAAGTCATTGGTGCGTGCCGTGGATTCGAACCCGAGACCCTCTGCGTTGCAATCCGTCGGTCTCTCCACTTGGCTATCGCTGCTTGCACTCGGCTATGGCTGCTTGTACCACCTGTACAGCCGAATCACACCGCACCGCACCGCATACAAAGTATTCTTATACCATTAAAACTGTTTGGTTGAATTCAGTGAAAATACACATTCAAAATCAATGTGGCTATTTTTAGCTCTTTGTATAATAAATTCTCAATTTATATCCAGCCATATCCGTGTTTGCCCATTCTAAAGCGTACGAAAGGTACATTTAGATGCTAAAACGGGACTCAACTTCTCTTTTAAAACACCACTAATATTGTTATTTATGAAGTTATTTGTTCTATGTATATCTGTGTTTGCTGAAATATATTGCTTAACGTTTGTAGAAACAGCTGTGTTTATTTTAAATATTGTGCACTGCAGTTGTGACTCGCTCTCACAAAAACAGAGTGCAGAGAGCTCGTGAAATATTATAATTACTAATGTATTACAGAGAATCTTTCATGGCAAATAAGCAGAGAATCAGTTAAGTAATTTATATTGATTTTATCGTATGTTCATTTCTAAATGACGACCAGTTGGCGCAGCGGGAGTGTAAGCGACTGCTACGCTACGCGGAAGGTCGCGGGTTCGATTCCCGCTCAAGACAAACATTTGTGTGCATGAACATGGATGTTTGTCTTGGTCTGGTGTTTCTATGTATAATATGTATGTATTTACAAAAAAAAGTATATATGTATGTTTATCCATTATCTAGTACCCATAGTACAAGCTCTGCTTAGTTTGGGACTAGATGGTGATGTGTGTATGTGGTACAATATTATTATTATTATTAAAAAAAATACTACAATATTATTGGTGTAATGGATACGCAAAGATGATTGAGCAAAAAGTGTATTTCTCTAGCTATAAGTGGGATCCACAGACCAGGATAATCTTGCCCAGTGGGCTGCAGACCGAGTTGTCAAGTACTTTTTGAACTCATTTAAAACCAGTGACTATAAATTGTAAATTATAGAACTATTCTATAATTTACAAAAGATCCATAATACAACGAACTCTTGCGTAGCCGTGGGATTATGAATTTCACATCAAAAACTTACCGTCTTCAATCTACTTTACTATTATACTGCATTTAAAGTTAGGGTAAGACCACGCTGGATTTCAGGCCACACTTTGTTACTTGTCAAAATAGAATGTACAAAAATAAATTCACGAAAGAAGCGAATCTACACCGAATGGCAGTAGCACTGAGCGAACTGCAATACGAGACAATGTAAAAACTTATAGGTATTTTATAACATATTATAAGCGTAGACTGCTTAATATTTTCTTGGGTTTACGCGAATGTTACACATTGAAATTAAACTACAGTTTACGGATTTTATCGCGTTATATTACTTTCACTGGTTATTTGTTATTACATTTAAACCGAAAGATCTAGAAACTACATTTTTATTACTAGCCGACGTTTCGAATTCTTTACAGGATTCATGTTCACGGCAGACTGAGGTGATATTTGTCTTTGTCTTGAATTTAAAAGTTATCACAAAGTACCCGAACATTTTTCAACTATTGGTGTTACTATCTACGCAGAATCTAGATCTTTCGGTTTAAATGTAATAACAAATAACCAGTGAACGTAATATAACGCGATAAAATCCGTAAACTGTAGTTTAATTTCAATACGTAGACTGCTTCCTTACTCCAGTGGCTAGCGTATCCGTCTGCAGATTGGGATGTCTCAGATTTGATTCCCGGATCGGGAAAAAGTGTTAATGAGTTAGTCCGAATTTTCGGTAACACATTGCCAGACTCCGTAGTCTGGCAATGTGCCCGGTAATGGCAATAGGCTCGCCACCTATGACGTGGGATCTAAAATTCAGGGATACAGGCATGACGCTATAAAATATAGATAAGCATGAATTAAGTGATGGAACTCGGATTTAATATAAAAAAAATACTTTATTAAATTATTACAGCGTAACAGTGTATTAAAGATCTAAAATAGTAATCGTTAAAACTAGATTGACAATGGTATTTATAATTAATTAATGCTAAGATGACAATATACTTAACTAGAGCATTTGGAGGGGAGAGATGTGCTGGCAAAGCTAATATTATTAGGTTCCGTAACCTTAACTCCTCCCTCCCTAGGTGAGAAATTGTCTAGAGGCAGCTGTGTTGGCTCTGGACAATTTCGATTACAAACTACCTTGGTATGGAAACCACATTTATACAATATAAATCCTATTATTAAAACTATTATTACTACATATATTCCTAGTGTCCATACACTTATCTGGTCACTTATAATTTAACTTTGGATCTCACTAACACTGGCACTATATTTCGCTCTGGTTAACAAGTCCTTGATGTCGCCGAGGTCCACGCCCCGAAGGTCCATCTGCTTGGCTGGCGGGACAGCGTCACCACGAAGCTCAGGCATCTGTACTGGTGGCAGGCTGAAGAATACTGAGCTGCCATTGGTAGGTGTAGTAATATATGTGTCTGCAATCTGCAACGAACAACGCTGGCTTGGCAGAAGAATGTACGTGCCTCGTAGGTTGTACTTCCTTGTCTCATCGTTACAGTATTCTGTTGCTGTGATTTCCTTTTCTGAATAGATCAGCCAATGGTTGTCTGACACAGGCTGAACTTTGGTTTCCTCAATCTGCACCTGGTATTGTTGACATTCACTGAAATTCCCTTTCAAAAGCATCAGTTGTTCAATACACGTCTCAGTGTGGTATTGTAATACGTTCTCCTCTGTGCATAGATATTGTAGATCATCTATTTCTCTGCAGGTATCTACTACGGACCTGTATTTCATTCTGTTCACTATTAGGTATGGGTATTTAGGAATAATGGCAAAGGTTTTATGTTTGGAAGGGTTGTATATTGCAATGGGAACAACTTTATAGTAAATATATGTGTTTTTATGTATTAATGGGATTTCTAATATAAATACCACTTTATTACTATCTACATACCCTTTAATTTCTATAGTTCCTTCTAATTTTACTAAATACTCATGACTTACTGGGTAAATTAATTGACTATGTTTTTGAACTTCTTTTAATATATCAAATAACTCTGTTGTATTTACTATAGATTGATGTAATATATGCATTTTACTAAAAGCTATAGCAGTTTCGATCTCGTATATAATTGTATAAATAGTACGAAAATTATTAAATATCTGGTTCAAACTATTCATGATCGTGACTAAATTCGAATACTTGGTTTGATTCTGAAGAAGTGACTGTAATTGTCTGATTTTATAGTTTAAATGTTTAGTATTAAAATTAATATCATCTGAAACGTTTACCAATTTATCAAAAGCCTTCTGCATTAACGAAACTTTCCGTTCCACTGAGTGTTCTCTATTATTTAATTTACTTATCTCTAAATCATATTTTCTAGCGTCTTCCGAATCTAAATTTCCCGTAATTACCTTTATAACTGACCCAAGAGGGTTGAGAATACCTCTTTTAACCCTAGTAGTTGGCATAATCTGATGTAACCTATCCCTAGTTAAATCGATAAAAGATTCTATCTGAATTGATAATCCCATAAGTTCTCTATATGTTTCACTATTGCTAGTAGTAATTAATTTTAATTTAGTATATTCTTCTTTATTATTATCTATTTGTAAAACTAATGAATTTAAATCTATGGTCTTAATAATACTCCAGTGACTACTCTTCATCAGAGCTGTTCCAATCTTCATCGGAGCTATCCCGGGATTTTGATCTATTTTCTGGATATTCAAAGTTGTCCCTTGATCCACTAGGACGAGCAGGATCAACCACCATCTGTGGAGGGCGTTTTACGTTTTTTATTGCTACTCTAGTGTTTCTATTCTTAAGCTTTACTGGAACAATATTTCTATTTACGTTACCTATAACTTGAGCTTTCTCATAACGTGGTAGTTCTTTAGCTTTCCTAGTTCTCGTATTTTTCATAAAGACAGTTTCACCTTGTTGAATTGTCGGGGGTTCTTCACCACCTTTCTTGTCCCTAACTTGCGACTTATTACCTATCATTTGACAGCTTAAATGTTCATAAAGAGTTTTCAATCGTTTACGATGATCTTGTAAAATTTTCTGCATTAAGTTCTTATCTCTATCTATATCGAAAGCATTACCCGATTCTGTATGCCCGAAAACAACTTCGAACGGTGTAAAATTTGTGGCACTATGAATAGTGTTGTTATAACCTAAAATTGCATAAGTCATAATAGAAGCAGCATCTAGACTACTTTGTTCATATCTTGCCAGCCTATAGATTTCAATTATTGTCGAATGGAACCGTTCAACTATCGCCATCGAGTTGGGGTTATTGGGGGTCCCTATGTGCTGCTCAATTTTATACAAACTTAACATTTCCTTTATTAATTCGTTATTAAATTCTGTTCCAGAATCACTACTTATCTTCTTTGGAATTCCGTACATACTAAAATATTTTATCAAAGCTCTCACCTATCTCAGGGGTACTTTTATTGGGAATATGTATTGCTTGACCAAGTTTACTAAATGAATCGACAGCCGTTAAATACTGATTCTTTTCTATATATAATAGGTCTATAAAAACTTCTTGTTAAGGACTATCTGGCGTTTGCGTTAGTTGAATATATGGTTTTATGGGTTTTCTATCATACTTCATCTTACGACATTCCTCACATGCATTAATGATAGCACTAATAGTTTCCTTCATATTACTCCACCAATAATTTCTTTTTAGTTTCGTTAGAGTCTCTCTAATTCCCCTATGACAAGTTTTTCCTTGATGATACTTTATTACTAAATCTTTCTGATCATTTTCATCCGTAACATTCACCACTCTTTCAGTACATTCTATGAAATTTTGTGTTCCTTTTTTATATAAAGAAGTTATGACGTTTGCAAAAGTTGGTCTAAAAGCATGATCCTCAAAGTAAATGAAATATTTATTTTTATAATCTATGTATTCCTTAAGGAAACGTTTTACTAATTCGCTATTATTTAAAGGTAAATGTACTTCTAATATCTTTTGCTTTGAATTTGAGATGTCTTTTACACCAATATCATCTTTAAACCAAGTAAAAACATGAACTTAGTATCTATCGCTTCATTGAGGATCGGTATACCTTCATGTTCTCTATTAGAAATAGAATTTGCGGTAGCGCCATCACTTTCTGAATCCGATAACTCCATAGGTTCAACTTCCAGTTCTTTACTACTAAGACGAGCAATTTCATTTTCTTCTTCTTTCTCTTAGCGTTATCCCAGTCTCAATCTGGGGTCCGCTTACTAGTCTAACCGGATTTGGCTGAATATTAGCTTTTCCACAGAGCGACTGCCTGTCTGACCTCCGCAACCCGAAGGGATAGCGATATTCCATGGTTTAGACTAGTGTCAGTTTATTTAGAAGGTACTGACGCCCTGTAACGACTGTCAAAGATCTTCATGACAACCGGGACCCACGGCTTAACGTGCTCTCCGAGGCACGGGACAAGCGATAATTAACAATTCAATACGCACATAACTCCGAAAAGTCATTGGTGCGCGCCGTAGATTCGAACCCGATACCCTCTGCATGGCAGTCTGTTGGTATATCCACTCGGCTATCGCTGCCTCATGTTAGGAATGCCTCTGCAATTTCATTTTCTAAATCTCTCAAATGTTCTTGTAACTTTAGTTCTTTTTCATCTACATTTACAATTACTGATTCACAATCTTCGTTCAAAGCATTAATTTTAACACGAGATAAGGCATCAGCGTTTGTATTCTGTTTACCTTTTTTATACTGAATATCAAACTGGTAGTCTTGTAACCTTAATCTCCAACGAGTTAATTTGCTATTAGGTTCTTTGAGTGAATTTAACCTTGCTAACGGTCTATGATCAGTATAAATAATGAACTTTCTGCCATATAAGTAGGGTCTGAAGTATTTTACTACCCAAACTATGGCTAAAAGTTCCTTCTCTATGGTACTATACCTAGATTCTGTATCACTTAATTTTCTACTGGCATATGCCATTGGCTTATCAGAGCCTACAATACCTTGCGATAACACCGCACCGACTGCAAAATTGGAAGCATCAGTAGTTAGTATGAAGGGTTTACTAAAATCAGGAAACTGTAGCAAAGGTGCGTTTGTTAGCAACTCTTTGCAAGTCTCAAAACTCTTTTTATAAGTTTCGTCTAAAACAATATTTCTACCTTTTTTTAAACATGCTGTTAGAGGTGCTGTTATCTTAGCGAAATCTTTGACGAACTTCCTATAGTATCCTATCAATCCCAAGAAACTTTTGATTTCGGTAACTGTTTTGGGTAATGGATACTTCAAAATGGCATCTATCTTATCGTTATTGGGCTTAAGGCCATCCTTAGTTATGGTGTGTCCTAAGTACATTACTTCTTTACGCAAAAATTCGGACTTATCCAGTTGGACTTTTAAATTAGTTTTTCTCAAACGGTCAAAAATTGCTCTAAGTTTGTTTACATGTTCCTGGAGGCTGGTTGAGAATATGATGACGTCATCAAGGTACACCAGGCAATGTATACCCTGTAGGCCTCTAAGAACATTGTCCATTGCTCTTTGAAAAGTAGCAGGAGCTGTCTTCAAACCAAAGGGCATTCTATTAAATTCATACAAGCCAAAAGGTGTTGCAAATGCAGTTTTCTGCCTATCCTCTTTCTGTACTTCCAGTTGATGGTACCCTGATGCTAAATCTAGTGTTGAGAAGTACATACTCTTGCCTAACTTATCAAAAAGGTCATTAATATTTGGCATAGGATATTTATCGTCAACTGTTATTTCGTTAAGACGCCTATAATCGACCACCATTCGCCATTTCTGTTTCCCGGATGCATCTAACTTTTTTGCTACTAAATGGACCGGTGCACTCCAAGGAGAATGAGATTCTCGTATTACATCGTCCTTTAATAACTTGTCTACCTGACGCCTAATTTCTTTTGTTTGGGATGGCGGCAATCTATACGCCTTAACATTAATTGGATCCTCGTTAATCGTCCTAATCTTATGTTTAACTTCATTTGAGAAAGATAATGGTATGTCCTCGCAATAAAAAATATCCTTATATTCATTACAGATGTCCCAAATCGCCTTTCTTTCCTCTTCGTTCATATGTTCCAATCGCAACTTATTTAAATTATTTGATAATAATTCATTCAACTTATTCCTATCAGAAACCATATGATTAACCGAAATCTCGGCCGGTATATAAGGTTCAACCTTAAATGGGCTCGTGACGGTCAAAGTCATTTCGATATCCTTACAATTTTGAATAACTGTATACGCGAAACCATTTACGCAGTTAACTAAGGCACATGGCATCCTAACTCCTTCCGTAAATTCCTTAAAATCTAATAGGGCATCACCGTTTTTTAAGGATACTGGCAAACTTACTTTTAATTCGCTCCTGGGCGGTATAGTGTATGTTTCCTTTTTTTCTAGCGAGTAAACAAACGGTATGCTACCGCATTTAGTATACAAAGTCAATGATTTGTAATCGACCTTAGCATCCAATTGTTTTAATAAATTACTGCCTATTAGACCATCGTTATCATTAGCAACGGTGTAAATATAAAACTTATGCGTTTCGTTACAGTTAAAAATATTTGGCAAAGGAACAACGGCCACCTCAGAATGAATACTATTCCCATGGGTACTCACTACCTCGAAGGGTTCTTTGTAAATATTATTTTTAAAATATTTTATAGCTAAACCTGTGTTGATAAACGACCTAGTACTACCTGAATCTATCATAAAAACTGCATTACCCAGTTCTGGTATAATAATGTGTGGTAATGAGCGATAATTATTACAATTTAAAACTATTTTTTCTCTCTGCTTGAGGCTTGAATGAAAAAATTTTGCACTGAATTGCTATCGTTAGACGTACTTGGCTGTGGTTCCGAATCGATTTCATTATTATTATACATCATAAATGAATCATTATTTGTATAATTAACACGTCTAGAACTGGCAGTTCGCATCGTAACATCGGTGTTTGACCCTGTCTTTGCAAACTGTGCATTATGCGTCGGCGACGACGACGACGGAATGTGCTGACTCTGCCACTGCGCTGGTCTAGTTACATGCGGCCACCGATTTAAATTATTTTGAGCATTGTTAAATTTAAAATTATTGTTTCTAAATTGCGACGAGTTATTATGCGAATTAAAACCTGAATCGTTCTGTGAATTCGACTGATTGTTGCTAACCTGGGGCTTGTTAGGTGCATATGTGCCGGACAACTGCCTCGACTGATAGTTTTGCCGTTGAGAGGTGTTATGAAATGATTTTTTAAAAGGGTTTTTCATGTCATAAACCGTTTCAAAGTTTACTTCTTCCAACACAATTCTCAATGCACTTTCTAAGTTATTAACGTTTCGTAAACGTACTAATTTAACTAAATGAGATGGTAAATTATAAAGGAAAACATTCAGTGAAGTATTATTATAAATATGATGTTTCGCTTGTCGTAAAGTAGCATCGTTTATCGTTTCGTTTACTTTAGCGATTAATATACTGCGAATATTCTGAATCCTATGGCAAAAATCTAAATAACTTTCCTTATATTGAATTTTCAGCGATTCTAATTCTAATACTAAACATTCTTCGGTTCTAGGGTCACCAAAATGTTCTGACAATAAAGTTTTTAATTCATGCCAAGTATCAATTTGGTCCCTTTCTCCTACTAAATAAGCTGCTTCGCCTGAGACCCTACTAGTAATTACATGGAACAAATATTCGTTTTGTGATTCGCCACCCTGGAAGGTGTTTAAAATGTACTCACATTTTTTAATAAAAAGTGGGAGCTGTCTCGCGTCTCCACCAAATACTGGGATAATTTTTATGAGTTCAGCTGAAACTTTCTCGATACGATCCATTTCTAACTAAATATTCCACACACAATATAAACAAATAGAGAAAAAAATTGCCTAAATATTTTATCACGAGATATAGATCGTAATAAAATTAAATGTTATCACGGCGTTTTCTAATCCCTAATAACACACAAAAAAATATATCCTAAAGAATTTTACCACGGGATATAGATTGTAATAAAATTTTATGTTATTACGGCGTTTTCCAATCCCTAATAACACACATACACATATATTTAAAACAAAGAGGATAAAATATAAAGGAAAAGTGAAAGGATAGTGAAAAGTTTTACTCACAGTCCCGTAGCTTCTCCCATCTCCTTGCTGGATTACCACGATAACACACTGCGTCAGCCTCTTGAGTTGAAACTTAATAAATTTATTTGTTCGGCGATCTCTGCTAAACCGTAGAGACAGACGTTAAACTGTACTTGGTAGATTTTGATACGGTACAGAGTAACTGCAGAGATCCTACCGGCTGCGCCAATTAAGTGATGGAACTCGGATTTAATATAAAAAAAATACTTTATTTAATTATTACAGCGTAACAGTGTATTAAAGATCTAAAATAGTAATCGTTAAAACTAGATTGACAATGGTATTTATAATTAATTAATGCTAAGGTGACAATATACTTAACTAGAGCATTTGGAGGGGAGAGATGTGCTGGCAAAGCTAATATTATTAGGTTCCGTAACCTTAACTCATGCGTATCAGTAGTTTGTTTGCTTTATATGCTGTAGTACCTACTTCGGGGTCAGATAGTCCCAAGATATTAGTGCTAGTTCAGACACGGCGGGATCCGCGCGATTTCAGAATCGCATGGAAATCGCGCGAGTCTTATTTGTATGAGTTATTAAGTAATCGTTCAGACATAACCGCGCGGTCAATCAAGCCGCGCGGTTACCGCAACCCGACCGCCAGAAAATAGAATCGCGCTGCTCCCGCGCGTTTCTATTACTATGGAGTCTTTACTTCGCGTTCAGTTGCGTTGCGGATACCGCGCGGTTAGCACGTCACAGCTCGTGAGTTCGCCATGGATCGTTTCGATACTGAACTATTTATTAAACTATTTAAATATCTTGCCAGATCAGTTCAATTAGTTCATCAAAAGATTTTATTGACATTCTCAAATAGTCAAAAAAAAATTTATCATACTTTCTTAAATTGGGATATAAAGTTACGAACTGACCATGTACTAGTCGGTCACTTAATATTGGATGCACCCAATACCGCCTTTTTCTTTTCTTTTTTTCAAGGAGCAACCACAGTAAACACACTTCTTCGTCGACCTCCATTTTCAGCAAACTGGCGTTATTCCCGCACGATAATCGCATAATAACCGCCGGTGTCTGAATAGCATCACAATTTTGCGGTTTCAAACCGTGCGATTCGTGAACGCGCGGTTCCCGCATGTCTGAACTAGCGCTTACTATCATAGTGCCCTTTCGCTTCAACACTGCTATGTACTTCAAAGTAGTACAACCTCACTCTTAAGTTTCTAAAACATAACAATATCCGCACCATAAAACGCCAATAGGTTTGCAGTACATCGATCTGAGCTACGGTGCAGTTCTGTGTTTTACGAGGGTGAACACAACGCCACTATGTAGTATGACACCGCAGTTCATGTAAGTGGTCAGCATTTAACTTTCGTTGCCGCCCCTTTGGGTTAGGAAAAGGGATAGGATGAGGAGTGGGATGAGGGAGAAGGAATAGGCCTCCAGCACTCTCACTCACCGAACAAAACGCAACAGTTTAGGTACTGATGCTTTACGTCGATTTTCTTTGAGTGTAAAAAAAGAAACAAAAATGTCTTCAACTATGTTATATTTTCACTGATTATTATATATCGAGCAAATCTACTGAGAGCGATGCTCAGTTCTTTAAAATAACGAACCAGGAATGAGGCGATCTAAATAAAAAAAAACAGCCCGGCCCAAAGCTTTGACAATATTTGTTTTGATAAGCAAGACTCTTCTACTCACAAAATATTATTATATAATATACAACTAATGTTAAAGACCTCGAAAGTGTCAATTCATATAGTATTATTATACAGATTAACACACAAGATATTTCGCCAAAAGAGTGATCCGAGAGGCTGCCCATAATGTCGACGAAAATCTCATTTTCGTCCAAAATATTGGTAACGCGAGAATCGCGATAAACCTAGCTTATCCCTTTGTAATAAATATCATGTACGTAACAATAATGGTGAAAACTGTATTAAAAAGCAATAAAATTCGACTATTCTCTAATAATACGAGACAAGGGATATTTATCTGATTTTACTATTAGCGATAATATATAGTCAGCGATAAATAAATAGTCGGCAACATAGTTATTGCCCGCTGAATAGGTGGAGTGACGATATACTCAAAGTGGCTGGCAGTGGTTTAGAAAAGTATAAGCATAGAAATTCTCAAGCTAGAGCCGTAGTCGCACAAATTGTAGTATTATGTAGTTACCTACCATGTGTAATGCAGGTAAGTGTTCCTTGCACCCACATTAAGGCTGCTACACACAGTGCCAGCGGCACAGGCCGCCGGCTTTTACTGCGCGACACGTGCCGCCGGCTTTTGGTGGGCGTCGGTGCCGCCAGCATCTGCCGTAGAAAGCCGCCGGGCATCATTCCAGTTGTATAGAACGACCACAGATAAGTAGCAAGGTGCAACACGCGCGGCCCGCCGGCCTACCCGGCGGCCATGCCGGCGACTCTGTGTGTCCAGTACTGTGTGGAGCCTTTAGGTATACAAAAGGTGCGACTACGGCTCTAGCTTGAGCATTTTTATACTCATACTTTCCTGGATTTATATCTGAATGAGCTATTCGGGATCCTGCCGTTTTGCCGAAAAGATTTTGACAAAATATCATTACCCAAACAAATTTTAGCAACCTTTTTTTTTATACCATTGCAATATTTCGAATGGTTGATTGAATCAGTTGAGAAAATTGTTGATCAGTCGTTGCCCTCCTGAGGATGCCTCGTGCAGAGGCGAAACACGTGTCGAAGAATAGTCGGCGCATACAGCGGGATACTGCAAGTCAGGTATCATCCTGGAAACCATACCATTCCTATATCCCTTATCCTTTTAGAGGAGTTCGGTATTTTCAACCTTTTTCTATTGCAATAGTTGGGGTGGTCAATCCGAGGGTGCGTGGTGGGTTCCTCTTTCCTTCCATTAGGTTATATTTCGAATGATTTTAGTACGCATATTTTTATTTGGTAAAATTTTACTTGGCAAAACATTAACAAGTATAATGTCACTAGCTGACCCGGCAAACGTTGTTTTGCAAAAATTTTTTTTTTTTTTGAAAAATTGATGTTGGCCTATTCTCATAGATACCGGATAAGCACAAAAAATTTCATCAAAATCGGTCAAGCCGTTTCGGAGGAGTATGGGAACGAAAACTGTGACACGAGAATTTTATATATTAGATTATGGCATTTGGTCTTTAATTAAATGGTTTATTACAGCAAACAATCTTTAGACAATAAACGTTTGGTGATATTAGTTTATTTATGGAAGTAGTTAGAGTAGGTTAATTATAAAAAAATGGTAAGGTTAGGTTAGGTTAGAACTGTGACCTCCTACGACTTACATTAATATAAAAAAGAGATTGTTTTTAGTAGGTTACCCGGAACTGAACTATTTAGATTAAGATAATTATTGATTTTGCGTAAAAACTGTTATTCCAACTGAAATATTTGACTAAATAAAAAATGTTAAAAGTACTAGTTGGTAAACAAGTCATAGTTTAAACGTTCATTGCCCAAACAAAATTAGGTTTGTATTACAATTTTTTGTGAATAGATTTTTTGCTAAGTAACAATTTGGCAAATGAAATTACGCGAAAAATTTTTTGGGAAGTGAAAATTTGTCAAATTCCTTTCGGTCAAACAAGGGAGAGCCGAGCTATTCACTTGTTTCGTCTTTTTAGACCTTCTTTTGTACGTAGTTAGAGGGTTAGAGTTTGTAAACTTTTTTTTTTTGCTGGCATGTTTGAAAATCTTCATCTTTTTTACTTGACATATTCCTTTCTCAGATTTATTTTATTGTACTTTTTTATTAATTAAGTAAAAAGGAGTAATCTTCTTACTTGGTGAAGAGTAGCAAATCACAAAGGGCAAAAACCGCTTTGTTTGCGATGAGTGGATTATAATATATTATTAAGAAGACCTTTACGTATATAACGCTTATACCGCGTGATAAAAAACCTATTCCCTATTTAGACGGTAAAACGAATACGGAACCCACACAGCAAGCCATGTAGCGATTTTATTTACCGTCCACCGCTATACATATTGACGTTCGAGGGATCTAAAGGGTGTAATCGGGTATATATGGACACACAAGAATGGGCATGAAATATTTTTTTCATTTTATCTACTGACGCGTTCGATCGTACATCGATAGGCGTAATTATTAAAGAAACAAACAGATGGTACCCAAACGAAGTAAATTACCTAAAGTCAATTCAACAAGATATACGAAACTTTACATCGATTTTTTTTATCGAATAAAGCATATTCTTATCGCGAGCACGAAGTAACGACAACAAACTAATATTATTTGCTCCAACAACAGAGATTTATCGTTTTTAATTTTCATTTTTTTATCAGTAAAAAGTTCTCTCGCCAAGATAAAGGTGACAGAATTAAATTTATAGCACAAATTAGTTTTTTTTTGTGCAGATTGTACATATTTTTATTCGTTGAAGCAAAGAGTGTCTTGGATGCAAACAAGCAAACATATTATAACATTTTAGAAATTGAAAACATTTATATGGGCTACGAGAGGCGTGTATGATACTAGTAAATTGACAAATGTCATTCTGTATCATTGTCAGAAGCATGATAGTATTCTTGCTTTCCATCCTTCAAATCATACGTTGCTCGATATAGATACAGCAGTGTACGTCTAACAGTCTAAAATGAACGAATTCATAGCGCCAAGCTGACTTTGTGGTAACACCAAAACCCAGGAACGAAATATACAATATTAAAGCTAAATAATACAATATTTAGTGAACATCTAATATGTATTGTTTAGTTACTTTAGGTAATTGAAACCTAACCACTGAAAGCGAATACGTCTGAAACAGCTAAAGTAAAACAGACGACCATAAATAACATAGTGATCTATTTCCCCGGACGTAATTCCTGTTGAATTTAGTCACAGACCGGTTAAATTATAATCACTTTAAAATAATGGAGGAGGGGGGGGGGGTGGAGGGATCCACAATTCACCCTTGGATTGCACTCCCAACTCTATCCATCCCTTTCTTCTGCAATAGAAAGAGATGAATAGAAACTAATACTTTGCTTGATGACCTCACTTTTTATGTCATTAAACTTCAAGTCAAATTAAGGAAATAATTTATTTTATTTCGGTGAGAAAACAACACTTGTGATTGTTAAAACAAATTTGACACCAAGTGTGGCTGTGATTACAATCCCGAAGAATATTATCGTCATTAAAGTTCGTATTGATATTTATATTGTCAATTGACAATTTTATGATTCTTGCCAACATTTTAATGTTGGTAATTAGAAAATAATGGTCATAGCAGGATATGAATGTCGTAACTTTTTCTTATCTTCGTATATATCTATGTCTCACGCCTATATCTCCGAAGTGGTAGGCAGATGCTACACCCACTTTTCGCCAGATTTATTTTAGTCCCACGTAATAAGAGACGAGCCTATTGCCCTACCGGGCACATTACCAGACTCCATGCTGCTACTGAGAATTTCCTAACGGAAAATCCAATAACACTTTTCCCATCCCGGGAATCGAACCTGGCACCCCCCAATCAAAAATTAAAAACAAATTATGTAATTCATCGTTTTGTAATACAGGAAAAGATGCTCTTTTACAATCACTAAAAACTTAAGCTATTTTTAATTCTGTGTATTTTTACTAAAGTTTTCAGTTCAGAGACATGTACCAATGAATAAAACAACTTCTTGTAAAACTATATAAAAATTAACTCGTTCTTTTGGTAGTAGCTTGTAACCCTATTAATTATATGTATGCTTATATTTTTAAGCGTCAGACAATATCCTACATTTTACTCGCTTAACAGCCCCTTTTTCTTTGTCCTTAAAATAGTATTTTTTTATAGATTCACGTCTGTATCCCAGAAGGGGTAGGCAGAAGTGTAATTTTACAACCACATTTCGTCATCTTCTAAATTTGTAGGTCGCACTAGGGGCGAGCCTATTACCGCTACCGGGCACATTACCAGACTCCGTGCTGCTACTGAGAATTGGGAAAAACTCAGTAACACTTTTGCCCAACCCGGGAATCGAACCCGGGAGGAGGAGTGGAGGCTGTCTTAAAAAAATAAGAAAAGATGAAAGAAAATGAAATGATAAGAAAAGCAATGACTCTAAGTATAAACTCTGAGTATCTTTTTCTCAAGAGTTCATTTAATTAGGAAATGCCGAGAATAGCGTTTTGACTTGTATAAGACTTATAACCAACGAAAATGCAGAGTTATTTCTTTATGTCGAAATTATCCTTTCTATAATATCACAAAGCAGAAAGCTGTGAAATAGAAATAAAAGTTCCACTTAAACTGATTAATTGACTGACTGATACATCGAGCCCCGTACAAAATACACACACTCGTCTATTTTCAACAACACTCAATTTTACGGTCCAAATTTAATATGGACATTTAAAATGGAACACTATGTTTTGCTAACAATGCTAGTGATTTTGTTGTGGATGACTTTACTAAAAGGTTATTGCTCTCTTGTTTACTTCGATAAAACCGAAAAGAGACAAAAACAAGACCTGCCAAATTTAGTACGATACACATTTTCTAGGTTATTGTTGGTGACATGTCGAGACGTGTTAACAAAATCGCGCCTTCAATGACTTCGAAATAGTTTGTATCTATTTAGTTTAATCTAGTTTGACCTGTCTGAAATTTCACCTTGCCGTTGAATTTATCATTGTTCTAACCTTATCACAGTTGCCAATACTTTCGCCAAGGAAACACCTCACACTTGGTTTGCTTTCTAGTTTCAAATTTCATAGAATGTTAGCTTATCCAGAATGATTTCTATCGATGGCATATGAAGATAGTTTTTAAGGACATCTTGCAGGCTAGGATTAAACATCTTGTGTCGCGGATATACAAACATTCAATCAACGGACACAAAACAACAGTCAAACTCGAATCAACAATTTGTGGATCACACAAAGTGTTATCTCGTATAGGGATCGAACTCACAACCCTCAGTGCAGTGCTAAACGCCACTTAAGTTAGTTCCTTACAGTGAAAGAAATAATCCGACCAAATAAAAAATACATGCCCGTACCAAGACGACTACCTTATTCCACCACCTGCACATCATCAGCCCTTTATACTGTCCCACTGCTGGGCACGGGCCTCATCTCACTATGAGAAGGATAAGGCCATAGTCCACCACGCTGGACAAGTGCGAGTTGACAGACTTCACATGTCTTTCGAGAACATTATGGAGAACTCTCAGACATGCAGGTTTCCTCACTATGTTTTCCTTCAAAGATAAGCAAGCGATAATTACCAATTTAATACGCACTTAACTTCGAAAAGTCATTGGTGCGTGCCGTGGATTCGAACCCGAGACCCTCTGCGTTGCAATCCGTCGGTCTCTCCACTTGGCTATCGCTGCTTGCACTCGGCTATGGCTGCTTGTACCACCTGTACAGCCGAATCACACCGCACCGCACCGCATACAAAGTATTCTTATACCATTAAAACTGTTTGGTTGAATTCAGTGAAAATACACATTCAAAATCAATGTGGCTATTTTTAGCTCTTTGTATAATAAATTCTCAATTTATATCCAGCCATATCCGTGTTTGCCCATTCTAAAGCGTACGAAAGGTACATTTAGATGCTAAAACGGGACTCAACTTCTCTTTTAAAACACCACTAATATTGTTATTTATGAAGTTATTTGTTCTATGTATATCTGTGTTTGCTGAAATATATTGCTTAACGTTTGTAGAAACAGCTGTGTTTATTTTAAATATTGTGCACTGCAGTTGTGACTCGCTCTCACAAAAACAGAGTGCAGAGAGCTCGTGAAATATTATAATTACTAATGTATTACAGAGAATCTTTCATGGCAAATAAGCAGAGAATCAGTTAAGTAATTTATATTGATTTTATCGTATGTTCATTTCTAAATGACGACCAGTTGGCGCAGCGGGAGTGTAAGCGACTGCTACGCTACGCGGAAGGTCGCGGGTTCGATTCCCGCTCAAGACAAACATTTGTGTGCATGAACATGGATGTTTGTCTTGGTCTGGTGTTTCTATGTATAATATGTATGTATTTACAAAAAAAAAGTATATATGTATGTTTATCCATTATCTAGTACCCATAGTACAAGCTCTGCTTAGTTTGGGACTAGATGGTGATGTGTGTATGTGGTACAATATTATTATTATTATTAAAAAAAATACTACAATATTATTGGTGTAATGGATACGCAAAGATGATTGAGCAAAAAGTGTATTTCTCTAGCTATAAGTGGGATCCACAGACCAGGATAATCTTGCCCAGTGGGCTGCAGACCGAGTTGTCAAGTACTTTTTGAACTCATTTAAAACCAGTGACTATAAATTGTAAATTATAGAACTATTCTATAATTTACAAAAGATCCATAATACAACGAACTCTTGCGTAGCCGTGGGATTATGAATTTCACATCAAAAACTTACCGTCTTCAATCTACTTTACTATTATACTGCATTTAAAGTTAGGGTAAGACCACGCTGGATTTCAGGCCACACTTTGTTACTTGTCAAAATAGAATGTACAAAAATAAATTCACGAAAGAAGCGAATCTACACCGAATGGCAGTAGCACTGAGCGAACTGCAATACGAGACAATGTAAAAACTTATAGGTATTTTATAACATATTATAAGCGTAGACTGCTTAATATTTTCTTGGGTTTACGCGAATGTTACACATTGAAATTAAACTACAGTTTACGGATTTTATCGCGTTATATTACTTTCACTGGTTATTTGTTATTACATTTAAACCGAAAGATCTAGAAACTACATTTTTATTACTAGCCGACGTTTCGAATTCTTTACAGGATTCATGTTCACGGCAGACTGAGGTGATATTTGTCTTTGTCTTGAATTTAAAAGTTATCACAAAGTACCCGAACATTTTTCAACTATTGGTGTTACTATCTACGCAGAATCTAGATCTTTCGGTTTAAATGTAATAACAAATAACCAGTGAACGTAATATAACGCGATAAAATCCGTAAACTGTAGTTTAATTTCAATACGTAGACTGCTTCCTTACTCCAGTGGCTAGCGTATCCGTCTGCAGATTGGGATGTCTCAGATTTGATTCCCGGATCGGGAAAAAGTGTTAATGAGTTAGTCCGAATTTTCGGTAACACATTGCCAGACTCCGTAGTCTGGCAATGTGCCCGGTAATGGCAATAGGCTCGCCACCTATGACGTGGGATCTAAAATTCAGGGATACAGGCATGACGCTATAAAATATAGATAAGCATGAATTAAGTGATGGAACTCGGATTTAATATAAAAAAAATACTTTATTAAATTATTACAGCGTAACAGTGTATTAAAGATCTAAAATAGTAATCGTTAAAACTAGATTGACAATGGTATTTAATTAATTAATGCTAAGATGACAATATACTTAACTAGAGCATTTGGAGGGGAGAGATGTGCTGGCAAAGCTAATATTATTAGGTTCCGTAACCTTAACTCCTCCCTCCCTAGGTGAGAAATTGTCTAGAGGCAGCTGTGTTGGCTCTGGACAATTTCGATTACAAACTACCTTGGTATGGAAACCACATTTATACAATATAAATCCTATTATTAAAACTATTATTACTACATATATTCGTAGTGTCCATACACTTATCTGGTCACTTATAATTTAACTTTGGATCTCACTAACACTGGCACTATATTTCGCTCTGGTTAACAAGTCCTTGATGTCGCCGAGGTCCACGCCCCGAAGGTCCATCTGCTTGGCTGGCGGGACAGCGTCACCACGAAGCTCAGGCATCTGTACTGGTGGCAGGCTGAAGAATACTGAGCTGCCATTGGTAGGTGTAGTAATATATGTGTCTGCAATCTGCAACGAACAACGCTGGCTTGGCAGAAGAATGTACGTGCCTCGTAGGTTGTACTTCCTTGTCTCATCGTTACAGTATTCTGTTGCTGTGATTTCCTTTTCTGAATAGATCAGCCAATGGTTGTCTGACACAGGCTGAACTTTGGTTTCCTCAATCTGCACCTGGTATTGTTGACATTCACTGAAATTCCCTTTCAAAAGCATCAGTTGTTCAATACACGTCTCAGTGTGGTATTGTAATACGTTCTCCTCTGTGCATAGATATTGTAGATCATCTATTTCTCTGCAGGTATCTACTACGGACCTGTATTTCATTCTGTTCACTATTAGGTATGGGTATTTAGGAATAATGGCAAAGGTTTTATGTTTGGAAGGGTTGTATATTGCAATGGGAACAACTTTATAGTAAATATATGTGTTTTTATGTATTAATGGGATTTCTAATATAAATACCACTTTATTACTATCTACATACCCTTTAATTTCTATAGTTCCTTCTAATTTTACTAAATACTTATGACTTACTGGGTAAATTAATTGACTATGTTTTTGAACTTCTTTTAATATATCAAATAACTCTGTTGTATTTACTATAGATTGATGTAATATATGCATTTTACTAAAAGCTATAGCAGTTTCGATCTCGTATATAATTGTATAAATAGTACGAAAATTATTAAATATCTGGTTCAAACTATTCATGATCGTGACTAAATTCGAATACTTGGTTTGATTCTGAAGAAGTGACTGTAATTGTCTGATTTTATAGTTTAAATGTTTAGTATTAAAATTAATATCATCTGAAACGTTTACCAATTTATCAAAAGCCTTCTGCATTAACGAAACTTTCCGTTCCACTGAGTGTTCTCTATTATTTAATTTACTTATCTCTAAATCATATTTTCTAGCGTCTTCCGAATCTAAATTTCCCGTAATTACCTTTATAACTGACCCAAGAGGGTTGAGAATACCTCTTTTAACCCTAGTAGTTGGCATAATCTGATGTAACCTATCCCTAGTTAAATCGATAAAAGATTCTATCTGAATTGATAATCCCATAAGTTCTCTATATGTTTCACTATTGCTAGTAGTAATTAATTTTAATTTAGTATATTCTTCTTTATTATTATCTATTTGTAAAACTAATGAATTTAAATCTATGGTCTTAATAATACTCCAGTGACTACTCTTCATCAGAGCTGTTCCAATCTTCATCGGAGCTATCCCGGGATTTTGATCTATTTTCTGGATATTCAAAGTTGTCCCTTGATCCACTAGGACGAGCAGGATCAACCACCATCTGTGGAGGGCGTTTTACGTTTTTTATTGCTACTCTAGTGTTTCTATTCTTAAGCTTTACTGGAACAATATTTCTATTTACGTTACCTATAACTTGAGCTTTCTCATAACGTGGTAGTTCTTTAGCTTTCCTAGTTCTCGTATTTTTCATAAAGACAGTTTCACCTTGTTGAATTGTCGGGGGTTCTTCACCACCTTTCTTGTCCCTAACTTGCGACTTATTACCTATCATTTGACAGCTTAAATGTTCATAAAGAGTTTTCAATCGTTTACGATGATCTTGTAAAATTTTCTGCATTAAGTTCTTATCTCTATCTATATCGAAAGCATTACCCGATTCTGTATGCCCGAAAACAACTTCGAACGGTGTAAAATTTGTGGCACTATGAATAGTGTTGTTATAACCTAAAATTGCATAAGTCATAATAGAAGCAGCATCTAGACTACTTTGTTCATATCTTGCCAGCCTATAGATTTCAATTATTGTCGAATGGAACCGTTCAACTATCGCCATCGAGTTGGGGTTATTGGGGGTCCCTATGTGCTGCTCAATTTTATACAAACTTAACATTTCCTTTATTAATTCGTTATTAAATTCTGTTCCAGAATCACTACTTATCTTCTTTGGAATTCCGTACATACTAAAATATTTTATCAAAGCTCTCACCTATCTCAGGGGTACTTTTATTGGGAATATGTATTGCTTGACCAAGTTTACTAAATGAATCGACAGCCGTTAAATACTGATTCTTTTCTATATATAATAGGTCTATAAAAACTTCTTGTTAAGGACTATCTGGCGTTTGCGTTAGTTGAATATATGGTTTTATGGGTTTTCTATCATACTTCATCTTACGACATTCCTCACATGCATTAATGATAGCACTAATAGTTTCCTTCATATTACTCCACCAATAATTTCTTTTTAGTTTCGTTAGAGTCTCTCTAATTCCCCTATGACAAGTTTTTCCTTGATGATACTTTATTACTAAATCTTTCTGATCATTTTCATCCGTAACATTCACCACTCTTTCAGTACATTCTATGAAATTTTGTGTTCCTTTTTTATATAAAGAAGTTATGACGTTTGCAAAAGTTGGTCTAAAAGCATGATCCTCAAAGTAAATGAAATATTTATTTTTATAATCTATGTATTCCTTAAGGAAACGTTTTACTAATTCGCTATTATTTAAAGGTAAATGTACTTCTAATATCTTTTGCTTTGAATTTGAGATGTCTTTTACACCAATATCATCTTTAAACCAAGTAAAAACATGAACTTAGTATCTATCGCTTCATTGAGGATCGGTATACCTTCATGTTCTCTATTAGAAATAGAATTTGCGGTAGCGCCATCACTTTCTGAATCCGATAACTCCATAGGTTCAACTTCCAGTTCTTTACTACTAAGACGAGCAATTTCATTTTCTTCTTCTTTCTCTTAGCGTTATCCCAGTCTCAATCTGGGGTCCGCTTACTAGTCTAACCGGATTTGGCTGAATATTAGCTTTTCCACAGAGCGACTGCCTGTCTGACCTCCGCAACCCGAAGGGATAGCGATATTCCATGGTTTAGACTAGTGTCAGTTTATTTAGAAGGTACTGACGCCCTGTAACGACTGTCAAAGATCTTCATGACAACCGGGACCCACGGCTTAACGTGCTCTCCGAGGCACGGGACAAGCGATAATTAACAATTCAATACGCACATAACTCCGAAAAGTCATTGGTGCGCGCCGTAGATTCGAACCCGATACCCTCTGCATGGCAGTCTGTTGGTATATCCACTCGGCTATCGCTGCCTCATGTTAGGAATGCCTCTGCAATTTCATTTTCTAAATCTCTCAAATGTTCTTGTAACTTTAGTTCTTTTTCATCTACATTTACAATTACTGATTCACAATCTTCGTTCAAAGCATTAATTTTAACACGAGATAAGGCATCAGCGTTTGTATTCTGTTTACCTTTTTTATACTGAATATCAAACTGGTAGTCTTGTAACCTTAATCTCCAACGAGTTAATTTGCTATTAGGTTCTTTGAGTGAATTTAACCTTGCTAACGGTCTATGATCAGTATAAATAATGAACTTTCTGCCATATAAGTAGGGTCTGAAGTATTTTACTACCCAAACTATGGCTAAAAGTTCCTTCTCTATGGTACTATACCTAGATTCTGTATCACTTAATTTTCTACTGGCATATGCCATTGGCTTATCAGAGCCTACAATACCTTGCGATAACACCGCACCGACTGCAAAATTGGAAGCATCAGTAGTTAGTATGAAGGGTTTACTAAAATCAGGAAACTGTAGCAAAGGTGCGTTTGTTAGCAACTCTTTGCAAGTCTCAAAACTCTTTTTATAAGTTTCGTCTAAAACAATATTTCTACCTTTTTTTAAACATGCTGTTAGAGGTGCTGTTATCTTAGCGAAATCTTTGACGAACTTCCTATAGTATCCTATCAATCCCAAGAAACTTTTGATTTCGGTAACTGTTTTGGGTAATGGATACTTCAAAATGGCATCTATCTTATCGTTATTGGGCTTAAGGCCATCCTTAGTTATGGTGTGTCCTAAGTACATTACTTCTTTACGCAAAAATTCGGACTTATCCAGTTGGACTTTTAAATTAGTTTTTCTCAAACGGTCAAAAATTGCTCTAAGTTTGTTTACATGTTCCTGGAGGCTGGTTGAGAATATGATGACGTCATCAAGGTACACCAGGCAATGTATACCCTGTAGGCCTCTAAGAACATTGTCCATTGCTCTTTGAAAAGTAGCAGGAGCTGTCTTCAAACCAAAGGGCATTCTATTAAATTCATACAAGCCAAAAGGTGTTGCAAATGCAGTTTTCTGCCTATCCTCTTTCTGTACTTCCAGTTGATGGTACCCTGATGCTAAATCTAGTGTTGAGAAGTACATACTCTTGCCTAACTTATCAAAAAGGTCATTAATATTTGGCATAGGATATTTATCGTCAACTGTTATTTCGTTAAGACGCCTATAATCGACCACCATTCGCCATTTCTGTTTCCCGGATGCATCTAACTTTTTTGCTACTAAATGGACCGGTGCACTCCAAGGAGAATGAGATTCTCGTATTACATCGTCCTTTAATAACTTGTCTACCTGACGCCTAATTTCTTTTGTTTGGGATGGCGGCAATCTATACGCCTTAACATTAATTGGATCCTCGTTAATCGTCCTAATCTTATGTTTAACTTCATTTGAGAAAGATAATGGTATGTCCTCGCAATAAAAAATATCCTTATATTCATTACAGATGTCCCAAATCGCCTTTCTTTCCTCTTCGTTCATATGTTCCAATCGCAACTTATTTAAATTATTTGATAATAATTCATTCAACTTATTCCTATCAGAAACCATATGATTAACCGAAATCTCGGCCGGTATATAAGGTTCAACCTTAAATGGGCTCGTGACGGTCAAAGTCATTTCGATATCCTTACAATTTTGAATAACTGTATACGCGAAACCATTTACGCAGTTAACTAAGGCACATGGCATCCTAACTCCTTCCGTAAATTCCTTAAAATCTAATAGGGCATCACCGTTTTTTAAGGATACTGGCAAACTTACTTTTAATTCGCTCCTGGGCGGTATAGTGTATGTTTCCTTTTTTTCTAGCGAGTAAACAAACGGTATGCTACCGCATTTAGTATACAAAGTCAATGATTTGTAATCGACCTTAGCATCCAATTGTTTTAATAAATTACTGCCTATTAGACCATCGTTATCATTAGCAACGGTGTAAATATAAAACTTATGCGTTTCGTTACAGTTAAAAATATTTGGCAAAGGAACAACGGCCACCTCAGAATGAATACTATTCCCATGGGTACTCACTACCTCGAAGGGTTCTTTGTAAATATTATTTTTAAAATATTTTATAGCTAAACCTGTGTTGATAAACGACCTAGTACTACCTGAATCTATCATAAAAACTGCATTACCCAGTTCTGGTATAATAATGTGTGGTAATGAGCGATAATTATTACAATTTAAAACTATTTTTTCTCTCTGCTTGAGGCTTGAATGAAAAAATTTTGCACTGAATTGCTATCGTTAGACGTACTTGGCTGTGGTTCCGAATCGATTTCATTATTATTATACATCATAAATGAATCATTATTTGTATAATTAACACGTCTAGAACTGGCAGTTCGCATCGTAACATCGGTGTTTGACCCTGTCTTTGCAAACTGTGCATTATGCGTCGGCGACGACGACGACGGAATGTGCTGACTCTGCCACTGCGCTGGTCTAGTTACATGCGGCCACCGATTTAAATTATTTTGAGCATTGTTAAATTTAAAATTATTGTTTCTAAATTGCGACGAGTTATTATGCGAATTAAAACCTGAATCGTTCTGTGAATTCGACTGATTGTTGCTAACCTGGGGCTTGTTAGGTGCATATGTGCCGGACAACTGCCTCGACTGATAGTTTTGCCGTTGAGAGGTGTTATGAAATGATTTTTTAAAAGGGTTTTTCATGTCATAAACCGTTTCAAAGTTTACTTCTTCCAACACAATTCTCAATGCACTTTCTAAGTTATTAACGTTTCGTAAACGTACTAATTTAACTAAATGAGATGGTAAATTATAAAGGAAAACATTCAGTGAAGTATTATTATAAATATGATGTTTCGCTTGTCGTAAAGTAGCATCGTTTATCGTTTCGTTTACTTTAGCGATTAATATACTGCGAATATTCTGAATCCTATGGCAAAAATCTAAATAACTTTCCTTATATTGAATTTTCAGCGATTCTAATTCTAATACTAAACATTCTTCGGTTCTAGGGTCACCAAAATGTTCTGACAATAAAGTTTTTAATTCATGCCAAGTATCAATTTGGTCCCTTTCTCCTACTAAATAAGCTGCTTCACCTGAGACCCTACTAGTAATTACATGGAACAAATATTCGTTTTGTGATTCGCCACCCTGGAAGGTGTTTAAAATGTACTCACATTTTTTAATAAAAAGTGGGAGCTGTCTCGCGTCTCCACCAAATACTGGGATAATTTTTATGAGTTCAGCTGAAACTTTCTCGATACGATCCATTTCTAACTAAATATTCCACACACAATATAAACAAATAGAGAAAAAAATTGCCTAAATATTTTATCACGAGATATAGATCGTAATAAAATTAAATGTTATCACGGCGTTTTCTAATCCCTAATAACACACAAAAAAATATATCCTAAAGAATTTTACCACGGGATATAGATTGTAATAAAATTTTATGTTATTACGGCGTTTTCCAATCCCTAATAACACACATACACATATATTTAAAACAAAGAGGATAAAATATAAAGGAAAAGTGAAAGGATAGTGAAAAGTTTTACTCACAGTCCCGTAGCTTCTCCCATCTCCTTGCTGGATTACCACGATAACACACTGCGTCAGCCTCTTGAGTTGAAACTTAATAAATTTATTTGTTCGGCGATCTCTGCTAAACCGTAGAGACAGACGTTAAACTGTACTTGGTAGATTTTGATACGGTACAGAGTAACTGCAGAGATCCTACCGGCTGCGCCAATTAAGTGATGGAACTCGGATTTAATATAAAAAAAATACTTTATTTAATTATTACAGCGTAACAGTGTATTAAAGATCTAAAATAGTAATCGTTAAAACTAGATTGACAATGGTATTTATAATTAATTAATGCTAAGGTGACAATATACTTAACTAGAGCATTTGGAGGGGAGAGATGTGCTGGCAAAGCTAATATTATTAGGTTCCGTAACCTTAACTCATGCGTATCAGTAGTTTGTTTGCTTTATATGCTGTAGTACCTACTTCGGGGTCAGATAGTCCCAAGATATTAGTGCTAGTTCAGACACGGCGGGATCCGCGCGATTTCAGAATCGCATGGAAATCGCGCGAGTCTTATTTGTATGAGTTATTAAGTAATCGTTCAGACATAACCGCGCGGTCAATCAAGCCGCGCGGTTACCGCAACCCGACCGCCAGAAAATAGAATCGCGCTGCTCCCGCGCGTTTCTATTACTATGGAGTCTTTACTTCGCGTTCAGTTGCGTTGCGGATACCGCGCGGTTAGCACGTCACAGCTCGTGAGTTCGCCATGGATCGTTTCGATACTGAACTATTTATTAAACTATTTAAATATCTTGCCAGATCAGTTCAATTAGTTCATCAAAAGATTTTATTGACATTCTCAAATAGTCAAAAAAAAATTTATCATACTTTCTTAAATTGGGATATAAAGTTACGAACTGACCATGTACTAGTCGGTCACTTAATATTGGATGCACCCAATACCGCCTTTTTCTTTTCTTTTTTTCAAGGAGCAACCACAGTAAACACACTTCTTCGTCGACCTCCATTTTCAGCAAACTGGCGTTATTCCCGCACGATAATCGCATAATAACCGCCGGTGTCTGAATAGCATCACAATTTTGCGGTTTCAAACCGTGCGATTCGTGAACGCGCGGTTCCCGCATGTCTGAACTAGCGCTTACTATCATAGTGCCCTTTCGCTTCAACACTGCTATGTACTTCAAAGTAGTACAACCTCACTCTTAAGTTTCTAAAACATAACAATATCCGCACCATAAAACGCCAATAGGTTTGCAGTACATCGATCTGAGCTACGGTGCAGTTCTGTGTTTTACGAGGGTGAACACAACGCCACTATGTAGTATGACACCGCAGTTCATGTAAGTGGTCAGCATTTAACTTTCGTTGCCGCCCCTTTGGGTTAGGAAAAGGGATAGGATGAGGAGTGGGATGAGGGAGAAGGAATAGGCCTCCAGCACTCTCACTCACCGAACAAAACGCAACAGTTTAGGTACTGATGCTTTACGTCGATTTTCTTTGAGTGTAAAAAAAGAAACAAAAATGTCTTCAACTATGTTATATTTTCACTGATTATTATATATCGAGCAAATCTACTGAGAGCGATGCTCAGTTCTTTAAAATAACGAACCAGGAATGAGGCGATCTAAATAAAAAAAAACAGCCCGGCCCAAAGCTTTGACAATATTTGTTTTGATAAGCAAGACTCTTCTACTCACAAAATATTATTATATAATATACAACTAATGTTAAAGACCTCGAAAGTGTCAATTCATATAGTATTATTATACAGATTAACACACAAGATATTTCGCCAAAAGAGTGATCCGAGAGGCTGCCCATAATGTCGACGAAAATCTCATTTTCGTCCAAAATATTGGTAACGCGAGAATCGCGATAAACCTAGCTTATCCCTTTGTAATAAATATCATGTACGTAACAATAATGGTGAAAACTGTATTAAAAAGCAATAAAATTCGACTATTCTCTAATAATACGAGACAAGGGATATTTATCTGATTTTACTATTAGCGATAATATATAGTCAGCGATAAATAAATAGTCGGCAACATAGTTATTGCCCGCTGAATAGGTGGAGTGACGATATACTCAAAGTGGCTGGCAGTGGTTTAGAAAAGTATAAGCATAGAAATTCTCAAGCTAGAGCCGTAGTCGCACAAATTGTAGTATTATGTAGTTACCTACCATGTGTAATGCAGGTAAGTGTTCCTTGCACCCACATTAAGGCTGCTACACACAGTGCCAGCGGCACAGGCCGCCGGCTTTTACTGCGCGACACGTGCCGCCGGCTTTTGGTGGGCGTCGGTGCCGCCAGCATCTGCCGTAGAAAGCCGCCGGGCATCATTCCAGTTGTATAGAACGACCACAGATAAGTAGCAAGGTGCAACACGCGCGGCCCGCCGGCCTACCCGGCGGCCATGCCGGCGACTCTGTGTGTCCAGTACTGTGTGGAGCCTTTAGGTATACAAAAGGTGCGACTACGGCTCTAGCTTGAGCATTTTTATACTCATACTTTCCTGGATTTATATCTGAATGAGCTATTCGGGATCCTGCCGTTTTGCCGAAAAGATTTTGACAAAATATCATTACCCAAACAAATTTTAGCAACCTTTTTTTTTATACCATTGCAATATTTCGAATGGTTGATTGAATCAGTTGAGAAAATTGTTGATCAGTCGTTGCCCTCCTGAGGATGCCTCGTGCAGAGGCGAAACACGTGTCGAAGAATAGTCGGCGCATACAGCGGGATACTGCAAGTCAGGTATCATCCTGGAAACCATACCATTCCTATATCCCTTATCCTTTTAGAGGAGTTCGGTATTTTCAACCTTTTTCTATTGCAATAGTTGGGGTGGTCAATCCGAGGGTGCGTGGTGGGTTCCTCTTTCCTTCCATTAGGTTATATTTCGAATGATTTTAGTACGCATATTTTTATTTGGTAAAATTTTACTTGGCAAAACATTAACAAGTATAATGTCACTAGCTGACCCGGCAAACGTTGTTTTGCAAAAATTTTTTTTTTTTTTGAAAAATTGATGTTGGCCTATTCTCATAGATACCGGATAAGCACAAAAAATTTCATCAAAATCGGTCAAGCCGTTTCGGAGGAGTATGGGAACGAAAACTGTGACACGAGAATTTTATATATTAGATTATGGCATTTGGTCTTTAATTAAATGGTTTATTACAGCAAACAATCTTTAGACAATAAACGTTTGGTGATATTAGTTTATTTATGGAAGTAGTTAGAGTAGGTTAATTATAAAAAAATGGTAAGGTTAGGTTAGGTTAGAACTGTGACCTCCTACGACTTACATTAATATAAAAAAGAGATTGTTTTTAGTAGGTTACCCGGAACTGAACTATTTAGATTAAGATAATTATTGATTTTGCGTAAAAACTGTTATTCCAACTGAAATATTTGACTAAATAAAAAATGTTAAAAGTACTAGTTGGTAAACAAGTCATAGTTTAAACGTTCATTGCCCAAACAAAATTAGGTTTGTATTACAATTTTTTGTGAATAGATTTTTTGCTAAGTAACAATTTGGCAAATGAAATTACGCGAAAAATTTTTTGGGAAGTGAAAATTTGTCAAATTCCTTTCGGTCAAACAAGGGAGAGCCGAGCTATTCACTTGTTTCGTCTTTTTAGACCTTCTTTTGTACGTAGTTAGAGGGTTAGAGTTTGTAAACTTTTTTTTTTGCTGGCATGTTTGAAAATCTTCATCTTTTTTACTTGACATATTCCTTTCTCAGATTTATTTTATTGTACTTTTTTATTAATTAAGTAAAAAGGAGTAATCTTCTTACTTGGTGAAGAGTAGCAAATCACAAAGGGCAAAAACCGCTTTGTTTGCGATGAGTGGATTATAATATATTATTAAGAAGACCTTTACGTATATAACGCTTATACCGCGTGATAAAAAACCTATTCCCTATTTAGACGGTAAAACGAATACGGAACCCACACAGCAAGCCATGTAGCGATTTTATTTACCGTCCACCGCTATACATATTGACGTTCGAGGGATCTAAAGGGTGTAATCGGGTATATATGGACACACAAGAATGGGCATGAAATATTTTTTTCATTTTATCTACTGACGCGTTCGATCGTACATCGATAGGCGTAATTATTATGTTGCAGTCAGTGCACGGGATTTTTATATTTGTCGTAACTTTATTATAGTAAAAGGGAGATTTTACAATATGGTTTAGAGGTACTGTTCGGTACAGTTGAATAGAAATTTAAAGTACAGTTGAGTGCAGATTGCGTTGTAGTTTGATTGATTGCTTCAGCAGTGAGTTGAATGTTGGATTAATTCTGCATTGAATAAAAAAATGAGTGATTTACAAAATGTAGTTTGTAGAAATCTGAGGGAAGTTTTCTCTCTTTTTATGACTCGAGAGGTTTCTGTAATCCTAAAAATATTAGTCATGATCAACAACAAAGGATCATAATTATGACTGGCTCGTCTAGAGTCATTCGGGGTAACCGTACGCACTGTGGATATCTCCGGAACGGGTTGTGGAGGAGGGGCGGTTCCTTCGGGTGAAACAAGAACGCCGAAGTGGCGTACTAGTTGCGACACGACACTACGACGCGTCACTTATCGTTTACTTTTTATTCGAAAATAATTACGTTTCCTAGTTTCATTGATAATTTTTGGCATTTTGACAAACCCTGTCACGTCTACGTTTGTGATCCAGTAATGGTAACTAATATTTTGTTTGATAATTAGCATATTCTTGTAAAGCTATGAGAAGTTATTTTGATTATGGTTTGGGTGTTTGGTTATGTTTGGTTCCTAAACTTGTATCAAGTTTTAATGAAGTGTGCGCGGGTTAGTATGCGCACGCGTACCCTTACCCATGAGCAATATATTAGAACAATATAGAGTCTTTAATTAATTCACTGAATAAGTTTTCTATACAAATCTTCAAGGTGCTAATACATTTTTTTTAAGTGGCGCTGTTAATCATCATGCCACGAACATATATTAGGAAAAGACCTGAACTAGCACCAGTGACAGAACTCCAAATTGCTAAGACTAAACAGCATACCCGAAATAGCAAAAGTAAGAGAGCTGCTGCAGCTGCCAATGCCATTGATATCAGTGAATCCTGTCTGCGCAAAAGACTTAAACTGGATAAAGCTGCACATTCAATGGGTCGCTTTAAGATAACATTAAATATTAAAGAAGCGGCAGAATTTTTAATTCATTGCATGAAAATGGATGAAATACCTATATTTCGGACTAACAATAAATACAGTAACAATTAACAGTAAGAACTTCGAGAAAAATGTAGACAAAAAATATTATTTTCTAATTGTTTTTGTGTTATACTAAGGAATGCGTTTTCTTATCCCATATGCGTTTACTTACCCCACAGGGGTGGTGCGCACGGTTACCCGTCTAAAAGTGCTCACATTTGCCCCGAATGACTCTACTAGTTAGTGATTTAGCTGCTATATTGGTCGAGGGTCCATATTAGCCAAAAATATTTGCCTAATATAGGTCTACCATAAGGCTCTTTACGTTGACGAGTCTGGAGCCGCCCACATTCAGCTGTTTCTCTCTATAGTCCTTCTAGCGGAACATTATATGCACCTTACATATCAATAAATTCGGCAAATTTACAGACAGTTTAACTTGTCATGTGTCATATCAGCGAAACATACATGATATTATAGCTAGCGAAAGGGTAAAAGGAGCAAAAGAAGGAAAGGGAAATTTGACTTCAAGCCCTATCAACCCGTCTAGCCAGGGTGTTATAGTAGGGCAAATCTCAAATTTGGTTACACATATTAGGAGAAGGCTAAGTCTAGCAGTGGAATGTGAAAGGTTGTAATAGCATTAAAGGGTTAGTTAGATACATTAATAATTAATCCTTTGGGAGCATTTAACCGATCCTAAATATATCTAGTTATAAATAGAATATTATCTTCATATATTCTCAAATATTTTACCCGTCCAATTTCACTTCGTAAATTGGCTATAAACGTTTAATATATCTCAGAGGTACATTTATAAAACGATGATAAATGGCTTTTGCTAAGACTAGAATATTCACTTCAAAAAAATTCAACATCTACGTGATGAAAATTTTAAGCTAATCTTATATTTCTTTCGAAAAATATACTGTACTATAAATACTTGCTGATTTATTAGTAGTTGTCGATTCTGTGAAATTAAAGTCTTAAAAGGGTTCGTCACTTAAGAAAATATTAGGTACTAGCACTTTTAGTTAAAATTATAAGAATTGTCTTCATGGAAAAGTAAATCTTTTTGCCTATAATATTGAAATGAGCAAGTATGAAACTATCGAATCCAGATTCATTCAAATCTAATTCTCAGATCAGATCAACGCATCTGCATAATTATTATGCACACGATTACAAGTAAATACTAAACCTAACTAAAAAGCATGCTTATTTATTTAAATATTAATCTTCTACCACATTCACACAACACAATCTAGTCCCAAACTAAGCAGAGGTTTTAATATGGGTACCAGACGATGGATAAACATTCATATAATACTGTTTTTAGTAAATAAATATAGTCATACATATTATACATAAATGTTTCTATGTATAATATGTATGACTGTATTTATTTACCAGATCAAGACAAAAATCTATATTCACGTACACAAATGTTTGACTTGAGCGGGAATCGAACCCGTGACCTTCGGCGTTGCAGTCGCTTACTCTCCTGCTTCACCAACCGGTTGTCAAATACTAATTATCTATCAATAAAAATCAGCTTACATTAGAACGAGTGGAATATAACTACACGTTAACTGCCATAGCATAATTTGAAAGACGGCAATTTCTTTTTTCTGTTTTTTGGTGTTATATCGACATAAATTACATTATATGAATATTTTTTACTTTTTTTGATAATTATAACATAAAATAGGACAACAATAAATATTTAAGGTATATGTGACTGACGAAGCCCAATCGGGAGAAAATATAGCCATTGCGCCATGTCAGGCATTTTGTTAGGCATTTTGTCAGGCATCGTACATCGAAGAACATAAAAAAAATTAACATGTTTTGTTTTTTTTTTTGTTTTTTTTTTTTATTCTAATCTTACTATTTAATCATTTTCTAAGCTTTTTTTAAAGAATTAAAATATTTAGAAATTCATTGTGACGTATTTTTTGCGTAAAACATATATTAACTTTCAAATAAAATGTGAAAATAATTTCAATCGTAAAGATCCTTTGTAAATGAAAAGCCTTAGCGTATACAATAGCATCCTCAAGATACAAACATACTCTCTCAACTCTAAAAATGAGGACCAATAAAATCATAATTAAATAAAAATATGCAAGCATTTTTTGTCAATGAAAACTCGCTGTAAGGACCAGTACTTAATTCTTTTCTTACAAACGGTAAAAGCAAACCTTTGTATGAACAAATGCGTTTGGAAAGTAATAATAGTTTGCATGCATGGGCAAAGAAAAAACCACGTGGTTGTATTTAATACGTTAAATGAAGAAAAATAATGAAAAGGACGCGGCAAGGTTTTTGATCAGCGCTCGAAATACACATCGCGATCTTATTCACAGTTTGATAGTTTAAACATCTATTGCTTTATCTGATTAGTGGAATACTACTTTATTCCTGACAGTGCATTTGGCTAATTAGCGTAACGTAGTTATTGCCTACAATTACAAGAGATATAATAATTATGGACGTTGCATAATAATATCAATAATTAATAAAATGTCTTTAAAATATGTTCATCCGAATTCTAGAAAAGGAAGATTTTATTGACCTCACTGGTTATAGGGAGGTCAATAAAATCATATATTATACTCAAACTTTTATATAAGTAATATGTCTAACACGTGCCGAGAAATTCACTCCATGATAAAGACCTCTTTATAAGTCAGAGTCAAATCCACATCCTGATTAGTTTGTGACCGAAGCTGCTAACGTCACATGCAGTTCAAAAGGTTGTAAGTAGCCCTATCTAACAGAGAAAGAATTTTTCAAATCGGACCACTAGTTCCTGATATTAGCGCGTTCAACCAAACAAACAAACTCTTCAGCTTTATATATTTCATATTAGATAAAATATAAACCTTCCTCTTGAATCATAATATCTATTAAAAATAAACGCATTAAAATCCGTTGCGTAGTTCTAAAGATTTAAGCATACATAGGGACTGACAGACAGAAGACAGACTTTATTTTATACTATGTAGTGATGTTATAAAATTAAGTCCCCGACTGTCATTCTGTATGACCGCGAAAAACTCAATAACTACCTAACGGATTAAGTAGAGAACGACAGACCGGATTTAGTGAAATTTTCACCAAAAGATATTGTGTGATTCCTGAGAAAGGTCTAGGACCTAGACCTATATACCTAGACTCTAGGTATATAATTCACACGCACAGAGCTGCGGACAAAGTCTATTTTAACATATTTAGATACTAAATTTCCATTTAATATACCACAAGCGAAATTTCAGATAAAGCATTTATTACAGAGGTCTTTGCCGAAAACCCATACGCCGCATTGTCATTAAGGTGGACGTTATGTATTAAATAACATTAAGTCTGTTGGACACAAGCAACACCACAGGAGTCACAAGTGCGTTGCCAGCCCTTGGGGTTGGGAAAAGAGATAGGATGAGGAGGGGGATGTGGGAGAAGGAATAGGGGATAGGGCCTCCGGCACTCTCACTCACCGAACGAAACGCAAAAGTTTAAGTAGGTACTGTTACTTTACGTCGATTTTCTGTCAGAGTTAGTAATACCCCGGTCGAGCCGGCCCATTCATCCTGAAATCAGCAAAGCTCTTCTACCTATGAAAAAGATTGCAAAACGTTGTAAATGATATCAATATGACTAAATGTAAACATTCCGACGATAATTCATACAACCAAATCTGTTCAAGCATTCTAGGTAATATGATAAGAGTTAATGCTTCAGTACGTAGTAGGCGTTGAAGGATTAAATTATGTATTTACTGCGCTAGTGATTTACTCCCATTACTAACATAATCCATTCGCTCATAATAATAAAAAAATATCAACGCTGTCTTTTCACAAATTATAATTTAATTTCGTTGAAAGCAAAATAAATATGTTTATTTGCTCATCAAGTAATGAATCAGCTCTGGTAATCTAAACCTCTGCTCTTTTTGTCAAAATATTTTCGTTAATTTTCTCTCAAATAATGTCCCATATTAGTAATATAGTCACAATATACAAAAGTTATAATAGTTCATTACCTTTAAATAATATTATGTTAAAAGCTAACTCTTAATTTTTTATAATAAATTGCCATAAATCCATTACATTTAAATTTTCACACTTTTTCCCCTTCAGTCACCATTTACTAGAAAGATAGAGAGCCTAGAAAACTCATACACTTTTTCAAATCACCTAAATATATATATTTTTATAGACTCACGCCTGTATCCCCAAAGTGGTAGGCAGAGGTGTAATATTACACCCACATTTCGCCCTGAATTTTTAGGCCCCACGTAATAGGGGGCGGGCCTATTGCCGTACCGGGCACATTACCAGACTCCATGCTGCTACTGAGAATTTCCTAACGGAAAAACCCAATAACACTTTGCCCGACCCGGCAATCGAACCCGAGACGCATTTTACTTTTAACTTCCTTATAAAGGGCAACTGCCGAATTAGTAAGGTGTCGACGTTTTGTGGGAAACTTTACGGACATGAACATAATGCATTTAAGAATACTCAGTCTCGAAAAAGTCTACAACCCAACACAAAAGACTAAGCTCAAAGCGTACCGGCAATGCGAGCGTTTAAACTATTACGCCAACCGTATAGTCTACACAACTTTTTATTTGTATCTTTTAATATTTACTGGTCTTCAATAAACAATGCATGCATGTTACGATTTATAAATTAACTAGCGACCCGCCCCGGCTTCGCACGGGTGCAATATTATGCATATACTATTATAATTATAAACCTTCCTTGAATCATTATATCTATTAAAAAAAACACATTGAAATTCGTTGCGTAGTTTTAAAGATTTAAGCATACATAGGGACAGACAGAGAGAAGACAGTGATTTATACTACGTAGTTCATTTATTTTTTTATTTATAGACTCACGCCTGTATCCCCGAAGGGGTAGGCAGAGGTGTAATATTACACCCACATTTCACCATGAATTTTTAGGTACCACGTAATAGAGGGCGAGCCTATTGCCGTACCGGGCACATTACTTTTTACTACGTAGTGATGCTATAAAATGAAGTCCCCGACTGTCTTTTGTATATGACCGTGAAAAACTCAATAACTACCTAACGGATTAAGTAGAGAAGGACAGAACAGATTTAGTGCAATTTTCACCAAAAGATATTGTGTGATTCCTGAGAAAGGTGTAAATAAACCTAGATTCACACGCACAGAGCTGCGGGCAAAGTCTAATTTAACATATTTAGATACTAAATTTCCATTTAATATACCAGAAACGAAATTTCAGGTAAAGCATTTATCACAGAGGTCTTTGCCGTAAACCATACGCCGCATTGCCATTTAGGTGCACGTTATGTATTAAATAACATTAAGACTGTTGTACCCTTCGCCCCAGCCTCAAATTATAAGTACATCTCTCTCTTGAAGACCTATTTTAAAGGCATTGACTCTATTTGAGATTCTCTGAATTATATAAACACGATGCAAATACCATCTTTGCGTAGAGACGGAAAACTCGACATCAAACCCTATACGACTGCCTCGTTGGTCTCGCGGCATAAATGTGCGCGTGGGATCGGGAGGTCCCGGGTTCGATTCCTGGGTCGGGCAGTGTTATTGGGTTTTTCTGTCATGAAATTCTCAGTAGCAGCACGGAGTCTGGAAATGTGCCCGGTACGGCAATAGGCTCGCCCCTTATTACGTGGGACTAAAGTATATCTGGCGAAAAGTGGGTGTAGAAATACACCTCTGCCTACCCCTTCGGGGATAAAAGGCGACGGTGACGATATGTATGTATGTATGTATGTATGTAAATTTATCTATAGTTTTAAAACTAACTACAGACTAAAATGATTAAAAAAATGTAAACTCGTTATTTGAATATTCGTTTTAAATGTTTAAAGAGATTATGCTTGTGAAGTTGACTTTTTCTATAAGTCTTTTTTTATATAAATATCTAGCATTGTTTCGAATTTGAAATTATTTTTTCAACGATTTTAATATCAAATTAATTTAAGTAGAAGCCTTCTGAAAAGTAAAAAGCTTTATTTTTTAAGCATCTTTCATGCACTAACCTTATAGGATCAAAATAAAAGGTGCTGAAACACCTGAGCATTCATTTGTAACAGAACAGCGAGCATTCACCGTTTTCTGTTTTGTTGAACCGAACATTTGCACGATCATTCTAGCGAACACTCTAAATTCAAATAGTCCGTAGAATATGGAAAAAAATATAGAAATCGCACTACAACAGCAGTTTTACCCAATATCTTTACTTCAGTTTCACTTATGAATTACTTCTAGAGTAAGAGCAAGATATATAAACTAATGACTTTTCTAAAAATATAATGCAGATTGTAATTTGAACAGGCTTAATGAATAACACAAGTGTCTGTTCCTACGTTCAAAAAATCAACATTCTATTGAAATTAGTTCTGAGTAAACCAAATCTAAGGATCTATTGTAAGCATTATCGATATTTTATCGATATTTATTCTGAGTAAGCCCATCACTAGTCAAGTTAAAATTTGTGACAAACTACTAAGATTCTTCCCTAGATTAAAATATAAGTCAAAGTGAGGTAAATATATTGGGTTTAACCGCCATTTTAGCGTGAATTCTATGTATTATCTATATTCTAAGGCTCGCCTGAATGATCATGAGAATGCTCGCTAAATCACACTTACTTGTTTTGTAATAATCGCGAAAATGCTCATCACAGGTGAATGCTCAAGTGTACGCTACAATACGAATGAAACGAGCCCAAACGCGATAGGGTTTTTATTAGTTTTTGTTACAAACACCGGGACAGGTGAAAGAAAATAGAAGCTTGTAATAATAAAACCCATGACGTATATCTTCCTACTCACTCACAGTGCTACAGTGAAGGCGATGATGAGCAGCGATAGCCCAGTGGTGTACGTATCGGACTGCCGAGACGATGGTCTCGGGTTTGATCCCCAGTTACCCCGGGCACACACCTCTGACTTTTCGAAGTTATGTGTGTATTAAAATGTTAATGATCGCTCGCTTAATAATGTGGTCGGCAGATGGCAATAGGCTCGCCCCCTATTAAATTGTGACCTAAACATATCTGGCGAAACGTGGGTGTGTAATACACCTCTGCCTACCCCTTCGGGGATAAAGGCCGTGAAGTTATGTTGCGTTATGATACTGTGAAGCAAATTTCGAGAGACTCAAGTCGAGTAGTAGATTGCGAAACGTAAATTATATCAATAGGACTAAATGTAAACATTCCTACGATACTCCATACAACCAAATCTGTTCAGGCATTCTAGGTAATTAATTCAATTCAGAGTTAATGCTTGAATACGTAGTAGGCGTTGAAGGATTAAATTATGTATTTACTTCACTAGTGATTTACTCCCATTAGTAACATAATCCATTCGCTCATAATAATATAAAAATATCAGCGCTGTCCTATATAGCGAGTTAATACCTTTTCACAAATTATAATTTAATTTCGTTGAGAGCAAAATAAATATGTTTCTTTCCTAGCAAGCAATAAATTAGCTCCGGTAATCTAAACCTCTTCTCTTTTTTCTCAAAATATTTTCGTTAATTTTCTCTCAAATAATGTCCCATATTAGTAATATAGTCACGATATACAAAAGTAATAATAGTACATTACCTTTAAATATTATTATGTTAAAAACTAGCTGTAGATTTTTTATAATAAATTGCCATAAATCCATTACATTTTAATTTTCATACTTTTTCCCTTCAGTCAACATTTACCAGAAAGACTCTATCTTTCTACGCAGCCTAGAAAACTCATACACTTTTTTGAATCACCTAAATATTACACTACTGCCTCGTTGGTCTCGCGGCGAAAAGTGGATGTAGCAATATACCTCTGCCTACCTTTCGGGGATATAATCGTGAGACTATGTTTGTATGTAAATATTACACTTATATTACGCTTTGTTACATACTTAATCAACATCATCATCGTCCTAACGTTATCCTGGTTGTATTCCTTGGAGCCCTGGCTCTATTTACTAGTCTATCCAAACAAGTATGACAGAAGTTTAGTTACCTACATCAGTAAGCGGGTCTAATACCGGGTTTTGCAAGTGACTAGTTTGTTATAGTAGACTACCATCAGGTCAAACAAAATGCTTGCCTATCAACCCTGTGAGCAAGCTAAATTCACACACAACCCCACATAGTTATAAACCAGAATCAATTTTCGTAATTTTCAATCCATAATAGGGATTATGAACATGTATATTATCCTATGATTGTTGCTTTATAATATACTAGAGGACGCCAGCAGCTACGCCTGCATGATTTTTTTCATTTACCCATTTTGGCAGTGGGAATTTCGGGAAATCCCTTCTTAGTGCACCCCTACGGTCCCCAAGGAACACACATGCCAAATTTCAGCGTCCTGCGCCCAATAGTTTCGGCTGTAGCGTGTCTGTCAGTCAGTCAGTAACGCAAGGATTTTATATATTAAGATATTTATGACGTAATTATCTAAAATACCTAGTATCATTATATGATCTTTATATGTCTCTCTTCTTACATACCTTTTATTGTGCCTAAATAACACAGATAGGTGGACAACAATATAGAACTGAAAATTGCAAAGGCGACTAGAATATGCTATTTTCATCAGTTTAAATAAAATATTTGCATATTCAGAATACACCAGCTCCCATTTAAATTATAATTATTTCTTCAACGCGCCAGTTTTTACTCTGCTTATTCTTTAATTAACAACTTTGTATGAACCAAGAGACTGAAGGCGACTAAAAATGTTACATTAAATTTTCAGAGGTCTAAGAAAATTGTTCGTTATATTATGTTGGTGTATAAAAACGTTTCAATCTGTCTTATCTTAATATATAAAATCCTTGCGTTACTGACTGACTGACAGACACGTTACAGCCAAAACTATTGAGCGCAGGAAGCTGAAATTTGGCATGTATGTTCCTTGGGGACCGTAGGGGTGCACTAAGAAGGGATTTCCCGAAATTCACACGGGATCGGCCAAAACGGGTAAATTAAAAAAAATGCAGGCGTAGCTGCTGGCGTCCTCTAGTATTTTAAAAAGCTAACGGGATATCTAAATTACTTTCAAAACCTAATTAGTTAATGTATTTATTTGGTTATACTTAACACCTTTCTCGCATTTATAGTAATGCAAAGTTTACTGACACTATCAATAGATTTTCTTATCCAGAAAAATATCTGAAACATTTCAAACAAATGAAGTAATATGTAAGAGAGATGTAAACCAAATGTCACGAAAAAAGCACGAAAATATAATTTACACGCTACTTATTAATTCTACAAATTATTTAAAAACGTTACTGAAATATGCAATTAACATTCCATAACGCTTATTTATCATTGAAACTTGAAACTTACATAATTATTTCTCTAGCAATTTAAACGTTTGTATGCTATTTTATTCACACCATAAAAGTATTTAAGTATTTAGTCAATATAAAAAACATTGGATTGTACTTCTTCAGCTATTATGTGCGTAATCATCAGAAATAAAAAAAGTACCAACCGCATTTTATATTAAAAATACGTCAAATAAACGAATTATTTTGATGTAATCTTAAGATCGCAATACATAAATTACTGTTAATTCATTCCGGCATGTAATTAAAGAAAACTCGTAAAAATAATGACCACAGATTGTCACACACGTCAAAACGTCAACTTCGTATAAATAACTTGAAAACATTTTCATAAACGAAAACGCGGCAATTCTCCCCTAAAATTACGTAGAAAAATAATTGCGAAGCAAAACTTACCTCAATGACTTTATCCCACAAACATCCCTCAGTCACTTAATCACACACTAGCATTACAGAAAGCAACAATAAAAAACACGCGAACTCGCGAATGATTTGTTCCGAAAACGGCCGACACGTCCACCTCTCAGCCGATCTCCAAGAGAACTGTCCTTATACGTGGAACACGAAACATGCAACTTTTTACCGGTGTCCAATCATTTGACAAAAAACTAATGAAAAATTTTCATTTGACAAATAACGTTTGACAAAATTATACTTGATAAATGTATTATTTTACAAACTATTGTTTAATAAATTACTCATTAGACAATATACTTACTATAAAAAAGTTATTATGCTAAAACATTAATTTACAAATTGATTATTTTTTAAACATGTTATTTGGCAAATCAACGAAAATCATAAATAACATTTGACAAAATGCATTGTTTGGTAAATATTTTATTTACCAAAATCTACATTAATACAACAATCTTTGTGTAGGGTCAACTGTAACAATGGTTGGTAAGGTTAGGTTAGAACTGCGACCACAACGCCAGAACCGAATTCTACTTATTTCACTTAATACAGGCAGAGTGTATTTTTTTAAAAGACTTGTTATGTGGAATTAGTATTAATACAGAATTATTACTTGCCTATAAATAATCTCTCCAAGATGAAAATTGCAACCATGCAATTAAACATTTTCAAAATTTCGCATAAGTATTGGTTAGATATTAATTATTTTTAAAAGGGATATTTTAACAGCGTATCAAAAATGTTATGTAACACACTGAAGTGAGTTACGCAAAAAATCTTTATTATTTCACTAAAATACTGACTTGCACACCAAATATGATGATCTTTTTACAAAATATCATTTGATATGAAAAGTTTCGTCCGCTCGGGAAACTTATCCACTCAGAAAACTTAATAGGTTATGTTAGGTTCTCTTGTGACCCTGGTCCCAAAAATAGGAGCCCTGCGAAGCAGGGCTCCGTCAACTTAGCTTAGTGGTGCAATTAGTATTTTTGGTGGAAACCAGAAATAAATTGACTAACAGTTAAATACAACCCTTTTTAAAAACGAATAATTTATCTTCTAACTTTTTGTACAATCACCAATTTGGCAAACGAATTATTTAGTCAAATGATTATTTGTAAAATAATTATTTAACATTTGAATTATTTTCTAAGTAAAATATTTGCTTAACCTGTATTATGTCAAATGATAGTTTTTAAAGTAATATGTTTGCGAAATGAAAGTTTGTCAAATGATTAGTTTTTCAAACGTTGTTTGTAAAATGGTCTTTTGTCATTCGTTTTTTGTCAAACAATAGTAAACCCTTTTTACCCCATGTATCGATGATTCTGCGACTGTCGCTATCTAGTGGCGAAACACTTATGCATTAAAAAGCTAAGAGTTAAAAAAGTTTTGGTTACAATAAATTTTTTGATTGCTTAATTGTGAAGTTTTGAGGAATGTTTACTGTTGTGAATTTATTAGCTTCGTTAAACAACCTTTGTATTGAAGAAAAGTTTTTATATTTTTGTTAAGAGCTTAATTGTTTACCTTACTTAGTGTTTTATTTTATTTTATATTTTAATTATATTAAGTGTTAAGTCTCATTGTTTATTGTAAGTTATTCTCATCAAAATCCTTGCGTGTTGTAGAGACAAACTTGCATTCAGACAGGTCAGTCACTAAGATCTGGGTTTGATTGCCGAACAAATCAAGTATGATTTTAAATGCTTAGTTAAATATTTGACCTACTATAATTAATAACATATAAAATACAGTTTTGTACGTTTATTGAAAGATAACACAGTATTTCTGCGTTTAATTATACTATTATTTGCATAAACTTATTGTTAGGAATATAAACGTCAGAGAATTTTAGAGTAAGAAAATAAAATAATTTTAGGAAATAAATAATAATTAGCGTTAGCGTTTACCTACAAAATAGAAACAATCGTTTGCCTATTTTATTTAGAAGTCTTTCATTCTTTCTGAAAATACTGTGTGTTCTTGATGTCTGTGATCATTATTTGGGGTTACCAACTAAAATCAGACGGTTCAGTTAGTTTCAGACCAACAATAAGCCTAAGTAGTGACCTAATTTTCTCAATGTACAGGACCTACTTATTCTTTTTCCGCGCTATATATAGTGCTGAACACATAAATCTACACTAGTTATATTAATATTATAAAGAGGAAAAATTTGTATTTTTGTTTGTTTGGTTGTTTGTTTGTTTGTACCTCATGGATAAACTCAAAAACTCCTGAACCTATTTTAAAAATTCTTTCATTATTAGGAAGCTACATTATCTGCGAGTAACAAAGGCTATATTTTATTTTAGAAAAAAAAGGGGTCCGTAAGATATTGGGTTTTTCGGGTACGCGAAGTAGTTCCCTCAGGACGCGGGTGAAACTGCCGGAAACGGCTAGTGATATATATCACAAAATATGTATGTATAATTTATGTGCTCTTTCTAGTTTGATTTGAAAATAAAGAATCAGAATCAGTGATTATTTTTAAATTACCGAAGTATATTTCAAAGAACAATGCCCATTTCCGGCCCAGTTTGGAACTCATGAACAGCACAATAGAGTTTCAATTTGTTGTTGAATAACCCTTTTTATTTATAACTTAATTTATAGGCGTTACTAAAGGTGTGCCGAGAAACATAACCAATAAATAGGTTTAAAAAGATGTTACCGTCTAAATAGCCAACATGTAATAGATCAGAAATTGCCAGTAAAGAATTCATAATATTAAATCGATTATCTTAATCGATTTCACATTTTCTCTACTCAAAATGGTTTTAGTGACTAGCAAATCTTTATTTGGTCCTTAAACATTCTTATTATGTGTATTTTTAAGGCATATATGCGATTAACTACAAATAAGTTCTGTTTTGAATCAAATATATAGATTTATAACCTATGATGATCCAAATCTATATCGATTAATAAATATCATTTAAAAACTGTAAAATGGCAACACTTTCTTGACTCTTAGTAAATGTCAATAATGTCATATTCAATTTATATTGTTTGTAATTTGTTTTGCTCGTGCGCATTGTGAATATTTTTGGATCTTTTACGAATTCTGGCTTTTTCTTTGAGATTTCTACCCTTACCAAACGATTAACTCATTCCATTCTACTCAGAACTACGAAATAATGTAACTATCCTAATAAAAGTACGTACACACCTAATGTTTCTTGAGCACAAAAAAGTACTTCTTGTAATAAAACTATGAATGTGGCTGACCTCTAATCAATCTCAAAATTCTAGTTTAACACTCCTTTATCGAATGCAATAACAACAACTACATTTTTTTACGGTCCACACCTGGGCCGGCGTCTCTAAGAAAAATGGGCATTGTTCTTTCATGTAAATAAAAATATCGTGTAAGAACATTTTTAAGCCACAGTGACAGTGTGAGATTTGAAATAGCTAAAATAAGTATACAGAAGGAATGTCCAGTGTTAAAATTTTCGTCAAAATTGGATCACTGCAGGCCACTAGTACTCATTGTTGCTAGTCTGGTAAATTGACCGCAATAGGCAACAGGCATTAGGACTCGTTAAAACGTTGGTTGTTTATGTCAGCCAGCCCAGATACTAAAGACTTCTACAGTCGGGTCAAAATATATTTTGACAAATATGTTAACGTTATAAGTGTCTCAGTTTTAAGCTGGTAAGTTTTGTAAGTTCTGTACTACGTAATGTGAATATAATTCATAGCACATACACAATAATGCATTTTTATTTGCTGTATTCGGTAATAAGTAAATTTGAATAATATAATTAAAAATAAATGTAATGATGGTTTATGCGAATATTAATTAATTTAGTCGTGTCTTTTTAAGAATCGTTACCATCCTTGTTCATCGTCATCGCCTAGTTTATAATTTGGTCCACTGACAGGCATGGGCCCCTACTCATTATGAGAAGGGTTAGGTCATAGCCCACCGCTCTGGTCAAGTGCTAAGTAGCAGACTACACAGTCATTTCTATCGTGAACATTATGGAAAACTATCAGAGTGAGGGAACGTGAAAGGTTTCCTTGTTTTGCATTCGTTCGCCGCTCAGCAAGCGATAATTATACGCAATGAACTTCGAAGAGTCAATGCTACGTGCCTTGGGTATGAACTCGAGACCCTCTGTGTAGCTGTCTGTTTGTCTCTCCATTAGGGTATTACTGCTTCGATAAGCCTTAAGTTATAACTTAACCTTACTAAAAACTCGATTATTGCCAAAAGCAAAAATAGCGTACACAGAAGGAATGTCCAGGGCTAAAATTTTCGTTGAAATTGGATCACTGCAGTGCACTAGTACTCATTGTAGCTAGTCTGGTAAATAGACCGCAATGGGCAACAGGCATGCACTGTAAGGGCTCTTGTTTATCGTAGGGTTGCATCATGATTTTATCCCGATACAGGTCAGGATTAAGTGGCCTTGTTCACTACACGTTTAACGATACTTGTTTTCGTTTTTAGCCCACATACTAAAGACTTCTACAGTCGAGTCAAATTATATTGTGTCTCAATTTTAAGCTGGTAAGTTTTGTAAAAGTTCTGTACTACGTAATTTAAATATAATTCATAGCACATACACAATAATGTTTTTTTATATGCTGTATTCGGTAATAAGTAAATTTCAATAATATAATTACATATAAAAATTAATGGAGGTATATGTGAATATTAATTAATTAAGTCGTGTCTTTTTAAAAACCGTCACCATCCTTGTTCACCGTCATCGCCTAGCTTATAATTTGTTCCACCGACAGGCATGGGCCCTACTCATTATGACAAGGGTTAGGTTATAGTCCACCGCTCTGGTCAAGTGCTAAGTAGCAGACTACACAGTCATTTCTATCGAGAACATTATGGAGAACTATCAGAGTGAGGGAACGTAAATGATTGCCTTGCTCTGCATTCCTTCGCCGCTCAGCAAGCGATAATTATACGCAATGAACTTCGAATACTTTCTGTCGTCTGAAATACAGGGACATACACCTAGTTCAGAGGACAGAGTTTCTTGGAATGTGCATAATTTATAAGCCTTGTTATTACTGTTTGTAAAATGAGATATCTTTTGGAACAATAAAGATTATTATTTATTTATTATTTAATAGTCAATGCTGTGTGCCGTGGGAATGAACTGGAGACCCTCTGTGTAGCTGTTTGTTTGTCTCTCCATTAGGTTATTACTGCCTCGATAAGCCTTAAGTTATAGAATTAAAAACTCCATCATTACCAATGGCAAACATAACTAGGAACCTACGTATAAAAAGTCATGTCAAAATTGGCAATATATTTTTATGTGTAAATAAAATCTAAATGTTTGGTCATCATCATAACGATTCCTTCGTCTCAAAGATCGGAGTTCAAAATACAAAATGCTTCTGATTTTGTTGTATTGACTTAAGTAAATTTAGTATATTGCTTTAAGAGAGGCGGTCTCTCCAGTCCTGTACCTCACGCACCGGATCAACTCAGGTTGGATGAAATAGCGACAGGTCACAGGAACAACTTGCGACCCACGGATGCCTCATAAACTAAAGGGCAAAATCTACAAATCCGTTATAAGACCTGTCGCACTGTATGGATCGGAATGCTGGGCCGTTAAGAAGACGGATGAAAGAAGATTGCATGTAGCAGAGATGAGGATGTTGAGATGGATGTGTGGGGTGACAAGGATGGATAAAATTAGAAATGAGTATATTAGGGGTAGTTTGAAAGTTGCACCGGTGCAAGAAAAGCCGAAAGGAAATCGTTTATCGTGGTATGGGCATGTGATGATGAGGGATGAAAAGCATGTGACTAGAAAGGTGATGAATATGAGAGTTGAGGGATATAAGGCAAGAGGAAGACCAAAGAAAAGATGGATGGATTGTGTGAAGGACGATATGAATGAAAAGGGAGTGAATGATCAGATGACGGCTGATAGGAGAGAATGGAAGAAAAAGACATTCTGCGCCGACCCCAAGTAATATGGGAACAGGGCAGGCAAAAGAAGAAGCTTCTTAAGAGAGCAATTCTTAGATAAATCTGGAAAGAGATACCGAGCATCAAATATGGTCCGCTGAATTTAATTTCACAAAATTTTCTACCTAGCTTTAGATGATATTTTGAGACTGGATTACTCACAGGATTATTAATGCGTGTCTCAATCAAAATAGTCACGAACTTAACGTTTTGATACTATTTCTGATTCCTACCATGTCCTGCTGACGTTTCGTCTGAGCTTCACCAACCGTGCTGTTGGCCTATAATGCTATATAGACGGAATTGTCACTTTATTTTTCTTTAGACCTCAATTTATTTCAGCCATCGAGAGCAGTAGTACATTATTAGGCATTCTATATCACTATCGGCAAGTTGCTACATCAGTAAGAACACTCGCCTCGTAACTAGCCGATAGTGGTATAGATAGAATGCCCAATAATATCCTACAGAGAGCCAGCAAAGAACCATTACCACTACAAATCGCGAAAATATTAAAATTGACATTATTATTTTAAGCTACATCATAAAAAAAAGCAATGAATGGTAAATTAAGACTAAGCTAAGCTCGAAACAGTAAGTTTAGAATAAAATGCTATTCCAGTTGTATCAAGTAAAGCCGGTGGCAGCTAAAAGCCACATTCAATTTGGGCGAGACTAATGTACTTAAACTATTTAACACAAGACAAATGCTCCCATTGCTGATAAGTTATAACGATATAAATTAAATGTCCTTAGACGTGAGTAGTTTAAAATATGCGATGGTAAGCACAGTTGTATAATAATCTATACTAATATAATGAAGCTGAAATGTCTGTTTGTTTGGTTGAACGCGCTAATCTCAGGAACTACTTGGTGAAATTTGAATAATTATTTTTGTGTTAGATAGCCCATGACTGACTCTGTCTGTTAGTCCTGACGTGGTCACTCACACTGACTGCCAAGCCAGCAGTCATAGGTTCGATTCGCAAACAAATTTTGTGTGATGAGCACTTTTATTTGATCTTTGTCTGGGTGTAATTATTAGTTTATCAGGTTTAGGCCATCGCCTCAACTGCTGTACCTCCATACTTAACTTATATCTAACCAATAAGCCCACCTTTTAACATTACTACATGTACCCCTTACTTATGTTTATAACCTCCTAGTTACATTTTGTTTTATTGCTATTGACGCTGTACATCAAATTTGTTGTTAGCATGACTAACAACATATTTGATGTGCAGCGTCAATATCCCAATTAATTTGGCGACATGTTGCGACGTGTAATCAAATCTTGCATGTAACATAGTATATACACATAGCATATACAACATGTATATACCTTTATAGTGCTAGACAATGTTAGTAGTAATGAGAGAGAAACATCCAATGAGAGATACATAAACTAAAATACGTAATATAATACTAATATAATAATCTTCTACAACATTCACACAACACCATCTAGTCCCAAACTAAGCAGAGCTTGTACTATGGGTACTAGACAATGAATAAACATACATAATATATATATATACTTCATTTTTTTGTAGATACATACATATTATACATAGAAACACCCAGACCAAGACAAACATCCATGTTCACGCACACAAATGTTTGACATGAACGGGAATCGAATCCGCGACCTTCGTCGTGACAGTCGCTTACGCTCCCATTGCGCCAATCAGTGGTCGTTATAATATGCGTCTTATTAAAAACTAAACCTGGCTTATGTCTGGTATTGAATATGAGAGTAAAATAAGTCTTTGGAGATGAGCGCTAAAGCAGGCTGTGAGTTTCTATTAATGCGGAGAGGAGACATGAACTAGCTAACCTAAGGAGGATGTATAATATGTTTGTGTGAGGAATAAGATGTTGGTGTTCCTCCAACTAGCGGGAGATGGGATCATCTGACCAAGCAAGGTGGTCTTGTTCAGTAGAATGTAATTCATCGGAAGTGCTGCAGAACTTTTATAGATAGTATTCACGTGCGAGAACTCTAATTGCGCGATGTAGCATGTAGTTTCGCCATGTCCGTTAGATTATATTATTATACTAATTATATTCTACCACATTCACACAACACCATCTAGTCCCAAACTAAGCAAAGCTTGTACTATGGGTACTAGATAATGGATAAACATACTTATATACTATTTTTTTTTGTAAATACATACATATTATACATAGAAACACCCAGACCAAGACAAACATCCATGTTCATGCACACAAATGTTTGACTTGAGCGGGAATCGAACCCGCGACCTTCGGCGTAGCAGTCGCTTACACTCCCGCTACACCAACCGGTCGTCTTTGGCTTTAGTGTTGGGTGTCTTCACCATTTTAACATTAGATAGATGCTCTCAGTTGTATGATACTGCCATTGTATACAATGTCACAACTTGTACTGTACACGAATCATGTTTTAAAAACCAAAGAAATCTCTACGCGTATTTAAGTTTATATTATTGTAGAAAACACTCAAGCTTTCAAGTTAACTCATGTTTTACTTCACTTGAGACGTTTATTACTTGTACACTAAGAAAATAAAGTGTTGTCAAAGGTCGATCGCGAAAGTTTAAAAGTCAATTTTGCTTTTATTTCAAACTTTATAAAAGCTATCGTGTTTCTATAAAGCTTTAATAAATAATGAAATTCAGTACATAAAAAGTTATTAATCACTACTCCTGAGGTTTACGACTTTTTATTGATTTAAGATTATATTAGTCGTAGTATTGCTCATTCGATTTTAAACTTTATGTAGTAAAGGTTTATTGAGTCATACGCACATTTTATTTTTTCCTCCTTTCAACGGAGAGGCCTAGTCCAGCAGTGGACTATTAAAGGCTGATGATGACGCACATTTTAGAAGATATTTTCATTAATTATCATTACTTCTAACTTATGCATATATCATTACATCTAATTTATAGAGATACCAACAGATTTTTAAGGGTATCGGGTTCGAATAGACGGCGCACATCACCAACTTTCTAGTTCATACCAACTCAGGGCTAAAACCGCTTGGTTCTGGCTGTCATGACGAGCTTTGAAAGTCGTTATAGGTAGTAAGTATTTCTGAATAATCTGACATTAATCAAAACCATGGAGTATCTCTATCCCTTCGGTTTGCGGAGTACGTCCCTGTCGTCCAACAGGCAGTTACTCTGAGAAAAAGCTAACGTTCAGTCAAATCCAGTTAAACTAGTTAGCGGACTCCACCGTGCAACTGGGATAATGATACTAGGAAGATGATGAGTATGTTTCTAGTTAAACTCATTTGTTTTATTGTTACTTCACTCACCTTCAAAGAAAACATTACGTCACAACGGTACATTGTATTTTAGGTAAGGACACACAAACATTTTGTCACGTTTTCATTACAAGTCACTGCACACTGTTTACCACGCGTTATACTTGTATGAAATTGCAATTGCCTTTGAGTATGTTGATGTATAGTTTTATTAGTGCAAAGTTTCATCAAAACCCTTGCGTGTGATCGACTGAGTCGGTTTAGAATAAATCTTATTTTCCAGGGGCAGAAAACATTAACCCAACGGACACAAGTACACCCAGACTTAAAACAATTTGTGGATCACCTAAAGTTTTGCCTCGTGTGGGGATAGAACCCACGCACTATGCCCGCACTTCTAAATAGCAATGCGACTACTCAGGCCAATACTCCACACTTGCAGTCATTGAATGCTCTAATCTTCTGTAATGTTTGAAAGTCAGAGTCAAATCTGCAATTTATCTTGTGTATGAAGGCAGGAAAAAATAACAGTAATCGCTTATCATAAAGAGAATTTTAGATATTGCTATTCAATAATAGAATGTATGACACTGAACGACATATTTTGTAAGATATCTTTTCTCTTAAAATCATAATAATATTTTTCTTTAAACAGCTACGAATATATCACTAGTAACGTTTTTATACTTCGCTTATGCAGTTTTATTTAGTTTTGTAAAGTAAATTATATTTGCTCACAGATCTTAATACCCGTGACTACGACGGAGGACTGCAAGTTAAATAGTTTCCGAGTCAAATCGCAGACGAGTGGACATTTTCAAAGCCTTAAGCACCCGTCACCTTACATTTCTGACAAGCCTCGTGTGACAGGTGGACGGAGGAATCCTAAAAACCATCACTTTACTTTGCATTTCTGTCAAGCCTCGTCTAATCAAATTAAATATTGTGATCCTCTCTATTTCTCGTCAACCTAGCCTATCACCGCATCGCTCTGTTTAAGCCACTAAAAGCCGGCTTGTTATTCTAAGTCCTGCGGTTCAATAGACAGTTACTTTTAAACACTCGTAAAGAAGCTATATCTCCGTTATAGTACTCTGGGGTGTCATTCTTATACGTCCAAAGGTCTAAGGCTCGTTACACATAGCTGAAAAGAAAAAACGTTGTCGCTGTTGTGTGTTTTAGTCACCTTAACCTGTGTTTTATTCACCAAAGCATGAGTTGAGTCACTATTCTCAACTTATTTTCTTAAAGAAACATTTTAGACATCTAAGCATTTGTATGTTTTGCCTAAATATGGTTTTGGTTACCTAAACATGTATTTGAGACACCTAAACATGACGTGACTGACTGCCCTGACTTATGTCTTAATCCCCAAAATACGTAATTTAGCCAGTAACCCATATGTGTACTTTAGGCGCATAAATATATTCTTTAATCATTTAGTCATTATTATCATTAGATAACGTTAATCAGTATTGAATTGAAGTATTTAATGTAGCAATAACTGCTATGTTATTTTGAAATGAGAATTTTATTAACCCTACGCATAGCTATTTTCTTTTGGCTCTCAGAATGTAGGAAAAGCAATGCGAATTTTAAACTCAAACCACCTAGCACAGGTAGTAGGTGTAAGGATGCAATTCTTAACCTTATTATTCATACAAAGGACATACTATCGTCTGCATGACTCGAGGAGACAGCGCATACCCTATGCTTGTCGCCCGACTCGGTCATAAAAAACGTCGCATCCATAGGACCGTGTGTGTCGACCTTAGAGTGGTTTGTAGTCCCATAACGGCCTTTGTAGGGGTCTCATTAATTAATTCTTCGACCAATCTTGATAAATAGGGGTAGTTGTACACACAAGTATATTTAAATGACCCCTTTAATAAAACGTATGTGACTGAGTTGGCAATTTTATTTTTGTTTCACGATTGGTGACATGTAGGTATTGTCAAGTGAAAAGATTGACTTGGAACTTGCTTAGAACATGCAGATTTTTACTTATTTTGAACACTAGCGAAATAAAAACGTTTTAAACCAAGACGTAAGGAATTAAAAATGTTATACATTTCAATTTACAGTATCAGTACTATCATTATTTTATTTCAGAGCGTGTGAATGTGGTTTAAATGTATTGTAATGACAAGTTACAGCTGCTTAGCCTCTTAAAGCATTTGAGTTAATCTATTAATCGACGGGTCGACTTACATGACGGACGGAAAGCCATGAAGAAACTATATAGGATCCTTGTAATTTATTACTTAACGTTCATTATAACCTCATTATTAAGGCCCATCAAAACAAGCATTTTTGCCTCTTTAACCCTAGAAAACCTAAAAAGAAATTGAGCGCCTTACAAACGCTAGTCGGCTCGGACCCCTACAGCTTACATCACAAAAATACATTTAAAAATCTAATCCTGATCTTTCCCATCCCATTTGCCACGTTAAATAAAGATACATCGATTATATCCGATATCGAAATAATCTGAAGCCATATTATTTTTCTCCTTCACATTATTTTCTAACCAGTCAGTCAGTAATAAAATTGAAAGTAAAGGAAAAAATCGTAAATAAATTTTCTCTTTATTTCCCTACCTCAATTTAGTCTTTAGAATACTTTAATTCATGCCTATAGTATTTTCTCGTTTCTTTATGTACGCGAAATCGTTGTCGGCATGAACAAATTTTATTTTTGCCAAATCAGCAATCACTAATTAAGTATTCGCTCAATTATAATCCCCGCCTTCAATACGCTTTTTTTTAATATTCATGAAATTTCGCGTAATCCTCGTGTATAAAAAACTCGGTTCACTTAAATGTAACCCTTTGGTTTCTTGGGTTTTGCTTAGATTTTAAGGCAATTGATAAGAAATAGTGAAACTTTTAAGAGCTTTTTATTTTCCATCTTCTATTTTTCAATCTTTTATTATTCTGGCCACCTTTCGGTTTGGTTTATTTAAAGAACTAATTTCTCTCAAGACTTTATATTTTTAATAGTCGCATCTGCAGCAAATATTTTAATGTACGGTTCTCTTAATCATAGAGCACGTCAAGAGATTAGCTGTAACTGTATAACTATAAAAAAGACACTCTTACACGAGATGCCTTTCATAATTATTCACGTTTAATTAAATCATATTTGATATATTACAGACAATAATTTGCTTACAATACACGTAAAATTGATGCATTAACGAGATCAAACGGCCCTTTGCCGCATACCTTGTTCAACGGTTATTTTATATGAGATAATTCCAATCATGTCCGATGTTGTCAATGTTGGCTTTATGACCAAATTACGTTCACTAATTGGGAGTTATTAACGACTAATTAGATATATTGCTGAATATGGATTTGGATTAGGCTAGGAGATCACTGATGACATGACATTAGCCACTGGTGGCCAGCGACAGCCATTTAACACACTTTCGCCGGTGGCCCGTTTGCGCCGACCCTAAATATATTGTCTTAATTCTATTACAAAATATTTGTTTCAATCCTAAACATCAAATTTCAAAACTAATTATCACAAGTAGTTATGCGATGTGGATTCATGTGACAGATCACTTGATCGACATATGCAACGTTGCTGATACATATACTTGTAGAGAAAAATATATGTAGGTGGTGTTCCTCCGATTAGAGGAAGGATCTTCTGACCAGCCTAGGTGATCGTGCCTAGTGAACTGCAGTTCGACAGAAGTTCTTAAGAACTTGTATATACAGGGTTATTTGCAAAACACCGGTAACCTGTCAGGACTATGTTACTAACATCATAATCAACAACTTTTGTTCTATGACTTTTTACAAAACATAATACATTTACCAAAAACAAACCTTCAAGATTTCGTTGTCCTATCTAACACATTTTAACTCGTGTATTTTGCTGTCCCTAACTACGCCTGCCGCGCACTGTTCAATTGCCACCCACCGCCGTGCGCCGCCCGAACCCTTCGCAATTGTTCTACCGCTTTCGCATAGACTTCGCAACATTTAGAGCGTTCAATTTAAATATTTTTATTTTTGTATGATAATCGGATGAACTACAACATGGTGAATCTTTAAAAGTCAAAGAACAAAAGTTGTTGATTATGATGTTAGTAACATAGTCCTGAGAGTTTAACGGTGTTTTACAAATAACCCTGTATAGTTATCGCGAGTGAGTACGTTAATAGCGTGATGCAGGATTTTAGTTTCGCCGTGTCCCTTAGATGTCGCTGTATTAACTGTCTTTACAGTTGTACGATAGATGGCTCCATTGTATGTAGCTACTGGTACATACGTACAACTAGAGGTACAGTCATCACATCTTCTGTCAGATTAGGTGATAGGGACTCATGAACTACGCCGCTACGTGAAACTTTTAATAGCGCGATTTAAGATCTTCTATCACGAATTCATATTCTATCGTTGCCCATGAGATGTCGATAGTGTTGATGTCGACGCTAATGGAAGATGAAATGAAAAATTGACTGCACGGTTGGCGTAGTGGTTTACTCGGCAGCCTCGCCGCTTGACACTGCGCCGAGTGTTGTGGGTTCGATTCCCACACGAGACAATACTTTGTGTGATCCACAAATTGTAGTTGCAAGTCAGGGTGTTCATTGTGTCCGTTAGTTGTATGTTTGTAAAGTCCCTCGCGATACGGGATTTATTTTTAGTAAGGGAGTTGTCTACGAATGAACAAACGAATTAATCTTACATCGTCTTCACAAATATTAAATCACCGAACATAAAGTTAATTTCTTTGCAGGGCCGTTACATCAGTAGGCTCAGGGTCTAACACGTCCACATTTTGTATTAATAGTTACTGAATTATTCCAATATGTTGGCTTTAATTTGAATCTGTATTGTATATTAATGTTCTGTCTATAAACTGGCAATTTTAGTAGCTGACTTATATTGCTTTGCTTTCGCTATTTAATAACTTATCCATCATCATCGTAATATCGGCGGAAAGACGTCCACTGCTGGACATAGGCCTCCCCCAAGGCTCTACACATAGACCGATCCTGAGCCACCCGCATCCATCCACTGCCCGCGACTCCAACAAGATCGTCAGTCCACCTTGCGGGAGTTCTACCTCTGCTACGACGTCCTGTGCGTGGCCGCCACTCCAGAACCTTTCTGCTCTAACGAGAATCGGTTCTTCTGACTATGTAAATTGCCTACTACCCCTCCAGTCTGACTATTCGGAGAGCTATGTCGGTAACTTATCCATACAATATTGTAAATGCGAAAGTTAGTTTGTTTACCCTTCTTTCGTACTCTACTACCTACTTCTTTTCGTTTCGTAAAGCAACTGAACGGCTTTTTTGCAGTAAAGTAGCATCAGAATAACAGATAATTGAATTATTTTGCCGTGATGTTGTAAATTACAAAATGGATATCATAGTGGTCGTTTAGCTTTCTTTTTATTTTCGTTTAGATTGCTTATCCTAACTTATACGAATGTAAGTATGTATTTCCTTTTCCAATTTCGTATATTTCTTTTAAGATAAAATATCAAATATCTCGAAATAAAGTGGTAACATACAAATTTTGACATTTATAATTTCAGAACGAAATTATTACATAAATTTACAGAATTTGTCTTCGCAGTCGTAAATATATGTCTCGCCAAGTCACAACACGTGCACTTGGCTCTTTGTTCTTACAGCTTCATTGTCATAAATTCTCACTTACGCAAATATATTCCCAAAGCGAAATGAGTTATCTTGACAGTAAGAAAACGAAAATACGCAGTCTTATCCAGATTAACCGATCCAAGACGATATAAATAGGGAACCAGGGGATTGCGTCGTTTTAAAACGAAACGCAATGATTTACGTAGCAATCCTAACGAATGGTGATTTGTAAAAAAAAAAGATTTTTTCCTCTGGACAACCTGATTTGTTTGTTTACGCTGCGTGGTTAGGTACTTACTGTTGTTTTATTGATTTAGGATGAATGAAATGCTGTCTATATTACAGTTTATATGTACTTTTGGTGTGTATATCGAGACGAACATTATTCATTGCCCGGTAAACACTGTTAGCTGCTGTACCAGACGTGTTTTTTGCAGCTATGTGTTGCGAATAAAATGAGTTGTTTACGGTTTCGGTTACCCATTCATTGGTGTAGAAAGAACTAAATAAATACATTTGCATACATATATTTGTGCTATTTTATCCAAAAAAGCTTTTCCACTTTCCTTTCTGTCTTTCTGTGGTTTTTTATTTTACCTAAATCTACATTTATAAAATGACTTTGGTATCAGTAAGCTGAAGTCAAGTAAACTATGTGGTCTTGTTTTATTTTTAATTTTCAACCAATGTACTGAATAATTCCCAATCTCGAAACAACTTTTTGTGAAGTGTTGTCGAACCCAAGAGTTGGCGTGTCTTAACGTGTGAAGTGGCCGTTTAAGCTGTCTGTGCATTTACATATATACTATCTGTGCATTCAATAACTTTCTGGATTAGTTTACAAGAGAAGGCTTAAGCAATCATTTTGATTGAAGAGGTAAGGGATGATGATGGTAGGTCCTTCCCATCTTATCCCATCTTAAGGCTGCGTTTCCACCAGAGATGTGCGAGGGACGCCTGACTGCCCGTCGCGTCACTCTCGTCAAACTCCGTTTTTGGACTGGCTGGTACAGTATGTCGCAAACCTCGCAACGCATCCCTCGCAACACATTCCTCGCAAACATCCTTCGCACACATTCCTCGCACACATTCCTCGCTTGTTTTGTATGCGCAAAAATCTAGCTCCGCTGAGCCATTTCCACCAGATCTGTGCTGACCGAGGCGAGGTAAATGAAGCGATTCTATTGGTTCTTTACAAACACATCCCTCGCTACGCATCCTCGCACATCTCGGTGGAAACGCAGCCTAAATGTCTAACCTGTATATTGCAATAATAATCTGCGAAACTAAGAGGCTGTCACACATCATTCGAAATATCTTTCTATTTCACCATGCAAAATATAAATAACTGACTGGATCTGTCTCATCTCAGCAAAAATAAAAAGCTTGCTCAAAATTTTAACCAAAATGGATTTGATATAATTATGTATCTTCCAGAACATTTTAGATTACCCCTTACTACAAAGAAACGTATGTTGAGAAAAATATTTCGTTTCCACATAATACTTTTCTTACTCCTTATATGCTAACTAAGAATCCATTCTTTAATTCTTTATTGTACACACAAAAAAAACAAATACATGAAAAGTCTAAAAAATAAACTTATAAATTACATATAATTTACGACGATATAATACGATCTAAAAATCAAAATAATGTTATTTAGGTACTGTAAAACCTTTTTAGTTACGAAAAATATTTTTTTTTATTACTTATTATGATATCCACGCCAGTAGTGAATGATAATAGTAGCCATGGGCTTTACAATGTACTATATTATGACATAAAGCGAAGCATTATCAATTAGCCTTCTATGAATCGTCGCAAAGTTGTATGATAACTCTTGTTGCCAAGCCGCAACGAGAGTTTTCATAAACTATTACTTGTCCCAATGCCTTCGACATGACCTAATGATTTTTATTCAGAGGCAATAACTAAAATTACAGTTTTACTTGTCTTCACAAATAAGGGATTATTTCTGAGAACAAGTAATGTGAATTATAAAAATGCTCTACATATTCATTTTTTTTACTATACTTTTCATTTTACTTTCTAATATTTTTATGTGTTTGGCTTTCTTTGTGCATTAAAGTAAATCATTTACTTATCATCTATAGATAGTAACAAATTAAGTGAATTGATAACTTGCGACTGTCAAAACAACAGATTCGGTATACTAAATTAATTTACATAAACTATTTATTTCCATATGTTTGCCGCACTGTATGACCGTAAGATGCATGTAATTGACCATGTGCGTATTAGACAATGAAAGCTTCTTGTTTTTTGTAATCCACACTGTGCAGCCTAATATTTGAAAAGGCTGTAACCTTGTTCTAAGACATAAACATTCGATTTTGACTCAATATGTAGCAGTTGCTACGGTGTAGCTAGTGTCATAACATTCGTAGCACGTTGTAGGCACGGCTACGACAATAGTCTCCAGCGTGCGCTACGTCGTTGAGGGCTACGGTAAAATGTATGTCGTTTTATAGTTATATGCATCGTTTTGTTGTTTGTTGAATAGAATAACGCTTAAACTGTAAATATAACATATAAGGTATTTAAGTTTGCTTGAAGAAACAGTGCCTGTCATAGCGTAGCTGTCATAGTCTTTTGAAAATAGACCGGTGTTAGAGAAGCGCTCGGGACGTTAAATCAGCTAAGCAGAAAGTTTATTAATTAGTATACATATTTTGATACATATCTGTATGCAATCTTAAATTTAAAATAACATTGGTTCCCAAATACAATTTAAGAGATCATGATTATCCTGCAGTAAGATTTAATCCTATAGCGCGTGGAAACTTTACAGACATTCAAACAACGAATAAAAATAACTTCCTGACTCCAGTCAGGAATTGACATAACAAAACATAAATTCACGCCTTTTATCCCCGAAGGAGTAGGCAGAGGTGTATAAAACATCCACTTTTCGCCAGTTATGTTTCGGTCCCAATGTAATAGGAATAGTCAGTCATTCTTTTAACAGCATTTTTTAAATCACACAATATGTGTCGCGTCTATGAATCGAACTCACAACACTCGGCGTTGTGTTGAACGGCGAGGCGCCCACTTCTTCACTTCACTTCTTTACATACGTAAATATATACGCTCGATAAAAATATCTACCGCACGTGACATTGAGTTTCGCTGAAGTCACTTGCATCTCAATTTCAATATCTCATTTTTACGTCAAAGAAGAATTCAACTTGAAAGTTTTACCATTGTCTAGAGTTTGGCTAGAAGGAACTGGGATTAATTGCAGCAGATTTGTGGAAGCGTGATTCTATTCATCAGCCCTTGTCAGCCACAACAAATCTCAGACATAAATGTACTGTGTTGCACAGTGAATTCAAGTATTAAGTAGGTACATGAATATTTTACCTTATATCTCCTGGTGTCAGGCTTGAGCTAAATTAGACACTTTCATACAAATATATTGGCCAAAATAAGTGAATGAAGTATCCTATACTTAGCTTAGGCTGCAAACGCGACGTTTCAAGACACGATGACACGTAGACGTCGATACCGGCTTCAACAACTTTCGCAAATGTTCAATATTCACAACTTTATCACAAATAAACCGATGCCAGCTGATCAATTAGCGGCAATACACTACGGGTTTTTGGTTTACAACCAAATACAAGATCAAATGCGCTCAAAATACGGAATCTTTCCAGAGCGAACCAAAACTAGCTTTTTTTCACTGCCCGCGGGAAACGACGATGAACCAAAGTGAATGAATGATAGTTCAGTGTTCAGAAATTTTCAATAGACTAAACTAAACGTTACTAAATCGATATAATCGACTTGACCTATCATAAAACTATTTCTATTTCAAACAACAATCAAATTGAAACTTCAATAGACGCGTACGTATTCGCTGTACCGGAATCCCAAAGTATTCTTGTCGAGAGGTCTAAATCAAACTTTGTGACTCATACTGTAACATGACTAATCTTCCGTAATAGATCGAGAGAATTAAGCACCGTTTAAGCAGGTCACGCAGGGCTCGTAAAGTACTCGGTCCCGGTTATTGTAGAGTTTTTTTGTTTGAATGTGCTAATCTCTGTAATCATCAGTCGTTTTTTTTTATATAATAGCCACATTAATGGGGAACCTAGGATAGGCCTAAGCTATGTTATATTATACTATGTTTGTTACGCGTCTGAATTTATCATTTAATCAGAAATACCTTTTACCAACAATCGTCATATTTAGTATCATAATTTAACTGCACGGAATATTTTAATCACGTCACTTCTATGTCGGGTTCAAAATTGTGGCTTCCTATCCCGAAGAATCAAAAATGCGTGTGATACACAAATATAATTGTATTCCCAAGGCTGAACTGTATTTTCGTCTGTTCTACTTTTGTAAAGAATATCTGAAAAAAAAGAAAAAGCTAATATGACACTATCTTTTACTTGTTCCCTAAAATGCGTTGGATTAAATACTATATTATAATTAGTCCTTTCAACTAATCTTATGTCTAGAAACATTTTCTACAGAGTTCACGATACCCATTATTACTAAATTCCAGTAATCAATAAAATTCATCAACATCTATCAAACACAACCCTACTCATTCGTTCTCACGACAGCTCTCGGGATAAATGATAATTTACAACAGAAACAAAATTCATTGCGTATTAATATTGTAACTGGTAAAACAATGAATAAAGATGCCAAATTCGTTGAATAGACAATGGTGGGCCTAAATAAACTAATCTTTGAGGAGCTATGTAAAATAACTGATCTCAAACCTGCCGTGTGCGGCGGCCGTATTCTGGTTTAGTTGCGTTGACAAAAAATATTACCAAAATCTCTTAAGGTACCGACCAATCAAAATTTCTTAAGGTACCGACCGCATTACGAGAACTGTTTGTATAATAAGGAACATTTTGATCGAAATCTAAGAAGTCAGTTCAGTCTTAGAAAAACAATTTATGAATCACTCAAAATGTTGTCGCATGCGGAGATCGCACATGCAACACTCGGCGCATTTCTGACCGGCAGATCGCTAAAACTACCACGCCATACGTGCAGTTATTTTGCACCTACAATGACCCACATGTCAACTAATTGAAAGTTTCTAGGTATCAATAATTGACTGCACAGTTGGCGTAGTGGTTTAATCGGCCGCCTCACCGCTTGACACTTCGCCGAGTGTTGTGGGTTGAATTCTCACATGAGACAACACTTTGTGTGATCCATAAATTGTTGTTTCGAGTCTGGGTGTTCATTGTGTCCGTTGGTTGTATGTTTGTAAAGTCCCCCGCGAAACAGGATTTATTCCTTGTGCGGGAGTTGTCTTTTAAAAAGAAAAAAAGGAAAAAAAATATTGAAAAAGCAAAATTTTACGATCATGGACGTCCAATTTGACAACTTTATATATACAGCCTTTCACAGTTGGACGTAGACCTCTACTAATTTGAGTCAAAATAAAATTTGGAGTCAATAGGTGGATTTGGCCTGGCTTACTGTACCACGCGCTGGCCAGATGGGTTGGTACAAGGTGACTAGTTTTTTTATCTCATCACAATGATTTTATTTGTTTCATGTATTTTCCTTAGTCACTTTTAACGACATGTATGGAATAAAATGGCGTAGTCACTCATTGTATTCTTAATTCGTCATTGCACAGATGATTAAGAATAAGAAAAGATTTTTGTGCTAGGAATTTTGCATCATCATCGATCTCGCGTTTTGCTCGGTTGCTTCCAAGGTGCCTTGGCGCCTGGGGTGCTCTTACTAGTCAATAACCAGATATGACAGAATATTAGATTTTCCATCAAAAGTATTTATGGTAATAATATTAATTCCTAAATGTTACTTCACCTGGCGTCTCCAAAGCGGCGAACCTGTCTGTGCTATTCTCTAAAAACCACTATAAATGTAATATTAGGCAATAAAACGTCCCAAATATTCGTTTCCCGAATAACAAAATTCATTTAAAACATTATGCAACATTCCATTAATTGTTGTTAACACTCGTCCTCTTGAATCTTTAAAGGTAAAAAGCCCTCCATTTTCTATTTCAGCGGAATAACAACAGTTGAGGTAACAGATGGACCGATGACGGCTCAGACAGGCCTCCTGGGGCCCTGCTTTGCCAAATACTCTCTGATGGACTGACTGAAATCACTATATGGTTTACAAAATACAACACGTTTCTGATTTGATTGTTTAAACGGTGTAAGCATTTATACAATAAAATTTAGCAAGAAGAAATAACTAATAATATTTCTAAAGTTCCTGAATTCTAAAACAAAACTGCATCTATAAGGCGATCGAGATGTGATAATCGTAAGGCCGACTGTGTGGTCAACCAGAAAGTAGCTTGGATATTAATCTCATTTTTAGCGCAAATGGGCAGGTTAGGATAACTATTGATAGATCGATTCTGCTGTTGTTTTCAATAAAAGATTTGTCAGTAAAAATCTAGCATGGATCGAGAGAGCTTAGGAGGCTATTTTAGAGCTTGTTTGTGACATAACTTCTAGAAAAATACACAAGCCAAAACACAACTACATACTTATACCCAATTTGGAAGCAGCCTCAATTCTACAGTAAAAATAAAGCCACAAAATAAACATTAAAACAATTGTTAATACAATAAAACTCATCGTCAGCCATTACGCAGTTCGTCCATCAATCCACATATCGAACGAGGACGACACGACAGGGCATTTTGTAACAGAGCAAAATAAAACTTAAAAGTATGAGTATAAAATACAAATTGCATATTATGTCAATCATTATAGGTATATACTAGACGTCGAGGCATGCTACAAGCATGCCTCGACATTTCAAATTTCGATTTTATTCTTCTCGTATTAAGTTACGTTTTTCTTTGCCACCAGGAAGCCGATGCCGTGCCGTATCACCAGTGGTCGCGACTGATGTCAAAAAATCGAACGTCGATAATCATAGGAACATTAATTGTCGTCAAGATAACTTCGTTAACGTTACTCGTCCGAACCGAATTGGAACATCATTCGACAACATTTGCAATGCAGATCCAACTATTTTCATTTTACAATCAACAAAATAAAATTAATTCAATGGGTTGAACTGAAGAATGTTTCTGGTTCACAAAAGGAGCTTTACGACTGGTTTCGATTAATGTTTTACGTTCGAAGTGATTAATCGGGTCGAGAGAGTTGTTTGTTTCACTGAGTAGTAAATTTGTCATTAAAGTTCACGCGTAGGTGCTTATATATCAAAATCTACGAGAACATTTCAGTACACATTGTTCTTCAATGTACGGTTTAAATATGCGTGGATATATATGCGTTATTGTGATTATAGATGCAATATTGAATTTTGTAGCAATAATTTAAAAAAATCAAACAATTTTGCGAGCTTTGAAGGCTCTTGGACTATAACTAAGGACATGATACTTTAATAAAATATGATAAAAGAAGATGTAGCGACAAGCATCGAGAAATGTATCCTAAGATGGTATGGGCACATGGAGAGGATGGATGGCAAAAGACTGACCAAGAAGATATATAAGGCAAGTGTGAATGGCACAGGACGAAGAAGAAGACCTACGCGGACGTTCTCTGACCAAATCGGAGACATCCTAAAAAAAGGACAGATCAGAAGTACCCTAAACAGAAGAGCAAGGGAGATATCTCAGGATCGTTCAAATGGCGTTCCGTAGTCTTTGTCTACCCCTGGGGGAAACAGGCGTGAGTCTATGCATGTACGTATGTATGAGACTTTCATAATAAGAATGTTAACTAACTATAACTAATAGACTGCCTCGTTGGTCTCGCGGCATAAATGTGCGCGTGGGATTAGGAGGTGTCGGGTTCGGTTCCCGGGTCGGGCAAAGTGTTATTGGGTTTTGACGTTAGGAAATTCTCAGTAGCAGCACGGAGTCTGGTAATGTGCCCGGTACGGCAATAGGCTCGCCCCCTATTACGTGGGACCTAAAAATTCATGGCGAAATGTGGGTGTAATATTACACCTCTGCCTACCTCTTCGGGGATACAGGCGTGAGTCTATAAATAAAAGAAAATAAAAAAAACGAATAGCCATATGTTTCAGATAATACTCACCGAATATGAGTCATTCTAACATTTAGTTACCTCTACATCAATATGGCAAGCAGGCAATATCCTTTCTGAAGGTTTACGCTTACAGTTTCATCAAAATTGGGTCAGGGGTTAGAAGTGGAAACATAATAAATAGACAGGAACAAACATTTTGAATCTTTAGTAATCGGCGCCTTTTTTGGGATGAAAACCAACACTACTACATTGTGGCAAATTACCTACAATATTCTCGCTTACAAAAACATTATTAGCTGGAGCACGCCATTTAGAATACGAAAGTTCGTTCGATTAATTATTTTATTCCATAATACGCTTTTCTCCTCAAGACGTCTTGATCCGGTTACTATTCAATAAAAATAAAGCGAAATTCATAAAAAAAGCAATCAAGGATTTATTTGAAAAATACTTTGCAAGGGTGGCTTTAAAATACACACAGTATCGACAATGAATTTACCAAGATACCCTTTCTCGAAACGCGATCCCACTTATAGGATAAAATCTCATAAAAACCGTATGAAACATTGTTCATTCAGGCACTATTGCCTCTGGCATTTGCGAGTAGTGATGTGCGTATATTATCGATATCGAACGATTATTATCGAATTATACGTCACACCGTCGACTGTGAAATATGTTAATTAACACGACCTGTCAATATTTTTGCTAAAAATAAGAAGCGAATTAATAAATTGAGTTAATTGTATGTAGTTGGTGCGATGTTTTTACGATGATTGCTGCGTATATTTTGATAAGTTCTCTGCTGTAAAACAGCTATGGGTTATCATTTATAATTATATTCGCAGAATACAACATGCTGCGTTAAGTCGTTAGAACTGTTTTTGTTTATAAGCCAAACACAAATAGGAATAAATATTGTGATTACCAAAAAAACTTTCGACATGTCATCGTATAATATTATTATGTTTTAAATTATATTATGTTTTGATTTGATTTGATTCGATTTTCGAGTTAACCTAACCTTATTTACAAAAAAATAACGGATCACTTATTTCGAAAGCGACGACAAAACTTTAATAAGCATATGACTAAATCACAAAAACAAAAGTTTCCTTTGTTCCCAGAAACTCCTCTTCAAACATTTTCAAGAGAAAGGGTCATTATTGATCACACAATTTAGTTTTCATCGGCCCCAGTGTAACAGATGAGATAATTCATCAGACGAAATGAAAGTTTTAAAGTTGCGATAATAATAGACAATTTCTGCGTCCCTAAACTTTTGATTCCAATCATTCAATAATTCTTGAAATAACTTGAATAAATTCTTAATTTTCACAGTTTTTTATTGAGCTATACCAAGTTTTTGGTTGTGGCTTAAATTTCTTTGAGTTCGCTTCTTGGTTGACTTGAGCTGCTGCAAATGAAAGATTAACCAGACTCTTTTTAACAGTGCTTTTGCCATATAAAACTGTCATTAACTAAAAGGGTTGGTTGATATTTCGTACTCAAAATACTGTTACTGCGAAGCAGTAATGCTATCGTCCGTTGAACCGTCTTACTGTCGCTACTGCTGAACTTGGCTACGCATATGGTGATACAGTGGAGTGACGGTGTGATTAGTCCCAAAAGACACTACAACAGTGTGTGTGACTACACTGGACTTACTACATGTCGATGGGAGGAATTTCATCGGATACGCTGCACCGCCTTCACGGCCTGTCGAGGTCCTGCACTTGGGAAGAGGGCGGTGACTTTTCTTCTGGTGCCGTCTCCTCAGCGTTTCTGCGTCGAAAAGGCAAATAACCCTGATATTGAACCACAACGTTCCACCACACAGCAAACCCTCAATTGACCTAGTGGCCGGTAGTACTAAATGCCGCTTAATAAAGTGATTAAAAGTAATAAATAATTCAGTTCAATTTATTATCATTGTAATCAAAATGTCATCATAATTATTGTGTGGCTATTACGGATATTGCTACATAACTGAAATAAAATGAAATATATATTTATTGCTATCACAACCAAACAAGCATGATTATAAGTATACAGACATCATCGTAATAACACACAAAAATACAAAAAAAGAAGAAATACATGGATATCTGGTACATCTCGTCATGGTTAGGTCGTGACGACAATAGGACCCCGTTCAGCATGATACCAGACATGCTGGCACTGATTTTCTACGGGACCCTTATTATAGTGACTCACGAACGCGCAAAACAGTAAGTACACTGGCCAAATATGATCATACATAAATATACATACAATATAAACTTAAAGTGCCTACATAATTAAAACAATAACAATAACAGCACGCACTAGCAGCGCGGGCGCGGGGGGGCGGAGTCGACGTCGTACTTGTATATATTCTGTGACCGCGGGAAGACAGAGACAAGCGGCAGACCGGACAGACCGCTCACTGCAGTCACTATTAGGCAATTTGATAATAAAGCTCATTTTATTGTCATAGCTGCGTTTATTAATATATTCGTTCAAGTCAAGTATTTTGTTACATTGTCAACGGAGACGAAGTTGGAAGGATTCACGCGGATCAAAGCTCCTATTTTTCACTACCTACCATACCTACTAGAGTCAAATAACTGTTTAATTTCGCTTAAATTTTAGATTGAATTATATGATTAAAACTAAACTCAATTTTAAATTGTAATTTGGGTATTTTTAATTTAATCAACCCTTATATTGAACATTAATGGACTACCAAATCAACCAAATACTAGTAGGGTGTTATTCAGCAAAAATGCAGATCCGTGTAACAAAACTGAACTTATTCAACCAGTTTCCAACAAATAAACAAAAAGTATTCAATACACAGTGCTTATAAAACAATATTCCATTACAATACGTCCAAACTGTCCACAAACAAAACATAATAACGTCCCAAAATACTCAATATATCGTTGTTTGTTTGCCAATGTTCGGCTTCTTATTCAAGTGGCCCTCCACTGTTGAAAAATGGATGTCAGTTTCATGTATCTGTGCCAATTTGCCGCCAAGCATCATCATGTTATTATAGACGAGGGTTCGTAAGTAAGTTTCCATTTTCCTTAAGTACACTTATTAAGCAATAATAAGTGTACTACTACACTTGTAGCATTTTATTTAGTTTGCCTTTAAAACAACAATGAGTGCTTTGATAGCCTCATTTTGGAATAAGAACTAAATAACACCATGCGTAAGTCTCAAGGTTTACATTGTTTTTCTTTGCCTCATTAGTAACGTATCATCTTGAGGAATTGAAATATTTTTTTTCATTATATTAATTTCAATAATTATTATTAGTTAAATATTTATTTTTATCTTACTAAACACGAGGTTAGGGAATAGTATTTCTCTAGTAAATCTTGTACAACAATCATTTATGTACCAAGTCTTAAGCAAAAATTCAGAGTGTCCGCGCAACTGACGGTATCACACATCAAACAATAATGGTAAAAATTAAAACATAATCGAAACATAAATATGAGATATCGATGTTTCTTCGAATCGATGCTAACCTCATCACTAAGTAGACGCGTGTGAAACGATTCGGAAAAATAATTTCCTTTCAATGTACGCGGCATACTTTACGTAACAGATGTCAAATACACACACCAAAATCTACTTTAAAACAAATATGGTAAGGTCTAAAAGTATATCTGTGATGTTATGAGAAATTTCGTAATCAAATAGCTTGGAGTTTGTTAATTTGTGTCAATTTGTGACGTCACACATGTGAATGTTTAAGCGGTTGGTTTGATTACTCGTTTCTTATGTCTCCTCTGCTGACTTGAATTACTTCGTGAAATATGTTCTTTGTAATTTTGCAATATGGTAGCGAATGCTTTTAATGTGCACGGATTAAGCGAAGTAAGGAAATGTACTTTTTAAAATGTAAATCTTCGCGGATACTTTGCTGAATAGAGACATAGTTAAACACTTTTTCAACCTGTTGATTGATGAAAAAGTATATTAGATAAGCTTAGGTGGTTTATGATTCACACATATAGCTTTTATGAAGAAAACTCAAAAATCAATTATATTACGTAAGAAAATGCTAAGGGTATCTGCTGTATACAGCATATTTAACCGGATTACAAATCAGTGTTCCTGAAAAGCAACCAAACTGTTACAAATAAGTTACAAAATACAGTCCCATAAATGACATCAAACTTACACCATTGTAGAAGCAACTTTTAAATTAGTGCAGTAATATACAATAATTAAAAATATCCTGCTATAATTCTCATAAAACCATCTGATCCGAAACTAGGCATGCATTTTCTGAGCAAGTTGTTGCGCTAATAGCGAGACTTAATTTGCCGTTCGTCATAGGTCGGAAAAGCTAAGCTTCTTAGTGAGGAACATCAAAAAGCGCTATCATGCTTCAGAAGGCACGACAACTAAAGCTGTAGGTTTTGGTTCTCGTCTTAGAAAATAATAGTTAGGCCATGTTGGGGCTCTTTGAGCGGTCTGAAAATTGCGACACCAGAGTAGACCACCCACTCACACGAAAAAAGAAAAAAGCAATAGATTTATGAGTCTCACTTTTAGTAAACCAGTAAAAAGTTTGATGCTTGATCATAAATTAGTTTGGTTACATTTTCAGATGAAATATATTGCCTTGAGCCTCTTTACTAGAAGAAGAATAACTCAAACTAAACTCGCCTCAAAAAGGCATACCACTCCATACCAAATATGACAATTTTATCACATCAAAGTTATATTCAAACTTCAAGGAAATCAAATTCTCCATTCGACCAGTTTGAAAGAACTCTCCGTGCAATCCATTTCATACGAAAGCTAGGTTTTTGCTCAGTATTGAGATGTTAATAAAATTGGACACTTTTATGAAAAGACTAGTGTCATTTCAGTGGGATTGACGTTTGTAAAGTCTCGGATTATTTAAGTGAAAGCTATTGAGTAATTTATTAAAACCAGAATCATAATCGATTAGGCGTGTTTGTTACGGCAGGCTCCGTTGTACCCTAAAATAAGTACTTTGTTTACTTCTTCTAGTTGAGTTGCAGTCCGTGTATTTAGAATTTTCTATTCATAAGTGAACTAAAGACCATTGTGAACTAAAGAGAGCAAATGATATTGATTCTGGATGTGACTTGTCAATCGAAAGTAGGTCATTATCATTGCCGCCAAAAGACGTCAAGGGCTTAACACAGGATTACTTTAAGGCTATGTCGGCCATAGTAAAAAAATCCCAGAAGTCTGAGGCCCAATTCTCCTATATAAATTTGTTCAAAATGCGGTTTCGATCTAATGTCAGTGTCACACTTATGTCACAAATGGTATTCTCGTAAGGTAACTGATATTTGAATAATATCGCGACTAGGTCATAAATTGAACAATGTGTCAAAATATGTGTCAACCAAGAACTATTGAAGTCAAATTAGACGACAGCAGCATTATGTTAGCGAAATACCAATTGTGAGTCTATTCAAAATATAATCTCATTGTGTTCAAAATATAGTTTCGATGTCAGATAAAATACGAGAATTGGCCTTCTGAGATTGCAGACTTCTTCCACCTATTGTCGTCTTTCAATAAATTGGTATATTTGAAAAAGAAATCTTCACAATCTCAACGACCTATAACTCCGAAGTACCTACTTTGTTTTATCTCCAAATCATACGGAGATAAAACGTCGGTCAAATAACGAAAGGGCGTATCCAACAAAATTTTTGATTTTGAGATATTAGCACCATCGACATTTATAGGTCAAGTTTCAGTATGTCACGAAGAGGCGTAGCCAAAACTGCAATGAAACCTCACTTATAGACCGTTGCGAAAAGCCCTATCTTCTTTTCCTTCTAATCCAAAAAATCACGAAGGGACATATCGCTAGTTACGCCTGTTCATGCATAATAATGGTTTTTCACGAAAAGGCGTAACGTAATTTTGCGCGAGTGAAACCAAGACCTGTCGAAACTCGTTTCTGTTGTAACTGCTGGAAACCCATGACACTGTTGACGAGAAAACCGACGCTGTGGTCAAAACGCTACAGGACGTGTCTGGAAGGGTGTAACCCGGAAAAAGCGTTAACAATCAAAGTAAACTCTCGCTCCAGACTCTCGAACTTATGAGGCAAAGAAGAGGAATGTCATATGCGCAGACGTCTTCGACGGATGGAAGAAACCTTAACGGGAAGATCCGGAAGCTCGTGCGACGTGACCTCCGATGTTTCAATACCCGCGCCATTACGGCTACGATTGAACAGAATCGAGGCATCAAAGTCTTCGCTCGCCAGCTTGGGAGAATTTATCTGTCAAAACTCATTACTGCGGATGGCAAAACCGTAACCTCCAAGTTCGAGATTCTGGCTGAAATTGAGAGTTTCTACAAGGATTTGTACGCATCACGGATGCCTAAACCTACGACACCCAGCAATGCTGACCACAGGGCCCAACTCAAGCGCCATTACACGGAGGACATCCCTGATATCAACCAGGGCGAGGTTAGAGTGGCTCTCGAGCAGCTTAAGAACACAAGTCTCAAGGGGATGACGGAATCACCATAATAGAAGAAATTATATATAAATAAATATATATAAATTTAAGAGCTTAAAAGCAGGTGGGACAGCAGTTCTGAAAGATCTGGCGAGCCTGTTTAATTCCGTTACCCACCAAGGCCTAACACCTCAGGCGTGGAGTGGGAGTGCTGTAGTTCTATTTTTCAGAAAAGGTGATAAAACCCTGCTGAAAACCTATAGACTTATTTCACTCCTGAGCCACGTCTAAAAGTGGTTCTCGAGAGTCCTAACAAACCGCCTCGCCAGAAAGCTCGACGATTTTCAGCCACCGGAACAGCAACCGAAAAAGCCGGGTTTCGAAAAGGCTACAGCACCATAGACCACATCCATACTGTTCGGCAGATTGTACAGAAGACCAAAGCTACATAGAGGTGTTGAGATGTTTGACGACACGGCCACTATGACCGTCCAGCTCCAGGACAGTAAAACTAGCCCCGTTGAGTTGCGAAGAGGAGTGAGGCAGGGGGATGTTATATCCCCTAAGCTCTTCACCAACGCACTCGAAGACGTCGTTAAGACACTGGACTAGACTGGGCATACACATAAATGGCGAGTACATATCCCACTTTTGGTTTGCCGACGATATTGTCATCGTGTCAGAGAGACTGGAAGAGCTGAGCGAGATGCTGCACAGCCTAAATGGAGCCTCTCGACGGGTCGGTCTCGGCATGAACTTGGATAAAACCAAGATAATGTTCAACGAACACATTGTGCCGGGACCGGTTTATATCGACAGATCGATGCTCGAAGTTGTTCAAGAGTATGTCTACCTTGGGCATGTAGTCCAGCTTGGTAGAAACAACTTCAAGAAAGAAATCGACCACACGATCTAGTTGGGTTGGGCAGCGTTTGGCAAGCTACGTCGAGTTTTCTCTTCGCCCCTACCGCAATGCCTGAAGACCAAACTCTTCAACCAATGCGTCCTACCTGTTATGACGTACGGTACCGAGACTTGGGCACTCACTAGTCCACAAACTAAAAGTCACACAGCGAGCTATGGAACGGGCTATGCTTGGCGTCTCTTTGAAGGATAAAATCCGAAACGAACTTATCCGGCAAAGAACCAAAGTTACTGACATAGCTCACAGAATCAGTAAGCTCAAGTCGCAGTGGGCTGGCCATATCTGTAGAAGGACTGATGACCGATGGAGCAAGCGTGTCCTAGAGTGGAGACCACGCCTCAGCAAGCGTACGGTAGGGCGGCCCGCAGCTAGGTGGACCGACTACCTGATAAAGGTGGCTGGGACAGACTGGATGCGGAAGGCTGAGGACCGTGTACTGTGGCGCGTGTTGGGAGAGGCCTATGTTCGGCAGTGGACTGCGATAGGCTGATTGATTGATTCGTTAGGTGATCTTACTTTACACAGAGAATACATCACTCGATTTGATGAAAGAATTTTTTTTAATGCATACCGATGTTTTCAATTTCACTTAAAGCAATACCTACGTGGACGTAAGTGAAATGACTGATATTAGGGGTACATCACGAAAAGGCGTAAGTGAAACGTTTTTCAAAAAATATAAATATCCTTATAATTAACTACAGTACACTGAAACTACAGTTAGTAATATGATCAATCTTAGCCACATATTAACATAAATATCATACCAAGCACATTAAATCTTAAGATATAAAGTTATGACAGTACATAACGTGATGATTTCATAAAAATGGCTCTGCTGTAAAATTTACTAAAACACAGTTACGCCTTTTCGTGATTCGACCGACGAAAAGTAAAGAATGCTTAGGATGTTAAAGGTCCTCATACATTAGTAAAAGTATATTAGTGTAAGATTATCATAAGAGGAAATGAAAGATATAAATATATCTATATACATATATCATATAACAGCGGCGATAGCCCAGTGGTGTACGTAACGGACTGCCGAGACGATGGTCTCGGGTTCGATCCCTAGGTACCCCAGAGATACACACATAACTTCAAAAAGTCAGAGATGTATGCCATCTCTGACTTTTTGAAGTTATGTGTGTATTAAAAATGTTAATTATCGCTTGCTTAATAATGTGCCCGGTACATGGCAATAGGCTCGCCCTCTATTACATTGGGACCAAAACATAACTGGCGAAAAGTGTGTGTGTAATACACCTCTGCCTACCCCTTCGGGGATAAAAGGCGTGAAGTTATGTTATGTTATGTAATAATCATCAGCCCTTTATACTGTCCCACTGCTGGGCACGGGTCTCTTCTCACTATGAGAAGGGTAAGGCCATAGTCCACCACGCTGGCTAAGTGCGGGTTGGTAGACTTCACATGTCTTTCGGCAACATCACGGAGAACTCTCAGACATGCAGGTTTCCTCACGATGTTTTCCTTCACCAATAAGCAAGTGATAATTAACAATTTAATACGCACTTAACTTCGAAAAGTTATTGGTGTGTGCCGTAGATCAAACCCGAGACCCTCTGCTTAGCAGTCTGTCGGTCATACCACTCGGCTATCGCTGCTTATGTAAATATATCGATAAATAGTCTAGCAAGTTACACTATTTATTAAAAATTTAAGCATATTATTATGTACAACTAGGCTGCGCCCGCGGCTGCCCCTGCCATAGGCTTCCTTTTGCCCCGATAAACAATAAACACTTATTGTTTATCGGGGCAAAAGGAAGCCTATGTGTTATTTATATATACTTTATATTGCTGCATAGTAACGAACATGCGTAACAAACATCCATTTTTCAACTAACTTTCACATTTGCTATAAACAAGTGGCAGTAAATTAGAATAAATTCGCACGTAACTGTTCGTAGAGACTTTGGGTACACCGTTACAAATTAGCCTCATTGATCCCATTTATGGCATTCAAGAAGATTTAACTTCTTTGTTTATTGAACTAGCTACGTCGTCGTCTTGTCTCATACTTAGTACCAAACATTCTAAATTTTCTCGTAAAATTCATATGACCTCAAATTATTATATGCCCGGAAACCACAGGAATTCAAGAAATGTACAATTCCATACCAGTCACTGAAACTGATATAACGCTATGATGATGAATTCCATTCCAGGAACATGGAACTATTAACCACGCTATAGGAAATGAATAAAAAGAAACCTTTTAGACATACATACATACTTACTACCCTTAGGGGATAAAAGACGTGAGTCTTTTATCCCCTAAGGGGTAGACAAAGGTGCATAACACACCCACACTTCGCCAGTTATGTTTCGGTCCCAATGTAATAGGGGGCGAGCCTATTGCCATCTACCGGACACATTGTTAAGCGAGCGATAATTAACAGTTTTTAATACACACATAACTTCGAAAAGTCAGAGGTGTGTGCCCGGGGTAACTGGAAATCGAACCCGAGACCATCGTCTCGGCAGTCCGTTACGTACACCACTAGGCTATCGGAACCACTTATGAGAGCAATACGAGTAAAATTCATGAATTTTCACTGTAACTGTAAAACAAACGATCAATGTAAAGGCACCCTAAAAATATTCACAGTAAATAAATTCCACGGTAACATCGGTTTGACTTAAAAGTGGCAACTTCGATGATTTTAACGTCGAGATTACGACTTTTCCCACAAGTCGTTTTGACGACTTTTATAAAAATTGGCTTTGAACCAACTTAGCCTATTTCCTCCACGTTTCTATATTGGGGAATCTTATTAAATTAATGTGCCGAGTTTTACTTTCTATATAAAGTTACGGTATTAATATGAACGTTACTTTGATAACTTGGTTACAAGTTGGTGGTACTATAATACAAAAATAGGAATTTATAGAATATAATGCTTTATTGTGCTACTAATACGTTTTAGGTAGACGTCAAATTCGACTTTGTGAACCAGTGCTTTTTAGGGTTTCGTACCTAAAAGGTAAAAAACGGGACCCTATTACTAAGCCTCCGCTGTCTGCCTGTCTCTCACCAGGCCATAATCTCATAAACCATGATAGCAAGAAAGCTGCAATTTACACCAATAATGTATTTCGCTATAACAACAAACACAACAAAATAAAAAAATAAAAATATTAAGGAGGGGTCCCATACAATAAACGTGTTTTTTTCGTATTTTTTGCTCACAATTACTAACGGTAACAGGTAGATGCTTAAAATGTTCACAGAATGATTATGTAGCTGTATATTACCTTTCAAAATAAATAATTAACTAAAAAGTAAATAATAAAGGGGGCCTCTCATACATCAAACGTATTTTTAAGCAATTTGTTACTCGATCTTAATAAACAGGTAGAAACTTAAAAAATATTTAATTATACATACAACAAACGTGATTTTCTTTCATAGATGATGGGACGGAACCCTTCGTGCGCGAGTCCGACTCGTACTTGCCCATTTTTATTGTATAGGTTTTTTAGTTCTTTGGTAGATAACTGGATCTGGATAGTTCCTAATATTCGGGTAAAAAGCACGAGAATTTAAAGTTGTCTACATTTTATGTACATTTTTAGAAGGTAGCCGAAGATTATTATGAAAAAATTACACATCGTGCTATAACGCTTCATTTGTTATTAAAAAAATAATAAAATGTTGCTAACTGCATAACTAGCTCTATGTGAAAGTAATGATTGTGATGGTTTCAAATTTTGTTAAAGATTATACTGTTATTAAAGTTCTGCCCTAAGAATATTTGAATTTTAAAGTTACGTACTATACTATTTTATCGATAAATCTACATAATTCTCAATTTCTGCGCCTCTTGACTTGAAGGAAGACTCACATATTTGGCGCTGCATCTTTTCTATACATACATATAAAAAGCAACATATTCAACTGTAATATAATTGAAATGATTAGTGAATTGTATTCTCTGAAAATTTAATCACGATCCGACTGTGTAGAGCAAACAAAACGGCCAATATTTTTGTATTTAATATTCAAAAATATAAAGATCTCTCAAATAAAACTAATCCGCGGCAGATCACACGCGGCGTGAATTTTTCAATTGTTTTCCCATATAAAGACAAAAAATTGCGACAGAACAACACAGTGATTTTAGAACAATCAACCGCTTGTGAAAACATGCGAGCTAATTTTGAGAATCTCAACGTCTAAAATGCCTATTTCACTATAATGTTGTGCCATCTTATCGTCACGATGACCTTCAAGGTGACATTACCAATAGTCATTTACCTAGATAGGAAGTAGTTTGACACCAAAAGTTTTATGCAGGCGATTGGCAACCAGTGACGCAACAAGAATTTTTGTTCACTATCTCTTGGTAGGAATCGTCACTTCATTCCTCAAAAAGGTGGCGATAAGATCATATTATGTATTATCATATTTTCTTGGAAACCACATATGGCGTCGGGACGTGACGACCCCACCGCCCACTGGGAGAGTTAATCTGACGAGTAGATACTCGTCATAGTATCTCCCCCAGCGCAAGCAGTCAACCGAAATATGGCGGTCAAACCATCCGAACCTGGCGGAAGAAAATCCCACGATGCTAGATGGGTAGCAGCGTCCAGCACTAAAGACTTCCGCCACTGCGATCGCCAATACGCCTGCCAAGCGTGGCGATTATGGCAATTCCCCCCCATATGAACCACACCTATAAAAACCGGCCCCTAGTCCCCGGCGGCCCCGCTAGTCCTGGTTATGGTAGCGGCCATGGTAACGGCGGGGCAAGGGGTGCGAAGAATCTCCGGAAGAGATCGGGCTACCACCACCAACGACAATTGGCCCTGGCAACACTGAACACGCGCACACTGCGGACCGACGAGAAGATTGTCGAGCTGGAAGAAGAATTGAGCAAGTTGCGATGGGATATCATAGGCCTATCTGAAGTCCGAAGACAGGGGGAGGACTCGATAGTTCTCAATTCCGGCAACTTGCTCTTCTACCGGGAGGGCGACCAAGTCCCAAGGTGGTGTCGGGTTCATCGTCCACAAATCTCTCGTGACCAACGTGGTAAATATCGGGAGTGTGTCGAGCAGGGTAGCGTACCTTATACTCAGAATATCCGAGCGGTATTCGCTGAAGGTCATACAGGTATACGCTCCGACCTCGACGCACCCAGATGAGGAGGTGGAAGCCATGTACGAGGACATATCTCGGGCTATACATGGCTTCAAAACCCATTACACCGTGGTCATGGGAGATTTTAACGCGAAACTGGGCAAACGTGACGGTGATGAGCTGAGAGTGGGGCAATTTGGTTATGGGCATCGGAATTCCCGGGGTCACTTGCTGGCTAGCTTTATGGAGAAGGAAGGACTCTATATGATGAACTCCTTCTTGAAGAAGCGAGCATGCCGCAAGTGGACCTGGGTAAGTCCAGACGGTGCAACCAAAAATGAGATCGACTTTATCATGTCGACGAAGAGGCAGATATTCAATGATGTCTCCGTGATCAATTCACTTAAAGTGGGGAGCGATCACCGAATGGTTAGAGGCACATTGAATATCTGTACAAGCCTCGAACGGTCGAGGTCGATAAAGTCCACGCTCCGACCGGCACCGGTTCATATCCAAAACCCCGAGAGCTTTCAGCTCGAACTCAAGAACCGTTTCGAATGCCTGGGCGAATGCGTAGATGTGGACGTGTACAGTAACGGGTTCGTGGATGCTGTCCATACAACAGGGGCTAAATTCTTTAAGCCCCAGAAAAGCAAGAGAACGACCAAGATCTCGGATCCGACCCTCGAGCTGTTAGAGGAAAGGCGCAAGATGGTTCTGCTATCCTCCGACGACATGCCGAAATATCGGCACCTCAACAGACAGATCTCTAAGTCTCTGACTCGCGATCTCCGCCAATACAACACAAAATGTGTTCGTGAGGCGATCGAGCAGAATAAGGGTTCCAAAGTGTTCCAGAGGGATCTGTCTGTTGGGCAAAGTCAGCTGACAAAGCTGAAGATGGAAGATGGCAGAATCGTATCGTCCAAGCCTGAGCTCTTGGAGGAGATCGAAAGGTTCTATGGACAGCTATACACGACAACGCAACAACCCGCAAGCACTCCAGCGTCAGACCCTAGAGCTGGATTGACCCGACACTATACCGAAGATATCCCGGACGTCAGCATGCACGAGATTAGTGTGGCTCTCAAACAGCTCAAAAACAACAAGATGACGGAATTACGAGCGAGCTTCTGAAGGCCGGCGGTACACCCGCTAGAGAAGCCCTCCGGAAGCTATTTAATTCCGTCATTCTCGAAGGTAAAACGCCACAGGCGTGGCACAGAGGTGTGGTGGTGCTTTTCTTTAAGAAAGGGGATAAAACCCTCTTAAAGAACTACAGACCCATCACACTTCTGACCCACGTTTACAAGCTGTTTTCGAGGGTCATCACGAATCGTCTCTAGAGCAAGCTAGACGACTTCCAGCCTCCCGAACAAGCCGGTTTCCGTAAAGGCTATAGTACCATAGACCACATACATACGCTGCGGCAGGTTATACAGAAGTCCGAGGAGTATAACCAGTCCCTATGCTTGGCGTTTGTGGACTATGAGAAAGCCTTCGATTCAATCGAAACCTGGGCGGTGCTACAGTCTCTCCAACGGTGCCGGATTGACTACCGATATATCGAAGTGCTGAAGTGTTTGTATGAAAACGCCACTATGTCAGTCCGCCTCCAGGACCAGAGTTCGAAACCTATTCAACTCCAGCGAGGGGTGAGACGGGGGGATGTCATATCCCCGAAACTGTTTACCACTGCGCTGGAGGATGTTTTCAAGCTTCTGGACTGGAATGGACTCGGCATCAACATCAACGGCGAGTACATCACTCACCTTCGATTCGCAGACGATATCGTAGTCATGGCTGAGACCATGGAAGACCTAGGCACAATGCTCGATGGCCTCTGTAGAGTCTCCCAACAAGTAGGTCTTAAGATGAACATGGACAAGACGAAAATCATGTCGAACGTCCATGATGTACCTGCTCCTATTCAGGTTGGGAACTCTACGCTCGAAGTTGTCGACAAGTATACCTACCTGGGACAAGTAGTCCAATAAGGTAGGTCCAACTTCGAGAAGGAGGTCAATCGTCGAATCCAACTCGGTTGGGCAGCGTTTGGGAAGCTACGACATATCTTCTCGTCCGATATCCCGCAGTGTCTCAAGACGAAAGTCTTTGACCAGTGTGTGTTGCCAGTGATGACTTACGGATCAGAGACGTGGTCGCTCACTATGGGCCTTATCAGAAGGCTCAAGGTCACTCAGAGGGCGATGGAGAGAGCTATGCTTGGAGTTTCCCTGCGAGATCGAATCAGAAATGAGGAGATCCGCAGTAGAACCAAAGTCGCCGACATAGCTCTCCGGATAGCCAAGCTGAAGTGGCAGTGGGCAGGGCACATAGCTCGAAGAACCGATGGCCGTTGGGGCAGAAAGGTTCTGGAGTGGCAGCCACGTATCGGACGACGCAGCAGAGGTAGGCCCCCCGCAAGGTGGACCGACGACCTCGTCAAGATCGCGGGAGGCGGTTGGATGCGGGCGGCTCAAGACCGGTCTGTGTGGAGAACCTTGGGGGAGGCCTATGTCCAGCAGTGGATGTCGTTTGGCTGATATGATGACATTTGGACAACGGACTTTAATTGATATGGCTCACGTGTTCTTTTTATTTTGAAAGACTTAAATCATTCAAGAATTATGCAGAATGCGATCCAAGTCCGCTTTCTAGTCTATCTTAATTTAAAACAACTTTGGCTTCCCCAGGAAGCGAGTGCTATCTGATGCCAGAGCGATAGTAGTATTCAATTTTAAGACCTTATATAACTTTTTCACTGAGGCACGAGGTAAGAGAAAACCAAAAACTATAGATCTGCTTTGAAAGCGCATACAATATCCGCACTAATAATATGATACCCAATTTCAGTCAGGCAACCTGCAAAACAAACACGATACATAGTAACAGTGCCAAAAAACTGTCAGGACACCAACCTACGGTGATAGAAAAGGACAAGAAGCAGACAAGTGACTGGACGCCAGGAAGAAATGATTTATCAAGTTAATACTTTAAACCATCCACGTGCCATGACACAATATTGGTCCGTGCTCTCACAAAGGCTTAGAGCAACACACTGTCCGTTCATGTCCCGTCGGGTGGAAAAATGAATTATTCATCCAATTAATCGAACAACTCCTGATGCCTATTTAGTTCATTTCAATACCAGCAACTAAATGTGTCCAAATTGTTTCCGATGTAGTCAAAGGAGAGAGCATTTTGTTATTTCGTACGGAAAAGAACAGAATAATGTATTTTTGGTGCTTGTAGCTTAACTAATGTTTTATTTGAATTCCATGAACACGATTCCGTGTTTATTATTTACTTGTAATTGCTACAAGATCGATTTGTATTTCGTTTTGGAAGTGTGTCTATTATATTTATTACTTTGATGAAGATATTTTGATGTTCTTACGTTACTTTCTAAGTTTGTTTATAACCAGTTAAAAAAACTCTTTGTTATCACAAAGAGATTTTTTAAACTGATTATAAACAGTACTTGTATAGTATTTATATGTAAACAGTATTTTTTGCGTTCCGTAGTCAATAATGGCTAAATACGGAATCCTTATAGACGCACTATGTCTGTCAGTCTATCCGTATGTCTCAGCCACTTTATGCCGGAACTATTCAGTTTACACATTTGAAAATTAGTAGGTAGATGTATTTACGACGCCGCTTTACGACGTTATAGAAAATAAAAAATATTAAGGGGGATCTTCATACATGGAACTGATGTGGAAAATGGGTCGTTAAAAATTACTTTGAGGTTCCTAAAACCATTGTTTCTCAAAGTCAATCGTTTGAAAGATATACGGTTCCAAAGTGGTAAAATGGGTGTGTGTGTCCCTCTAACTTTTAAAGTAAGAGAGTGACAAATCAAGAAAAATATGTGCTGTAGATCGTTATAAAAACTTCCAACGAAAATTGGTTTGAATAATATGTACTCAGCAGTTTTTGAAATAAAATACATACAAATATAGCTTTTTCGTTTATACAAATACTATTAATAGTTAGTCGAAGATAATGGCTATGGTAAGTGGATACTCATCATCACTGCACGAATGCACGAGGAAGGCGACCATCAGAGAGGAGTGGCGGCGTGTTGTGAAGCTAGCTACCAACACCTGAAATGATGACCACGACCACTCTGTCAAGAGTGATACCGACAAGGAAGAAGAAGAAGTGGATACCTCCACTACGGAACCCTTCATAAGCGAGTCTGACTCGCAATAGCGAATAGCTTTTATAATGTTTCCTCCTTGGTGTTACTTGTAGCCGTTTGCCATTTCAAAGCTTTGGTGCATTAAGATTCCGCATTAACAGGACTGGAACAACTACGTTAATTCTCAAGTTGCGTGAAGGTACTCCTGATAATTGTAAGGAGTTCAGAAACTCTATAGGGTACGATGTAACTTGGTCAGTATTCATGACATTATCTACCGAAAGGTGCTCAACAACATCACTTTACATACAGTCAAATGTCAAAGCCATGGTTTGATATATCTCTATACACACTTTCGCATTTATGAGCAGAGAAAATTGGTTCAGCCGGTTCAGCGTGAAATCGTTACATACATACATACACATTTTCGCATTTATACCTAATATATATTAGTAGGGATTAGCCAAGGCTGATACAATAATTATTAGTTTATATAAGTAAGCGAACGAAGTAATGACTAATGATGATAATGTGACAGTACTGATAGATATACGATAGCACATGCGCGACACTCAATTATTACAGCGTATGCGTTCTTACTGTCAATAGGTAGTAGGTTTGCCCCTACAAACTTCGACCCTCTCTAAAATCCCTCCCTTTTTTTTTTTTTTTTTGGTATCGGGTTGGAAATTCCTCATGGAGTCCCTCCGCCCCGGGGGGAAGGACGAAGGGGACTGTCAGACTCTTACTGACTAAAAACCAACCCGTACTCGTCATGTACCCATGTGTCGGAGGGTAGGGTTTCACCAAAGCATTCCTCGCTACCCCCCGACGGGTATTGGCCCACCAGGTGGTCAGGCGGGCCCCGAACGAAACCCCCTTGGCGGCGGATGAAGGTGTTGGGCTCCGCCGCCAAAACACCCAGCGGCCGCAGAGGATAGGGAGGACGGCAACGCAACACCGCATCTCCTCTTCCTCTGCGGCCCCACCGCGACGCAACGATGGTGCGCCCCCATTTGGTCGCGGGAGATAGGACGCGGGGCAACGCAACACCCACACGCCTCTCCTCCCGCGACCGCACCCGACTGCGAGGGACAGACAGAACTGTCCCCCGCACCCGCACCATGGGACGCATCCTACGCAGGCCTCTACCAAGCCCACGTGGAGCGTCCCCTCCCGGGATCTCGCTTAGCTTCACCGTGGGTGGCTTCTAACCCACGGTTACTGAGCCCCCCCACCACGACAAGGTGGAGATCCCACGGGGGGGGTGGCGGAAACGGAAAAAAAAAACACCACAGTCCACACCGGAGTCACAAGTGCGTTGCCGCCCCTTGGGGTTGGGTAAAGAGATAGCATGGGAGTGGGATGACGGAGAAGGAATAGGGGATAAGGCCTCTGGCACTCTCACACATCGAACGAAAACTGTTACTTTACGTCGATTTTCTGTGAGAAGGTAGTACTTCTCCGGTTAAAACGGCCCGTTCATGCTGAAATCAGCAAGGCTCTGGTACCTTTAATAGATGCTCATACAAAGTGGTGTCTTGTATGAAAATCGAACGCACGACACTCGGCGACAATTGCGCTATCCGTAGAGATTTGTTTCATTCGATATTCTTTTAGAATGTTAACATTACTAGCTTTAGCATCAGGTTTCACACAGCAATGAAAGGTAGGTTTATCAAAGAAACAAGCTTGGAATGTCTATATATATATTTCCAACTTGAAAAATAATAGTTGCCCTGATACCTTACCTTACCTAGCTTCACCGCGTATTTCTTACCATTCAGAAAAAAATCTAGCGTATATCTATCTAAAAGGTCTAACCAACTTTAATGCTAGATATATATTTTTATAGACTTACGCCTGTATCCCTGAAGGGGTAGGCAGAGGTGTAACATTACACCCACATTTCGCCATGAATTTTTAGGTCCCACGTAATAGGGGGCGAGCCTATTGCTGTTACCGGGCACATCACCAGACTCCGTGCTGCTACTGAGAATTCGGAAAAATCCAGTAACACGTTTGCCCGGCCTGGGAATCGAAACCGGGACGTCCAATCAGCAGTCGCATTCGCTATCCACTGGACCGCGGAGGCAGTCTTTAATGCTAAATTTCATGAAATTGGGTTCTTAATAAACAACTTTCGTTATGGGCCATTGCTGAAATCTAAAAAAAATATTAGCTGTTCAGTTAATTTTGTCGAGGTTAAATTTTAGTAAAAAGGAACTGATTTTTACTGTTCCATATCAAAGGTAATTCATAGCATATTCACCTTTTAAGAGGTTTGAACTATAGTAAATATTCAGTTGTAAATACATAATACATAATCGCTCCGCTATCTATCACACCGCTCATCACTTCGTTCGGGTCCTCAATCTTGGAGGCAGAGCACTTTTAATTTATTTCTGGTTACCTATATATAAATCAACTCCTTTGATTGAATCTTTATTATTCAATCATCCCTTGAACGCTACAATGTCTTGTTAATACTTTTAACAAAAAATACGAAACGATCACAGCCAATAAACAATCAACGAAAATGTCTCGCCGTAGCCATTTACTGTTTCATAAAAATAAAAAAATCGCAAAAATCCACTTTACAAGTTTGGCAAAGTTCGGTTTCCAAACGATTACTCAACAAGGACCACTGTTTATGTCCCTTTCAGACATAATTATATCTACATCTCTCTCTAACAGATGACTCGAGTCAAAGATTTCATTTGCCTAAATCGAGTTAAAGGACCAAGAAAACAAGAAAGAGCTTCGCAGTGTCGTCGTCTGTCAACGGACGGCCACTTCTGCTACCAAAATATATTACCCGCAACACTTTGCAAAATAAGCCTTATATTATAACACATAAAGTCCTCCACAAGGAGTTAACTTGAATTCTTCAAAACTAAGTTATGTAAAGAACTCCACAAAGGAATATGAGCTGAAAGTTAAGTGAATACGATGCATTAGAATGGCACGTATTTTTTGCAAATCTGAAACTGCTCAAAATAAGGTGATAAAGTGCATACTACTTATGATAGGGTACGCATGTGCATATATTTCATTTTCATACGTATAAGCTCGGGGATTATTTAAATAGAAGAAGCACAAACCTATGACAAAAGTTGACATAGCAATATTTGTGAGTAGCGGAGATCAGGCGGCAATTGCTCTTTATAAAGCTCTGTCAAATCAGGTAAAACTCCAGTTTTAAAGACTGAACCAAGTTCACACTAAAAAATACCAATAATAGGTACCTCCAAATCGCTTAGCGTGGATATTATTCAAGTAGCTATAGAACTCTTCGTGCGCCAAAGACTACCAAACTTTAGTACCTTATTTTGATGCACTCTAAACAAATCAATTTTTATATCGCATCTTATACTATAGTAGCATCCCATACAATGAAGGGGATATAAAAATTGACAAATTTATTGAATTTGATGACAGAATATTTTATTTATTGGGTTTAAAATTTGCGAAATTGTGCAAATATTGGCAGGTGATCGCCGAAGGGTAGGATATAGTTTCGAGGGGTAGTTTTTAGGGGAGATATCGTGGGGTGATATAGGGTGTATTTGTTTATATGACAATTCAATAAGCCTTGGGCCATTTTTGCTGTGCGGTCATCCAATAACAAAGTCTGTTTTTAGATAAAATAGTTGTACATATGTCAGTTCCAGCAAATTGGAAAGCAGTTATAAAATCAGTACTCGACTATGGAGGGTATGACTTAATCTATGTATGTACTTAAAAATTAGGTACGTATTGGCGGCTCATTTGCACCGGTTATTTTCTGAGTGACCTGTCTGCATTTGACAAAAAAGGTATTATAGATAGGTATAAAATATACAAAAATATCTTGATCGTAATTCTGGTAGTCTGGTTGTGACATTATTCAACTAGACCATAATATAAAGATTTTTATTCAAGCAAAAGTATTTTCAAAATATTCCGTGTTGATTGTATTGAACGAAAGGTCTTAACATGTTTAAAATACCCATTTCATCTCATTTTTTTGATCATTCATGCTGCTAAGTTTAAATTATTTCAGTATTATTCGTAGTTGGACTTTAGATACTAAACTTAATATTTATAACATTTTAGTTCACCTACTCACATAAAGTTTTCAAAATCGCCAAAACTAACCGCTCCATTTTGCCACGTTGTATATTCACGTTATATATTACTATTACCTCCAATTGCTATTATGTATGTCAGAAACATTAAGAATTAACTTGAGCGTCAGTTCGTTTTGACATGGGTTGAAGACCGTGACTGTCATTAATAGCGGTGTCCGCGAGGTTTTTCATCTTTCGGTTATTATGTGGGCAAAATCATAAAGACAGATAAAGGAGAAAGAAAGTATTAATGTTGTACGTGTGATTCGACACCGCTGTGACGATTCGGATTGTTAGTGCCTTAATATCTATCTATAGAGAGCACGAATAAAATATATTACTATAATGTGACTTCGCCATTCATACTCGGATGAAAGAAGAATACCGTGGTGGTTTTTGGGAGTTAGATCAAGCGCTTATAGGGAGGCTTACAGTCCCTCTTTAGCAAGCTCGAAATGGCACAAGAAAAAGCCTCGTAACTGGATTTCCAGCGTGAGACCAAAAATGGCGGCGCAAAACCACTAGACAAAAATGGTTTTTGGGTAGAATAGATAGAATCAGCCGTGTAACAAAGACGAGAGACATTAAACAATAGATACTAAGAACAACTACTTTAACTCGTCAAGACTAAACCAGGAATAACCAATGGCTGAGATTTGTATTGCCCGACATTACTTTGGTTAAGCACAAAACATCACGAAGGATATCTTGAGATGGATGTACTAAATTTGTCTACACGGGTTGTAGGCTCTGTTTAATTTTATTTAAACTTATAAGGATGTCTACTAACTAGCGTCATTTCTTGTTCTACTTCTTAATCTAAAATCGAATGGAATTAAGTCTAAGCGTATAAAAATCTTTTCAACCGCCTCTTGCTCCTAAAGGCGTCCTGGAAAGGTGCAATATGAGCCAACTTCAAGTCCAAAAGCCAGATCACTGCAGTCCACCATTATCATCTTCGCAGAACGTCGGTGTAAACAACGTATTTCCTATTATAATTCATTTGAGTTAACCTGTACTGTGTTTTTCTATTTTATTATTTTTAGCGTTGTCTTAAAATCTGTTTATATGTAAAATTTTTACGTTATTGACTGACCTAATGACAACGTGCAACCAAGGGCACAAGAGGGTGAAATTTGGCATGTACAGTCAAACAACTTCCCGCTAGACCATCATAAGGGCGCGAAACGCTCAGCAAGCAGTGGTACATTACACGCACATTGATACTTGTATACAAAACCAGTTTCTTGTGCGCCTCGACTGTATGAGCGAGCCAAGGGATTTTTTCTCAAACTGGTCCACCGCTGAATTGTTTGATTGTACGTTTCTTGGGTAGCAGATTTCCCATTTCCATGGGATCGGGCAGAAACAGTTTTTTTTATTACACAACCATATAAAATATTATAGTTATTAGGTATATACAACATGCAACTATTTCACGGCTGATGTCACATACTACAGGTTACACCGTAATCGATAAAATAGGATAAATGTAACATTACAGAACCTGCAAACTGTCACGATAACACGATCACCCACATTTGATTTAACACGTACGACACGCTAACTCTGCATCAATTCATGGATAGACTACACGTGATCATATTAACTTCAGAACACAAACTTCATAAACACATTACAATACGCAATACTTTGGGCACCGACCCTACCTCTCGGATAAAATTATCAATATTTATTGCACACCTTCACTTCATCAATTATAGAATTTATCGGTGATCTAAAGTTTTACTGCCATTTCGTAGTAAATGGAATGTTCTTGTGTAATTATTGTTCTTGTCTTATTTGTAAGCAACAGAAGCGAACTGTTTGGAAAATTCTAACTACATTCGAAAACATGCTTAGCTGTGGTGTAACTACAATGCAATGCAATAAAAATGCATATTAGGAGGTATTATGTAAAATACTGCTAAATTTCTGCAAAGTACCTAAAAGTCCACATGATAAAAGTTGAAATAGCGCATATAATATATTGTATCACTTAATTTTGAATTTGGTATAATGACACTTAAATTTGGTATACAAATTTTCAAAAGGATTGGCATGAACTTACATGTGATCGTGATAAGTGAGAGATAGAAGGGGAGGGTTTTGCCCAGCAGTGGGACATAAATGTCCGTGTGGTGACGGATTAAGAATACGGAATGTCACCACCCCATATCATCCCATGGGTGTCGTAAGAGCCGACAGAGGGAGCATATTATGCAGAGAACAGCACTGTAAGAGAAGGAAAACTTGAAACAAACCCTATACCAACTCGTTTTGCCAGCGTGGTATAGTAGGCCATTTCCTCCTTTCAAAGGAGAGGCCGAGTCCAGCAGTGGACTGTCAAAGGCTGATGATGATGATGATGATGATGGGACATAAATCAGGCTTGTAATAATAATAATCATTATTTGTGCCCGTTGACCACGGACCATTTTACGATCGGACTTAAACCCACTAGAGCGCTCAGCCAATGCTAAGCGCTCTGGATACAAAGTGCCAAGGTGGCCATTAACTATTTTTTTTATAGACTCACGCCTGTATCCCCAAAGGGGTAGGCAGAGGTATAATATTAAACCCACATTTCGCCATGAATTTTTAGGTCCCACGTAATAAGGGCGAGCCTATTGCCGTACCACGCACATTACCACACTCCGTGCCGTTACTGAGAATTTCCTAACGGAAAACCCAATAACATTTTAACCGACCCGGGAATCGAACCCGAGACCTCCCAATCCCACACGCACATTCATGTCGCGAGATCAATGAGGCAGCCATTAACTACTCATCTTTTATTACTTGTTAGACTCTTATATGCTTCTGGACGATAAAGACGTGATTTTCATTCTTATCTAATGTTTCAATCTTTACATCATCTTTGAAAGCAAATTCATAAATAGTAGCATCAAAAATATAGCATATTTGAGGGCCAATTTATTAAGAGCTCTTTGATTTAATCTTCAAATACCTTGTTTTAATGTAAAATATCCGTTGACAAGTACTATTGTCAGGGGTCCTAATGAATTGGTCGTGTGAAGTAGGAAATTAATTTTCATACAAAACACTCGTACTTTTTGTATCGCTAGGTTTCAATAGGTATTAATATTTTGTTGTTGATTAAAATGTTGTTTGATAAAAGCGAAATAACATACACAAGTAATTAAATAACGTTGATAAACTTGTTTCATAAATTCGTCTAATCTCAGAAAGTTTATTCAAAACATTTTGACTTAATAGTATTCAAGCTGTGTCTTTAAATGGCTGGTTGAATTTGTCATCAACGTCGCTGTATCTCTAAAGAGGATTTTTTCTAAATTAAAAGAGACACGTCATATGCCAACATCATTGTACTGATAAGAGGCGCAAAATTAGGTTGGAGCATAAGTGATTGCCGGACATTTACCTCGCCAACCAATATAGAGCACGAACATCTCTGCCTCTAAGTACTACGTTTAAACTTGGATCGATAAGATTGAGAAAACCTTGGGAATGGTAGTATAAAAGCTTAGGTTTGCTTCAATCAAGTCGTTGTTATACAAGGCAAGCAATTCAAGGTTATTCAATTATTTTTTATTCTTGTATTTTAAGACATTCTTAGGTTGCTTTTAATATTTATGTAGTGGTTGATTTTGTTTGGAAAATAAAACCTCTCCTGACCGGGCCCGCATAATTTTTGTGTATTCTTTGTGAACTTACACTAACATTTGCAATTCTGATCGGGACATCCCGACTGGCGTTTCAGACCACAAATTGGTGGACGTCCGTGAGACGCCAAGCTTCCTAAGAGTGGATAGTTTTAAATATTGCTTACGCGTCCGTCTGTCATGAACGTTTGTTGAATTTCCATCTATATTACGCTATTTAGATGATTTACGGGAGTAAAACGACAATCAAATCAAGTGAATCGAGACGAACCTACATTTTATGGTAACTCACTTCATTGGAATAAATTCGAAATGGAATTTTTGTTTCGATTTGTCATCGAATATTCCCAATTCTTCGTGGAGACTTTATCTGTCTGCATTTTATCGACTGGTATTTTTTCTAGATGGAACTAGGGATAGCTTGACATAAAGCGCAGGTGCTGAAATCTTTCTTACTTATTTCTGCTCAGCGTTTGATTTAAATATCTTTTAATATGTATTTTCTTCCATTCGTTTGAATGTGTAAGTACTCTATTCTAACGACACGGCAGTCGAATGGCTTAAGTGCCTCCTACTGTGCAAGCTATGGGTTTGATCTCCACTCGTTACAAAGCTTGTTGTGATACATTATGTGGATTTTGTGAGTCTGGACGTTGTCTATGTTTGTGACATCTTCTGAGTTCGAGCGTTGATTTTATTTCTTAATGTTAATAAACGGTATTTCGGTACATAAAAACATGCATATTTGTCATAAGTTCCATACAAAATATGTCCAATATCTATAATTTTTAAAGCCATGTATAGATCATGCATTAGTACCGGCCGTTTTCCATTGCCAGTGCATGGGTATTGTAGATACAATAAAAACTTTTTCTGATCATTATTATTGTTGTTTTGTATCTAGGTTTTTTTCAAAAATAAATACAGCGGTAAACGAGCAGATGAATCGCCTGATAGTAAGCAATTACCGTCGCCCATGGACACAAGCAATACCATAGGAGTCTCAAGTGCGTTGCTGCCCCTTGGGGTTGGGCAAAGGATAGGAGTAGGGGTGGGATAAGGGGGAAGGAATAGGGGATGGGGCCTCCGGCACTCTCACTCGCCGAACGAAACGCAACAGTTTAGGTACTGTTGCTTTACGTCGATTTTCTGTGAGAGGTAAGTACTTCCCCGGTCAAGCTGGTCCATTCATGCTGAAATCAGCAAGGCTCAACCTTTAAAGGTGTTGGTTTATTGAATTATTTGAATATTTTAAGCCCTGTGGAGCATAAAAATTAAACAATTAAACACGAGTGAATGAAAGTCAGTTAATATTAGATTTGCTCTACAGAAAAACGAAGCTTCTACCCTACTAACTTTACAAATCACCGTATACATTATTCTACAAAATAAGTTGTAATCCTTAACCATCTCAATTATCCAACCATTCTTTATATTAAATCTTGTCTCAATTATGCTACAGTTTCCCCTCAAGTAAACTTATTGGTTTCGAGCCATTGAGACTTGGGACCGCGTTAAAAGAAATAAAGCTACGTAATTGACTGGCCAGTTGAGGAAAATGTGCATGGAATTGGACAACGATGTTCTTGGCTCCTTGTTGTAATCAGAACTGTAAATCTAGCAGTTACTTAAGGTGGATGACATACATACATACATACATACATAGACTCACGCCTGTTTCCCCGAAGGGGTAGGCAGAGGCATATTAAACGCCCACTTTTCGCCAGTATTTTGATCCCACGTAATAGGTGGCGAGCCTATTGCCGCTTATCGGGATATTTTGTTTGCCAGAGCCTCGTCCGTTGATCGGCAGGTGCACCACTTGCAGGTGAGGTTGGCTTGGGACCCTAAGTTCTTGGTGGGAACCCTATGCACCTATAGGTGGATGAACTGTGCTAAAAATACGTACTTCTTTAAAATAGTATTTTTTTTAACACGTCATTCATCAATAAGAGAATCTGTATATTGTATCAGTACGCACAATAAATCTTATTGGCTATCCCTAGAGAAATATTACACGTTCATACAGAAATGACTTTACGTAATTTACTTTTAAGTGAAATGACACTACTACTTTATACAGAATTCAAATATTATTTTTTATTTATTTATAGACTGACGCCTGTATCCCCGAAGGGGTGAGCAGAGGTGTAATATTACACCCACATTTCGCTATGAATATTTAGGTCCCACGTAATAGGGGGCGAGCCTATTGCCGTTACCGGGCACATCGCTAGACTCCGTGCTGCTACTGAGAATTCGGAAAAACCCAGTAACACTTTTGCCCGACCCGGGAATCGAACCCGGGACCTCCGATCAGCAGTCACATACGCTAGCCACTGGACCACGGAGGCAGTCATATGTATATGTATAGATATGTCACAAAAAATTTACATTAATTTGTTTAGTATTTTTTTTTCACGAAAACTGTGTTATCTATATGTAATTTAAAGTTGATTTGATCAAATAAAAACATGATGTGTAAGTATAATAATATTGCAAAACAAATAATTCAGATATTACAGGCAACGCATCGACAGCGGGGCAATTAGCCACAAACGACATACCTATCTGCAGTCAGTCTATTGAGATTATTTACCTTATCTTTATAGCCCACTATAGGAGCTTTGATGGTCATCTATTTCTTAGGTTTGATGGTCATCTATATCTTAAAGAAGCGTAATCGATACGCTTCCCTAAACTAATAAAACGTAATAATTTCAAGGATTGTAGCAAAGTTCTATTCATTACCTTTGATTACTGCTTTACTTTCCGCACCAACTACTTTGAGTTACAACAAGCTCTCAAACATACCTATCTCTATAAACAATTTTTTCAAAGGCTCTCAAAACGTTAACGTCACGGATCGCTTATAGACGGTGTGAAAAATAAATTTTCCGTCGCTTTTGTCACATGGTGCGATTATGTGATCAAAGGGTAAGGCTCGTTGTCACGGATATTAAAAGTTTCATCGAGAGAAGGATAGTGACGTCATATGTTGACAATATGATTATAGTGGCGATGAGCTATTATCGCTATTATAAAGAAGAAAGCAGTGCTTTAGGTATTTGCTTAAATATTTTTTGGTTTCAAAATCGAACAGTTTTGTCTTTAGAATTGAGAGCAACTCTAAAATTAAAGTCAAAATCATCATTTAGGCCACAAAGTGACGGTTATGAACGTCAACATTTCAAAACTGTTTTCTTAGTAGGTACTATTAATGTAAGTTCGAATTTTATCAAACAATAACAATTTTAAAATTATTTGGTCACTCACCTATTCAATTTATAGATACGGCATCACGTAGCTAGCTACTTACATAATTCCTGTTCATGCCAAGGAAGAGATCGGATGCCTGGAAGCTCTCGCTTTTATAATAGGGTAGTTGCCAGGGTCAAAATAATTACATTTTATTTAGTCCGTATTTTAGATTATAAAAAAATATTGGACACATATTTTTTTATTTTTTCGGTTAAATAAAAAATAACAAAGATATAGCCCATTAAAGTTACGTGTGACGTCACCTAGTGCGAAAAAATGCAGCACGGCGTGACGTTATACGTAACTTTAATGAGTTATATCTTGGTTATTTTTGGTTTAATTTACAAATAAAAAAACACGTATCGCTCATTTTTGAGTAATTTAAAGGACGGACTTATAAAACTTTTTTCGTCAACTAGCCTATTAGTACTATATGCCATTTCATAGATGCACTCAATACTGCGGTGATTGCACTAAGTATGCTCTTAGTCTCACATATCTTATTCGCGTGCTTCAAACTCGAATCAAAGATTAGCAGAGTGGACGGAACGTATGAGATGAGATTTTGGAGTCGGGTGTAACTACACCCGACTCCAAAATCTCATCTCATACTTGTATACAACAACGTAATACCACGTATCATTATTCCATTATACCAATACCCAGGTATTGTACTAGTCTAGCATCTAAGTAAAGCTATTATATTACTTAGATTATTAAGTCTCTGTTACAATTACAATCATACGAACCATAAAGGCGGATACGACAGTTCGCACATACATCCACAACGATTATATGTTTAAATTAATTATTACAAGCACGTTCCTGTACGTGGCTATTAATGACTGCATATTTCATTAATACATACACATATATAAGCATTATTTATTTGTGTATGTTTTATAACAAACTTACAAGCATACAGTAAGCTGAAATCGTAGCATGCTATGCCAGGCCTTACAGGACAAATATCTCTTGAGACGAGCTTTTTAAATTAACCAAATTATGTTTTTTGGTGTCAAACACCAACATATTTATATTCTTCATCGTATATATTACTTACATAACAACCAAAAATACACATACAAAAGTCTCAACAAACAACGGACATACAAGAGAGTAAGCACCATTATCTTCTCTTGCACAAACAGCAAATACACAACAAACAATTTTATTAACCCACAACACCAAAAATATTTCGTAAATACGTTTGCTCATACCCTTTGTCTCAGTCAAGATAATCAGCGATAAATAAGTAAATTAACATTACCTTATGTTTCGTTTATTTATACACTAAGACCTTTATTACTTTCTATGATATTACTACCTGTATTAACAACTCCGTACAGCTTTTGTATATTAATAAAATCGTAATGTTCGTTTTTTTATTATCATATTTGCCAACGTAAGGTGTATTACAGAAATAATTGGATTAAAGAGTAAAAGAATCGTCTTATTTCTGAAAATAACAATATTTGATGCAGAAAATATACTTATAGTTTAGTACTTCGAAGAGATGTATGTGTATCGAGATCGCAAAGCCTTGTGAGGTTTTAAGTTTGATTCTTCTTACTTTAAGAGCACTGAAAAGGTTTTTAAGAATATCGGCGGCAGATAAATGACTAAAGGATGCCCGCAGTTACACCCGCGTTATTTAAGGCTACTGCTCCGCTCCCGTCACTTATAGCGCGATTTTATATAGTCTATAACCTTCCTCGATAAATGGGCTATCTAACTTTGAAATAATTTTTCAAATCAGTCCAGTTGTTCCTTAGATTACCGCGTTCAACCAAACAAACGAAGTCTTCAGCTTTATATATTATTATAAGATTTGACTTTGCGGATTATACTGATTTTAAGCGAATTCAAATCTTATTTTGCCTTGACTTGATGATTATGTATTTTTATTTTTCCTTTCCACCTTTCCAAATGTGCGAAGCCGGAACAGTGGCCTATTTAGTAATACATTATAAGACATGTTGGTCAGTTGCCTCGTAGCGTACAAGCTCTCCGATTGTATGCGAATTGTTGTGAGTCTTGGCGTGAGCGTCACACACGAATACTCAAAGGGAAAAATCCTACAAAGACATGGATGTACGAGCCACCTTATGTATGTGTCATTCCACAGAGTACATGGTTTCAGCTGCACCTGTGATAGATTGAACTGTCCGAGTTGGCTCACTAGCTATGCCTTCACACGTCATTGTCCACTCTGATGCAAGCGCCATGATTATTTTTGTGGTCAAGAATTTGGTATGGTCTGTAATTGAAATAGTGGATGAGTTTATTTGGAGTTCGTTAGAAGCAAGTATGAATAAGCATTATTAACAAATAATGGTATCCACCAACTTATTTGGCTCAAATTACGTCTAACTATGTCATAGTATAATAGCAGGTTTCGAAACCTAGCATCGTATCACATTATGTAATCGCCGATACATTTTATTTTATAACTTAAACTTAACACTTCGATCTTGTCCTTTACGAATATAATAGGGTAGTTTCCAGGGTCAAAATAATTACATTTTATTTAGTCCGTATTTTAGATTATAAAAAAATATTGGACACGTATTTTTTCTTTTTTCGATTAAATAAAAAATAACAAAGATATAGCCCATTAAAGTTACGTGTGACGTCATCTAGTGCGAAAAAATGTAGCACAGTGTGACGTTATACGTAGCTTTAATGAGCTATATCTTGGTCATTTTTGGTTTAATTTACAAATATAAAAATACGTATCGCTTATTTTTGAATAATCTAAAGGACGGACTTATAAAATTTTTTTTGTCAACTAGCCTATTTTAACTAAACTAGCATCTATCTACTCTGTATATTAGTAAAAGGTATCTGCGTAATATAAAGTCATTTTTCTTACCCCAACACGGCACACTATGACTCTGCTAATACTCGTAGGTACAAAAAACAATTCCTTAACAATGTCGCCCAAATTGACAATATCTAGTGTATTCCCATCGTTTTGTTAACTGTTTACATTATCATACCTTACTTAAGTAAGGTTAATGTTGCCAACATAATTGCACTTAACTACGCACCTACCAGTATCTACGCAGACGGTACCATGGGTTTAAACGCATTAACTAATGTAGTTCACACATACAAGAAATAAATAATTATCTAAAACCTACTTCGCAATAAGTGGTTCTCTTTTCAGTAACAAAACAGATAGGTAAATGATTACACGTAGACAAATACAAATATACAAAACCCGTCTCTAAAATTCATTGTAATAAATGTACAATTGAAATAAAAAGCGACCTTTTTAAAATAACTAGTATTTTACTTAACTCTAAAATTAAATTGGGTGCTACAATAAGTCTTTGTTCTTAAATAAGGCCTAAATGTTTGTCTTACATAGGTATTTACTCTATTCACGTCATCATGATAATAATTATAATACAGTAGAATAGAAATAAAAGAGTCAGAACTCGATCGACTATACAATACTTCAACCATCTTCTACTACAATGGTAAACGTAAAAAGTCTAGTAATCACGGAGGTCCAAATTACGTATTCCCAAGCGCTTTGCTAAATAACATCGAGTGGAGGATTCTGCTATTGTCTCCATTGTGGCTGCGTCATATTATTATTCAAATTTTGAATAAATTATATTGTGCTTAACTGAACGGAATTACAATTTGAACGTTAATGAGTTACCTTTTAGTTTGTTAAATTGTACGAAAATTTTCGTAATTTATTCCAACTGAACGGTTGGCGTCGTGGTTTAAGCGGCCGCTTCGCCGCTTGAGTTGACACTGCGCGCAGTGTTGTGGGTTCGATCCCCAATCGAGACAACACATTGTGTGATTCATAAATTGTTGTTTCGAGTCTGGGTGTTCATTGTGCCCGGCAGTTGTATATTTGTAAAGTCCCCCGTGACACAGGATTTAATCCTAGTGCGGGAGATGTCTTTTTTAAGAAAAAAATCTATGTGGTGGGAGAATACATTTGAATAAACAATAATAGTTGACGATAATGACAATTTATAATGTATTTATTGTGTAGATTCAACCGCTCAAATGCACGCACATAGTTATTGTCCGTTCCCTCTATTTCTATGTCTATAAAACAGCAACGGCAAAATTGAATTTCCATTTCACCGCTGTGTCTCAGGGAAATAAAAATATGCGTATTTTATTTTCCCTTATTTATCATTCAGACACAATACAATTATGTGTGGCTTTTTACCTAGTGGAATAGAACCGTCGAGACGAGCTGTTACAAACTATAGTTAGGCAAACTAATGCCCTTTCGAACGCAGACCTTCCAAGAAAGAACTATAAGACATTTTCAATATTTTCAACACTAGAATATAAAATAAATATTACCAATTTCTAACCGTAAGTTCAAAGTGAAAGGTTTCATAGCAACTTATCGTTTATAAAGATAAACGGTTCCATTTTGTTACGTTAGCAATTGAATCATCAAAATCTGTTCCTTGCTTCTTCAGATCAACACCAACTCACTTAATCTCCTTAAGCACCGTCAAAACTTCCGCAATTTTTTACCAAGATGCCTTTATAAAGGACCCGAAAATAATAAAAGGAAGGACTTAAATTTGTCTACACAACGTTCCGTCTAAAACAAAAAAACAATTTGGGAAGTGAGAATTTTTAAATATTCACTCCAAGGAGATCCATTTCGTTGGAGCTTTTAAGGTCCTTAATTTGTAATAGGGCTTGGATAAATCTTTCGTTTCTTTTGTTGGATTTTTGTCGAGGATACCCGGAGCCGGGTGTCACAGCTACGTCACAATATCTGAGAATAATCAGTTGGATTCGACGTCAAATAGCTACTCGTAAAACGTAGAAAGAATACTAATCTTCGTGTCTGTTAATTTTGATAGCCCACCGATGACTCGGAGATGATATCGGAATACGAATTCTATACCTATAGGTTCTGTTGGCTACGAGTGATTTAGGACCCACGCTTTTATTTTACCTTGGTTTTATTTGAACCCTAATACAGGAGATATTGAAGTAGAAGGTGCGTAAACTACTTTAAGATGCGTAACGTCATGTGCCCTCTGTTACATTGAGCTTTCTTCTCAATGATAAGTATTTAGAGTGGCTAACACTAAGATAGTGTCCAGCAAAACACTGATGTCATAAAGCTATAATTTATTAATGAGGGATTTGCTTCAGGAACTTCATTGGACTGATCGTCGACAATCTACAAGCGTACAGGTCACCAACTTATGGGTCAACACCACGCACTTTCGATACAAATTTGTCATGTAAATATTTACTTTTCTCTCTGTCCAGCTTCTGTGTATGACGTTTTGTCCTAGATGGGGACACGCGACAAAGGGGACAAAGCAAAGCGGTGCGTTGCTTTTAGACAGTTAGCGAAAATATCAAAGAGCAGCAGTTACTACACATGTACGCCTCCATTGCGTATGACAGTTTTTTGGGATACATCGTGCGTGGGCGCGTCGCTTGTCGTCGCTCTATTAATGGGGATCAAAGTGATATCCAAGCTGTTGTAGTGGTACTGAGATACAATTGCAAAAACACTAACAATGGTGATATCTAACGGACACGGACAAAACTACGAAGACATTACGAAGACTTAAGATCCTGAATCGCGCTATAAAAAGTTTTACACGTGATTAATCAAAGTCAAAGTCAAGTCAAAATCATTTATTCATTTAGGCCACAAAGTGACGCTTATGAACGTCAAAAATTAAAGTTAATTACTAGTTAATTCTATATTTACATTTACTGCCACGTTCGCAATGCAATAGGTAGAACCACGAGAAAGAACGGGCAATAAAACTCGTGGCCACTCTTTTTAACTGCCAGTATACTGGTTTTACGTGTTATCTTTGTAAGGAGCTGCAACTGTTTCACATTGTGAGTTATCTACTAATGCAAAAATTAATAGTTATTGATATCATACTCAAGCAATAAATTATGTTCATATATAATATACATGTTCTTGACGTCATGGACATGTTTCTCTGTCAGGTCGCGGTCCACGATCACCTAGCCTGAACAGAGGAACCTCAGATTACTTGAAGGCACATCATACCTCTTTCCACCAGGCTTCTTATGCAAAGAGGAGACTATTTAACATAGTTACACAAGCCCATATATGTATACGATGTGTTTTAGAAAGCTCTGGCATTTGTAACGTTTCAGGGCTTTGTGTAGTGGAATTGAATTTAGTCGCTCTGAACTAGCTATTTGAGACATAAAGTATACTCATTTGCATAATTGTTATTTGTAATAAAAGGGAATATACAAAAAAACGTTACTGTTGTAAGTTTTCTGTGTATATGTGGTGCAGTGTGATGTTTCAAAAATGTTGCATCGTCGTCTGAGCATTATCCCGGTTGCATCAAAGATTTGCGCCTTCAAGCCCGGGGTGCGCTTAGCAGTTCAACCAGATATGACAGGGTAAGTAGCGAATAACTTCGAAAAGTCAGCAACCTGTTGGTCTCTCCACTACGCAGCATTTTGTGAATCAAAGCTGAAATTGCCATCCGCCGTGCGACTTGTCTATGTCCATGTGGTGAAGGATTAAGAATACGGATTGTGACCACCCTCATATCATCCCATGGGTGCCGTAAGAGCCGCCAGAGGGAGCATATTATGCATAGAACAGCACTGTAAGAGAAGGAAAACTTGATACAAACCCTATACCAACCCGTTTGGCCAGCGTGGTATAGTAGGCCAATCCCTCCTTTCAAAGGAGAGGCCTAGCCCAGCAGTGGACTGTTAAAGGCTGATGATGATGACAATCTATCTTATAGCGCTTGAGCCTGCTCACTAAAACCATCACAGTGATTGTCTAACGGGTCAGAATGATGAAGACAAGTGGACTACTTTGATACTAAAAATCGCAACCCCACTGCTAATGCAGGATGGCTCAGAGGTCATCAAGTCTACCAAGTTTTAAGTTAATAAATCACCATCTAATTCCTAAGTACTGATGAACCGAAATAGTATTTTAAATATGTCTTGTCTATCCACATTACCATATTATGATCAAAGACGTCCCGACCTAAGTACGTGAAGTCAGCTGAAAATAATAACACTGTTGTAGCAATATTCTAGAGTAGATGTGTCACCTTACATTACGAATAGGACGATAAGTTGAGTCGAACCGTCGCGACGTGGCATAAGCGAAATGGTAATATTAATTAGCTTAGTACTAATGAAATTGGTGGTGTATAGAAAGGTCATTTTAAATGGCAATGGTAATAATTAATGTAGTTAAATTTTAAGACACGTCTGAGTGCAATGACAAATATTTTTATGCCGATGTAAAGGTCAAATCTAGGAATAGATTTGTATTATTGACTGCACGGTTGGCATAGTGGTTAAAGCAGCCGCCTCGCCGCTTGACACTGCACTAAGTGTTGTGGGTTCGATTACCACAGGAGACAACACTCTTTGTGATTCATAAATTGTCGTTTCGAGTCTGGGCGTCCGTAAGTTCTATCTTTGTAAAGTTCCCCGCAACACAGTATTTAGTCGTAGTGCGGGAGTTGCCTTTTATAAAAAAACTGCCATATTCGTAATATATTATCATATGTGTCGCTCTCTAGCTTAAAGACTCAAAGCCCTCCCACATTCAAAACAATAGACTGACCACAAGAAGTAGATTTTCGTATTCCCCACACGAAACATTACTTTGTGAATAATTAATCGAACCACGGCTCTTGACAAGGCAATAGCTTTAACGAATTGCAGTCAAACTTAACTGAACACCTATATGGCAATATTATGGTTAAGCAGGTCTTCAAACAAAAATTCTATATTACATAATTATAACTGATGCAAAAATCAAGCAACTATAATGACTCAGCCTCTGGCATCGACATATTATAGCAAGTTACTTAGCCTAATATGTATAGGTGTTCAACTTCAATGCGTTATTTTTTGATCTAATGAAAATATTATACCTTCTATGCATGAATCTACATTTTTGAGTTACCTACAAAATGTACAAATGACCGGTCGATATGGCTTTATAATAGCGGCCTGTAAATTCTTACCTCATAATATAATTACATGGTCTTACAAATCATGTTCAATATAGCTGCGACTAAGGACTCAAGCATAAGCATTTCGATCTTATAAGAACGACATAATTATCAAGCTTTGCTTTAAATGCTGCAAGACCATTCAAGAATAAAAAATAATAATACCACAATTAGCTACCACGCTAACCTTAGATCGAAAGAAATAAAATATAATATTAAATACATCGCACAAAAAATCATCTAAATACCCAACAGGACTAAGTAATAAGCAAAGCTAAACAGCTTGACATCACAACACGTGTTCGGTTAAGTCCCAAAAGGGCAATTTGAGAGGCTACTTACTGACCTTGTCAGGTGAGATAAGGGTCCGCTTGCCTTAAGCGCCGTACACACTGACCCTTCAAACTTAACCGTCGTGCGTCGACAGCTAGACTACCAGTGACCTTTACGAGAGACACATACGTGGCAGATGGTATTGAGGACAGAGGGCTTATTACTATATCCTGACGAGTGGTATAATCTTGTTTATAATCTGTGCCACTCCTGAGGAAAGGCCTTTTCTCATCTCACTGAAAAGTTACGCCATACTTCCGCACTGACCAAGTTTGCGTTGAATCTTAGGATGATACTCTGGTTTGTGGTAGATGTCAATTGGCAGACGCTCTGTGAACAAGCTTGTTGTCTTCATTATTCTAGAGCTATTCCGATTACGATTCAAGAGTTTCACTTTAGAGCCCTATGTCGGTGCCGTGGTGGTGGAAATGTTCAGACAAACCTCGGTAGTACATTCATATTAGTACCTGATTTAGTTATGCCAAACAACCGGGGTGACAATGCCAGTAGGCGTCATGTAGCAACTTGGTGTTTGAATGGACAAAGCACGACTTAGCAGGTACCATCTCCCATCATAATAACGAATTGCTGCTATTTCTACCAGCTGTCATCTTCACGGTAGCTAATGGCTTGGCCGTATTCCTTCGCGATTGCTTCTGTAATGACACTAATACAGTCTGGTAGATCTATTGCTCCTTACAAAAAAAGCTATTGTGGCTTCCTAGTGTTACAACAACGAAACACATGTGATGAGCATGTAGCCCCTGCTAACAGTTACCGACATGCATCGGTAGCTCACCGACTTCAATGTGTAAAGTGCTTAACAGCGATTGTACTATACAGACTCGAAGATTACTCGAAACAATTTATTATTGTCCATTTATCTATGACCTAGAATATTTTAAATTCAGACGTCCTATGAGTAATGGCGTCATAACTCATGTTGATGCATATTCGGCGGCTGTTTTTCACTTATCTCTCGACGCCTATACTTCGGCCGTGAAGTGAATAATTTATATATCTTAACAAGTGACTATTGAGATAAAGCATAATTTTAGTTATACCTATGATCTTAGTTGATAGCACGGTACATAGCTGAGGAGTTTATAGACCGCCCGAGAGTTGACTATGGCCAAACGTTGATCGAATATCAAACACATACATACATATATAGACTCACGCCTGTTTCCCCGAAGGGGTAGGCAGAGGCATATTAAACGCCCACTTTTCGCCAGTGTTTTGATCCCACGTAATAGGTGGCGAGCCTATTGCCGCATTATCGGGATATTTTGTTTACCAGAGCCTCGTCCGTTGATCGGCAGGTGCACCACTTGCAGGTGAAGTTGGCTTGGGACCCTAAGTTCTTGGTGGGAACCCTATGCACCCATATCAAAGTGAAGTTATAATGGAAACTGTACTCATCTTACCTACATTGTTATATTAAGTACCTGGTACTACCGATCTTAGTACCTTCAGCGATATCATGGTGGAGAGAACTAGAGACCAACAGACTGCGATGAAAAACCTATCGGTATCGATAGCGCACACTGCTAACTTTTCGTAGGTAAGTGCGTATTAAATTGTTAATACTTAACTGCGCTACACAATACTTTGTACTGTATGCAGTACATCCGTGAACATGGCGCTTGCAACAGTGCCGAAATATCGGTTACTCAAAACAAAAACAAAGGTACGTGGTATATATCCCGTAGAAACAGTAAAAAGTATTGACAGTGACCACGATAGTTTAAATTCCTATATTGCGCTACACAGTGAAGAAATACCGCGAGGACGCAGGTTGTATGTCGGAAAGTCAAAGTCAAAATCCTTTATTCATTTAGATTACAAAGTGACACTTATGAACGTCAAATTTAATACATTATTACTGTATGCTTCAACATTTATATTTACTGCCACGTTCACAAAGCAAGGGCGTAGAACCATGAGATTTAATAAAACATAACTATTAGACTTTTGTAAGGTGCTGCAACTGTTACACCTTCTTTGTTACTTGTATATATTTACTGTACATAATACTCAAGCATAATCAAGTTTCATTTTGATGTTCATTTAGTTAGCCTCCTGAAAGTAGACATGGTGAAACAGGAGCATCCACTTACATTATGCACCTAATAATGCAGGCAATCCGCACAAATGTTCAGAACCATCACCTCCATCGACCGCAAGTAGCACCCGTTCACGAGTATGATGCATGTTCCAGGCATCATCCCTCTCGGGGTCCATATTGGCTCACCTAAAGTTCTTTACCCGAAATTGTTCTTCCTAACGATTTGTAATCCGAATGATCACTCTTCCTAAAATTTTTCATCCTAAAGTTTTTATTCATACTATTTGTAGTGCAACCGGCGATGTTCATAACACTCATGTTTCCGAAAATTGTAATTAATAATATCATTAATGTAAATATATTTAAACTCCTATTGTTTTTTATCATAACGCTTTTATCCCTAAACATAATTACCATAATATTTTCACTCATACTCAGAAAGAAACATTTACCAAGTGTAATAAAAAATATAATATGACACTTTTACCTGAACACTTTCAGCATTGTATTTAGGTGTTTTATACAATAGAATCGAGAAAATAAACGATTTGCAAAAATAACACTTTTTGGCTATTTTTAGGGTTCCGTACCTCACAACGTAAAAAAGGAACCCTTATAAGATCACTTTCTTGTCCGTCTGTCTGTCTGTCCGTGTGTCACCACCGATTTTCTCAGGAACGGGTGGACCTAGCAAATTGAAATTTATACCAGATACTGAGGTCAATGGTTCCTATTAGGTGTATAAAAATCATAAAAAGATATGGTCAAAATTAGATTTTTGCGAAAACTTGTAAGTACCAAAATTAACCTTAATTTTCAACGTTTTTTAATTTTCGGAATTTATCCTTTACTTGTGCTGTAAGACCTTAGTTTTAACCAAAATTGACAATTCTAGGTCAATCATAAGTACCCTGTAGGTTTTGGGTCGAAAACCTATAGATATGGTAGTTCCCGTTGAACTAGAATCACGAAATTTGGCCAAAAGCAGGGTCTTACAGTACGAATAAAGGAAAAAGTAGAAAAAATAAAAAAGTGGAAAATTTAAGGGTGTCCCCATACATACATAGTAGACTCCATTTAAGATAGTCCTCTAAGTTGTATGGGCGCTCGTACAGATTTAGAGGACTAGCGTAATTAGCACCAACCTCAAATAAGGTAAAATGCGTACGGAACCCTCGGTGCGCGGGTCAGACACGCACTTGCCCGAATTTTTCTAAGTCCTCGCGCCGTAGCGCCCCCAAGGCTACACTCCAACCGAAATTCATAAAACACGACTTATTTACGGTTATGTTTATGGCCTGGGAGTTTAACCAATAACTATAGGACCGATTCGGTTCTGGCACTTCGCCGGCCACTGCCGCGGCACGCTCGCTTCGCTCGCTCGGCTCGTGCGTTGTGTTCACAGTTCTAACCTTACCTAAACCAATAATTATTAATACGACCGATTCGTTTCTGGAACTTGACCATTGTACTATTGTGTATTTGTACTATGGTAATAAAGTTACGCAAAATTAATGTATATAATACTGATTGTTATGAATAAAAATAAATCTAAACAAAAAAGATAATTATGACTTTTAATAATAGTGTAAAAGATGGTTATGTTGAGAAAATATAGGAAAACAAATAAAAGTAAAATAGATGTTTATTGCAACTGATATTATGAAGTTGAATGTTGCGGAGTTATGAACATTAGATACAGAGTAGTTAGGAATTGTGATTGTTAGGATGAAAAATGTTAGGAAGAACATTTTCGGATTTCCAATTATCGGAGTTGGAAATTTAGGTGAACTTTGGCGCACCGCCCTCTCGCCATATCAAAGGGACAGAGATGACCCGACACACGACGCCATCACAAGAAATGACATTTTAGTGAGCATGACGACAACGGTATACGAACCGGCAGTAATAAAATTAACAATATGTTAGTATACTGACCATGAACGCGAACTACCTCCATTTTCCAGATCGTTAATATTAGCATTTTGTGGAACGCGTGAAGAAATGCAAATGTAGTACCTACATATATTTATTTGACATACACCTTTTGAGGTACAACCAATGGTGTCGATTCTGGTGTCGATCCAACTGATTGAGTACAAGATAATAAAACATGTAATAAAATTAAACATACTAAATAAAAAGTATCTAACGACATGAAATACATTATAATATCTACGCCTTTTGCATTAGTTTATTTTTAATCGCTATCTTAAATGCGCTAAACGGCAAGTCCAAAATACACATCGGTATCTTGTTGTATCTACAACATACACTTAGTTTACGTATCTACGTAAACTAAGTCCTCTAAAAGAATTATGAGTTTTACACAAACGGAAATACGGAACACAACATAATTTATGTCTATTTCGTGTATTTATAGAGTGTATATCACAATTCTTTGTATGTGAATTTATATGTTTACGCACATGCAAAACAATAGCATAAATATACTGAGACGCTACTGTTAAAAGTTAAAATACAGATTTACTTAAATTATTCTTCGAGAATTCTCTATAATGTTCACCAGCCCCACTTGGACAGCCTGGTGGACTAAAATCAAACCTTTCTCATAATGATAAAAGGCCAGTGCCCAACAATGAGACATATCATAAAAATAAAGCTGTTCGTACATGATCCTGATAATCAGAATTAAATAACACACTACAACTTTTGTTTCGATAACCAACACATACGCGCGAAGCCGTGAGCAAAAGCTTCTAATAAATCAAAGATTAAATTTACACTCCCAGCTCCAACTCTGGATTTGCAGGTCGAAAACATTAATTATCTTTATTTACTCTGTGTAAAGGTAAGTAGTTGTACTTATAATTTGATTTGTAGCGGAAAATTGTCTTTGTATTATAGGTATAGCAAAGCATTCTTTTTATTCGCTTTCACTATATTTATTTTTTTATTGACTGCCTCGTTGGTCTCGCGGCATAAATGTGCGCGTGGGATTGGGAGGTCTCGGGTTCGATTCCCGGGTCGGGCAAAGTGCTTTTGGGTTTTTCCGTTAGGAAATTCTCAGTAGCAGCACGGAGTCTGGTAATGTGCCCGGTACGGCAATAGGCTCGCCCCCAATAGGGGGCGAGCCTAAAAAATCCTGGTGACGTGGGACCTAAAAAATCCTGGCAAAATGTGGGTGTAATATTACATCTCTGCCTACCCCTTCGGGGATACAGGCGTGAGTCTTTAATAAGAATAAAAACAAAATATTTTATTTATTCACTATATTATATTTTATCTCAAAGATATTGGTTTTATTTTATGTACCTACTTCGCGTATATTAAAACAAAATCTTGATTGTGTGCATGTGTGTGTTTAAGAACAAGCGTACTCGTGGCGTGCGTGTGTGTGTAAGTGCATGCGTTGAGTTTTAGTGTACCTATTTATATGTGTGAAATGTAATATCTTTAAAACCAATGTATCACCATATAATTCTTAAATCGAAGTTCAAAGGAACTGCAATCGCCTGGCCAGCCAAAATAAAGTCTTATAATAATTCTTCTAATCCTTGAAACAATGGTTCCATTCACCAACTACAATTCACCGTTACATTGCGAATAGGAAACACTACGGTTCATGTAAATGTGACTCAAAGGATTTTCGGGCTGAATTCGATTGGGATAAAATTTTAGGGTGGATAGTCTTTGATATTAACTGATAAATGTTATAGCTTCTCTGTATCCCTCTCAACCGTTTCTTCTTTTCGGGTGATTGTGTGGCCAGCTCTGGTGTCAGAGTTTAAACCATCCGAAGGCCCTCAGCATGCCCTAAAGATCCTTGCCAATGGACAAGTGCTTAGATGCTGATAATAGCTGTAAAGCTATCAGTATACGATCTCAGAAGAATGGTACATGCTACATGACTCTGTTGCAAATGTCATAAAAGCCGTCACTTATCCAAGCGATGATTAGTCAATTACTTTATAAGTGAATTTCTATGTGGATGCCGCTAGCAAACCCAATTAATTAGTAAAAGTCCCAAGTTCTAGGTAATCCATGTTTATAACTACAAGTAACTAACGAAACTGCTAGTTATTGCTATCTTTTCAATGTAAAGGCAAGTGAATACACCATGCTGGCTTTTACGGGTTGCAGTTGTTACAGATATTTGTGAATGCCAAATCAAACACTCGGACCTGCAAGGTGACTTAAGTTTTTTTCAAGAGATGCCTAGCTGTCTTTATAAACCTTGCTTAAAGACAGTTTTCTGAAGACTATTTAGATGAATAAGTGTTTGTTACTCTTTCATGCAAAATCCACTGAATTTTTAATGAAACTGAAATTAAGTTGTCTCGATAGCCGACACCTTTGCAGGCGAAATTGCGAAATGTAGTTATTCATAATTATAAACTAAATCATGAGAAAGGCTGATTCTTTATTTTTGCCTCTAACATACCTCCTTTCACGAAATACATTTAATCATACCATTAAAACACACAAGCATTACAGCAAGTCTATTAAATAACGACAAAATAAAATATTATATTACGAAAAAAAGGCAAAAATATTTTTCTCATTTCGTATTGTCATCATAAATATTTAGAGACGGGTACTTTTACAAAAACTCCTCTAATCCCCCTGTGGTGGAAAACCCTTTGTTGCCAGAATAGATAAAAATAGACTTTACAAAGGTTCCGTATAGTCCTTTTTATGTTTTATAAGCCTTGTCGCTGACAGGTCGGCTTTTGGTGAGTTAAGCTTGGTTAAAGTAAAATTTAAATTATTGTGACGTGGCTTTAAGTTGTACGAGAGACGCATCGGCTAGAACAGATTTGGTGGATAAGCATTTTAACGCGTCATTGACAAATGACTCAAATGCAAATCTATTGGTAAGTGGTGAGCTTTGTTAATAGACAATCAAGACTGTGATGTGATGTGATGATCTTAAGATTGCTGAATGAGCGTCCAAAAATATACAAGCCTGTCTGCTATATTGAAACGTAGTGTAAGAGCAGTAAGTGAGGGCACTGATGCGTCACGAATCAACCACAAAACGCCAACATTGAGCAGCGGACTACATAACAGTTTTCATAGAATTGTCGCACAGTTTCGTCGGTTACCGCCGCACACCTCAGGATCGGCGTTGCATAGAGTGTCGGCGGTATCCACGACACATCTTTAAAGAAGTTATATTTTAAGGTAGTAGAGCCTTGCTGATTTCAGCATGAATGGGTCAGCTCGATCGGCGAAGTACTACCCTCTCAAAGAAAATCGATGTAAAGTAACATTACTTAATTTGTTGCGTTTCGTTCGGTGAGTGAGAGTTCCGGAGGCCCTATTCCCTATTCCTTCTCCCTCATCCCACTCCTCATCCTATCCCTTTTCCTAAACCTAAGGGGCAGCAACACACTTGTGACTCATGTAGTGTTGCTTGTGTCCAAGGGCAACGACTGAGCCTAGGCTCAGTCGTTGCCCATCGCTCCTGAGGATGCCTCGTGCAGAGGCGAAACACGTGTCGAAGAATAGTCGGCGCATACAGCGGGATACTGCAAGTCAGGTATCTTCCTGGAACCCATACCATTCCTATATCCCTTATCCTTTTCGAGGAGTTCGGTATTGTCAACCTTTTTCTATTGCAATAGTTGGGGTAGTCAATCCGAGGGTGCGTGGTGGGTTCCTCTTTCCTTCCATTAGGTAATACAAAAGGCAGCCAGTGTGATTAATAAATTAGCTGATCTTACAAAAAATTTGAATTCTCTATAGTCAGTGGTACCATGTGGGGCATGAAGAAGAATGGATATCCTAACTGATCTGCTAGGGATTTTGCGTTGTAGCGACGAAAGTAGATAGGGTGGGTGAACAGGAGTGAATGTCGTTGATGAACAAATTAAATAATTACTATTGGTAAATAGATCACTCTATCTACTCGTAGATGCTTATAGCTTAACGAAATGGTCTTTGTAGCTAAGAAGCTGTCATATGGAACAAGGCGATACTTATACAGACAGTTCTCATCACACTGGTCTTGTGACAGTTTAATGTATCTACCTAACACAGTACATACTTTAGTTTGCGTTGGCTTGTATAAACTGTTGGTTGGTTGTGTTGGCTAGTAAATATCACCCGAGATACTCGTTATCGCTTGAGCAGTACAAGAATGAGACTAAAAGAAATCTTCAATTCATCAAACAGTCGCAGGATAACTAGGCAATTAGTGAGCTTATCATAAACTCACTAATTGGATAGATATTACAAGATGATATCCAGCGCTTTTTAAATCGATGAAAAAACGAAGGACATTCTCTACGCGTATGTTTTTTAAATAATCTAAAAGTAATAAAACTAAACATTTATTGAATATATAATAAAAATCGCTAAAATATATACCGAAAAACCCTTCAGACTTGGCGCCACCGACACAAAATTACTTATGTGTGTATGCATTTTTTATATTTCATTTTTTCTGTGTCACCTTTCTGTCCATAGTTTTCCAAACCGTAGAAGTAAGTCCAAAGGAACCCTAAAAGAAAATTATCAAATACATTACAGTCTAAATGATCGTAACGAGTTTTTAACAGTTAATCCAGTATTCGATACAATATTGTCTCGTTTGAGTAATAAAAGCTTAATCGATTCTATGTCCATACACTGCGCGATATTTAAAAGCAATTTGTGGGATATTGCCTGGTCACAGATTACTGAATAGTTACTTCGACCTGGTTCCAAAATAACACATTAATTTATACTTGTCTTCAGCCGCGTGGATGTCAGTTATACCGACAAAAGATTTATGTGTTAGTAGTTTTTGCATGAAAGACCAAACATTCATAACTATATCGACGGTTGAAAGGCTTATTGGTACAAGCGACATATTTTGCGATATTGAGTTATATACATATTCGGAATCAGCGAATTTTCTCCGTTGTTTGAGTCAGGTTTCAATTTTTTTGACTACTTTTATGGCGCTTAGCACCTACAGCAAAACAGACCTCATTTCTAAGCTCATTGATCAATACGACTCAAAATTATACGAATTTGAGGAGTCGATGACCTAGGCTATTTTGATTTTAAGACCTTTTATAACGAGTGTCGATTAAGGCATTTGGCTTTTTCGCCGTAGTTGTGGTTTTGTCGTTTGGCCTATTTTGCATTAAACCAAAACAATGAGCTTTGTCGTTTGGCCCATTTTGCATTCAACTACATTAAATCTTATGGATGTAGCTGAATGATGGCCTAAGCTTCTATATCTATTAATAATCTAGTAAGGGGTCATTTTGTTTCATCCTGCAGTCCCTCTAATAGGCATCTGCATCAAACTACTTCACTCAGCGCGACAGCCTGGAGTTCGGGACCATGGTAGACGAGGAACAATATAGTTATAATAGTGAATACGTGGTCAAAATTTTCACCGATGGCAGCAAGATTGAGGGCAGGGTCGGTGCTGCGCTATCCGTGTGGAATGGTGAGACCGAAACCAGAGCCCTCAAGTTTGCTTTGCCATCGTACTGTACCGTCTACCAGGCTGAACTACTGGCTTTGAGTAGGGCGATCGGGGTTGTCTCGCAGAGTAGGGAAAACAGCTTTGGGGTCTACAGCGACAGTATGGCGGCTCTCCTTACCGTTACCAACCGGGACTCCCTTCACCCCCTAGCGGTAAAGACAAGGGACATACTGAAGAAATGTACACTTCAGAACAAGGATGTCTCCTTGTTCTGGAATAAAGCACACGCAGGGTTGGAGGGAAATGAAAGAGCCGACCAGCTCGCGAAGGAGGCCGCGAAAAATCTGAAGAAAATGCCCGACTACGATCTCTGCCCTGTTTCATTCGTCAAGCGTGTCATTAGTCAGGGCACGCTTGAGGAATGGAACAGGAGATGCTGGGGAGGCGAGACAGCCTCGATAACCAAGCTCTTTTTACCTGATGCTCGTTATGCATACAGGATTGTTCGTAAGATACCAATAAAAAGTTTGACGAGCCAATTGTTAACTGGGCACGGCGGTTTCTCCGAATACTTGCATCGTGTCTATGTGAGCCGGGCACCGTAAAGTCGGTTCCACATATACTCTGCCACTGTCCCATCCACGGAGTAGCACGATTAAAGCCGGAGACAGCAAAGGGGGGAAGCCATAAGAGAGGACACCCTTCACTCTCTTATGGCAAATTCAAAAACTAGAGACATATTTCTATTGTACTGCACGGGTGTTGTGGAGGAGGTCGTGCACAGAAATAGATAGAGCAGGGTGTATAATCCTATTTGGCGAAATATGACCTTCCGACACCCTGAAAAATCTTTTTGTGCGCGGCCTGCTTTACAGCACTTGCGCACAAAAGTTGTATTTTATTGAAATTTAATTATATTTGTATTTTATTATTGAGACTGTATTTCATTAAAATTGTATTTTATTGTATAGCATAAGGAAAACTGTATAAAAATTGTAAATTGAGACTTAATATTAAAGTACCCCAATTGTCCCATCCAAGAACCTATTATGACAGAGACGAATGAAAGGCGCTTTACAAGGACTCTGACTACGTCGGAGGAACTGGGCTCAACACCCTGTGATTACGGGTGCCATTTTATAAAAAAAGAAAAAACTACTTCACTCTGGCGTAACACCATCATGTTGCTGACAATAGTTACAATCATTGTGCTTATTCAACTGTCAGTTGACATAGCGCTAAATTCATTTTCTCTCGTATTGCTTTATTCTAAGTCGATGCTTGACCCAGTTTCCTTTCAGCTATTTTTTTACGGCGGGCATTTGAACCATTTTGCCTTTCTCAAAACAATACAAAATTTGATCCGTTTTGGGCTAACCAACATAAAATTTCCAAAATAATACACAATTAACAACAATAATAGCTTAAAAAGAATCCTTACATAATTAGGGATATACTATCAAATAGTTGCTTTTTTATGTTTTTTTTTCAAAAACGAAAGTTTAATTCATCCTCCTGCAAGTTTTACTAAATGTCGCTTAGATCAATTAGACTTTCAACCGTCGATATCCATTAATCCATCCACTCTCACCAACTCACCCGTTTGCAATAGTTTCTAGAAAGATTTGTAAAGAGTATCAAAAGCTAAGTGACTGGCACACTGAAAATGCTAAAGATTAGTTGTTTTTATTTTCTGTAGTAAGTTTATTTTCTGTTATTGCATCACTTAAAAGCATGTTGATGGATGTTTTGCCACATATTCCACACATTTAAATTTGAAACCGCTCATATCATAATCACTAGCTGACCCAGCGAACTCCGTATCGCCTTTTTAAGAGTTTTTATTAACATTAAAATTAACACTGCAATGGATCAAGGGCCACAGTGGCTCAAAAGGGAATGACGCAGCCGACGTACTTGCCAGAAGAGGGGCCACTTTAGAGGTGGTGAGACCCGAGCCCATTATATTCCTCCCTTCTGGTTTTTATCGCAACCTGGTAAAAAATAGAACCATGACCCAACACAACCAGTCCTGGATTGGTATTGAAACATGTAGGCATTCCAAGGAAGCTCTTCCCGCAGTAGACGGTAAGATAGCCAAACAAATCCTCCAACTGTTCAAACAACAACTGCGTACAGTCACGGCCGCCTACACAGGACACGGATTCTTTAATAAACACCTATTTACTATAGGTATCACCGACAGCCCGCTGTGCAGGGCCTGTATGGCAGCAGACGAGACGGCAGCCCACTCGCTCCTCGACTGCCCTGAGGTCGTACAGTACAGGTAGCAGTACTTGTCCAGTTACAGCACCCTGAGGGAAGCAGTGGGCCACATCAAGAGTCTGCTGGCCTTCCTCGGAGAGCTGGGGTGGCTCAAATGACGACACCTTTCCCACACGCACGCAAAATACACGCCAAGACGTGGAGTTGCGGAAACAGCCCGTGCCATCAAGTATCAAGAGTTTTTATTTAATTCCCTTTTTTCCAAGCACCTTCCAAAGTTACCATTGACTTAGCGCTTAATCTCTTATCATTTCAGAGTCTAGAAATGATGAACAAACAAACATAGATTTTTATATAATATTGAATTCCCCATTCCTTAAAATATCGGAGACGATACCCATATCGACTTTAAAAAAAAATCCCGTCCGCCATCTTTGATTTGCTATCCGCTATCTTTGATTACGAAATAGATGTTGTATTTGGATTCACCATTCCTTAAATCATCGGAGACGATACCCATATTGATTTTTAAATTTTTTCCCTTTCGCCATCTTTGATTTCCCATCCGCCATCTTAAATCGCAAAATAGATGTTGTATTTGGATTCCCCATCCCTGTAAACATCGGAGACGATACCCATATTGATTTAAAAAAAATTCCCTTCCGCCATCTTTGATCACGAAATGGATGATGTTTTTGAATTCCCCATTCCTTAAAATATCGGAAACGATACCCATATCGACTTTAAAAAAAAAACCCGTCCGCCATCTTTGATTTCCTATCCGCCATCTTTGATCACGAAATAGATGTTGTATTTGGATTCTCTATCCCTTAAATCATTAGAGATTGATTTTTTTAAATTTTCCCATCCGCCATCTTTGATTTCCCATCCACCATCTTGAATCACGAAACAGGTGTTGTATTTGGACTCCCCATCCCTTTTAACATCGCAGACGACACCAATATTGATTTTTTAAAATTCTCCTATCCGCCATCTTTGATCATGAAATAGATGTTGTATTTGGATTCTCTATCCCTTAAATCATTAGAGATTGATTTTTTTTAATTTTCCCATCCGCCATCTTTGATTTCCCATCCACCATCTTGAATCACGAAACAGGTGTTGTATTTGGACTCCCCATCCCTTTTAACATCGCAGACGACACCAATATTGATTTTTTTAAATTTTCCCATCCGCCATCTTTGATTTCCCGCCCGCCATCTTGGATCACTAAATAAATTTCATATTATTAATCAGCGTCCCGAAAATCTCGAAAACGATACCCAAATAGATTGTATCCTATTCGTTTAGCCTTTTTTTGTCTTTTACCCTCCTCTCCCTTCCCCTCCCCCTTCTCGTTTGATCATTTTATTATTTTTGTCTGGCCCCTAAAAGTTGTGGCGTAATTTTATATAGCCTATAGCCGTAATTTTATATAGCATATTTGTGACGTTGTACTGTTTGCTGACAATACTTCTTTGATATTTAGAGAAGATAGAAATAAGGAACACTTTAACGAAATAAACAGTGCACTCATTCAAGTGACTAAATGGTTTAATGTAAACAATCTAGTACTGAACGCCAAAAAAACAAAATGTGTTAAGTTTGCACTGCCTAATGTCAGAAACCTTGGTCCTAACATAGTTTTAAATGACGATGTACTCGAAACAACTGAATCCACATTATTTCTAGGATTAACACTTGATTCGAAGTTACAATGGGGTGCGCATGTTACATATCTCTCAGGGAAACTTAGCTCAGCTGCTTATGCCGTTAAGAAGGTTCGTAGGTTGACCGATGTCGATACGGCTAGATTGGTTAATTTTAGTTATTTTCATAGTGTTATGTCATATGGCATATTTTTATGGGGTAGAGCTGCTGATATCCAAAATATTTTTATATTGCAGAAACGGGCAGTTAGGGCCATTTACCAGTTAAAGACAAGAGTCTCAGTCAAAGAAAAATTTAAAACTATTGGTATTCTTACTGTAGCGTCACAATATATTTATGCCAGTGTTATGCATGTAAGACTAAACATAAATTCGTATAAAATGTATAGTGACATACACAATATCAATACTAGAAATAGACATTATGTGTTCCGTATTTTCGTTTGCACAAAACGCATAGCTCTTTTATTGGGCTCAGTATTCGCATATACAATAAACTACCAACTTATATTTTAGACTTGCCATTAAGTTCGTTTCAGGCAGAAGTTAAAAAGAATCTTATAAATAAGGCATAATACAGTTTGAAGGATTATTTTGATGACAGGAGCGCTTGGAAGTAGTTGTTCGCTTTTGACTAGGTCAATAATTAGTAGTTTTATTTTATAGTGTAGTTAATTACGATATTCTCATTTCATACTATATTTTGCATTCATGTTCCACACTTTCATTATAACTTTGCGTATTTGTAAAATGTGGGGAACTCGTGGTCATGGGCTAACTAATAGGTTGTCGATTGCTTTGGTTTCATAATACCGTTACTTTCTGCTTCATTCACTTCTACCATAGTTCTGACCATGTTCGCGAGTTGCCTACATTAAAAGACTTAAGTGGATGCTCCTGTTGCACCATATTTACTTTGGGAAGCTTACCATATGAACATCATTTACTGCTTGAGTATGATATCAATAGCTACTAAAAATTTTACAAGAAGATGACTACAATGTGAAACAGTTGCAGCTCCTTACAAAAATAAAATGTACCACCATTATATTTGTTTGAAAAGAGTGGCCATGAGTTTTATTGCCCGTTCTTTCTCGTGGTTCTGCCTATTGCATTGCGAACGTGGCAGTAAATGTAAATGTAGAATCATTAAGTAATTAACTTAAATTTTGACGTTCATAAGCATCACTTTGTGGCCTAGATGAATAAATGATTTTGATTTTGATTTGATTTTGATTTGATTTTGATTATGCCTTTCGGAATATTTGGGCTATCATAGGCAATAACAATTTTTAAAATCTGACTTCTAGTTCCTAAAATTAGCCGACATTATCTTTTAGCCTTTTTAGCCTTTTGCCCGGCCCCAAAGGGTCGAAGTGTTATGTTATATAGCCTATAAGCCTTCCGGAATAACTGGGCTATCGTATACAAAAAGATTTTTCAGATCCGACCGGTAGTTTTTGAGATTAGCGCGTTCAAACAAACAAACAAATAAACAAACAAACTCTTCCGCTTTATTATATTAGTATAGATTACGGCTGATTCAGATATTTTTAAACGGGTTGGTAGTATTTGTACGAGTGACGGTAATTTAAAGTTTTGAATGACAAAAATAATTAATTTGGGTTATAGAATTACTAATATATGTAATACTATGGGTGACTGACTGCGAGTGATGAGAAATCAACAAAACAGCAACTTACAAACATTAATTTGAGTTACTTATAATACAAAATGAGAATCTTCTTAATATTTGAGCGACTTAATATTTGTTTGAGTGCCAACGTTACGTCCTGCATTTATTCAATATTTGGCAAATGATTTATTCATACTGAGCGGCATTTTATCTTACGTGAAGTGTTTCGTAATAGAAAAACCACACTGCAAAATACTTAATAAGACGCTTCAGTCTTTTAAGCCAAGGCGACCGAGCCCTTATTTTTGGGTACAGAGTCATAAGAAAACCAAACATAACGTATTAAGTTTCCCGAGTGAACGACATTATTTTCATTTCAATTTTTCAAATAGATCGTGATTTTCGAAATGAAGGCCGGCAATATTGAAGTCGCCTTTTCTGTATTTCTAGTCGCTCACCTAGTAATTTAGTCGAACGGTTAGAATTTAATTTTTTGAAAAGGATTTATCATAACCTGCTTTTAGTACGCTCTTTCTAGATTTTATTATTAATCAATATGCGACGTTAGTTCAGTTAATTTTTCGCTTACTCAAATTCATGTCGCTCAAGTTATTAAAACAGTACCTAACTAACTAAGATATTTTATACGCTCGTTTTATAATTCCCCTTTTTAAACTACGCATTTATTTCTGGAATAAACTAGCACGAACAAAAATAAGAATTAAATTGCTGCAAACAACTTGCTTCGTTCAATTTTAATTTCTAAAGGAATTAGTTTAATACTTCAAACTAATATTTCTAGTATTATCCAGAATTGGGTATACATTTTTTCTGAGGATTTAACAAACAATATAAGATAAAATAAAGTCAAAGATTTTGCATACTTGCTATAATGCAACAGTGCAGATTCTGTAAGTTTTCGACATTCAGCCAGATGGCAACTTATTTTACCTTTTCCTAAGATCACATATTTTGTTGTAAAACTAACTAGGCGGTAAATAAGTCACATCGGAAAATTTGAGGGAGAGCGAACTGCACTCAGTTCGCTCTCCCTATGACAGAATAATTTGTATTGATCGAAATGCAACAGCCCTGTGCCACCTACACAATCAACATCACCTTATAATCTGTCCCAATGCTTAACACATGCCTCTTCTGATAAAATGCCAAATTTTGTTTCGCCTGTGGTAAGTAAATCAGTAAGCTTTTAGCTAAAGTAAAGGCAATCAAATCCTAACCTCAATTTTGCTTCGTGTCCATCTTATCCTGATATGAATGATACAACTGAACGACGAACAGCAATCTCGTCAACAGGCTCAATATAAAAAAGATAGCATTCACCCTTCTCCGCCTGGGATTGTTGTAGTTATACTAAGTAAAATACTTAATCCATAATCGCCGAATACAGAAGATGAAATTTACTTTTATATTTAAAACACAGCATTCATTGCGTTCTGCCGGTCACAGTGTGGCACTAAGATGCTCGCATAATTCCTTTTGTTGGCCACCACAATGAGGCTCATCTCGATGACAAGAATACAGGCATCAGGAAATATACAAGAGTTTTACCAGAAGTGATTTATAAGATGGGTAACAAAAATACTTATAAATATAAAGATGGGTATTCTACGTTTGTATTCATTTTTATAATAAGTGATGTTAGAATTTTCTGAAAGAAAGATACTAAGATACCATTAATGAACTTTTTAATGCGTACGAACTGTACCTACAACGTACAGACAAATATTAAACTTACACAAATCCTGTCTCAGATTGGCCTCAAACTTGTAACCAACTCAGCATTATTATGCCTGACAACAAGTCTTCAGTCTAGTTTTTAGATAAATCTTGCCATACAGGCACATATGGTAAGCCTATTTATAAATATGTCTAAAAAGGTACATGTATACAACATAATTATATATTTTGCCTGAACTAAAATAAACTATCTATAGACACGTTACGTGGTGGTTTGCCTATTTCTTCGTACACAGAACAGTCACGTAAATTTGTATATAAACTGACACAAAAGGCATACAAAACATTTCGGTTGTCATTCAATATGGGTACAGAAATGTATAAAATATTTATCTTTGCCTAAGCTACCGAAGCCACAACGTTTTACACGACATACCTGTAGGGCTCTGCACCAAAAATCGTGTGCAACCAAAATATCGGCGCAAAAACTCTACGTCGTCCGTCACTTCAGTCGTCTCCGGTTCCATCATTGCCCCATTTAGGTCGTCAGCATCGGCGGTTTACGTTTTCAAGTAAACTTAGTTTCATGTAAAATGTTTTATGTTGTGTTATTGCTTTTGTTCACGTTGATATTTTTCTGCACTTATTGCATTGGTTTTTGTTATTTTTTTATTGGTATGTGAGAAAAATATAGTGGGTTTATTAACCAAGATATATTCTGTTCACATTACTGATTTGGATTAAAGTATTTTAATCCAAATCAGTAATGTGAGTAAAGCTGTACTTTGAGTGTAGTCACTGGAAGTCTTTCTAGTTTTAGTATTCATGGTTCGTTTGAAGCAAATGAGCACGTCTCTCTCATAAAAGCTTAAGTTAACCGAACAGTAACCGTAGAGTTTAGTTAGCCGAATAAGCGCAGCGCCTCAACTACAGTTATCGCTTTCTATTCTCCCAATCATCCAGCTTCTTCTTCCTAATTTGATTCTCACAAAAATATGAAGCTATGTTTGAAAAATTCATCTTAAATCGCGATCTCCGACGATGAAGACCAAAAAGTACCGGTACTGGTAGGTATAAACAGGATCGCATTGCTTTTCCCCTCAAACGATACATTAACTACATAATACAAATAGCTATACAAACGACAGCTCATTTAGCAGCAGAATAATACGTGTCTCGTTAGCTAAAATGTTTACATCCCCTAACCGCAAGGCCATTACAGCCACCTCTGTAACTAGAACTACTCTGATCTATAACAAAAATCACACGGTTTCAAAATGAATTAAATTTTGGTGTTGCTGTCGTAATAATTCTTCGTCGAACAAGAGGACGCGAGGGTTAATTCGACCACGACATGACCGTAGGTTGTCAACAATGTATCGACGAATGCAGATTTATTGCTACGGTTTTGGGTGATGTGTAACACAAGTGGAATGGAGTTGCATGTGTGTTTATAATTTTTACGATTGTTAGTGGAATGGAATCATATCAAATACATAATTTTTTAAATTAAATTGAGCTGTAAGTTGTATAATATGCTACTATGAAACCATTAATGTGTCATCTTTAAGTCATATCTTTATCACTAAATTATTGTGAGGGAGGCGAGAAGTTACACCTTCAATTCATGAACTTTTACAATTTGGTTGTAGAAAGTACATAATATCCTTTGATTCAAAATTAATTGTAATTATTCTACGGAAATACGATTATATATAGAAAAATATTATACTCTAGCATGCTTTAATTTTACAATTATAATACTTTTAATTATTTTTATGGTGTTATTTTTAAATCTATCGTTCCTAAAAACACAATCATTATTTGTTCAAATCAATGGAAGGCGCTGGCATCTGTGATACAATGTTTCTCATTAGTACAGATGTCAACGTTTCTTTATACTAGCTATGAACCCTAAAATTGTTTATATCTTTATGTGTCATAATTGTAAACCAAAAAGCAAAAAGTGAAATAAAATAAATTATAAAAATTATTAAATTATTATATCTGTATGAAATAAACAGTGAGTAATTCTTATCTTTACTATATGAACTAACATAATACTGCAGAATACACATCAGTGATCATTGTCTTGCCCTGTTCCCGATTTATTTGGGGTCTGCGCAGTATGCCCTTCGCTTCCATACTTCACGAAACACATCAGTACTTCACGAAAATAATTTTCTCGAACGATATTTGAAACTGCGTGGTAGATAGTAGCGGGGCTGCTACGATCACCCAGTTTCATCTCAGCATGATCTATTTGGCTGGAGAAACACTACTCTACTTTTTTATACATTAGCTTGGATACCAATAGAATTTTTTTTTCCAAAATTTAATGTATGCAAAATATCAATATTTACAACATCTACTAGTATTTAGATTTTAAAATTTCTAAGTTTTATGTATCAATAATTAAAGTGAGTCACTATTTTCATTCCAATCATAATTTTATCGTCACAAACTACTCCATTGATTCCGTAACCCACCCTCCTCACGGCACACACCGCGGGTACGATTCGATAATATTATATTCCCATTAAATTTTATTTAGCTCCCCTTCCTTAATGACATTTCTCAAAGAGTTTTTAACACATAATTTGTTGATCTAATGAACTATGCTGAACCCAAATGTGTCGCGTGTTTGAAATGCATCGTTATTGCCGCCGATTTGAGTTGCGAAATTTCATCCAAAAGATGCTAAGGGTCGTTTCTTCAAAATTCAAACAGCTTACGTGTAAGATTTGTATTAACCCTGTCCCAAATTACTGCCAATTGAATAATGATAAACCTTTTTATAGTATAGAAAGAGATTTTTTTAGAAATTAAAATATAGTGATTTTTTCTTCAATTGGTCGACCTCAACAAAGTAAATGTTGAGATCAACAAAGTAATGATAAGACTTTTGGTCGTATATAAAATAAGATCAAAAGTCTTATATATTTTATGCTATATTTATATGCGTCTGCATTATATGTAATAATTGAATATATACCAGATAATTTATGAATTAATTATGCTACGAGCTATCAAGTTTTTATTTTTATACACAAACAAACGTTTAATTTATAATATATTGCATCCAAACCAAATTCCCATCTTCCATTTACTTAGAAAAACATGACCATATCTATATTATTATCTTCCTATTGGACAAAACCACCATTTTATTGATCGTATAACACCACAAATTGCAAATTTTCGAGAACACTTACCGCCAAAAATAGAATAAAACAAAATAAAATAGCAATAAAACAAAACAAAGGAACAGAACAAAATACAAAACATTTACACGACGAATGTCACGGGGTGACCACGGTTCCTAATAAATTTCATTCATACAAACACGGATGAATGCGTTCCTCTATACTCCTTTTGTGTTGGTCACACTACATTAAACCGAACCAATTTTAATTATTATCACAATATCGCGCGAATTATGCTATACAATTATATGCTTACGAATCGAGGAACAATTATGATTTAATTATCCCTGAAGTTGATGTTGTTCTTTATTATTCTTGAAATGAATGACTGTTAAACATGTTATAAAATTATTATAAAAGAGAGGTATCTTTTGTTCGTGGTCACCTGCAGATAATTAAGTTTTCTCGTTGTATAAAAAAATCTAAAATATTAAAACAAATATATTTGCCTAAAATATTAAAAAATATTTTACCGACCAACTATAACTATAAACATAGCTACCCGTATAAATAACTCTTTTTTATTTATTGTACAGTTTTGTCGCCTGGTCACAATGTATAACTAACTATGCCAAATTTCAGCTCGCGCACGGTTATACGTGTAGTGCATACGGTTTCCGCGTGAAATTGCGCACAGATAGACGGACGGACGGATATGGTGAAACAATATAGGTTCCTTGTAGTTTACTACGGAAACGTAAAAAATATATAAACAGATGCACGGTTGTCACCATAAACGCTACCATTTTCTTCACCTCTAGGATAAGACCTTAAGCCAATATTAATAAGACCATTCAGGTCAAATTAACACGTTCACGAGGTCAATGAGTCGCACGTGATCTGAAGTCGCATTCCCTCTGAACTCGATGGCAATCATGTATTAGAATTTAGTACACATAATATATTTATATTACCGCCCGCTCACTCCTGTATCAAGTAAAGGGAGATTTAATAATAATAGGTATTATTATTGTTGCACGATTTCATCGTTGAAAATGATCCATAGCGTAATTATAGGTTTGTTGTGCGACAGATAATAAATGTTGTTACTTATGTAAAACATTCTTGTACTAAATTTTCCTCAGTGTAGCTAGTTTACCTACTTTCAGGTCGAGCTAAAAGAGGTGACCTGACTCATTTTCAGACAGTTGTCTTTCTCGAAAATGTAGTCCTCATAGCACGATTTGGTTTGCCGTTTGTAATAGCAATCCGCGTGTGGCATTTACATCATAGCGCTACCGTAGTTCGGAGAGCAAATAAAGCTATCGGTTTCGGTACTTGTCTCAGGACTAAAATCTAAATATCTTTGTTTTCATCAATTTCACTCTATACAGAACATTATATTACTAAACAACTTTGACTAAAAAAAATCAATGTATCGTAATTTAAAAATCTCATTGTCACAGAAAAAGAACAAACTTTATTTGACTTCAATTCAGTTCAAAAAACAGTATCAAAATGTACGAGATTAGCTATACCTTGGTGCCGCTTTCGTATTTAAATCGAGCTGAAATCATTTTTAACCGACTTTAAAAAAAAGGAGGAGGTTTGTACACCGCTTTCGCCGTGGTTTCTGAACCGATTTCCATGATTCTCTTTTTGTTTGATGCGAAATAGTTTCGAATTGGTCCCATATAAATTAGATTCATGTAGGCCCAGTAGTTTTTATTTTATTAATTTTTTTTTTATTTACTTTCACCTATCCCGATGTCTGAAATATATATAATATTGTGACGGCCGGTGTCATGTCAAACTGTCATTGACAACAAGGTGATGGCCGTGTGTTTAATACATCCGTCTTACGTTCTGAAGCCGTGGATTTTGGTTTTTATGAAATTTGGAAAATGTTGATGAATATTTGGCAAATGTTAAAAAATTTTTTTATTTATTTATAGACTCACACCTGTATCCCCGAAGGGATAGGCATAGGTGTAAATTTTACACCCACATTTCGCCATGAATTTTTAGGTTCCACGTAATAGGGGGCGAGCCTATTGCCGTTACCGGGCACATCACCAAACTCCGTGCTGCTACTGAGAATTCGGAAAAACCCAGTAACACTTGCACGGCCCGGGAATCGAACCCGGGACCTCCGACCAGCAGTCGCATACCCGCTTGCCCTCTCACGTTTTTTAAGTGCTGACTCAGCATCGACAAATTTCAAGTGCGCGCCGCCACTTAAAGACGCGCGCGCTCAATAAATTAGTTTTTATTCGATTGTTAATAACGTGAGAGGAGTGGTATTTATTTTTCTGCAAGCTAATGAATGACTCATTCTAATGGTATGAAACAAATTACGTTTGAATGAAATTTTCACTTTAGGCGGCCGTAACGTAAACAATGTCGTCTTTAACGACTTACTCGACACTTTTGTTTATCATAATAAAAGTATTAGCTGAAACTTGTTTCCTTTTATTTTTTCATATACCTGGTGATATTATCTATGTAATAAAATAGTTATTTATTTATTTATTTATTTATTTTATTAGGCACAACTACAGATAACAAATTATAAAGTAAAAATAAGTAAAGTTTAAGTAAATATACAGTTAAATTTGCAATCCGATTATAGTTAGGCACAACATTTGTGGAAGAATTATGTTACGGTTAGCCAAGAAATAAGTAGCATTATACAGGTAGGTCATTAAGTCATTGCACAAATTTAAGAAAATATAAATTCACATCATAAATATCAATAAGAAATAATTAAAAAATAAAAAGATACATCATAATAAATTTACCAATTCGGAAATATTTAGAGAATGTCAAGAAGTTACATAACAATTAATTAAAAATAAAAATCAAATCATAACTAACAATTACAATAATTATATCTATTAATTAAGACTAATAAGGAGAAAATATTCTATTACTATAGTTATGGTACCTACATATTAAGTAATTAATAATAATAATAATGCGTTTATTCCCAAAATAATTACAGACGTTATACAGATGTTCCACTGGTCCCAAACTAGGCTAGGCCTGTATCTTGGGTACCATGACAATATCACTATAGTAAACAAAATAAATAATAATGCACAATATTCAATTAAGTTTTAAACATTACAAATTTTAAAATTAAATTTGAAAGTTATAAAAACATTGAAATTAATAAATTGAATTTACATGTCAATTTATAATACCAAATTCAAAATAAAATAAACAAAATACAGACAAGGAATTGAAAATTATTCATTTTTGCATGTCAAATAAAATAAAAATATTAAATAAAGACAGAATTGAAGCTGATAACTGGAATTAATTGTGTTACATATTTGTTTAAATTGCGCTTGAGTGTAGAAGTGTTTAAACTGGTGTAAAAAGGTATTTTTGTGTGTGTGTGTGTGTGTGTGTGTGTGTGTGTGTGTGTGTGTGTGTGTGTGAGTAATATGCCAAAGTTAAGCTCAAGTTAGAATTTTTAATAGGTTTTCAGTGCTTTCATAGTCACAAGTCCGTATAAAAACAGTAATAATTAACTTGCATTGTTGTTTCGTTTGCGTATAGAAATTGAGTTTAGCATTCAATTTATTGTCAAAGAAAGTAGTGTGTAAGAATGTCTAGGCTGTACATCTCTAGGAACAACATCGGAACCACATCTACGACGAGAAAGTTCATCGCAATTAAAAGAAGTTAGAGAGTGTTGCTTGAGGATACAGTTTCTAATATACAGTTGCCTGACAGTCAATAGCTCCCAGGACTGGTAAAGAAGATGTGTGGGAAAGTATATAGGACGGAACGAACTTACTTTAAGGATTGCCCTTTGTGCAATTTCGAGAGACAATAGATGTGTCTTCGGTGCACCACCCCAACATGAGATACAATATGTTAACAAAGATTGGCATAACGACAAATAAACCTTCTTAATTATATCAATGCTCCCAACATGACGAAGGTTTTAAAAATGTATATAAGTTTTCTCAATCTGGTTTGCATTACCTTTTTATGACTGTGGAAATTTAAAGTTGAATCAATTAGGATACCAAGGTACTTCACTTCATGTTTTCTAGATAGGGCTGGACAGTTACACAAGGCAGTGCAAGTTGACTCAACCTGGCAGTCTGAGTGATATACCACGCCTAATTCAGTTGGGATTTCATTGACAGTCCGCATGAAGAATGGCATATACACAGTTTTGTTATAATTTAATGTAAGCACATTTTGTTTAAGCCAGTGTGTTACGATATTAAGCCCTTTTTTGCGCAAAGGTAAAAGTATCTTTCCACGTATAGGATGAAAAAACCAGTGCAGTGTCGTCTGCATAGGAAAATATAGAACCCTGTTCCAAACTAAGGTCGCAAAGGTCATTCAGGTATACTAAAAATAACGTGGGGCCGAGTATTGAGCCCTGGGGGACACCAAAAGACACAGATAAGTCAGTACTGGTATGGGATTGCACTTTCAGACACTGTTTTCGGTCACTGAGGTAATCCTTGAGCAATTTGAGCTGCAACCTCCTGATTCCCAAACGTTCTAGTTTTATTAAATCGACAATAAAAAATAAAAAATATCTGTATCATTACATTAAATTTTAAGTGTCAGATTACATGTCAAGTTTGTGGGTTAGTGAGGATCTGCTTACATTTATTGATATATTCACTGTGTTTCAGGTGAAATACATCTAATTCTTTGGAGTGGATGTTATACTCTCTGCACATTCTTGATAATGGGTCATGATATGTGACATTATTATTTGATGACGGCAAAGAGAACAGATTTTGTGTACGTCTACTACCGCCCACCTTGAGAGAGACATGACTCAACAACTCACTAGCGTCCCACTTAGTGTTGATAATCTTATGCAGGGTAGAGTACTCTTGAATTTTACGCCTACTCTCTAGTGTGTCCATTTTAAAATAATTCAGTCGAGACTCGTACGAGGGTAATTTCCGTCGCAATCCAAACTTGGAACTTAAGTGACGAACAAATCGTCTTTGAATAGCCTCTACTCTGTCCACATGTATTTGGTAGAAAGGAGACCAAATTAGCGAGGCGTATTCTAGTATACTCCTGACCAGTGTATTATACAAAAGTTTTATGCGATCCGATTTTCTAAAGGGTTTTATTAATCTGAATATGAATCCCATGGTTTTATTGGCTTTGCTCACAAGAGTGTCGTAGTGTGTGGTAAATGTAAGCTTCGAATCGAACCACACCCCAAGGTCCTTCACCACATTCTGACGTGTTACTGCTGTGTCATTAATTGTGTACGGTTGACAAATGGGAGATTTACTTTTTGTGAATGTTATTAGGTGACATTTGGCTACGTTTAGAGACATGTGATTGTGAACACACCACTGATGTAAGTAATTTATATCATTTTGTAATGCAATGCAATCTATAGGGGTTCTTATTTTATGATATATTTTTAGATCATCGGCATAAGCTAAGCAATTACATTTAATAGACTCCACCAGGTCGTTAATAAATAGTATAAATAAGAGTGGTCCCAAATTTGAACCTTGCGGAATACCAGATTTTGCTATGAAGGAACGGGATTCGAAGCCGTATACCTTAACAATTTGCGTGCGGTGCGACAGATACGATGTAAGCCAACGCAACAGTGAACCATGGATACCTAACTGTTGGGCTTTTCGACAAAGAATAAAATGGTTAACCTTATCGAACGCCTTGGAAAAGTCCGTGTACAATGAATCAACCTGAATGCGACTGTTAAGCGAGCTCGTTAGGTCATGTACGTATGTTAATAAATTAGAGGAGGTAGAGCGGCCAGGTAAGAATCCGTGCTGTCTAGGACTTATGATAGGTTTTAGGAAGAAGCTTATATGTTTGTAAACTAGACTTTCGAATATTTTCGCAAAGCAACAAAGGATACTAATGGGTCTGTAGTTCTTTATGTCTTCCTTACTACCCGATTTATGTATCGGCACAATGTGGGCTACCTTCCAAGTTTGGGGAAAATAACCAGTGCTCAGACATTTATTGAAGATCAATGCTAAGGGCTCATGCAATGACTTACTACAGTTTCTAACAAAGACCGGAGGTATCCCATCTGGACCTGCACCCTTAGTGATGTTAATAGATTTTAAGGCTGAGTTTACTTGTTCCCTCGAAATAACTATTGATGAAATATTAGTAAATGCAAACTAGGGGTAAACGCTTCGGGCTCCGTTGTAGGATTACTGTAAACAGAAGAAAAGTGTCTTGCAAATAAATTTGCTATATCAACGCCCGTACTGGCCGACTCCGAGTTATAATGCATTTGCTGAGGTATGCCATTGGATGATTTTTCAGATTTTGTGTATTGCCAAAATGCCTTAATATTGTGTTTAATGTTGCTTTCCACTGTGAATATGTAAGATTTATAACAAGTATCAAACACACGTTTAGCTCTCAATCTTAAAAGGGAAAATGTGTCATGATCGCGAGGGTTACCATATTTATTGAACTTTAAGTGATATTTATCTTTCTCTTTTATTATTTTTATTAATGAATGTGAGAACCATGTTGGCCAGTTTCTTTTGGGTCTGAGTTTAGGAGAGTTTCGCTCAATGCTGTCCCATATATGTGTGTATAGAGTATTTAGAAACTCGTCGCAGGGTGAATTGGTATATTGGTGCCATTGTATTCGTGATAATTCGTTGTTACATTGGCGATAATCAGTTTTATTGAAGTTGTATCGCAGGGTATTATTTTCTTTTAGAGCTGACGTTTTTTGACACTTAATGCATATTTCTAAAGGAGGATGGTGAACATCGCTGCGGCTTAAGGTGAGCGATTCTGTCACATTAAGGGGTATGCTAGTGGAGTGCAAAGCAAGATCTAATATTCTACCGTGATTGTTTTGTATCAAGTTTGATTGTATCAGATCAGTTCTAGCAATAAATTCAGACAGTGCGCACGCCTTGCGGCTTGTTGCGGGAAGAGGGGGTGTGCTAGATCAATCGATGTCTGGTTGGTTAAAGTCACCAATGATTAGCGTTTGATTAGTAGAACAAGAAACAATTATATCCTCGCAATTATCCAAGAAAACTTGAAACTCGTTATAATCAAGATAGGAGGGTAGATAGGCATTACATATGTTTAAGGTGTACCTTTTAAGCCGAATGCTTACCCAAATATCTTCAACTGTAGAGTGCCAGTCAATAAATCCATTAATGATCAAGTGATAATGCATTAAATTGTGTCAATACATACAATAGAATAAATAAGATTAATATAATATAGTGAGTATGATATTAAACTAATGTGTTCAGTGTATGCTCATTTTTGATGTGAACATAGCGTGAGGTTTCGTTTTTGCGCACAAATATGCGCCCGTTGCGCACCCATACAAATTTATATGATAGTTCTTTGGCTTTGACTCTGGTGGCAGCATGTAGCGTCTTGTTTGCTGGCGAGAGGTGTTCGGAGACGTATATGGGCGAACATTCACCGGAGATACCCAAGTGCGATGAGCTTAGTTTTTTGTTGGGATGAGCCTTGTTGAAGCGGGCCACTGCGGAGTAGAATTCATCACGGCAGCGCGTGCTTCTTAATTTGACTACCAACGCTTTCGGTCGCTTGGTGTCCTTGTTCATACTGGCGACGCGTGTGCATCCTAGGATGTCAGCGTCGTTTAGCTTCAGAGAAACAACTTCGGCAATCTTCCGTACGACCTCAACAACATTCTCATTCTTATGCTGAGGAACACCTTGAATTTCAAGGTTCTTGTCTCTTAGGTGTTGCTCGAGTGAGTTCAAACGTTCGGATAGATTAGTGACAGTTGTGCGTAGTGTGTCGCACTCTGTCTGCATGTTCTTATAATCAATCATAATTTTGTTTGTGGTTTTAAGAAGATCGTCATATTGATTGCTGATGTATTGGACACTGTTTTGAAGGTCGAGTATTTTTTCATTAATTGGTGGCACTTTAGAGGAGTTCGCTTTTGTCAACCTTTTTCTATTCCAATAGTTGGGGTGGGCAATCCGAGGGTGTGTGGTGGGTTCCTCTTTCCTTCCATTAGGTTACAACGGAGTTCCGCCAAGTAACGCCTGATTCAATCAACTATAGATGGCGTTAGTAGTATAATGGAATTGAAAGGTCGTATTTATGCTGAAATGTGAGTTCTTTCAACATATTTCCGATGTTAAAAATATTTCATTTATTATGAATGTATATTTATTGTAAAATAAAAATATTTATACTGTGTGTCTGTATTACGTAAGGCAGCGAAAACCTCGCGGAGAAAGATTGCTAGCGTTACGCAGATTATATTTCGAGTTCAAATCTACGAAGCAAATTATTTTACTTTTGAGTTATCTATACACATAAATAAAATTGGAGTGTCTGTTTGTAAATTGTTATAATGAATATTAAAATAACCGCTTTTTACTAAATGCATAATAATATGGATGTATACACGGTACATATTTTTTACAAGTTTTGTTTTCGCTAATCTCTGGAACGGCTGGACCGATTTTGACGGGACGTTCACTGGCGGATAGCTGATGTACCAAGGAGTAACATAGGCTAAATTAACCGGGTACGCAAAGAAGTTCCCTCAGGACGCGGGTGAAACCGCGGGAAACATGGCCATGCAGCGGATATCGGATTCGAATCCACGGCGCACACCAATGATTTTTCGGAGTTATGTGCGTATTGAATTGTAGATTCTAGGGTTGCAGAGTTAGACAGGCAGTTGCTTTGTGTAAAAGCTAATATTCAGTCAAATCTGGTTAAATTTGACAGCGGACCCCAGTTTCCAACCGGGATTACGCTAGGAAGATGATGATTCATATCGGTCTAGTGAAAAAGGGTACAAGTCCAAATTTAGCGAAAAATAGTTAAATATACAGATTTACTCAGAAAAAAATCTCTATCAGTTGGTGTAAACAGATTTAACACGTTGGCTGCCATGGGGGGTCAAAATGACCGGCACTTGCTAGAAGCGTTAGGGCCATGGGTGGCTTAAATGACCGGCACAACTAAGGTGAACTTAAACACCTTTTGCTCGCTGACGGCCATGCGTGTAACGCAAAATACCATTACAAATGGCTGACGCGGCTCCAATGATCACTTTAGCTAACTTGGCCTCAAAATATTTTTATAACTTTTGGGTGTATGAATGTTTTTGTAACGAGATTAAAAAAAAAACTAACGGGAAAAGATAAAAGCAATTAAGAAATTTCCCATACCATGTACTCAAAAGGAAATCAAATCTTTCTTAGGATTATTAGGCTATCACCGCAAGTTCATTCCTGACTTCGCGAAGCTTACAAAACCACTTACAAGATGTTTAAAGAAAAATGTTAAAGTCACGCATTCTCCCGAGTTTATAGACGCGTTCAATAAAGCAAAACTTATTTTATGTAATGACCCCATTTTACAGTATCCGGATTTCGAAAAACCATTCATACTAACTACCGATGCGTCCTCGGTATCAATTAGGCGCCGTGTTATCACAAGGAATCGTAGGTTCTGATAAGCCCATCGCATACGCATCGCGTACACTTTCAAATACAGAGTCCCGCTATTCAACGATAGAAAGAGAGCTATTAGCAATTATTTGGGCAACTAAATATTTTCGTCCCTATTTATACGGCCGAAAGTTTATCATATACACCGATCACAAACCGCTTACCTGGTTAATGTCCCTTAAGGACCCGAAGTCATAGTACAGCCGATAGCTAGCGAAGATGGTTTATTAGTTTTAAAAGAAGTGAGCATACAGTGTCCTCATTTCTTCTGGTGTCTTTGTCTTTATTGGGTTTCATAAGACTGATGATAGGGTCCCAAGCTGAAAAAATAAATTTTAATATAGCAAGAGGACTCAGCGGCGAAAGCTATGGATCGCAACCGGGATGGCGCTAGGATGATGATGACGTATAAAGAACGATTTAACTTTGGTAAGACAGATTGCGGCTTAGTTTTGGTCACAAAACCTTCTCTATTGGACTATCCGCAGCGATATCGCTACTCGAGCATTGAAAAATATTAATATACTAGAGGACGCCAGCAGCTACGCCTGCATTTTTTTTAAATTTACCCGTTTTGTACGATCCCTTGGGAATTCCGGGAAATCCTACCTTAGTGCACCCCTAAGATCCTCAATGAACATACATGCCAAATTTCAGCTTCCTGCGCCTAATAGTTTCGGCTGTAGCTTGTCTGTCAGTCAGTCAGTAACGCTAGGATTTTATATATTAAGATTACAATTTTATTATTGGTTCTATTTGCGAATACTTGTTAATAGCTAGGTATTTTTCTTTTATAGACTCACGCTTGTATCCCTAAAGGGGTAGGCAGAGGTGTGATATTACACCCACATTTCGCCATGCATTTTTATGTCCCACGTAATATGGGGCGAGCCTATTGCCGCACCGGGCACATTACCAGACTTCGTGCTGCTACTGAGAATTTCCTTACGGAAAAACCTAATAACACTTTGCCCGACCTAGGAATCGAACCCGAGACCTCCCAACCCCACGCGCGCATTTATGCTGCGAGACCAACGAGGCAGTCAAGTTATTAGCTACATAGCTAATAACTTGACTGCCTCACTAACTACATAGTTATGACAATGAGTTGCTCGCAAGCTGACAAGTGACAAGCTGTTAGTTGATGTTCCGAAAATGTTTCAATTAAAATAATCAAATAATTGTATTACTTTAATTTCAGTACACGTTTCATAGTTTGGTAATAGAATGTCGCACCAGAGTTGTTAAACATAATTATCATTATAGTCTCAAAACTTTAAAAAAAAATCTAGTTGTAGCGGTAGCTACATACAACACCACACCTTTATCCTCCACATAGTCATATTGTTTCCAAATTCAGACAATTATTCGATAAATAGTCAGATGGAAGCATTCCAGTAACAAACTGTGAATTCTGACTACATTGCACAGGGTTGCAGGGAGCTATTGTTGTGGAAAATTCAATGTTCCTGCTAGTACCGACCATTAAATTACCAAATTCAAACCGTTGGATGGTATTCCATCGTACGAGAAACATTAACCGCTTGACCGCGCACAAGTGAATGTTATCCCATTTTCGAAATTTCGTAGACCGCGCACAAGTGACTATTTTCCCTTTTTGGTTACAGCGCTATACTGGGTCTGAATTTACTGTTTCTTTCTATTACGTAATGTTTTAAATCGTTTGTCTCTGTTCTATTCGAATCATTGAACATTTCTTCATGCTAAAAATACGAAGCGAGTCTTAGAATCGTTAACCCGGAACGAAAAAATAATGTCAAATGCCACTCTTTGTTTTCGCGCGCTCCGTGATTACGTGCTAATCGTATGCGTGTAATTAAATTTGTTTATACTATGATTCATATTTTTTTAATTTAATTCGGTGTACATAGAACCCCTCTACAGTGAAAACTCATAAAATATGTATGTCATCGATTTACTTTTTAAAATAATCCTGTTTAAAATACACTCAACGATAGTCAATGTTCGCTGCTTAGTACAATAAATTTGAAACTAAATTTCAAATAAGAATGCATTCGACTTCATAAGGTTGAACAAAAACATCACTTCAACTTACTCATGCTACCGACTTATGAACAATAAATGTTTATGTCAGCGCGCCCCTCTGGCGAGCGGCGGCGCGACATTTTTTTAGAACGTGAGCGGTCGGGCCAATTCGGCGAATTGGCGCTAGAGGTCAAGCGGTTAATAGAGATGAAACAGAAATCAAATTGCTTTGTGTATAGCTCAAAGTTTTATCCAAGCCATTGGTGTCATATAATATGAAAACCGATCTCTATTTCTAAAGGATATATCTTTAATTTTGTTTTTATAATAGTCTTCTAGTCACTGTGATTGAAAATGTGTAATTTTGTAAGCCTATATACTTATATGGGATTACAAAATTATTTATGCAGGTGATGTATCTCAAAAACTGGACCGAAATCAAAAAATATTTTAGTTTTTCCTTGATTCATATACTAAACACTAATTTTATTGTATTCTAAATTTGAAGCTTCTATATCTGCTAGAAGTGCTTTAGACTTTTGATGATCGGTCAGTAAGTGACAAAATTAAGAAACTTTGACTCGTTATAATTCTTAAACTACTGGTTCAAATTAAATGAAATTTGAAATATACCATATTTATACAATACCTGCTGGGTCACTAAAATCAGCCTTCTAGTTTTATCCACAACGAAGTTATATGGTGTCGAAAATGGCCTGAACTGCTTCGAGAAAAGGATGGTACGGCCGTGCCGCTTTTTTAATCGACTCGGCGGGGGCACTGCCTTGCCCCCAGATTTTTGTTGCCTTAAGACACTACTGTCCTAAAAGTAGTCTCACTGTTATTGTGATATACCCTTGATTTATATTATGTTATATTAGTATCCACACGTACTTACAAATTCCACTTTAGTTTTTGTCTAAACTTGGCAGCAAACTGCTAAGCCTTTGCAAATGTATGTTTTGCGAATAAAATACGCTTATACGCCATTCTACTCCATTTCAGGGCAACTATATAAAATAGGGCAATATCTATATATATTACCAAAATCGACATCACTTATATAATTATGTAACAATAATTTAAATATTGCTAATTTTATCAGTAGTGTAATATCCTAGTAAATGATTATAAGAGTGATGAATAGAGAGTGTCTTGGTGATCCAAGACACTCTCTATTTATTTCAAAACTCTCCTTGACGTCATCATAAACTATGACTACCATTTCGAGAAGTACGTTTATATGTAAATTCATCGCAGAGTGGTAACATCTGGGCGTATCAGTTCCCGACACTCCAATCCAAGATAGTGCCATCACAAGCAAAACATAATCCATTTGAATACGTCCCACATCAAGTGCATTTATCCACGCGTACATTTACAACTCATTTATTCCGAATAATACTACTATCTAGACCTTTATGCAGAGTTAATTCACAAATCCCTTGAAATCTTCCCGGGTCTCGAATGAAATTTATGGGCCCGGCTTAATTTTGTGCCTTTAAAACGTGATTTGGTGCGACAGGGGTTCTGACGTCATGGTCCGCTTTGATGAACTTGATGGGTGTAATGTATCATCCCTTAGGGTATGGCTAGTTCTATGGTATGGAATTTTAGTCATGTTTGTGAATATATGGGTTCGTTTCTTTGGTGTGAGTTTTATTTAAAGTAATTATTAAAAGATGATAAGATTATATTTTTGTTAGTTGTCATGTACAACTTTTAAATTATGCTAATAGAATAATGTATTTTGTTAAATTTTCATAATTACATTACAGATGATTAATTATAACTATATACATTACTATCTTAAATAATCATACTTTCAAAGAATATATCTATATATATTGATGATTGATTGATGATACAAATTTCCGACTGGCAACACTGGAAACGTCAGACGTAAAATTACGTAGCTCCGTAATTTTTAAAAGTTTTATTTAATTTTAAATGAATATTTAATGCTTATATCTCATTATTGTTGTTAAATAGAAAGTAAATAGTAAAGTAAAGTGTGAAAGACATTCAGTTTGGTGTTTGAAACCTCGATACAAACAGGTTTTGGCGGACAGATCTACTACCAGCTGTCAACGGACGGATTTGAAATCATCTTTAAACCCGGGGAGTATTTTACTTATTAACTTACACTCCTCATCACACATTTACTCGGCTCACACAAACGTGAGCTTCGTCCATCACACACTGACACAGTTTCTGTCTCCTTTTGCTTGACAAAAACGTGGAAGCAAAATCGTTGACTGAACAAACGCCCCATACAAACACCTACTACACTTACACTTCACATTTATTTAAGTGTTTATATCTTGGACAAGGCCCATATATATAATATCTTCAGAATTTAATATAAAAATTGGTATAAATTAGTAAATTTGTCAAGATTATATTTTTCTTTTTTCTACCTACATATTTTGCCTACTTAATAAAAATTGAATAGCACCTTTAATTTCTTTCCTTTAAATAATATTTTCCCTTTCTGTTGTTTATTTACTGTCCTTCTAGCTATAATATAATTAATTTTTATATATATTTATTTACTTATTATCTATAAACTTATGCTCATTACTGTTTTATCTCTTCTCCAACATCTTGATTTTTTTTCTGTCCATAGGTGTTTGGCATATCCTTGGCTATGAGCCATTTCACAATGAGCACCATGATGACCAGGAAGGCCACAGCGAAGGATCTAGAAAACAAGCTGAGAGTAACTTGGTGGAATTAAAGAAGTGCCAGGAGGAGAATAATCATCTACTGAGGGAGCGTGCAGACTGTGAAGAGGACATCAGGATTGTCAACGATAGGGTTTCCAACCTGAAGGCTCAACTCGCAGAACTCCATATCGAGTATATGGACACACTGAGCCAGTGAGATAGGTTACAGGAAGAAATCAATTTATTGACCGCTAGCAATGATGACCATTCATGGTCTATGAGTCGCATTAGGGAACTAGAATGCTGTTTAGAACAATCATTCACTAAGATTAAATCACTAGAACAAACTGTAGATATATTAAACAGTAATAAAACTCAGAACCTTTACTCAGAGGTTGTAGGTAATAGATTAGGCTTAGATTAAAAACAATTAAAAATAAACATGAATTGTCTGAAACGGCATAGAAAGTATAATAAATTAAATAAACATATTAGGAAACTCATTCTTAGTCTAAAGCAACATAGGAAAACTAAGATAACATCTCAGCAATATAAATGTTTAGTTTCTGAGCGTTCAGATTTGTTAATAGAGTTAGACAAATACAATGCAGAGTTGAATAATGGCAAAACGTTATATGACAAACATACTAGGGATCTTAAAAGTCAAATTAGTTCCTTACAATCTCAAATAAGTAGAATGAACACGCAATATGAAAATGAGGTTCAGGATTAGGAAATATGATGAGATTGCACAAGTGGGGAGACAAAATTTAGAATATGTAAAGGCCATAACAAATACTAATAGTTGTTTGAATATCATAAAACCAACATTACCCACTTGTGTGTCCCAGATTATTTACGATAGTGATAAAAGTACTTGTTCAGAGAATAATAGAACAGTTAAGTCTTCTTTAGGTAAGAATTCTGGCACAAATAAAGTTTATATGTTCTCAGATAGGCTTGGTGTAGGTTTAGGTAGTTTAATAAATTGTGAGCTGACACAACACAATACTATCAATTATTGTTATCCAGGGTCTTCGTTTACATATCTAATTAATACATTAAATACAACAATATTTGATAGGCAGTCTACAATAATTATCACATATGGTGATAGCCCAACGGTGACTAAAAAGGATATATTTAATTTGACAGAAGTTATGTTATCGCTTAATAGCAAATTTGAATGCAAATTTATAACTCTTGTTTTGCCTTATTCTTATAGCTTAAATGAAACAATGAATAGTTATATTCATGAACTCAACTTGTGCTTATACAATTTGACATGGCAATATAAAGATTTTATTTTATTATTTGACATTAATAAATTTATTAGTAATTTTACATTGACCAAAAATACTATGTATCTGCCACTATTTTATAGAAGACAAGTTGCTAAATTATTAGCATTTAATTTACAAAATGACACAGGTACATGTAGGGTATCCAAGAATTTAGCTTCTGTAAATAGTTCCTATCCTAATAATTCTTCTATTGAATATACTGACACAAGTTCTTTAAACTTAAGACTAGGACAAAGGGTAGACAAATTCAACTGAATGTAGCACATCAAAACATACAAGGTCTATCTGGCAAGGATTTAGAATTAAGTTTATATTTAGATAATCACAGTATACAAGTTATGTGTATTACAGAACACTGGCTTAAAGAGTACCAAATTAAATTCTTAAATAACTCGCAATACACGGTACACAGTGCCTTCTCTAGGAAACACGCTATTCATGGTGGATCCTTGATTATTGTTTCAAATAGCTTAACATGTAAAGAACGGAAAGACATAGCAAGTTTGTCCATAGAACGCACTGTGGAACTGTCATGTGTAGAACTTGAGCAGCATATTATCATATGTGTATATCGTCCACCGTTAAGTAACTTTAGCTTGTTTGAATCAGTTATTGAAGATGCAATTACTAAAATTAGGAGCAATAAGAAAGGTATTATAGTTTGTGGTGATTTTAATGTAAATATTCTTGATCATTCAGTAATGACTACTAGATTTTTAAATCTATTTAAATCATTTAATTTAAAATATTTGTTCCTTGAACCAACTAGGATTACAGCAACATCATCCACCTGTCTTGAAAATATATTTAGTAATTGTACAGTTTCGAATAAATTAGTTAGTTCTGAATTAACGTCGGATCACTGTGGTCAATTAGCAAGGTTTCCGTATTATAGTGATAGCATCATACAGAAAGTGTTAGTTAGGCCATTACCTAGGCATAAGTTTAATGAATTCCGGAATAAAATTTTGATTGGAATGAATGCTATGAGTCCTGATTTAATGGAGATTGATTCGCCAAATGAAAATTTAAATAATTTATTTAATGTAGTTAACAAGGAATTTCAGAATACTTTTAGGACTGAGAAAGTAGTTAAGGAATCTCGAGCTTTTAGTGAGTGGGCTACTGCAGGTATTTACAAAAGCAGAGCAAAGATGTACGAGTTGTACGGTATGAAGAGATACAATTCTGATTCGAACTTCACTGAGTATGTTAGGAATTATTCCAAGATATTTAAAAGAGTGTGCAATACAGCTAAAGCATTATTCGTTAGGAACAAAATTGAACAATCCTCGAATAAAATTAAGACAACCTGGCGAGCTATTAATGAAGCAACAGGTAAGACAACACTAAGAGGTAATAGTTTTAGTTTATTTGATAGTGACAGATTAATTCATAATGACAAAGAAGTCGCACACACATTTAATAAATTCTTTGCTAGCATACCGATTACTACTACTAGAGAATTAAAATCATCAGCTATAGTCGCAGAAAACCTATTAGAATCTAGTGTAGGAAAATGTGATGTATTATTTAAGTTCCATTGTATTAATCCTACCGACATTATAAGTACTTTTCAATCTAGAGTCTAAGAATACAGGTGATCTCTGGGGCATTTCTGATAAGGTTTTAAAAAGTATAATGGATATAGTAGCTCCTTATTTAAGCAACTTATTTAATAAGTGTATTGAATCAGGTGTTTTTCCCGATCTTATGAAACACAGTAGGATAAGAGCGGTTTCAGATTAGCGTTTTATACGCGCGTATAAGCTCGTTTTTGGAAGCGCATGTAGGCGCGTACAGGCGCGCCTTTTGGCACACGGGCAACTCGTACGAGCGTTGACGCGCTTCTAAGCTCGTATATGCACGAGCCGTCAGAATCCATGTTGACACTGACATGAAGTCACTACAGTTTCGAGCGAACACGCCGAAATATGCCCGTTTGGTTTTTTGAAGCGCGTAAAGTGTAAAGCGCGCGTGTAAGCGCGTATGCTGTTTGTTTGCTATACGACCGTATACGCGCAGAAAAATACGCTAATCTGAAACCGCCCTCATACCTCTTTTCAAATCCGGCAGTAAGACTGATCCTAGTAATTATAGGCCAATATCGATACTACCTGCCTTTAGTAAGATTTTTGAAAAGATCATACTCAAGCAATTACTTAGACATTTTAATCTAAACAGCCTCCTTCATAGTGAGCAATATGGATTTACCAAGGGTCACTCGACAACAGATGCAGGAGTAGCTTTACTTAAACACATATTCAGTGCATGGGAGAGTGCCCAAAATGCTACTGGTGTGTTTTGCGACCTTTCGAAAGCATTCGATTGTGTCTGCCATGAAACGCTCTTATGCAAACTTAGATATTACGGCGTACAGACTGAAGCATTGGAAGTCATTAAGTCATACTTAAGTGACAGAATCCAATGTGTTGAAATAAACGGCTCAAAATCCAGTGGCTTACCTGTTGATTTAGGAGTGCCGCAAGGCAGCATCCTAGGGCCTTTCTTGTTTACATAAACGATTTACCTTTTTACTTGAAAAACATTTGTGACGTTGTACTGTTTGCTGACGATACTTCTTTGATATTCGAAGTAGATAGAAATAAGGAACATTTTAACGAAATAAACAGTGCGCTCATTCAAGTAACTAAATGGTTTAATGTAAACAATCTAGTACTGAACGCCAAAAAAACAAAATGTATTAAGTTTGCTCTGCCTAATGTCAGAAACCTTGGTCCTAGTATAGCTCTAAATGACGATGTTCTCGAAACATCTGAATCTACATTATTTCTAGGAATAACACTTGATTCGAAATTACAGTGGGGTGCGCACGTTACATATCTCTCAGGGAAACTTAGCTCAGCTGCTTATGCCATTAAGAAGATTCGTAGGTTGACTGATGTCGATACGGCTAGATTGGTTTATTTTAGCTATTTTCATAGTGTTATGTCATATGGCATATTATTATGGGGTAGGGCCGCTGACATCGAAAATATTTTTATATTACAAAAACGGGCAGTTAGGGCCATTTACCAGTTAAAGACAAGTGTCTCACTTAAAGAAAAATTTAAAAATATAGTTATTCTTACTGTAGCATCACAATTTATTTATGTCAGTGTTATGCATGTACGACTACATATAAATTCTTACAAAATGAATAGTGACATACACCATATTAATACTAGGAACAGGCACAAATTATGTGTACCATATTTCCGTTTACACAAAACGCATAGCTCTTTTATTGGGCTTAGTATAAGAATGTATAATAAGATAGCAAGTAATATTTTGGACTTGCCTTTAAGGTAGTTTCAGACAATTGTTAAAAATAATCTTTTGCTGAAGGCATATTATAGTTTAAATGAGTATCTTGACGACAAGTACGCTTGGAAATAAATATTACTTTATTAGGTCAATTTATTTTTATTATTAGGTCAATAGGCAGTTTTATAGTGTAGTTAATTACTGTATTCTCTTTTATACTACATTTGCATTCTTGTTCTACTCTTTTTATTATAATTTATCGGATTTGTAAGGTGAGGGTAACTCGTGGTCATGAACTGCTAACTAATAGATTGTAAATTGCTGCAGGTTCATATACCATTACTTTTCGGAACATACTGTTCCACCATAGATCAAAACAGTCATGTTCGCGAGTTGCTTACATCAAAAGACGTAAGTGGATGCTCCTGTTTCACCATATTCACTTTGTGAGGCTTACTAAATGAACATAATTTATTGCTTGAGTATGATATCAATAACTATTAACTTTTGCAATAGTAGATAACTCACAATGTGAAACAGTTGCAGCTCCTTACAAATATAACATGTAAAAGAATTATACTGGCAGTTAAAAAGAGTGGCCACGAGTTTTATTGCCCGTTCTTTCTCGTGGTTCTACCTATTGCATTGCGAACGTGGCAGTAAATGTAAATGTAGAATCATCTAGTAATTAACTTTAATCTTTGACGTTCATAAGCGTCACTTTGTGACCTAAATGAATAAATGATTTTGAGTTTGAGTTTGAGTTTGAGTTTATAAAAGAAAGTCGTGTTAGTTACACTATTTATAACTCAAGAACGGCTGAACCGATTTGGCTGAAAATTAGTGGGAAGGTAGATTAGAACCAGGAAAACACATAGGATACAATTAGTTGCAAAAAATAGACTGGGAGGGATTGTAGGGAAGGTCAAAGTTTGTAGGGACAAATCTACCTATTGAAAGATACAATGCATGCGCAGGCAAAGTACCAGGGGAGCATAAAGCTAGAGGTTTTTATTTTCTTTAAACTTCCTGCAGCTTTAAAATATCTCATTGTAGCTTAGGATATTGAAAAGTACCAGGGTAGCATCATTTTAGAGAGGGTCGAAGTTTGTGCGGTAATGTATTAAATGAACAATAAAAAAACTTTTTTTTTTTAATTTGTATTTCCTATTAAAAAATGAACTTAATAAAATCCAAGATCTGCTTATTGATTGCCTCTAAGGCGGAACAGAGTTCGCCGGGTCAGCTAGTATGTACATAAAACTAAAAACAAAAAGTGAAAATACATATGTACAGGTGTGTTTAGGCGTCGTAGAATGCCTCCGCATCAATATCATCGGGTAACGTGCTCAGAAGGCTGGCAGCATTGCCACGCTGGATGACAATGCTGATGCTGATTCTCCAACATGGTGCCTGTGGTGGACGATGGTAGTGCCTGAAGCCATAGACCGGATTCCCATTTCCCCACAGCCAGCAAGCCAGCACGCTCTGTAAAATTAAAAGATGTATCCAAAAGATTTTTCCTCACAATTTTACAAAGCGGCGCGTCCCACTGTCTTTGGGATAATAGATTGGTGGGCAAATCAGTGTTTGGACAAGCCATTTTCCAGGCGTTTATAGCTTCGGTTTTGCACAGCACTTCTGAGTTAACTAGTGTAGAATAGAATTATTTATTTGTAAAAAATGTGGTATATTTACAGGTGTTATACATAATATCGAATCACACATTTCGCCAGTATTGGCATACAAATTTAAGTACAAAATTAAGGAACTTAAAAATTAAATCATTATTAAATACATTTAAACTAAATTTATTACATGACATCATCAATTCATCACACGCATCAACATTACACTTCAAAATTAAATTATTTACCTAAAATAATGTATGTTACATTTATATCATAATTATATTCTCTCTCTTTATCTTTTACAAGGTTTCAGGTTAAAAAATTCATCCATGTTATAAATAGTTTGTGTAACAAGCCATTTTTTTAACTCAGACTTCATTTTAAGTAGTGGCAGTTCACGGATTGCCTTTGGAATTTTATTAAAAACTCTTATTCACATGATGTAACAATTTTTATGAAATAGGGAGCTCTTACATGTAGGCATTAACAATCTGGTGGGGTCTCTCTTACTCATGACTGAGTTATCTCTAACATTGTTAAATTCATGTGAGAATTTTTTCACATGTACACATATTTCCAATATATATAAGCCAAAAAGAGTAAGTATTTTGTTATTTCTAAATAATGGCCGGCATGAGTCTAGTGGTCCTACGTTACACAAAGCCCTTAAGCATTTTTTCTGGCAAATAAAAGCCTTATTAATATCAGTTGAATGTCCCCATAACAATAAACCGTATCGTAGTACCGATTCCACATATCCGTAATAAGCAATTTGCGCTGCAGATTTGCCAGCAATTTGATGTAAATTTCTGAGTGCAAATACAAATTTGTTTAGTTTACTGCAGACGTGTTGGATATTTTTTTTTTCCAATTGCAGTGTTGGTCTATGTATAAGCCTAAAAACAGCTACTCTTGATAGGTTTTCGCCTCGGTACGAAATATTTAATGTTTGGTGTGGAGTCTTATAATTAGAGAATTTAATAAATTTAGTCTTAGATATATTAGCACACAAGTTATTGGATTCAAGCCATGTCATTATTAATTTGACTGTGTTATTTAAAATTATATCAAAATCACTGTAGATGTCACTTTTGGGTATAATTATTGAAATATCATCAGCAAAGAGAATAGATTGATAGAGTGTTATTGACGGAAGGTCGTTTATATATATGATAAACAGGAGTGGGCCAAATATGCTGCCCTGAGGCACGCCATACTGGTTTTCTAAAAATTTTGATCGGTGCGGCGTAACAGTGGCATTTTTATCAACGCGTGAAACTTCCACACACTGTAAACGGTTTTTTAGGTAACTTTTAATCCATTCCAAAGCAGATCCTCTGATTCCGTATCTTTCGCATTTGTACAAAAGGATATTGTGGTCCACGCAATCGAATGCTTTAGACATATCGAAAAATACAGCAACTACTGGTATTTTCTTGTCTATGTACTCTGTTACTTTTTTAAAAGACAAAAGCTTGCAAGTGTTGTGGATTTTTCTTTTTGAAAGCCATTCTGTTCTTTTCGGATAATTTCATATCTTATCAGGAAATTGTAGATTCGATTGTACATTGCTTTTTCAAGTATTTTGGAAAAAATTGGTATGAGTGTAATGGGTCTATAATTTGTAAGTTCGTGACAGTTATCTTTTTTGAATAATGGCTTAACAATAGATATCTTCATCTTTTCAGGAAATAGCCCCTGATCGAAAGATAAGTTTATTAAATGAGTGAGGATAGGTGCAATAAGATCCGCACAGTTTTTTATAATGTTCGTACTGACAGAATCGTATCCTACAGAATTTGTGTTATTTAAAGATTTTATTATTTGTAAAGTTTCTTTAACAGTACATGGGAGTAGAAATATACTGGATGCAACAGAAGGGATGGTGTTTGCTAAGTTTTCGTGTGATTTGTTCGTTAGTAAATTATGCGGTGTCCTTACAAAGAATGTGTTAAAACTATTCGCTATATCTAGTGGATCTGTAATTTTAATATCATTACTGTTTATCCAGTCAATGTCCTTATTATTTATGTTACTATATTCTTTGTTTTTTATGATACTCCATGTTGTTTTGCATATATTTTTTGATTTAATCATAAGGTTATTATTTATATTCCTTTTTGAACAATTTATGCAAGCTTTAAGTAATTTAGTATATCTATTAAATTTATTTTTATTACTAATATTCGTATTTGAATAATAGATGTATTGCAATTTTCTCTTATTTCTACTCGATATCTTGATGCCCCTAGTTATCCATTTAGGAGCCTGGACATTCATATTAACTTTACATCTTTGAATTGGGAAGCATAAGTCATAAATAGAGATCGGATAATCGGATGCATATTTACCTAAAGTTGAGGTGTTGGCTATTATGGAATGCATTTTTGAATCGAAAAATCCCGGATTTATACGGAATCGACAAATTTAGTTTTTTTTATTATACAATCAAATCAGGTGTAGGTAAATTTACTTATTTTAACTTTTGTACCAAAAAACAGCTCTAAAAATAATAAAATCCTCTTAATTTTCTTCAATTTTCAAAACATTTATCTCAAACGAATAATAAATAAGAATTACATAGAAAAACCATTCAATCTCATAATAATTATTAAATTAGATACAACAGCACCCACTGCCTACCATTCCTCTTACACTCAACAAACTCATAAATTGATGGGGAGCTTACAATTAACTTCAAGTAAATACACATTAATAATTATGTAATCCCGGAGACCAGTTTCTTTTTGAATAAAAATCACATGTTAAAGACGTCGTTTCCTCACCGTTTTACAGAGTAGTTTCACATTCCCGAATTTTCTGGAATCCCGGGATTTTTATTAAAAAAAATATGTTTTAAGAAGCCGCTTCCATAATATTCTAGCCAAAAATGAACTTTAGGTGAATATGCACCGATTATCCGATCACTAGTCATAAAGTAGGCAAAACATAATGTGAAAGCTATTAAATGCTGAGTTAAGGTCCTCTACGAAAACATCACTCCAAGAGAGCGATGGTAATGATTCCCTAAACTTGTTTAAGTGTTCTTTATTATAATTTCTTCTATATACAAAACAAGACGTCTGTTTATTTTTTCTTTTAAAATGGAAAAGCTCAATGTTTTACAGGTATTATGATCAGACAAATTATATTCAAGTATTGAACCATTTTGCTCTGTGATGTTACTAATTATGTGATCGATGCAAGTCCGTTGTCGAGTAGACATATTTATATGAAATTTTAAATTATAATTTTGTGTTAAATTTATTAACTCTTGTGTAGCACTATTGTTTGCTAAAGTGTCGATATTTAAATCGCCGCAAATTATAACCTTTGTCTGATTTTTATATGTAAGTTAGTGGAGAAGAATGTTTAAATTATTAAAAAATATCGAAATTGATGAAAAATCTGTAAATACAAATAATTAAACATTTATAGGAGGGAACATAAATCCCACAGCACTCAAAACATTTCTCTAAAGCCATAATTTTACAGTGACTAATCTCTTCAAATTCTAGCGAATTCTCTAATAAGATACATACACCACCACGCCTCTCTTTGGCACGACAAAAAGAAGCGGCTAATTTGTAATTTTTAATTTTGATGTTAGATTGGTCTCCGTTTCTGATAAATATTTCACTAAGACATATAATTTTATTTTTTTTACTGGTTTCATTTAGTTCGTTAATACATATTTCTAAGCTGTCGATTTTGTTAAGCAAGCCCGCTATATTCTGATGAAGTAATGTTACATTATTATATATGTCCTTGGTGCTACGATGAGTGGCAGCGAAAAAAGGATGGTGATTCATTTTTATTGGTTTTCTGAGACTCACTCTGATTTCGTAATTTGTTATTGAAGTTATGTGATTTCATGAAGTAGTCTAAGATTGTACTCTGTTTAAGTTTACTATGATGTTGCTTACAGTCAATGTTATTGCCAACATGTGAGCCATTGTTGCATGTGTGTTTTACCGAATATTTATCACACATAGGTAAGAAATTTGCCTTATAATCTATAGTGTCTATGAACAGGTTTAATTTTCTACAAGTATGATACATGTTATTATTGCGGGTATGATATACATTTAAAAAGTGACAATTAAAAGAATTGTTTGCAATTAATTTTAACATATTGTTTAGTAATTTCTCATTTAAATGTTTATTTTTGCAAACATTTTATATTAATACCGCAGCATTACATATTTTTTTAAGCATTGTTAATAATTCAATCTGTATATTCATGGGAGAGGTGTCATTTTCACCTACACATAATATTACTTTATCATGTTTGTTGGGTTTTAGATTATAATAACATTTTAGTATTTCATTGGTGGACGCAAATGGCTTAATAAAGGCAAAAATATTGTAGACCTCATAGTCGCTCTTTCTTCTTGACTCGGTGAGTTTTGATGCTAGTCTCGAACATTGCTGACTTCCAAATATAACCAAACGTCTTTTCTCACCAACATGTTTGTATTCTATAGCTTCTGTTTTCGTTTGGTTATCAATAGTGGTTTTGACTTTGTTATTCAATAATGACTCAGGAGTACTTCGAGCCTTATGTTCCATTTGTTTATCATGCGTGATGTGCCGAGGTGAAGTGAATGGCGCTTTTACTGGTGTTTCTGTTCTATCCGTAAAGTCTATCCGTCGTTTGATAACGCTACCTTTTTTTGGGTTCTTTTTACATCATTTTTATTTGAGGAACAGATTGTTGTAAGTGTTTGTATTTTTGTTTGTTGCTCTTTCACTATCTTTTGAAGACTTGTGTTTTCTAGTAGCAAATTTTGTATCTGCGCTTTCTAGTCGACGTTTAAACGAATCAATTGTGTCTTTCAGCCGAGAAATTATTTCATCGTAATCTAGTGTCGATAAATCTGGCAAGCTTTGTTTCAAACTCGACAGACTGGAATGGCTTTCATCCTGCTCACAGTAACTATAATAAGTAATTACAACTTTTGTTCTTATTTCGTATAGTAATATTTTCGTTTGCCACATTCTTATTTTACTTCAGTGGATATTTTCAAATTTTATTCAATTACAATAATATTGTTTATTGTTAGTGTATATTCTCAGTTACAATGGCCCGAACTTGAGAAATGAATATTTTAAAGAATGAAAATATCACAAAAAGTGCTGGGCTCAGTATGAGTTGATCCGTCGATGCTCCCCGTACAATGGCTAATTACTAAGCCACTCGGTTACGCTGTCATTCGGAAGATTGTTCGAAATTGGTCTTCATTTCATACATTTGCTTACTAGCAATGAAAACAATTGTGATTGGTCAGTATTATCGGTGGTCGTGTTGTGGTGGCACTTTTGAATAAAATTAACGGATGAGTTTTGTTACGTATCGCTTAATGCACTTGTTTGGTGTTTATTATCACTTTATTATATTGATATGGTTAGTATTTTGTGAATAATTATATTAATTGAAGAAAGTATATGATTTTATATGGTATTTGTCACTGTTTCTTTCTCAACACTTTGTAACACTTAATACTTCATAATTTTAAGTGTACTGTATATAAGAAGTCACTAACACTTGAGGATCACTATTAGGTATTAATTTATTGAAAAATAACATTTACTGACTTTAAAACGCAGTATTTAATTTTTTTAACACATAAAAATACGGAGCTAATGTTTACACGACAGCTAGCGCCATCTGAATGTAGGGGATAATATTTTCCTAGTTAACTCTTCCGTGCTGTGAACCGAAGACATGGACGCCGGTAAACTGACTCTGGAAATTTTCGAACGAACGCCTAGCCCACCCAAACGTATGAGTAAAGATGCTTGTAGCCAGGATCGGTCGTCCATTTAATATATTTTTTTAAATAACTTGTATAATTTGGTCAATTTGTCCTAATAATGTTTTTTTTTTTTCAAAGTTGCGATGATCTTAAGGCATGAGTAAATTTTGGGACGAAAAGGCAATATCGAATAATAGTATAAGCCAAATGTTTATTATAGGCAATCTGAAATTTCAAAAAAAATTTGTATCTTTTCTTATAAGAAAAAATCAAAAGCTTCTTCAAATATGGGCGAACCTAGGAGGCCAAATGAACTCTTTTCAATAACTTTGATGTTTGGTGCCAAATTATTAAATTTAGATACTATCGAAAGATTTTTTGTTGAGTCCGTTGTATTTATAAACAACAAACACTTACTAGAATTTAGTTCCAAGCCAATAGATGCGAATTTATTTTTAATAAAAGCTAATCTTGTAATACTATATCTAGACCTGCTCCTAGGTTTCCGTCGTCTAAATACCATACATTAAATTTTGAATTTATTTGCCGAAAAATGGGTTGTATAGCTAAGCTAAAAATGACTGGTCCAAGAGGGTCTCCTTGTTGGCATCCAACTGCAGATTCCAAAAGATTGTCCTGATATAGTAATTTTGTGGGATACCTGTAACATTGCCAAAGATATTTAAATTTTAGGGGTATCTAATTTTGCCTGTGCCAACAAAATGTCCCTATTCACTGAATTGAAGGCGTTCTTCAAGTCAACCTTCAGAATGACCTCCCCATCACCACTTCCAACTTTTAAATTATTGAGTTATCTCAAAAGTATTCTTGATGTATCATGGAAATACCTTTTTAACAGTTATTTGTTAAACATTTATAGCAATGAAGACATAATTATGGTAGCCATGAACAACGTTTTCGTATTATATGACAGTACCTCTACAAAAAAACATCATTTCCTTTTTTATTCTAATTGCATTTAAAACTCTGAAATTGAAACGAGAAGAAACTATAACAGAACAAAAATAAGAGCCGCAGTCACACGTTATTAGTTGTTTTGTTACGGTTCTATATAACGTGTGACTACGGCTCTTAATTTTGTTCTGTTATTGTTTTTCCAGTAACTTTGTTTTTTTCAGCATTCTGAAAATCTTGTTTCATACTTTATCAGCGTCGATTTTTTGTCGTAGTCGGGTTTTAGTTTTTATACTTTTAATATTTAAACTATTTTGGTGTTAAATCTTACGAAGTAAGTATATTATTACAAATGATGCCAAACACGGTGTATCTATCTTATTTTTATTTTTTCACTCATGACTTTTTGTCAGCTAGAGGGCGCCACGTTTAATTTAAGCAATATTTTTGATAAGTACAAGTGAAGCCCTTTCAAGTGATATCAAACATGGTGTACCTATTTATCTTAATATTTACTTTTAACACATAATTTTTTGTCCGCTAGAAGGTGCCACTTTAAATTTAAGCAATATTTTGGAAATGTGCATGTGACGCCCTTTCAAATGATATCAAATATGATGTGTTTATCTAATTTTCTTAACACAACACTTTTTGGCGCTAAAGGGTGCCTCATTGAGTTTTGTGACACGTCACGTAGCCTTTGTTCAGCGGACGATCAAGATGGTTCCAACAACACCTCATTTGACGAGTTCCGATAAGTAGCTTAAGATCTATGAGGGAACAGATGAACGTACACACATACCTACATAGCCTGTGAAAATCATAACCGACAGTGATCTTATACTAATACTAGCCGTTTCCCGCGGTTTCACCCGCGTCCTGACGGGCCCCTATTTTTTCTAAAATAAAATATTGCCTATGTTACTCGCAGATAATGTAGCTTTCTAATAGTGAAAGAATTTTTAAAATCGGTCCAGTAGTTTTTGAGTTTATCCATTACAAACAAAAATACAATTTTTTCCTCTTTATAATATTAGTGTAGATAATATATAAAGCTGAAGAGTTTGTTTGTTTGGTTGAACGCGCTAATCTCAGGAACTACTGGTCCGATTTTAAAAATTCTTTCAGTGTTAGATAGCCCATTTATCGAGGAAGGCTATAAGGCTATATAACATCACGCTATGAGTGACGCGAGCAGAGCAGTAGCCTTAAATAACAGGGGTGTAACCGCGGGCATCCTCTAGTACTAATATATAAAGCTGAAAAGTTTGTTTGTTCGTTTGGTTGAACGCGCTAATCTCAGGAACTACCGGTCTGATTTGAAAAATGATTTCAGTGTTAGATAGGTTATTTATCGAGGAAGGCTATAGGCATAACATCACGCTATGAGCCACGGGAGCGGAGTAGTAGCCTTAAATAACGCGGGTGTAACCGCGGGCATCATCTAGTCATTGATATGTAAGTAATGTTTTAATCTTGGTTTTAAATTGGCTTATGTTTTTACTCCATTAAATTTCCTTATAGAACGAAGGAGGTTTAAGCAATTGCATGTACGGCGTAGTTGTTTCAGTGGTTGCTTTGCTATGGTCAGTATATTGCGTGGTGTGAGTTTGATCAGTGGGACAACACTTTGTAAGGCTCATAAATTGCTGTTACAAATTCAGGTGTTGTTTGGATGGTTGTAAAATTTTCGCAATACAGGCATCCCTGTCCTTCCTTCATAACAATAGTTCTATTTTTAATCAGATGTAAATAATTTTATTTAGAAAAGTTCTTTTTTTTATTATAAAAGACATATTTTATGTATAATAATATTTTCCGTGGATTGTTATCCATCACAGTTGTGAAAGTTTATATTAAACTAGCTGTCTCGGCGAACTCCGTATCGCTTTTTTAAAGTATTTTTCTTTTTCATTTTCTTTTTTAACTCTTCTCCAAAGAATTCAGAACAAAGTTACCACGAAGATCAGTGTTTAATCTATTAATTGCCCGGCAAAGTTGTTTTGCCGTATAAATTATTTCTAGGGTAGAAAAACTAACTTATTGTGAGAAGATGCGGACGTAGTATATGAGTAATAGGGCAGATAACTGATCTAGTGATATGATAAAATTACTCATTTGGCTATTAAATAATTAAATCAAGTGCAAGTCTGACTCGCCCATGAAGGGTTTCGTAGTAGACGAATCCACTGAACATAGCTATTATCTGCATCGAACATCAAATACCTAATAATAATAATTTCAATAAAATAATATATTGATTTTCCATCTGCCATATTTGATCACGAAACATTTTCATTTCATTTCAAACAGATGTTATATACGAATGCCATATCCGATTTAATGGCGGAGCCGATACGCATATTGATTTAATAGAATTTTCCCATCCGCCACCTTTGATTTTCCATCCGCCATCTTCGATTTCCCATTTGCCATCTTTGATTACGAAATAGATGTTGTATTTGCATTCCTCATAGCTTAAAACATCGGAGAGGATACCCATATTGACTTACAATTTTTTTTCATCCGCCATCTTTGATTTCCCATCTGCCATCTTTGATAACGAAATAGATGTCATATTTGGATTCGCCATCCCTTAAAACACCGGAGACGATAACCATATTGATTTTTTTAAACTTTTCCATCCGCCATCTTTGATTTCCCATCTGCAATCTTTGATCACGAAATAGATGTTGGATTTGGATTCCCCATCCCTTTAGATATCGGAGACGATACCCATATTGATTAAAAAAAAAAAAAAGCCATCCGCCATCTTTGATCACGAAATAGATGGTGTTTTTGAATTCCCCTTTCCTTAAAATATCGGAGACGATACCCATATCGACTTTAAAAAAAAACGCCATCTTTGATTTCCCATCCGCTATCTTGAATCACGAAATAGATGTTGTATTTGGATTTCCCTTCCCTTTAAACATCGGAGACGATACCCATATTGATTTTAAAAAAAATCCCATCCGCCATCTTTGATCACAAAATAGATGGTGTTTTTGGATTCCCCATCCCTTAAAATATCGGAGACGATACCCATATCGACTTTAAAAAAAATCCCGTCCGCCATCTTTGATTTCTTATCCGCTATCTTTGATCACGAAATAGATGTTGTATTTGGATTCTCCATCCCTTAAATCATCAGAGACGATAACCATATTGATTTTTAAAAATTTTCCCATCCGCCATCTTTGATTTCCCATCCACCATCTTGAATCACGAAATAGATGTTGTATTTGGATTCCCCATCCCTTTTAACATCGCAGACGTTACCAATATTGCTTTTTTTTTATTTTCCCATCCGCCCATCTTTGATTTCCCATCCGGCACCTTTGATCACGAAATAGATGTCGTATTTCGATTCCTCACCCCTTAAAATATCGAAGCTGATACCCATATTGATTTTTAAAATTTTCTCATCCGCCATCTTTAATTTCCCGTCCGCCATCTTGGATCACTAAATAAATTTCATATTATTAATCAGCGTCCCGAAAATCTCGAAAACGATACCCATATAGATTGTATCCTATTCGTTTAGCCTTTTTTTGCCTTTGACCCAACCTCCCCCTTCTCGTTTGACCATTTTGTTATTTTTGTCGGGCCTCTGAAAGTTGTGGCGTAATTTTATATAGCCTATAGCCTTTCGGAATAATTGGGCTATCATATGCAATAACAATTTTTAAAATCCGACTGCTAGTTCCTGAGATTAGCCGACATTATCTTTTAGCCTTTTTAGCCTTTTGCTCGGCCCCAAAGGGTCGAAGCGCTATGTTATATAGCCTATAGCCTTCCGGAATAACTGCGCTATCGTATACAAAAAGAATTTTTCAGATCCGGCCGGTAGTTCCTGAGAATAGCGCGTTCAAACAAACAAACAAACAAACTCTTCCGCTTTATTATATTAGTATAGATAAGCTTTCTTATAATTATCTAATATAATACGACGATTATTTTATTTAGTAACCCATTATAAAAAGTTAAGTAGTTTGTCCGAGCTGTCATGGTAATTTGATTGTACTGTCACTGGCCTAGGCCATGGAATAACGTTATCCCTGTGTGGGTTGCAGAGGTCGGTAATCAGTCGCTAATATTCTGTTAAATCTGACTAGATTAGAAAATAAGCCCCAGGCTCCAAAGAGAAGTGAAGTTTGAGTGCAACGCGATAACGCTAGTACGATGACGACCGTTTTGTAATACTTACCGCTATCACCCCATTTAACAACAAGATGTTGGGTTGAATCCTGTAGCGAATTCCACTGATTTTCAAAGATACATACATATTATATTGTTAACTTTTAATACATACATAGTCTCACGCCTATATACCCGGAGAGGTAGGCAGAGGTATATTGCTACACCCACTTTTCGCCAGATTTATTTTAGTCCCGCGTAATAGGGGGCGAGCCTATTGCCGTACCGGGCACATTACCAGACTTCGTGCTGCTACTGAGAATTTCCTAACGGAGAAACCAAATAACCCTTTGCCCGACCCGGGGATCGAACCCGACTCCCGAGACCTCCCAATGCCACGCGCACATTTATGCTGCGAGACCAATGAGGCAGACTTAACACGCGTGATGTTAACTTTTACCTTCCATATAATAACGTTTCATGGTTTGGAAAGCCTTTTAAGCATTTATAGAACATTTTTGGTAGTCGAAATTTTTACTTTCAAGCATATTAACTAATTATTCGAATATACATATTCATAGCTTAGGTCGCAGCAGCTACTTAAAAGCTACAGTTCTGTCAAATCTGTTTATACTCGAAGACGGACCTCGAGCTCCGAGGTTAATTAAAGTCTTGGATTCAACCTGGATAGCGACGATTATGGTTATTTACTGTATCTGCATCTTTATTTTATTTTACCACCAGCAGACACGTTCAACACATATGACATACATGGGATACCTCCTCACGACCTCTTATCGACCGCAAACTCTGTCAAGGGACTAATAGAAGCATATCGTTTAGAGAAAGGGTTTTCATGATTATGAATTAGATTCCAATCTATTAAAGTATGATGGTGATATGCATTGTTTGCAGACGGAGATTGACAGTTTACAAGAATCTTTGCTGAACATGACAAAAAAATATAATTTATCACAAAAACAAATAAATGACCATATCTTGGCAATGGATGACTTAGTGTACTTGTGTGAGTATAATGAGCAGAGGCTCCAATCTCTTACCAATAATAATCATGGCAATGAACATAGCGAGCCGCTACAGAGTCATCCACAGCCAACTACATTGAATTATTGCTCTGATTTGTTATCACCGTCTGATGCAGTGGGTAACAGCACCATTGATTCTAATTCTAAATTCGGCACTTCTTTCTCACCCCACATTACAAACACCAACAAACTTTTAGTCTTATTAATAAAAAATGCTTCTTCTTCTCTTACTCCAAAGTAACACCGGGAGTAGTTAATTCTAGATTAGATATGGAATAGCTACGTGTTAATATCGGTATTAAATAAATACGGTGTAAGTTCGGAGTAACAATACCATTCTTACACTGAGATTAAGGTATACTAGAGGACCCGTGCTGCTCCACAGCATATTTTAATATAATAAAAAAGCTTTTAGGTTCATATAGGTATGGTGAGTACAGTGTAGCCTTATCTAATAAGTAAAAAGATGATATTCTTATCAAAAATACATAGGCATATCACAAAACTTATTTTCTCACAACATTGGCTTTGCGTTGCACCTTAGGTATCGTGAAATTTCGACCTTGACATTACTGAATGGTTTGCCGCGCAATAGGGACATATATAATATGTATAACTGAACATTGACGAAAGAAAGTTCTTCAATATGACTGTGCTGCCCTACCATTCTTTCCATTAGGACACTGTAATGTCCTTCGTCCAGGTGCCCAGAAAATAGCAAGTTATGAACAATTTCGCCAGTACCATAGTCAGTAATCGTATTACTGGTTTCCAGGTGAACTCTGAATTAACACTCTATATCCCGAGTGTCAATTCAGAGTACTCTGAAGCTCACTTTCACTCTGAAGTTAAGCATGCCCTGCATACTGTCCATTGGCACCCATCACACGTTTGTAATCTGTTGCATTTGTAATGGTCTGGCCATATGCTTCGTCCCCAACAATGAAGTCACTATATACATCCCACTTATTGATAATGTTATCAACAGTGGCCAAACGAATTTCATAATGTTTATTCTCAATTCCATATAAACAATAAGAAATTGCGCGGAATAAGCAATTACCGTCACCAAGAATGGAAATCACTTGAAAATTGTTGATGGTAGAATTAATCAAATCTGAACCCGTTTCCACCCGTATTTTTTTAGCAGTCCGGTACCAAATTTCCAACAGGCACGTTATTGACCAAGATTCTTTGTTCAAACTTTCTCTGAGCATTTTTCAATTTCCTTCCAATAACCATAATTATAATTGAAAACACAACTACTCACAAAAATACGTTATTAAATCAAAAACTTAAGTTACTAACTTACGCTAACTTTACTTAGTCAATATTTTACTATCAAAATTAAAAATATAGATAAACAACTTTTTTTTATATGTAAGAAAACAGGTTTTATTTGTTATCCAGCTAAATATTTCTGTGAGAAGCACGATTTATTTTGTTTTGTGTATGGATGTGATTAAACTATCATAATTTAGAAATGTAATAATGACGTTTATAGTTTTGGTCGAAATTGTAGTTTTATTAGGAATGGCTGATTTGGTAGCAATCATAAGTAACCTTGCTACCAAAACTACAATACATATATACCAAAAATACAATTTCTACCAAAACTATTATTCGTCACGAAAATACTATTCCTATCAAGACTACTAATTGTACCAAAACTACCATTCGTACTAACACTATCATATCTACCATTTTTTCAAAACTACCATTTCTACCAAACCGCCGGTGCTGTCAAAAGTACCTACCTTTTCTCTCAAAACTACTAATCCTACCAAAGCTACAATTTCTACCATAACTACCACTTGTAATAATATAATTATGTGACAATAGTACTATGAACCGCTGTAATATGTTCCACATAAAAAAAAATTTGGATGCCCGAAGAAAGTCCGTAATTTAAAAACACAACAATTTTCCTAACATAAAACGTAAGGAGAATTCCTCAACATCAGAGATCAGTTCACCCAACATTAAGGGTTAACTGGTAACATTCGGGGAATATTACCTGCCATCAGCGATAATTCACTAAAGTGATAATTTGACCAACATCGGGTATAATTTTACATACCACCACACTCACACCCGTATGAAAGTAAGGCAAGGTCACCTTAAGGAGGCATAACGTTTTTTCCTGGCAGTTACCGCAAGGAACTTATTAGATGCCATAAAAATATTTTTGAATTTAGAACCGTCCATGTAGAGAGAAAGCAATGGAATCTTAAGAAATTTATAGGAAAATATTGAAAAATAAGTTCAATGTCCACACCTATCTTCCTTTAAACTTACCCAATTTAAATGAACATACTATCAAATGAAAGAGCTCTTTTCAGTGCGTGTTTTAGGTCTAAAACGAAACGCCTACCTCAATAAGAAGCAGATATATAGAAGCAGAAAGTCATTGACTACGGCTACGAAAACGTAAAAAATGTATGGGAGAAAACAGTTTTGCACTTGATGAATGTGCAAGTTAGATAATTTCTAATGCTTGATGACAAATCTATGCAGCAAGAGCTTTCATTTAAAAAAAAGAATCATGCGAATCGGTTGGGTAGAACGGGCTGGCCGACTCGTATTATAAAACACAAATTCTTTTAATATATAGATGTTATGGCAACCCACTGATATTAAAAGTAAAAAGAACCCTTTATAGGGCAGAAGAAACTAGAGTGACAATTGAAAATAAAACACTTGTATGTGCATACTTTTATGTTTTTATTGAATAACAAGAGGACGCCCGCAGCTACGCCTGCATTTTTTTTAATTTACGGGTAAATTGGCCGATCCCGTGGGAATTTCGGGAAATCCCTTCTTAGTGCACCTCTACGGTCCCCAAGGAACATACATGCCAAATTTCAGCTTCCTGCGCCCAATAGTTTCGGCTGTAGCGTGTCTGTCAGTCAGTCAGTAACGCAAGGATTTTATATATTAAGAAGATAATAGAAAAAAAAAGTTGAAAAAAAACATGGTGTCCATATACTGGACACTGCCCTTCAGGGTATATGAAATTGAGCAAAGCAAGGTATAGTGCAAAGTGGCACTGCGCACTTTGTGCATTCTATTTTAGTTTTCTTGCTTACTGCTTTTGTGCTGCATGCTCTGCATCTTCTATAATTAGGCAGCTCTTTTGGCATATGTGACCCCACGTCAGATAATCTCAGGCTCTCAGGAATCCCATGAATATTCTTCTGTCTACTTGTAGATACTTTTGGTTTCTTTGTGACGTAGTTTGGCAGGGCAGAGACTTTCCTTTTCCTACAGCTGTAATTATTTATAAGGTTTCGTGCCAAGACAGTTCGGAATTGCAAAGTCATATGGGATTGTGTACTCTAGCGTTTTGCGTGTATAATATATAGGCATTAGTAATAGCAGAATCTACCAGAAAATAAAAAAAATCGCATCCACCACCTTCTGCTTCGTCTCGATATGGAATAAGAACCACGTTTTTGGTCGAATCTATCAACACCTCCCATCCTTTTGGTGTATTCTACAATACCAATGGGGCATGGTATATCATTCTTCGATCCATCTTTCTGCGTTCTTTTGCAACTCGTTCTTTGCTTAGGATGATAAGCAGAGCTAAGTACATTCACTAATTTGGTGTCCTTCCACACGAAAAACGATACATTTTTGTTGATGCGCCACTGGCCTTTGTTCAATTTCAGAGCCACATAAGTCGGTGCATTTTTTCGTTTTCTGTTGCTTTCACAAAATTAGGCAGATTCGTGCGATCTGGACGCACAGTTGCTGTCGAGTAAATATTATTTTCGAACAGATATTGTAGTAGTTCGAACGAAGCAAAAAAATTATCAAATGTGACGTGAGTATTTTCCCTTTTCTGGTCAATCAACTGCTTAGTCAGTTCTTTTACCACACTAGCCCCAAAGCCTACTTCTGTGACGTCGTCTTTCTTCCCAGTATATACTTCAAACTGGTATAAATATCCAGTGTTCCTATCACAACGTGCCCAAACCTTGAAACCGTGTTTTATTGGTTTCATGGGCATGTACTGTTTTATGGTACATCGACCTTTAAATTTAATCATGCATTCGTCTATACTCTGGGAGGTGGAACATATCGCACTATTTTGGAATGCATCATTCATATAACTAATCAAGGCTTGGATTTTGAAAAGTTTATCAAACCCCGGTTCACCTCTTTTGGGCATTTTACTGTTGTCATTTATGTGAATATTAGATAAAATTTTCTTAAACCTCTTTACTGGCATAACGTCTGCAACTTCTTGCACCCGAAAAAATGGGACGGAAGACCAATAAAGGTTAATGTTGGGTAGAATGTGTATGCCCATAAATATTAACATGCCAAAAAAGGCCTTCATTTCTGGGACTGTTATAGGATCCCAATCTTTTTATTTATTTTGTATAGCATATATAGTAGTCTGGTCAACAATATGCGAAAAAACATCGTCACTAAATAAAGCACTAAAGTAAGCCCCAGGAGTACTTCTATTAGGAAAAAACTGTTTGGCTTGCAAAACAATCTCATCAAATTTACTTGTCGGCGGATTATGTGGAAAATCCCCTTTTTTCCACTGTTCGTCATCATCAGAGCTTTCAGAGTCAGAGAGTTCTGTATCCAAACTAGGAGGTGCTACAACATCTGGCCTATTAGACGACAATCCAGAACTAGAAGCACGAGGTTGTGTACTACCTGAAGCATTTGCTGAACTCGGACTTGAAAAGGTATCTACAAGCTGAGTTTCTGACGCAATGGGTAAGCTAGGTCCCAAAATCTCCTCAAGCTCAGAGAGACTAGGTTCTAGAAATATCGCTTCATTATCATTTTCATCACTTTCGTTACCGTCTTCAGAATTTTCGCCATCTGATAAATCAAACAACTCTGCAAGCGTTTCCTCCAATTTCTCGAACGGAATTACCTAAAACAAATCGATATAAAGTACATATTAAATACCTATTATAATATTAACGAATTCATATTCTTTATATGTAGATAACAGCATAAAAAACGCAAAAACTTTCGTCTTGACAATTTATGGTTATGGCAATGTATGGTAATTGCAAAAGGGCAGTGTCCAATATATGGACACCATAAAATTTCATTGTTACTGTTTGTAATATTATTCAATCATGAAAATTTTAGCTCTCACCCATTCTACATTATATTTAGAATAACGCATAAAAGAAAACTTACCTTTTTATCCATTTTTCGCCAAGATTATCTTAGATGTAACTGGACCTTGAAAAATACACCAATTTTGCACACACTGACAATCAGCTGTCAAAACAAAATGGCAGTCTGCACTTTTTTACTACGTTCCGTTTTTTTGTATTACATAGTCTTACTATAACACCAATAACCTGGAACTTTTGTCGTTTCGTTTCGGAGAAAAGAAGCACATTGTATGGTGTCCAATATATGGACAGAGCCCTATAAAGGGATAAAAACTTTTTATTCAATACTTTTATTTGACAATCACAACGATCCCAAGCGAACATAAGACACAACACATGGTGCGTCCGCACGCTTGCCAAACCTCGGCAAACCATCACAAACGCAAACGTGCGGATAGGGTATTTGGCTAGGTTTGTATAAGTTTGCAAGCGCTTGTGGTAAACCCGATCGGTGTCGGTTTTTTGGCACAAATCACAATTTGAACTCATCTTCTTCAAGGTCTTCAAAAGGGTTATTGCGAGGTTTATACAATTTCACATGCCTTATTAATGGTAATATATTTTTTCGAATGATAGAAGTATCTATCATTCTTAAATCTTCAATGAAATAATCTCTATTAATTTTAATCCACAATAATAAAATTACAAAATCAGATACTAGTAAGTACTCTAACGAACACCAAACAAATGTGAAAATATATTTGGGTCATGTATATAAATCGCGATGAAAGTTGGAAAACTACAATATAAATCTACGAGCTTTTGCCCGCGGCTTCTCTCGCGTAAATTCGAAGTAACACAATTCTCTCATAATAGACGGATACTTTAATAATCATTGTCGTTTAAACAAACTGTTTATACCATAGAGATATAAAGGATAGAGTGGCAGAACAGTACCTAACTCAATACTGTGTCGTGTCCGTCGGTGCGAGAGAGAACGCTACAGGTTAAAGGCCCCCTGCATCTCTCTCTAACAGTACATGCACAACATCAACATTGCGCAATGGCGTGCTACCTATAACTATTATTTATATCAGTTTATCAGTAATCAATAGTTTAAAAATATATAAACTTTTTTGTCACTTCAAACTATCTTCGTGTATCAATAAAAACAACTTTTAAACTATTGATTACTAATAAACTGATTTAAATAATAGTTACAGGTAGCACGCCACTGCGTAATGTTGATGTTGTGCATGTATTGTTAGAGAAAGATGCAGGGGGCCTTCAACTGTTGCGTTCTCTCTCCCACCGGCGGACACGAATATATTTTTTTTTATAATATTCAACCACATTCACACAACACCATCTAGTCCCAAACTAAGCAGAGCTTGTACTATGTGTACTAGATAATGGATAAACATACATATATACTTTTTTTTGTAAAAACATACATATTATACATAGAAACACCCAGACCAAGACAAACATCCATGTTCACGCACACAAATGTTTGACTTGAGCGGGAATCGAACCCGCGACCTTCGGCGTGGCAGTCGCTTACACTCCCGCTGCGCCAACCGGTCATCATATCAATGAATAGGCCCCACTCTGCCACTCTATTCTTAATATCTCTATGGTTTATACCGATAAGAAATATAACTGCAAAAAGTATTTACACATGGCATACAAACTACATAGTAGGTACTCAACATGACTGTTATTCAGTGACAGTGACGTTTCGCTAAAGTGGCCAATATGGTGACAGCAATTTGTCCATGATTTGTCTGTCAGTAGCATTAGAATTTAACAAATACTCGACAATCCGAATTTTGCTGATATATGTTGTCGACTCGAAATCTTTATTTTTTATGTTTTAGTATTCAGGTCAAGTTTCGATCTAGTCTACCGTACCCCGTGACAAAATTATTAATATTGATGCTTACTCCTTGCTTACTCCAGCGTTAAACCATGGGCCTCTGCGAAGTAACTTTTACTCCCGGAGTAAATTATGAATAGTTAACTCCGTCCTTACTCCTAGTTTATTAATACCATAATTGCCTAATCTTTGCTTAAGTCTTGGATTAAAGTTGTTCTGACGCTAATCCTAGTTTATTAATAAGACTGTTAATGTTTAGTGATGAGATAGGTAAAAACATGAGCCAATTGTTGCGGCAAAAGACAGGTTTAGCTATTATTAACTTATGTATGCCTGGAGCAAGTTATTCTCAAATAATGCAATCTATTTTGTCTAACTCATACTGTCCTGAAACAACAATAATTATATTTATTGGGAGAAGAGGAAATGCATATATAAATGTTATACAGAGATATTTGACCAATTACTCAATTTAAAAGTTAGAAAAAAACTGTGTCTTGCTTTTCCTTACAGTAAGCTTGCCACAAGCTGAAAATGATTATAGATTTAAGATTAATTCAAAATTGCATACTATGACATTTTATAATAATTTGATTGACATTATTGACTCTAAAGCTTTAGTTAGAAATTTTTATTTGACATATGATAATTATTATATATCATGGACTTATTATTATGAACAGGACTGAGTTCTATCAAAAAATCAAATTACAAAAATACACCTTAACATATTGCATTAAGACTCAATTTGAGCTACCAGTATTGATAGAGACAAAACGAGCCGAGTGAGATATCTACATCGAAGGCCGTTTGTCCCTTTCCAACTCTTGCCATGCGATAAACACGTGGTAATTGGTTGAAAATGGTAGATATTATTTCAGACTATTAGTCAATTATTATACTAAATTTAAACTTAACTTATTAATATGAATTAAGTTCATATTTTTTCAGATAGTATTTTGTAACTGACATATTTTTTAACCTGTCATTACTTAAAACCCGTGTTTAAAGGGCATTTTCGCGAAATGTTGCACATGGCCATAAATGAGTGTCCACTACGTTTAGTGAAACAGAACTACTATTTTGTAATAGTTTACGCAGCTGTTTCTTTTTCTGCGAAAAATAAAAGTACTTTTTTCAACATAAATGAAGTAAAAATCTATTTTTACATTACTTTTTAAAACAAATATTTTATTTTATAGTCACAAACCATGCCAATTTGCGATGTCCTATGCTACTCTGATCAACTTTGAAAGCTTTGAATTTCTTAATGTATCATTATATCCGCTAATGTTTTATGACTATACAAAGATATATTATTGTTTTGTTTTATAGTAACATTCCTTAGCAGATTTTCAAATTAAAACATTAAAAAATCATCGATTAAATTATGTCCTCCAAATTCGCACATGGTGGAAAATCCTACATAGTCACGACAGTAAAACATTTTTTTAAGCGTATTTTTTTATTAAAAACTACTAAAGCGCGTTCTTGTTTTAATGATGGTAACATTATTTGCCGACGAAAGCTGCCATATTGTCTAACTTATTTCATTTTGGTCAAAGAGTAAAGTAATACCATAGGGAAATTTTGGTGTTGAAACACGTGACGACAGGTTTGCGATTCTGTGTGAGTGAAATATATGTTTCCACGATAGTTACGGTGTTATGCCTCAAAAGTAAGTACATTTTATTAAATTTATATTACATTTAATGAATTAATTAATGGTGTGTTTGAAAAATCTGATTGAACGAGAATTATTCTATTAAAATAAATACAAATCATAATTGAGTTGCGTGAGACATTGAGCGTCACGTCCGGCTCGTCACGTGACATATGAGTGGAACAATAATCGTGACGTTATGTAAACATTAAGCGTTGTTTACACATGATATTTTAACCGACTGCGTAAAATACAAGTTCAACACTCGTATTCGTAGTACTTTCATTGGATCTTATAAAAGGACTTGGTATAAATTTGTTTGTTTGGGGCGTGGTCATGTGACACGTATCGGATTCCATTTCTGCGTTGAGCACTTAGTACTGTTTCTGCCTAGATATATGACACGCCGAATATGGGTACGATAAACTGTATGAATAATAACAAACAGTATAACATCAATATTTTTTTGGAACATAGGTAATTTATTTATTGTGTAGATGAAAATGCTCTAATAATAATAATATTTTTATGTATTTTGTTTTTATTTATAGACTCACGCCTGTATCCCCGAAGGGGTAGGCCGGTGTAAATATTACACCCACATTTCGCCAGGAATTTTTTAGATCCCACGTAATAGGGTGCGAGTCTTTTGCCGTACCGGGCACATTGCCAGACTCCGATTCTCGGGTCGGGCAAAGTGTTATTGGGTTTTTCCGTTAGGAAATTCTCAGTAGCAGCACTGATTCTGACAATTTGCCTGGTATGGTAATAGGCTCGCCCCCTATTACGTGGGACCTAAAAATTCCTGGCGAAATGTGGGTATAATATTACACCTCTGACTACCCCTTCGGGGATACAGGCGTGAGTCTATAAATAAAATAAAAAATTATATTACCAATGCTTATTTATATTTTCAGATTGAGTAAATCATGGCTCTCAGCCCAGCTGAAAGAGCGAAGCGGTATAGGAAGAAATTAAAAATGATGTATCTCTGGGTCACGTCATGATCGGAGATATCCTTATATTAATATTGAATGCTGATAATCGTTTTCGCTTAGTTATTACTGTCTGTTTTATATAAATTTCAAAGATTTTAAATTTTCATTAAAACAGCATTTGCCTTCAGGTGTGTCACCTGAAGGCAAATGCTATACTTCTTGTGTAAGAAAATATGTTGTTTATAAAAGTAAATATATAACGTATCGTACTTAGTAATGATAATGAGCTATAAATCTGTAAATCTGTGATAATTATCTTAAGATAGTTCTTACTCAATAATATGTTATATTTAAATAGTGTAAACTCTGCTTTACATTTCCGTTAAGTCATGATATGTTCCTACATAGTAACTGTCCTAGTTTTTAAGAACCAAATAACTGTTGATTTTCTTATAGTTTAATTATTAAAACTCTTATAACTTATTAATATAATGAGTATTTTAGATTTCAGTTTAATTATAGAATAAAAAATCTATGTTTCTATCAAAGACTGATTATCTGAAGAAAAGTAATGGTAGAAAATTGCTTAACGTTGTGACGTTTTGGATATAAAACTTATAATAGTTAGTATTCTATTAAGATTCATAGTTAAAGTAATGCATATTATTATTCTATGTGTCATGCTTTTTAAGAATAAAATAAACAAATTATCTTGACTTGGATAGTTTTTCTTTTTAAGTCCTTTAAATTAAGTGACGATGTGGAATGAGATACCCCATACGGTCACGGAAAATTTAATTTATTTCGTGATCATACAGGGAAAAGCACAAATTAATTAAATATTCTGATACTATAGTTATCAAGTAATGTAATTACAACCCAAAACAATTGTATTATTTTTTAAATTAATAAAATTCCACATTCGTCACGTAGGCAATCTTTCGCGAAAATGCCCTAAAACTACATAAGTGTGAATATTATTATTTACTACTCTGGCAACCCTTTGAATGTGTCATGGCGTGAATGTATGCTCATGGGGTGTGCAGGGTGTGCTCATACTTTTACGACATACACATGACATACCTACGACATGAACTTTGACATAGAATTCCGAATGCAACGCCGGCGAGTGAGCAGGATTTCGCGGACGTGCAATAACAATTGTTTAGTAGAAAATGCTTAAAATATTATACGCACAAAAACTAAAAATAAAGTATTTTTAGTTTTTGTGCGTATAATAACCTGAAATAATAATATTATAGTTCCTAAAAGGATAGGATTGTCTAGGATATTTAGTAAATAAATTCAAATTACTAGGAAACCATACTGTAATTCGTGCGCCAAGGGTAAAATTTCATACTTTTGAGGTTAGAAAGTTGCGTATCTTATTGAAATTAAATTCAAATATCCTACCATCAAAGTACCATCTATAATGTTAAAAAATAATTTCTTTAGAATTATCACCATAATTTTTTTGCGGTTTTAATTATATTGTCCCACGTAACAAAAATATTGTGGTCACCCTGTTAAAAAGGGACAGAGTGCCTCTGTATTAGACATCCTGCTCGGCTCGCGTTTAGGCTGCGAGTACTCAGTCCTGTTCATAATAATAAGTCCATGTTATATATATCACAATTTTATAAAAGACAAATAGCATCATCGCCAGCTTATTATATTATAACTCAGCCAAGGTTTTAGCTAACCACACTGCTTTTATTGAGCAGTCAAATTTGACATGCAATATATGCTTGGAATCCGTTCCAAATTCTTTAAATTGAATTCTGAGACAATAGAGTCAATCTCCGGCAATATATTTAATAAGACATCAAATTCAGACCTAGTTTAAGTGACAAATATATAGTTCCATCAACCACACATACAAAAAATAATTCTAAAAATTGTATCAACCTGGTACATCAAAATATACAAGGGTTGATGGGTAAGGAGTTAGAATTAGAATTGTTTATGAACGGTAACAATATTGATATTTTATGCATTACAGAACATTGGCTAAGAAGCCACCAGTTCATCATCCTCTTAGCGTTATCCCAAATTCAATCTGGGGTCCGCGTCTGGAGGATTTGGCTGAATATTAGCTTTTCCACGGAGCGACTGCCTGTCTGACCTCCGCAACCAGAAGGGACAGCGATATTCCATGGTTTAGACTAGTTTCAGTTTATTTTAAAAGGTACTGACGCTCTGTAACGATTGTCAAAGATCTTCATGACAACCGGGGCCGACGGCTTGACGTGCTCTCCGAGGCACGGGACAAGCGATAATTAGCAGTTCATATTCAATATTAATAACCACCAGGTTGCAAGCTCGTTCAATAGAGAAAATTTTATCCATGGTGGCTCGTTAATCATTGTAAGTAAATTTCAAAAATTTAAAGAAAGGACTGACATTGTGAGCCTCTCTGTTGAGCGAGTAGTAGAGATTACATGGGTTGAGTTTGAGCAGTTCATTGTTATTAGCGTGGACAAACCTCCATGTGCACCATTTGAAAGGTTTTTAGTTATTATGGAGGATGCTCTAAGCAAAGTTTGTGATTGCCGTAAAACGGTTGCTATTTTTGGAGACTTTAACATTAACATATTAGAAAAATGCTCTTCCACTATAATTAGTGACTGCCACAAGTGGTACTTGGTTGTTGGTACGTGGTACTAGTAAATATATTATCAATACAAGTATTGATAATATATTTACTATTATAAAACCATTACACAAATCTTTGATTAATATGCTTCAGTCAGATCACAGTGAGCAGTTAATCTGTTGTCCAAGAGAATGTCCGAAAGACCAGAGAAAAATTGTTAAATATAAACCAATAAACCAGAATCGACTTAAAACTTTTAAAAACAATTTATCTCGAAAACTGCATTGGTTGCCTCATCATGACCATCCGGATCAGTAATATAACTTTTTATTTAACTTAATTAATGTCGAATTTCCAACTGTATTTACATCCAAAAAAAATAATAATCTGATGTTTAGTGACTGGGCAACTGAGGGTATTCATAAAAGCCGGATTAGGTTATATGAACTGTATAATGAAAAGTCTTATAATAATAGTCAGACCTTTATTAATTACGTAAGAAAATATTCCAAACATTTAGATCAGCTTGTAATACAGCAAAATCTATTTATTTGAGAAGTAAAATAAAATTATCAGAAAACACTATAAAGGCTACCTGGAATATCATCAACAATGAAACTGGCAGAGACAAAGCACGCAGCCGCGACTACCTTTTAAAAATTAAGAATGTGAGGATTGCAGAGGACCTGGAAGTTGCGACAGAAATTGAGAATTTCTTTGCTAATATACCTATAGTGACAAGAGAGTCGCTCTACTCATCTACCATGTCTGCTGAAATGCTTCTTAGGGACTGCGTGCCAGAATGTGATGCAGCCTTTGAATTTACTGTTGTTATTACTGACGATATTCTCAAACAATTTAACACTATAAATATGAAAAAGACAATGGATTTGTGGGGATTGTCAGTGAATACTACTTCATCTTTTATTACCATAATTGGTCCACGTCTTGCAAAGGTATTCAATGGTTGCGTCGCTTCTGGAATATTTCCTGACTTAATGAAATATAGTAAAGTTATACATTTATTTAAATCTGGTGACACAACCAACCCTTCTAATTTTCGACCTATTTCTGTATTGCCGACACTATTACCGACCGAAAAATAATTCTTAGTCAGTTACTTAGTTATTTTAATAGACATAATCTACTCCACGAGAAACAGTTCGGATTAACGAGAGGTCGTTCGACTACTAACGCAGGAGTGAAGTTACTTAAAAGTATATTTGCTGCTTGGGAAAAGTCGCAGGATGCATTACGTATTTTTTGCGACTTGCCAAAAGCGTTTGATTGTGTACATCATGACACTCTGGTCAGGAAATTGTATCATTACGGCGCGGCGTTAGGAACAAAGCTCTCGATCACCTGGTTTCTTACTTGGGCAACAGAATCCAGAAGGTCCAGATCAATGACAAGACATCTCCAGGTTCTCCAAAATGGGAGTCCCGCAAGGTTCAATCCTCGGACCATTTCTTTTTTTGATATATATTAACAATCTATCCTATTACGTAAAGAAAAATCATGAGATTGTGTTGTTCGCGGATGATACCTCCTTAATTTGTAATATTAGACCACAGTAAAGAAATTTTGACGAAGTAAACAATGCACTCACTAAAGTTGTTAATTGGTTTAATGTAAATAATTTATTACTTAATGATAAGAAAACCAAACTATTAAAATTCTCAATGCCCAATGTTAAACAGATGGAAACCAATGTACAACTTAAGGAATCCAGAATTAAGCCCGTCGGGACAACTATGTTTCTAGGTATTATGCTTGATACCAAGCTTCAATGGGGTCCGTATATAGAAAGACTTTCAGGCAAACTTAGTTCTGCCGCTTATGCAGTTAAGACAATTAGACGCCTTACAGATATTGATACAGCTAGAATGGTTTATTTCAGTTACTTTCATAGTATTATGTCTTATGGGATTCTTCTCTGGGGGAATGCTGCAGACCTTAACACAATATTCGTTCTGCAGAAAAGGGCAATAAGGGGAATTTATAACCTCGGTCCTCGTGTTTCTCTAAGAGAAAAGTTCAGTGAGATAAGCATTCTAACTGTTGTATCGCAATATATACATCATAATCTGTTATATGTCCACAAGAATATTGACAAATTTAGTAAAAAAAAGTGATCTTCACACTGTAGATACTAGACATAAGTATAATCTTGTAGTTCATAGTACCCGCCTCCACAAAATAAGTAACTGTTTTGTGGGGCAGTGTATATGCTTTTATAACAATCTCCTTCTTAATATAAGAAATTTAACAATAAATAAATTTAAGATTTTTGTTAAAACTAAATTGTGTTTAAAAGCATATTATAAAATTTCCGATTACATAGACGACAAAAATGCTTGGGATTGAGCTGCTCTAATTCCACATAAAAATATAAACTTGTATAAACTGATAAATTTAAAACTGACGTTTCGAAAGCACTTTAAACAAAGACTACACGAAATAAAGAATAATTTCATTTCATTTTATTGCATGCTTCATTGGATACCGATGTCTACAATAAAACAAGATGTCGTCTACATGTTCACTTTTAATTGTGGTATTTTAACTCTATCGAAGATCAGAATATTTCCCGTCAGAATTGTATTTGATAATAGCTATATGTATATAGATTGGCTGCTTCCGTGGTCCAGTGGACAGCGTATGCGTAGCGTGTGTTGATCGGGTCATGGGCTCGATTCAACAGAGGGCTCGACATATTTATTGTAGCAGCACGGAGTCTGGTAAAGTGCCCGGTAATGGCAATAGGCTCGCCTCTTGTTACATCCAACCTAAAATTCATGACGCGAAATGTAGGTGTATAAAAAAAATATAAGAGAGTATTCCAAGTTTGATAGTGGTCTGTTCGACAGAACCTACCTGTCATGAATATATTTGCCAGTCAATACTAACACTCGTCCCATTGATAGAATATCACATCCGGAGGTCAGACGGCAGTCACTTGTGGAAAAGCTGATATATTTTGTCAAATCTAGTTAAACTGGTAAGCAGACCTCAGGATCTTGTAGGCTACACGTCGACACCTTAAGTACTCCGGCATGATTGCCGATATCCACATTTAGTGGTATGTTTGGACACTGCAGAGCAGCGAAGCACCAAACTTTTACTAACCACTAAGCCGGTGCTCAAGGTTCAGTAAATGCATTCGGCATGTTGTGCCTGAAGAAAGTGATTTTCCGTCAAAATTTTCTCAGTAGTGACGCAAACAGGACAATATTTTGTCATAGCCATATCCAGCCATGACCATAATAAGTTGGACCGAAACTGGCTAGATCTGATCCAAAATACTTTGACCCAAGTTAGGTTTACTATTGAGAACCATCAATGTCATCTAATCTAAATCACTACAATCAAGTTGACAAACTTAACTAGAATGCTTCCTGCCAACAATTTTGGAGTACGTGAACCCTCTCCAAGATTATTGGTAGATCTCATACTGGCACCAGATTCTGCTAAACTTGAAAACAAAACTATATTTTAGTTCGAGAGGCCATGTATACTCAAGTAAAGTCGTCCGATAAACTATCGCAGCAACCTCCTTACACAAGCACTTCTGTTCAGTTGAAGTACTTTAAGATATTATCAACGATCGTCGTTGACTTTGAGAGTATGGTTATCTTTTGATGATGTTGTTGTATTGGCAAGGACTTATTGTTTAGGATAAGGCAATCCGAAATGCTAAGTAACAGGTTGGTTCAAAGCTTTTGTGCTATCTAATGTTGTGATTATCAAGAGTTAGTTCTTTTATATTGACTACAGATCAGCGATTGTAATAATGGTCAAAGTCTTATAAATAAACAAATATTTCGTGCGTTTTTTTTTTGTTTTTCTTTTGAAGTATCCGATATTTACTGCACTGTTTTCTCCAAATTGATAGCTTATCACCCGTGTTATTATATCTCAAATTAGCACTTAAGTACATAGTGCAGAAAATGGATTCGAATTGGTCAGAAAAAGATGATTCACTGCACGGTTGGTGTTGTGGTTTAAGAGCCCGTCTCACCACTAGACACTGCGCCAAGTGTTGTGCGTTCGATTCCCACACGAGACAACACTTTGTGTGATTCATGAAATTGTTGTTGCGAGGTGTGCATTGTGTCCGTTGGTTGTATGTTTGTAAAGTCCCCTGCGGCACATGATTTATTCCTAGTGCGGGGGTAGCAAAAAAAGGAAGATTTATATTAAGGTTATTTTTTTTTAAATTAAAAAACAAGGTTCATTACAACAGTTACATTCAATTCAAATACATCATAACAGCATTTCGCAGTCCATTGTTGTACATAGGCCTCTCCTTATTTGTGTCACAATGGCTGGTTTTACTTTTATGTGGCAAATGAGCAGACGGATTGCCTGATAGAAAGCGATTGTGGAGTGTCCGGCACTCTCACTCTTTGAGCCTTACTTACTTACTTTTGCCTCACTTATTTATTTACTTTACGGTATTCTGTGAGAGGGAAGTACTTTTCTGATCTAGCCGGCTCATTCACGCTGAAATCAGCAAGACTTCTAGTGAATTGGAGAATTGACCTACTATGCCAGGCTGGCCAAACTGTTTTGTATAGGGTATGATATCAAGTTTTTGCTCTTTACAAAAATATTATTTGCGGCGTGTATTTTCCTCATCCTACACCAACGTAATAAAATGGTGTGTGGGTAGTGACACTTTGTATTGTTAACTTTTCATTACACGGAGAGTTTAGAATACAAATAAGTCTAGGTCGTATATTACATACAAACTAGACTTATGCCTGTCTCCCAAAGGGGTAGGCCTCTGCCTACCCCTTCATTGATCGCCATTTGCAATTAACCTGGCATATTCCTCTGGCTTCGTTCACTCCCATCAAATTTCTAGAGCATGCTCTGTCGTACATGCCGTATATTATACATATATATAAACAGAATTTTCGTTCTAGGAGGCTGTTACTTTACGATTGAAACATTATACTGTTGAGGTAGTCTTTCTTCAGTGCATAAGCACATACACGCATATACTTACCACATAAATATTCAACCGCATTAAGAAGCATCCTCCATAAATGACTTATGTATTATCTGTCGCTCCGCGCTTCGTAATCCACACCTCAAAAATCAAAAGAAAATCGACTCAATATATAGGTTTTAATATTATAGTCACATCAAGGGCATATTAATTCACGTTCGTATATTAGATTGAGATCGAAAATTCGACGAATGAGGTTGTATTCTGAACTAGATCTTCTCAGACAGAGAACATTATATGTGCCTACTAGCGTTATGAAATGATACTGAAGGCCTTGTATTGCATTAGGTTCCACAAGATTTCATGTTAAGGTATTCAATTTGTCACAAGAATATTATTGTACCTAACAATGAGATTTTGGTTCTTACTTACATGAGATTGTTTCACTTATTATTTATTATCAAATGAAGACTATTTTAAATCAGGTAACCCTGTATCTATCACTTGTATAACACAGACTTCTATAGATGCATATCCTTTCATACACGTAACATTAATATTACTGTTCACTTGACCGCCGGACAAGTTAAACGACACACTTTTAAATTTGTTACTTCTTGTCATCGCTACCTACTGGACATAGGCCTGCTCCAGAGCTCTTCCATAAACTTCTTCTGCCCGCATCCAACCGCTTCCCGCGATCGTAATAAGATCGTCAATACACCTTGTTCAAGTGGCAATAAACGCACTGTGAAAATTTCAGCTCACTACCTATTTACAGTTCATGAGAAACGTGCAGTACGTTGACACAGATAAGGTTACCTATTAACAGTTCGTAAGAAATGATTGGCTGTCAGCCAGATGGTAAAGCCACTGAGCCTTAGTAGTAAGTAGGGTCTCGTTGACAGCTTCGAGTACAGAACCTTACCATACCAATATCCTGACGAGAGCAAACCTCCATCTAGTTGAACTCCACTTGACGAAATTTCATTTACCGGCTTTACAAGAGTAATTTTGTATATAAATGTAAATATTTTTCGTTCACGTTACTCCATTTTGTCTTCCGTTGATGTCAAGTTGAAAATAAAACAAGATTGGTTTAAGAAAAAATACACCATTATTTTTTATTCATACAAAAATGCTTTGTCAAAATACTTTTTACAATGTTATACACAATATACGAACGTACATGATATATGAAGAAGAGATGTGAGCATTTCTTTACTATAATAAAATAATTAATACATTAATGCAGGTATAAAAAATATGACAAAAAATTTAAAACACATTTAGTGTACAAGACACATATTTATGTAACGGGACTGAATTTGACTGCCTCTGTGGTCTTGCGGTAGTGTAAGCGACTGCGGATCATGAGGTCTAGTGTTCGATTCCCGGGTCGAACAAAAAGTGATATTGGGGTTTTCTGTTAAGAATAATCCAATAGAAGTTCGGAGTCAGGGAGTTGGCGGTGTCACACCCCCGTGCCTTGGAAAACACGTTAAGCCGTTGGGTCCTGCGCCCAATCTCTCTCCGGTCGTGTCGCATGTGGCGTCCCATCGGACTATCAGAGTAAGGAAATAGAGAGTGCACTTGTGTACGCGCACACACTTGTGCACTATAATATATCCCGCACAGATGGCAAGTCTCATATATAGGCAAGCAGCCGTTGCCGAAATCGGTCAGGAGGACATTATTATTATGTAAGGGGTCTCAGTGATCCAGTGACCACGGCTGGTGTACCTCAATCCGTAACGTTGGGGAATAAAGAAGGTATGTCACCCTTCCATTTAAGCACGTGATTGAGACCCGTTACATAAATACAAACTCTACAAGTATAATAATATTGACTGCCTCCGTGATCCAGTGGATAGCGTATGCGACTGCTGATCGGAGGTCCTGGGTTCGATTCCCGGGTCGGACAAAAGTGTACTGGGAAAAATGTGTTACCGAATTTTCAGTAGCAGCACGGAGTCTGGTGATGTTCCCGGTAACGGCAATAGACTCGCCCCCTATTACGCGGGACCTAAAAATTCATGGCGAAATGTGGGTGTAATATTACACCTCTGCCAACCCCTTTGGGGATACAGGCGTGAGTCTATAAATAAAATAAAATAAAAAGTACCGCTAAGTAAGCTAAAGCAGGCTTTGATAACCTTGCAGTTGGTCTTAAAACTATCGAACTGAATGTATTGACGATGTCTATCTATTTCGCAAGACAATTTGTTTGATATCGCTAGATGACAATAATCTAAGTATCAATTTTATTATTATTTTGGGATGTTGGTAATCGCCACAAATATATAGAATTTCAGACTGAACGGATGGGAAAGTGGTTAAAGCGCCTTCACCATTCAACCCTGCGCTGAGTGTTGTGCGAGCGATGTATACAATACTAGAGGATGCCCGCGGTTACACTCGCGTTATTTAAGGCTACTGCTCTGCTCCCGTCGCTCATAGCATGATTAAATATAGCCTTCCTCGATAAATGGGCTATCTAACACTGAAAGAATTTTTCAAATCGGACCAGTAGTTCCTGAGATTAGCGCGTTCAACCAAACAACCAAACAAACAAACTCTTCAGCTTTATTTATTAGTACACATACAAGCCTTGTAAGGTTCGCAATATTTAACTCAACATAAATAAAATTTTTGCCTCCTTTGCGTCTGTTAGTTGTATGTTTGTAAAGTCTCCTATCATACAGGACTTTTCCCTAGTGCTAGAGTGTCAATACTCCAAGATAATGTTCTTACTATGAATGATAGGAACAATAACTTAAAATTATTATAGAGTAGTGTGTAGATTCATATGTAGATGTTGCGTATTAAAATACTTAAGCTATGTCAAGACTTGAATACAAAATAAGTGTATGGAGTAAGTAGCTGCAGAATTTAATATACTTATGTAATTTATATGATTTTACACTTGTATGCAAGACCATGGTTCTATTTCTCCACCCTTCTTTGCTAATTGTCTCTATAAGACATTACAGTAACACAAATGCAAGCGGAGTAATATAATTACCTTATTGGGAATATTTAGATGGAGGTGTATTGTAGATGCTGATTGCGATATCATTTGTTCAAGTTTTCTACTACAAAATGCGATCGCATGTTTATGTTATTAACGGCCATTTTCAATATTCGATCCATACATGTATTTTGAGATTCGTTTTTGACATATTTTGTATGGAGCTTATGTCAAAAACGAATTTAAAATTTACAGATCTACCTATCCCTAGATCGAATATTGAATTCCGTAGTAATTCAGATAAAGGATAACGCATTATTAAATGAGTTAGAAAGTTTAAGGCGCTGTTATACCTCAGAAGCCGTGAAACACCTAATTTTTCGTCGCGCATCTAGCCATAACGGTACATATTACAACCTAGCAAAAAATAGAGCTTAAAGTCAAAAGTCTGAACAAAAGACTTTTGAAAGAATTTTTCATGTATGTAAAATAGAATCACGGTAAAAAAATCACAAAATTGAGGCAGAAAATAATCTTTCGTCTCACTGTTTGCAATATTTTGATCGTAAGCTGTCATATGTTTTTTAATAATATTGTAGGAAACCTAATTAACTAAAGAATTACCTAATTTATTTTTATATTATAAGTGTATATTTTGTAAAATTAAATAAAATCTGCCAAACGTCTATGATTTTGACGCTCGGTAGATCCCATCAATATCAAACGCTTCAGCAATTTAAACCTTAATAGCATAAGCCGTGTACTGAGTGTCAGTTGCTAGTTTACGCCCCGCCCAGACCATGAGGTCTGGGCGGGGCTCATAGCCGAATGATGACATTCGGCTATGAGCCCTGTGAGAGACAGGTCATGTCGCTTGCGTCTCCGCTGCACGAAATTTTACGTAAACATGTTTGTAATTGTAATACGCCGATTTGAGTTCGTAATTTCATGTTTTATGATATAGACTGAATACATTGAATCAAATAGGCTTTTCATGTAACTATGGGCACATATAATTAGGACCTAAGTTTATACTTTTGTTGCGTTTAATGTGTTATTGTTTCTGTGCTTATAAATATATAATAAGAAGAATAAAATATGGACAATTAGAGATGTGAAGTTCTACGAAGGATTTGTACAAGAAAGCGTCGTAATAAAATAGAAATTCATCCATGGCCAAGTGATTATGAAATATGTAACATTTTTACGCAAATTATTTTCATAAGAGTCTTATATGACTGACTATGTTATAGATTATCGATAATGTCTAATATAATTATATAAATTATTCACACAATACATAGCTGCCACAGTTTTCAATTTTTGAAAGAGTAATAACATAAAATCGAATCAATCAAATTCATTAGCTTGTCAGAGCGCCTGGAGCGCTAAGATGCTGCCACGGCGAACAATAAACAGCGCTAATATGGCACTCCGCAATCCGCACACAAGCGGTAACGAATGTTGTATTATTGTGTTGTGAACATAAACCTATTTAGGTACATCGGGTTAAACTTTGTTTATTCATAAACTATTAGGTATGTATCAGTACATCTAAATCTTTTTAATTTCTAAAATCAATCATTTATAAGTAAGAAAGTGACTTCTCTGTTTGCTATAACACAAGATATAGTATTTTTTTTTAATAATGAAGTACCTAACTAATTATCTTTATTGTAATTACAGTGAAGTTAAAGATAACAGTTCTGCAACGTCTTATACACATTTGACTGCAGTCATTCCCAACACGATTTGTTCAAGAGCTAGCCAAGAAATGCCAAACAATTTTTTCACAAATTTGACTCAAATTCCGTAGTTATAAGCAAAAATCACAAGAGGGATAGCAGTGACTGGTTCGAATTGCGTAAGAATATGTTGACAGATTGAAATTTTGGTATAGTGGTAAAAAGAGGAGATAACAGCAGTAAAGCCAACTTAGTAAAAATTATTTTGTACAAATAAAATATTTGCAATGTAAATGCAGTTGCGCATGGAGTCTAAAATGAACAACTGGCTTTGCAACAACTGGCGAAGCAAGAAAATGTAACAATCGAGCCTTGTGGATTATCCGTTTATTGGTGCCACGCCAGATGGATTAATAGGTCTAAACACGATTGTAGAAATGTAATGTTCTATAGTTGCCTATAAGAATGGCCTGGAGAATAGTATAAGTGCAAATAAAAGACAAATATGGAAAAATGATAAAAAAGTGAACTGACTAGTCTAAACAAATATTGTAATTGTTATTACCAAATTCAGGGGCAACGCCAACTTACACGCAAACAAAAGTGTTTATTTGCTGTGTGGAGTGGCGAAAGCACTAAAAATAGAAATTATATATAGAAAGAGATGATGTTTTCTGGGAGAAGAAAATGAAAGAAAAGCTTGTGGCGTTTTATATGAATTGGCAGTTGCATGAAATTGTTGATTCTCGTCAAGCTCAAGGGATGGCATTGCGAGATCACGGAGAGGAAAATGTTTCATCAGTGCTTGAAATTTCCACAATACCAAGCCGTAAAAGGAAAGTAAATGAAAGTGTGCCTCGTGAACAACAGCAAATAATAAGTATTGAAGCCCTATCACCTCACACACTGCCTTTAACTTTCGATGAGAATAAAGAAAACCTGCCGGGTTGTAGCAGACAGCTAACTTTTGATGAGCTGTAAACTCTGTATTTCGTTTATAAATGATAAAGGAATATAAATCAATATCTTTTAATATTAATTTTCTCTGAAACAACACATATTTGATGCCAAAGAAAATTTTCATATTTTTCCATACAAACATGAAAGAGGAGAGCGAAAAAATGTAACTCAAATTCTAATTCTATAATTTTCTAAGCGACATAGCAGTATCTTATGAATAAGGTATATCCACATATATTTTTGATATTTCATCTATTTTAAAAAATTATAATGGGTTGGGTTTCGAAACGAGTCGCCTGAATTTGAGAATATTAGTAGTGTAGGGGGCTTAAGGGAGTTCGTTTTAATCCCCTAAAAGTAATTTTGGCTGCCGGAGTTGCGTCTAAATATTTTTAAACAATTACCAAAATTTCATAAATACTTCTGCAATTATGTAAAACGGAATGTAGTTTTTATACTTTAGTACAGTTTTACAAATGTATGTTTTTAGGTTTTATGTGAAAAACGTGAAACGAAACGCAAAACCGCCATCTTGGAATGATCATATTGACAGCAAATGTCAAATTTGTGCGTCATTGCCTTGGTCATTGCTTTCGAGTGCCTAGGGTTAGGTGCGACTGTAATAAGTAACTAAATAGCTTATGTTAGGTTTTCTTTTGACCCTTAATCCGAAAATAGGAGCCCTTCGCAGGGCTCCGTCAACCTTAGTTTATTAAACTAGTGTGATGAATGTGGAAGTTGGCAGTGCCATACACACCGATGTTTGGAGATATTTTTTTTTCAGAGGAAACCAAGTATTTCCGGTAAGTGAAAATGGTGAGGGGGGGTTTTGAGACCTCCCCTCCTCCCCCCCAATCACTCAAAACCCCTCAAAACGGCGACGTATTTTGAAACCTTTACCATAATCATTATACCTATTATAACAATAAACATCCATAAATTAATAAAATAAATGAACTTTTACTAAACTTCAATTATCTCATAACTCGCTTTAGTTGAGATACGGCTTTTGCGCTTAGTAGGGCAGTATTGTGGTTTTTAGGGTACCGTAGCCAAAAAAATTAAAAACGAAACCCTTATAGATTCGCCATGTCTGTCTGTCCGTCCGCCCGATGTCACAGCCAATTTAATGCAAAACAGATTTGAAAACTGGCAGGAATGGAATTAGATGTAGGTATTCTATGAACTGCTTCACTATTTTTATACAAAAACAAAAATAATATTGGCCTCTCCATAAATGGAACTGACTCAATTATTTTTATTATCATCTTACGGCACGTAGGTATTTACCTACTTTCGTCAACTATTAATACCTATAACGTCTAATGTAAACCAGATTTGTTCATGGCTGCACTGAGAACAAAAATTGCGCTATGCCTATATTGTACAAACAAATTGATGTATGTAATATAAATTTTAATATCAGTATCTCAATTCAATATGCTAAAAACGTTTTGCTTGCGATTTTGAAATATTGGAATACGGATGTCGCCAGAATACGGCCGCACGCAACGAGAATGAAGGGGAGCGCCCCGCAGTAGACGGAGCTAAGCTCCCTTCACCTCCCCTGCTTCACCCCCCCATTTACCAAAACAGTCGCTTAGGACAGCGCCTTAACTTTGGCAGTCATATTAATATTTCGACTGGTGTCCAAGTTTACAGACCGCTCAAAGGTCTACGACATGGCCTAACGAATCTTGTCCTGAAACAAAAACTGAGACTGACAGCTTTACGTGTTCTCCGAAGCACGGTAGCGCTCTAATATCAATGTCACACGTGGCCACCAATCCAAGTGGTGACCTGTGCAAGTGTTGCTTAACTTTTCCGTCCAATTACGAACTGCAAGCCAAGTCTGGCTATAAGGCTTACATAGTACTAGCTTTTGCCCGCCGCTTCGCGCGCATTAAATTCGGGGTAACACAAATCTACTTTTAGTCTCAAGTCGTGTGAAGACACTCCTGATTATTCTAAAACTTCAGAAACTCTATAGGGTACAAAGTAACTCGGTCAGTATCCATGACATTATCTACCGTTATCTACCAAAAGGTACATAATAACATCACCTTGCATACAGTCAAATGTCAAAGCCATGTTCTAATACCCGCATGTTCAATATATCTCTATAAACATTTTCGCATTTTTAATATTAGTAGGGAACATCATTTCCGCTTATTTATCGTTTCACCGTTTAAGCTTATTATATAATTATTAGTTTATATATGCGAACAATCAACGTGCACAATATGACATTATGTATGACGTGACAGTACTGACAGATATGCGATAGCACATGCGCAGCACTCAGTTATTAGCGCATGCGTTCTTACTTCCAAGAGGTAAATTTGTGTCGAACGAACTTCTACCCTCCCTACCATCCCTCCCAGTTTAATTTTTGCTACTTATGGTAGCCTATGTCCGTTTCCATGGTCCAATATATCTCTATATTAAATTTCAACAAAATCGGTTGAGCCGTTTAAGCGTGAAAACGGAACATACATACATACATACACACTTTCAAATTTATAATATTAAGTAGGGATTGAAACAAAAATATTTAAAATATTCAAGAATATTCGGTTTCGAGGATACACAAACAGAATTTGAAGAATTGCCGTACTAAGCTTTGTACTGAACATCTACCTAATTCTCATTTCCTTTTTCTTTTCTCATCACTAATCCGATATAAGCAACCTAAAGCCTGTAGTAAAATTGAATCACTAGTAAGGGGACTTTGTTTTATTTACGATATAAAACCAATTTGCCTTTTGCATTCGCTGTACTCATCTCTTTCTATCCTACTGACACTTATATAGCTGTGTCTTTTTTCCTCTCGTTTGTGCTTCCCCAAAATATACGGCAATAGTCCATGATAGTAAAATAACCGTAAATTAAAAACTTTAATTTAGATATGGGATTATAAAGCTATAATGTCTTCCTTCATTATCTCCTTCGAACATTTTGTTTCAGAATGTCTCTTTGTTTTTACATTTCTTAATATTTATATTATGTAAAGATGTTTTGAATTTTAGGTTACTACTGAAGTAAATACTATGCTTTATTAGCATAGGTGATCCACCTTTGCTTATAATAATATCCAAAATAAATGCCTCAACTTTTTTTATAAAGTGTGAAAACGTGTATTTGGTCATGGCGTATCTTCTTTGATCGCTTGATTTTTATAAGGCGATTTCCCAGATAAGGATAGTATTTCCTTTCCAGGTCCATTCAATGAGCACAAACTCTTTTTGCTTAGCACTATCTGTGATAAGACTAAATATTTTTAGTGTTTAAGTTCATCGTGTGCACACTAAAAGAGATTTAACATTTGAAAACGTTTTGAAGGTCAAATTATCTGAATTATGGTTTGATTTCAGTTGCTTTATTGTATTCGATTGTAGAAAATTCAATTAAATTGATAGATCCCTAGTTAGGACATTCATATAGTACACAGTAAGTTGTGAACTAAACCCATTCATATTTGCAAATATCATTGAATATTCTCGAAATACGTAATCAAATCTATAGTTGTATTCCCATAATCAGCTTACCCTATGCATGAACTTTTAATTGCTTTAAGATGTTATTAGGGCGTTACTCCCCAAGATCCCCTGTGTAATTCCTTAATCAAAGTTAACTACGGTCATGGGGAAACGGTAACGATATTTGTAATCATTGGGGGAATTAAGATTAGAATCTGCAATGGTTACCTTTAATAGACTTTGATATAAGTATCGGGTTATCTACTTGATATACGCGTGACGAAAACGATATGAGACCTCTTAATTACTTAGTAAATATAATGAAATACAGATACAGAAGCTTCTTAAATCTTTTGGCTCCTGAAAGCTTCTAAAATTAAATATACATTCATAGAAGCCGATAACACCTCTAGTTATACTAATGGGAGGAAATTAACTTGCTCATCGTGTTAAATAGGTGGGAAGTTAAGTAACATTTCCAGTTAACAACAAACTTGCAACAAGTTTAAATCAAACTTGCTAGTTTCACTGTGACAAACTTGCATCAAACTTGCATGAAGTTTGCTTTTCAAAGGTTGCACAGGTACAAGGCACAGGTTGGTGGTCCGACAACAGGTGGTCGTCGAGCACCTCCTGCTGTATCTAGGAGGTCGACCGACCACCAACCTGTACTCATCGTCATCCAAATCCTTTAAAAACCAACTTCATGCAAGTTTGTCACAGTGAAACTAGCAAGTTTAATTTAAACTTATTTTTTCTCTCATCGACTACCTGCGCCTGGGGACAGGCGGAGGGGCATGCCGGACTCTTACCGGCTAAAACCACCCCGGTGTCTCCTCGCACGTGCGCGCGGGGCCGCGGGAATCCAAATTCTGCCGCAGCCCCACACAAGTGCTGGCCGGGTCTGTCCAGGCCTCGTCTCCTGCACGGGGTAGTGAGATGTTACACTTGAACTTGCTGCAAGTTTGCATTGCTATCTGGGTTGGCGGATGTCACTTATGGATGGGTGACCGCTCGTGTGAGGTTTACATAAGACGTTGTTAAATTATGAATTATAAATGTCAGTGCCGGCTCTTTTCTTAAGGAAAGCATTATTACGTCCTGCCGGACCTTCAAGTGACCTTCCAAACGTGATTTGTCCACTAACACATAGACAAACAGCTTTTTATGCAATCATCCCAAAAATGGAACTTATCAAAATTGATATTAACTATCATATTCAAATGAGATAGACAGAGTAAGCAGACACTATAGTTCCGGCTTTACCAATCTAAACTCAGTCGTTCAACAATCTAAAGGGAATAATGACTGTATTATAACAAGACTTAAGCTTATTATCCAACGTATCCAATCAATTGTACCTCACAACTGAACAAATTGCTTTTATCAACAGTTACCCAACGTAGCGCTGCAAGTTTGTTGGGAATGTAATTTATTAGTAGCATGTAGGGGGTTGCACAAATGCAATTGCTTCGAGTTCGAAACTGCTACGCGTTTAATTGAGAAGAACGGTTTGATGGACTATGGCTAATGCTGATGTTGAGTTTTGAAGATAGATGTACCATGATCCTAGTGATAATAATAATATTGACTGAAACTTTTTTCTTTTTTTAAGCTGGTAACTGTAACCGCCAGACGTCAATTATTTTAGGTCCGTAATTATTAAAGTTTTAAATTTTATTTTAATTGATTATTTACCATATTAGTTAATATATATCGATAAAATAGTGATAATAAGTTATTGTGTTTGAAGTATAATAACCACACAGTAAAAGTTTCGGGCGAACAGAACAGAGACTTGGTGTCAACGGACGGATTTGAATTGACATCTGCTACAACTTAAACCCGGGGAGTATAATACTTATTAAAACTTATCAAACACACCACAACACCGAATTACTCGGCTCACCCCCGTGTGAGCTTCGTCCAACACACATTTGGCTCAGTTCTGTCTCCTTTTGCTTGACTACATGTGGAAGCAAAATCGAGGACTAAACAACAGCCCCAAAACACAATCTACAGATACACTTCAATATTACTACACTATTTATTCTTGTCTGTAATATATTTGTGTACTTTTCTGTGTTAATTAGTTATTATTGGTTTAAACCTGTAGGTACCAACTTGTATAGTTACTTACCAACTTACATTTTATTTAGATAAGTTGATTAAGTACATCAGCTGAGATATTTCAATAGAAACCTTGTAAAAGTATTAAATAATTACTTTCAAGTATTCAAATTACCTAAATTGTTCTCAATTTCTTAGTTTTACAATCAATTAATTTAATTAATTTTATTAATATACCCACCTTTTTCTTTTGTAACTTTTCTTATTTATTCTGTCTAAGTCTATTTAATAATACTCAAGCCCCATCACAGTTTCTTCTCTTCTTTGACTTTGCTCAAGTGTTTTCTTCTTTTTCAGGTAATTTGTAATCATTGGCAATGTCTACTCATATGATTACTCGGAAGGCAGCGGCCAAGGAGACAGAAAATAAATTAAGGATAACACTGGTTGAGTTAAAGAAGTACAAGGATGACAACAGTCAACTATTAAGGAAACGCATTGACTGTGAAGAAGAAATCAAGATTGTTAATGACCGAATATCTCAGCTGAAGACACAAATCACGGAGCTGCTTACAGATGGATGTCTTGGATCAACGGGACAGACTACAAGAAGAGGTTAGGTGTTTCAGCAGCTGCGACCAAATTTACTCCAGAGAACTTAGCCGCAACGCTGAGTTAGAAGCAAGTCTCAATGAGGCTTATGGCAGAATTTCAACTCTAGAAGACACAATTGCGGCCTTTAACAGTACTGCTACTCACAACTTATTCTCTGAGCTCCTGGGTGACAAAATTAATGTGCGTAAAAGCTCTCAAATGTAAATAAATTTAGAAAATTGTTTAAGTTAAATAAATTAATTAAGAAACTTAAATCTGGTCCTAAGTGGTCTACCAAATTGGATCAGTATGCACAAGATAACTGTAAATTAAATAAAGAGTGTGAGTCTCTTTTATTAAAGCTTGAAGAATCAAATGAAGAATTAGTTTCTGGTAGGTTGTTATACGAACAACAAACAAGTGAGTTGCAAGCACAAATATCAAATCTTCAAGCTCAACTCACTAGGACTATAATGGAACACCAGAATGAGACTCATGAGTACATATTAAAATATGAAGAAATTTCAAGAGTTGGTCGAGAAAATTTAAAACAACTTATCTCATTATCCAACTCTAGTAATTACTGTTCCAGTTGCACAACTAAGTGTGCGACTACACCTGCTGAATCAATAGGATTGAATGCACATGGATGTCCGTATAATACACAAAACAAACTGCATCCAGTAAAGACTGACAATAATGTAATAATTTTTTCAGACCAACTAGGCGTGGGTTTGGGTAGCTTAATTGATCATCACACTGAACGACCAGTACAGAACTTTTGTTCACCTGGAGCACAGTCTTGTACCCTAGTTGATAAGATTAAGAATGCCGACTTGAATGCACAAACTACTGTCATCATATTATACGGTGACAGCTCATTAGTCTCCAAAAACAGTCTCATAGAATTAACAGGCTTAATGAAAGATCTGAGCACAAAAATAGGATGTAGCTTTATTATTTGTGCATTGCCTTATTCATATGCTCTCACAGATGACCAAAACAGGCAGATAGGCAAATTAAATTTATTATTATACAATAGGACATGTCATAGTGACAGTATTTTATTTTTTGACACTAGCATTTTTATTACTAATTTATTTTTAACAAAAGATACTATGTATCTTTCTTATGTACTTAGGCGACAACTTGCCAAATTATTAGCATTTAATTTATATACTGACAGGAGTACTACTAGAGTTTTTAGGAATTTGATAGATAATAGTTATACTTTGCCAGATAGGCATTCATGTGTTGTAAACTTAGTTCATCAAAACATACAAGGCCTATCTGGCAAAGAATAAGAAATAGATTTATTTTTAAATAAACATAAGATTGATATCTTATGTATAACGGAACATTGGTTGCGAGGTGACGAATTAATATAACTGAGTAATGTTGATTGTTAAATTTTAACAATCAACATTACTCAGTTATAAGTGCATTCGTAAGAAGGAAGGCTATACGTGGTGGCTCTCTAATATATGTATGTAATAGTTTGAAATGTAAAGAACGTAAGGATATAGCTAAACTTTCTATCGAGCGCACTGCTGAGATTTCTTGTGTTGAGCTTGAACAACATAATAATAGTGTGTGTGTATCGACCACCACAAAGCGACTTCACTCAGTTTGAAAGCATTATATAGAGGATGTTTTAAAACACATAATTTCTAGTAGGAAGTCTATAATCGTATGTGGCGATTTAAATGTCAATTTGTTAGAAAACTCACCAATTTGTACTAGGTTAGTTAGCTTATTTAGATCATTTAATTTAAACGTTTTGTTCTCTGAACCAACCAAAATAACCTCACGTTCTTCTACATGCTTAGATAATGGTTTTTGCAATTGTCTTTATTTAAGTAAGGCTGTTTTTACTGACTTCACATCGGATCACTGCGGGCAAAAGGTTGTAATTCCAATTAATACAACCCCTAAAGTACAAGAAATTACATGTAGGCCAATGACCTCTGCTCGCCTCAAACACTTTAGTAATGATGTTGCTGCCAAGATCGCCATCGTTGACTAAACCATTGATGATCCAGATGAATTATATAAATGCTTATTTAACACTATTAATGACGAGTACAATAAAAATTTTAAACAAGACATTTGCAAGAAGCATTAAAGTATTTTTTTGTGATTGGGCAATAGTAGGTATTTACAAAAGTAGAGCTAGGTTGTATAATCTGTATGGTATGAAGAAATACGATTTTAGTCCTGAATTTATTCAATATGTTAGAAATTATTCAAAAGTTTTCAAGAGGACCTGTGCTTTAGCCAAATCCTTATATTTAAGCAATCAAATCAAAGAATCCAAGAACAAAATTAAAACTACTAGGAACATTATTAACAATGAGACTGGGCGAGCTAAATTGGTAGATAACAATTATGAGTTAAAATGTAATGGTGAAATTATTACTAGGAAAACTGATGTTGCTCAGACATTTAACAATTTCTTCGTAAACATACCAGTGAACACAACCAGCTGTCTAGATTCATGTCCAAGCAAAGCAAAATGTTGGTTAGGGGCAATGTGAATGAGTGTGATGTGCTTTTTAATTTTAAATATATTGACACCAATGACATACTGAAGGTATTCAAGACACTGAACAATAAAAAATCTGTTGACTTATGGGGCATTTCGGTTAAACTTGTTCAACACATTATTTCTAGCCTAGCTCCATATTTAGCTGCAATATTCAGCAGATGCGTAGATACAGGGGTATTTCCTGATCTAATGAAACACAGTAAAGTGATACCATTATTCAAAAAGGGATTCAAGAGCGACCCTAGTAATTTTCGGCCAATTTCTATCTTGCCTGTTATTAGTAAAATTTTTGAAAAGATTATTTTGCATCAATTAGAGACCCACTTTCACACAAATAATTTACTTCACAGTGAGCACTATGACTTCACTAAGGGTCGCTCCACCGTTGATGCCGATGTAACTTTGTTAAAGCATATTTTTAATGCTTGGGAAAACTCGAAGGATGCCATTGGTGTTTTTTGTGACCTGTCAAAGGCGTTTGATTGTGTAGAACATAATACACTTTTACGTAAATTGAAACTTTATGGTATTAGAGATACCGCACTCAATCTTGTTGCCAGCTACCTTAGAGATAGAATTCAGTATGTAGATGTTAATGGGAGTAGGTCTCTAGGTTTGCCAGTAGGAATGGGCGTTCCACAGGGCTCTATTCTCGGTGCATTTCTTTTTTTAATATATATTAATGATTTGCCGTTCTTTGTTCAAAATTTATGTGATATTGTTTTGTTTGCCGACGATACGTCACTTATTTTTAAAGTTGATCACAATTCAAGTAACTTTGATACCGTCAATAACACTCTTGCACAAGTATTAGATTGGTTTTCGACAAATAATTTGGTACTCAATTCTAGCAAAACGAAATGTGTTAAATTCTCTTTGCCTAATGTCAAAAGTGTTCCTACTAATATAATTTTAAATAAGGAAACAATTCAACTTGTCGAATCAACCGTATTCTTAGGTCTAAATTTAGATAGTAAGCTTCAGTGGGGCGCCCAAATATCCTGTCTTGCAGTCAAACTTAGTTCTGCAGCGTTTGCAGTTAGAAAAGTTAGGGAATTCACAGATATAGATACTGATAGACTAGTTTACTTTAGTTATTTTCATAGCGTAATGTCTTACGGTATAATGTTATGGGGTACAGCTGCTGATATACAGACTATTTTTGTCATTCAAAAGAGGACCATACGTGCAATTTATAAATAAAGTGCTAGAGTTTCTTTACGTGAAAAATTTAAAGAAGTAGATATATTGATAGTTGCATCGCAATATATATATGCTAACTTAATGTACATTAAGAAAAACTTTATTCTATACCGCAAAAATAGTGATTTGCACAAAGTGAACACAAGGAATCAGCATAAACTAGTGGGAACTAACTACCGTTTACATAAAGTTCAGAACTCATTTGCGGGGATTATACGATTTTTCAACAAATTGCCTCTTGATATAATGAATTTACCTATGCACAAATACAAACGGACAATTAGGAACTTTCTTTTACAAAAGGGTTATTACACTATCAAGGAATTTTTAAATGATAAGTCACCATGGGGACAGGCTTAGGCTATATCAGAATTTATATAGATACCTTGCTTTTCAGTTCTTTTTTTATATAATATCTCTAGTTCTTTTAAATAACTATTCATGTATTATTAGGTCATTCAACTTACTACATTTCCATTTGCATTTTTGTTACATTAATTTTATTTAAAAAAAATTGCTGCTGTGTTAGATGAAGGTAACTCGTGATCATGGGCTGTACACTAACGTTTTTGTAAATTTTGTGTATTTATATACCTACCGTCACATTCTGTAGCATACATTTCCATCATAGTTCTGAACATGATCGCGAGTTGCCTTTATTATAAGACGTAAGTGGATGCTCCTTTTACACAAAATTCACACTGTAAGGCTACTACAGCATTTAAATTGGTAACTGCATTAATTATTTAAGTATTATGTATGTTCCTAATTACTATTTACAAGTAATTAATTACAATGTGAAACAGTTGCAGCTCCTTACAAAAACAAAATATGTAACATAACACTGGCGATTAAAAAGAGTAGCCACGAGTTTTATTGCCCATTCTTTCTTGTGGTTCTACCTATTGCTTTGCGAATGGGCAGTAAATGTAAATGTAGAAGCATAATGTACTTTAAATTTTGACGTTCATAAGCGTCACCTTGTGACTTAGATGAATAAATGATTTTGACGTTAACTTGACTTTGACTTTGACATTGATCAGCTCTATTTTAGTCATCTGAACTCAAACTAGGCAGTTTGTACTGTGGAAATCTGATTAATAAACATAGTATTCTAACCTCATATAAGTTTATGTAATGGGTCTCAGTCATGTAAAGAAACTAATTTAAGGTATAAATACTGCTATTTTCTCCAACGGTTCGACCAGTTTCCAATGATGATCGCGAAGGACAGGATAAACTTGTATGTTGTTTCTTAACACAGACTTTTTATCGATACATACACCCCGACACAGAATGAGTAACCTATCATGCTTAGCATAACATTGTCTTGCTCGGAAATCGAAGCCGCCACCATCAGTGTAGCATTCAGAGTTACTAGCCATAAAAACACCAGTCCAGTCAAGTCAAATTATACTTCGGATGTTTATCCCTCATTTCTGCTTTACCTGCAGAAAATAATTTACCGAAATCCCTCATGGTAATTCAAATGGCAGTAATTTTCAAAACAAAGTTCTTTGTATATTACAAAATTACTTAGTGGCGTCCGTTGACAAGTAAGATAAACTTACGTATTACTATCTGTTTCCCACGGTTTCACCCGCGTCCTGAGGGAACTTCTTAACGTACCCGGTTAATTAATAGCCTAAGTTACGCCTTGGTACATCAGCTCTCCGCCATTGAACGTCCCATCAAAATCGGTCCAGCCGTTCCAAAGATTAGCGAAAATAGACAGACAGACAACAATTGTAAAAAATATCATTTCGGTATATGTACCGTGTATATAGCCGCATTTAGTAAAAAGCGGTTATTTTAATATTACAAACAGACACTGCAATTTTATTTATATGACTGTATAGATTGGGCTTCCTAATATTTTTTTTCTATTTCTATTTTTTTTTCTTCACTGAAACTATTTTGCTAGTAGTTGCTCGCAGCTACAATTGAATGGGGGCTTTCAACCTTGAACTGGGGGCTTATTCACTTTGACCACTGAAATACCATGTTCAAGACGTATGTCGTCGTGACGTGCACTAGACGTAAACGTGATTCAGTAACGTGACGTACCACGACAATCAAAATATTGTATTCAGTATGCCATACGACAGCTTGTCTATGCCTAGTTATCAATTTCACAACATTCGTTTATAAATCTTAATGCCGGTTTGCCGGCTCAATTTCGATTTTATAAATATTATTTTACTAACTTGTAATTTTCACTATAAGCTACAGTACAAATAAAAAAGGTTAATAAAACTTAAATTATATTATTTTAGTTCCATTTTGCCAGGAACAATCTCAAAATAAAAAAAATATCTTAAAAGTTTATTTCATCTTTTGTACTTAAGTCAATTTTTGAACGATAACATATATGATGACATTGATGACAGACATGACAGTTGCAGTCGCGCTACAATATAAAAAAATATAAGTGCGGTTAGTGCTGGGGGCTTATTCACTATGACCACTGAAATACCATGTTCAAGACGTGTGTCGTCGTGACGTGCACTAGACGTAAACGTGATTCAGTAACGTGACGTACCACGACAATCAAAATATTGTATTCAGTATGCCATACGACAGCTTGTCTATGCCTAGTTATCAATTTCACAACATTCGTTCATAAATCTTAATGCCGGTTTGCCGGCTCAATTTCGATTTTATAAATATTATTTTACTAACTTGTAATTTTCACTATAAGCTACAATACAAATAAAAAGTCGGGCAAGTGCGAGTCTGACTCGCGCACCGAGGGTTCCGTACGCATTTTACCTTATTTGAGGTTGGTGATAATTACGCTAGTCCTCTAAATCTGAGGGTCTAGTACCAGTTTGCACTCATCGTCACGGTGGACGATAGCCTAGACGACAGGAACAATTTCCATACATTTTCTAAATGCGCCCCCTAGCGGTCTCTATCGATCGCTTCTCTCCATTAGGGGCGCTTTAGCTCTCTCTTTATGAGCGCCCATACAAAGAGTACTATCTTAAATGGAGTCTACTATGTATGTATGGGGACACCCTTAAAGTTTCCACTTTTTTATTTTTTGTAGAGGTATAGGAGATATGGTCAAAATTAGGTTTTTGCGAAAATTTGTAAGTACCAAAATTAACCTTAATTTTCAACATTTTTAAATTATCGGAATTTTTCCTTTATTTGTGCTATAAGACTCTGCTTTTGGCCAAATTTCGTGATTCTAGTTCAACGGGAACTACCATATAGGTTTTCGACCCAAAACCTATAGGGTACTTACGGTTGTCCTAGAATTGTCAATTTTGGTTATAATCAAGGTCTTACAGCACAAGTAAAGGAAAAATTCTGAAAATTAAAAAAGTTGAAAATTAAGGCTAATTTTGGTACTTACAAGTTTTCGCAAAAATCTAATTTTGACCATATCTTTTTATCGGGTTGACCCAAGACCCTGATTTTTATACACCTAATAGGAACCATAGACTTAAGTATCTGGTATAAATTTCAATTTGCTAGGTCCACCCGTTCCTTAGAAAATCGGTGGTGACACACGGACAGACAGACAGACAGACAGACAGACGGACAAGAAAGTGATCTTATAAGGGTTCCTTTTTTTACCTTTTGAGGTACGGAACCCTAAAAAGGTAAATAAAACTTAAATTATGTTACTTTAGTTCAATTTCGCCAGGAACAATCAAAAATTGATCTTCAAAGTTTATTTCATCTTTTGTACTTAAGTCAATTTTTGAACGATAACATATATGATGACATCGATGACAGACATGACAGTTGCAGTCGCGCTAAAATATAAAAAAATATAAGTGCGGTTAGTGCAGCAAATAGCCCAATTCTAACAGAATCTAATAAATCATAATGGATTTATTATTTATGCGAAGACGAGTGAGACGCTGGCGCCAGTGACAAGCGTCAATTTTCATTAAACATAATATTTAATTAAACAACTTTGACACGGACATTGGTTAATAAAAAAGCAAATAAACTTACTTAGCATTTAACCACTAACGGACACTGAAAATAATATAAAACAAATAAACTTAGTACTTATTTATCCTCTATCGTTTTACAATAAACGCGTTACGTTACCTCTTAGCTCACGGAATTTTGACAACTAAAACCGTGTCCGAAACGTGCGCTACCGTGCTTGTCAATCTTGAAATTGGCATAGTGAATACCGTTTAAGCCAATAACGTGCCGACGTGGGTAACTTGCACGTTAAAACACGTTAAGACTTCAAAATGGTCATAGTGAATAAGCCCCCTGTATCCTCTTATACATGCAACTGTCTGGTAGAAATTACAATTACTGGACGTAACTTTTTTATTAAATTATGACTGTTACATAGCCATAGATTATTATCGATCCAACTGTCAAATAGCTTCGGCATACAAATAAATGAGCTCATTTTAATAAAATTTGGTCGCTGAATTATCCTAATTCTAATTATAAATCACTTTCGTCGTAAACATTCAGTAAAACAAAGTAAACTTTTCGCATGAATATGATGAAGCTATTCAAAAATTTCAAATTAAACTATTATAACTTTAAAAAATGCTCACATCTCTATAACGAAATGTTTTATGAGTGAAATTCGAGTGCGTAAAACAGAGCTTTATACATTAATACTACTTATAACTATTTTTATAATTTACAACATTTATACGGGGGGTAATTTTATTGTTTGCATATTATATACTGTGCGCTTATAGAAATCAAACACTGCCAATGAAATCATGGCCTATTTTTAAAAGTGTGAATTTTATTTAAGGGCTCTTGGTGGATGGATGGCTGCTGGCGGATAATTTTGAAAGTCTATTTTTTTTCACTTGATACCATGTTATCACTTTTGAAGTCTATCAAATTTATGAAGCAAGCTAATAAGTACCGACTATTATTTACCAGTGTGATAAAGTGATGGAGTATGTAAGTAAATATTCATTCTATTTTATCCTATTGTAATAATTGACCGCTAGATAAGACATGAATATAGATTCCTGCAAGCTCAGCAAATTAAGTTGCTACTTATTGTGTTTCTGCTAGATTACTGTTTGCTTTGACCACTACGTGAATAAATTATTACAAGCAAAATACTTTTGCAAGACAGCCTTTTAATATTTCTTCAAAATGTACAGCGATTGCCAAATCTCTTACAAAAGTATATTGCTTATTCTTTTCCAGTTAGTTACTGTAAAAACAGATAGGTACCCTGTTTTTTAAATCCTCCAACTTTCCTACACTTAGATTTTATCTTGGAACAATTTTGCTTTTGAACAAATAGATCACGTTTTCATTCCATAAACTCGTAAATCTGCGCTGTTCATCTCATACAGGACTTAGTAAAGTGTTAGTCATTAAACCCGCGCGCAGTCATCAATCGCCGGCTTAATAGTCTGTATCTCACTTAGTTTAATGACTAGATTTGTCTCCTTCCTAAGTTAAGAAAAATCTAAAACAAACACTCCATAACACTAAGAAACTAGAGCTTAATTTACTATCAGCAGAATTCATTTCGTGGAATCGATACGTCTTCATTTCATTCTGTATTGGAATTACAGGATCTACAATATACGATGGCATCTCTGTTGTTTTTATAGCCACTCTAGGGCACGGAAGGGTATCAGAAGGGGTTTTTAGAACAGTTCTTTTAACACCTTTTTTGGTTATTTCTCTACCGTCGTCTTCAGCCAGATCCCCTGGTAAACTTTTCTTTTCCGTAATGTTCATTTTGTCGTTCAAGGTCTCAATAGTTAAGCCAGAGTGAAGTATATCTTGGTTATAATCGAGTTTGTTGTCGTCCAGTGTGTTCGGCATTTTTTTATAAGCCGAACTCACAATGGGAGGATTTATTTTGCACGTCACTGCGTCCAAAGAATCCTTTGTATTTTGACTTTTAGTGTCGTTGCGCAGTGAATACATCCATTTCAATCTACAGTCGCACATGAAGTTGTTTTCTGTAAACAATAAAGCAGAATTTTAGTATTCGATATTTACTTTAACATTTGTAACAATGACATAAAGTTTTTTAAATAGAGGATGGCTTAGACTGGGCAAATTTAAACTAATTTAAAATTAATTTACTTAAATAAGGGACTATACAACTTTTTTCACTTCTATCTGGGCAGATAGAAGTGGAAAAAGTTACATCCTAACTAAGAACACCCATAGGCATCATAAAAGAACAAACTTCCCAATTGTGGTAAAGTTAATATTAACGTATCATATTCTACACGTTTAATATTCATCAAGTGTTTTAAGTTCATGAAACTCGACATGAGGAAGTAATAAATATTCATTATTACCTTCGAGTAGTAGATTACTGTTCTGCGGTATCAAGTTGTCCAATATAGGCTTGATATTGTCGTAAGTTAACTCGTGTAGTTCATTGGAGCGCAAGTCCACTGAGCTAAGGCCCCTTACGCCTTCGAATAACCCCGAAGGGAGAGAAGTCAGTTTATTATCATCAAGGGACAACTTTCGCAGTTGAGACATCCCGTCAAATGCTCGCTCCGATATATACCTCAAATCATTCTTGCCTAACAGTAATTCTTGTAGATTCCACAACTCAGCGAATGTGAATTCCGTCAAATTTTGTATTCGGTTCTTTCTTAGATCCAATTTCCTTAGATTTGCGAGTCCGTCGAATGTCCTTCGATTCAAATAGTAGATGTTGTTTTTATTCAAATCCAATTCCAGTAGATTGAAGTTGTGTTGAAATGTTCCATTTCTGATCGTTGTTATGTTATTCTTCGTAAACACTAGCTGCTGTAGTTTTGGCAGGTCGTAAAACGCCTCAGCATCAATGTCAATAATCATATTATCTTCTAAGTTGATTGTTGTTATGTTGGGCATATGAGCAAAAGCGAATTGCTGTAGGTTTTCAATTTGATTCTGGGATAAGCCAATGTCCTTCAAGTTAGTTAGGTTGGCAAAAGAATACGGTGTTATATCAACAATGTTCCCATACTTTATATTGATCGACCTCAAGCGGGGTAAATAGAATAGTGCCTTCGTAGGTATATAGCCCAAAGCGCCATCAATTCGAACGTTAAAAGACAAAGTTTGCAAAGCTGGTTGGGACGCAAAACTCTGCCAGATGAGTTCGTCTCGCGGTATTCCTCCGTTGAACACCCAACATTCTGCTTTGGTCGCATTCCTTGGTTCTCTAGTATTTTCGCAGTAGCAGTGAACTTTTGAGTCTCTGTCTGTGATATCGCAGATATTCTTTTGGAAGCCTCCGCTTTTCTCTTTGGGTCGTCGTTTATTATTGTCCCTGGCGCATACGTTTATTGACATTTCATTAACGAGAGCGAAAGTGATCAATATGTAGATTACGCCGGCCATTCGTCTCCCCATTGTTATCTGGAACAAGCGAGTGATTACGTTAGAACAACGTGTTGTTGAAGTTAGATTTAATTTGTGTTTTGCTTATAAATAGAGGATTGTATTATATTTGTGTTATATTTCTGTTATGATTGTCTACTGTGTGTGTGTTTTTGACAAATATGTCGCTGAGTTTTATGTATATTTACTAGCTGTGTACATATTAAAGGGCTTCAATTTTAATATTCCTATACAAATGCTATATTTTCGAAGGTTAGTATGAAATCGAAAGATATAATGTAATTTGGCTGCCTCGTCACGTATAAATCAATACGTCACTTGTGACGTACTATTTTAACGTATTTGACTATTTATTTAAAACATAAACTAAATTGTATTTTATCACAGTATTGGTGGTATTACGTTGAAATAAAATATATCTACATAGTTAAAGTGACCCATATAAAGCCATAGTTCGTTTGATAATTATTATAAACTACATACTTTCTAGTGTAAAATTAACTCATTTTATACTAGAAATTATGAAGTAAATTATCATATGGCTCTTCTGGGCAATTAACTCATATATTATTATGAGTTAAAACAGACCACCATATTTTAACTGATGTTTATAGTTAAGGTTTCTTAGAATGGTTCACTGATATTCGCTTCAAAAAAGCTTAGGTATATCCAAGATTATTTTTTAAAGACGGAGCTTCCTGATCCCTAATGTATTATCTGGCTAACACCGTTCACAGAAAAGCTGTATGCTCTATATTGCAGGCCTGCTTTCATTCGTCAATCTTCGTTTAGTTTTAGTACATATCCATACAACTCTTTATTTATTGTAAAATTAAGTCCTTGGTGCGTCCTGTCTATCTGTTTAAACGTGATAAACCCAAAAGCTACCGAGAGAGTTTTTGTACAGTTTTCACTAATAGGCTGGATGATTTCTGAAGCAAGTTTATGTCTAGGACCAATTTTTGTAAATCGAATAGCTTGCCAACATTTAAAACCCATGCTATTTTTTCCACTTAGTCAACTAATTACGATTAGAAATCATCGCATTATAACAACGCACGTATAATACGTGTATAATACTTCATAACGAGATTGAATTGGCAAAAAACCTGAATCGCCTTTGAAACCACGAAATTCGGACAATCTTCCATAGGTACTGCGGTCATCGGCACTAAAACTGTATAAACGCAGAAATATAATAGAAATATTATACGTGGGAAATTAATCTTAATATATAAAATCCTTGCGTTACTGACTGACTGACAGACACGCTACAGCTGAAACTATTGGGCGCAGGGAGCTGAAATTTGGCATGTATGTGCCTTGGGGACCGTAGGAGTGCACTAAGAAGGGATTTCCCGAAATTCCCACGGGATCGGCCAAAACGGGTAAATTAAAAAAAAATGCAGGCGTAGCTGCTGGCGTCGTCTAGTATAGTATAAATAATAATATATAATAATATAGTATAATAACAAGAAAACATCACAATATAGGTGGGTATTGACAAACCGAAAATAGTACCGGTTAACTGTTGAACTCTAAGCAGAAAGCATCTCACAAGGTTGTGATGTACGTAACCAAAGTAACCCTTAACCACTATACCCGATATATTAAATCCACATGAACGTTACCACATCCGGCAATACTCTTCTCTATAATCTAGTTGTAATTCCTGTGAGGATAAACTATGGAGCTATTATTAAGTGGAGAGAAAATACAAATGAGTGGTAGTTGGACAAGATTTTAAATAAAATGTTACATACAAACTGTTAAGAAGAGGCTTAAGTCCAGCAGTGGACTGTAAATGCTGTAGAAGATTTCAAGATGCAGAATTATTTGGGTCAGTATTATCTACTTCTGATTATCTCAAAAACTATCAATTATGATTGATATTTGATTGATAGTTTTTGAGATAATCACATTAAAAATATAACCATATAAAGCCATCGGATATTCATATATCATAACAAGATAACCATATAAAAGCCATCGGATATTCATATATCCGATGGCTTTTATATGGTTATCTTTCTAAGTAGAAAGAACATTATCGTGACACCTGAAACGACAAAACAAGAAAAAAATGTCTGCTAATCTCCAAGCTGTAGTGTCATTACCAACTGCACAAAGCCAACAATATCCTCAGTAAAAAAAGGTTGATAAAATAATCCTTCAAGCAAAAATATAAAAGCTTTTATTTCAAGTGGTTAATTTTCATTTTCTCCTTTTGTTCTGTATAACTTTCATAATTTAATAATGAACCTTGACATGATAAAGAAAATAAATCATAAAATATAAACGAATTGAAGTTGTTGAGAGGCAACTTAGATGCTGGTAAGTATTTTATGATGTTGTTGGTAAGTATGTGTTGCTGGTAAGTATTTTATGTGTTTAACTTTTGAAAACGTAAAATATTTAAAGATTTGAGTTGTAGCTTTATTAATTTCAGAACGAAGTCAAACAAAGGTAATCCCACTCTCTTAAAAGACATTAACAAAATTGAAATTCACAGTACATTTTTTGTTCGTTATTTGATGCGTTGTTTAAGGATTGCACACATGGTAGGATTAGTAATTTAGATAAACCTAAAGAAAATCATTACGCACGGTCGCACTAAAAATATCTCGCATTTAAGAAAAGATGTACCGTCGTAGGGTACCTACTTTTTAATGTACTAGAACACAAATGAACAATTACCGCCGCCCCATGTCCACTCCTATAGTGTTGCGGGTGTCCACCCGCAACGCTATAGGAGTGGCAAGTGCGTTGTCTGCTAGTGGCATTGGAAACGGCATAGACAGAGCGGCATGAGGTGAAATAAAGGGAATGGGGCCTCCGGCACTATCACTAATCGAATGAAACGCAACACCGTAGATACTGTTACTTTACGTCGATATTCTGTAAGAAGGTAGTTCTTCTCTAGTCAAGTCAGCCTAGCCATGCTGAAATTACCTACCAAGGCTCAACCGCATAGATGGCGCAAAAGTATAAATGGTTTTCTCACCAATTTCTCACACCTTTAACATAGTGTATTATAATCCAAAAAAACAGTACACATTTCAACAATTGTGTTGTTTTAGCTGTTAAGGAAAAGACGGCAGCGATAGCCGAGTGGATATACCCACAGACTGCTATGCAGAGGGTATCGGGTTCGAATCCACAGCGCTCACCTCTAACTTTTCGAAGTTAAGTGCGTATTATATCGTTAATTATCGCTTGCCCCGTGCCTCGGAGAGCACGTTAAACCGTCGGTGCCGGCTGTCATGAAGATCTTTGACAGTCGTTACGGGGAGTCGGTACCCTCAAATAAACTAATACTAGTTTAAACCATGGAATATGGCTATCCTTTTGGGTTCCAGAGGTCAGTCGACATGCGACAGTCGCTCTGTAGAAAAGTTGATATTCTGTCAAATCCGGTTAGACTAGTAAGCGGACCCCGGGCTCCAAGGCGAGATGGTTTGGATGCAACTGGGATAACGCTAGGACAATGTAAGCTAGCAACATACACAGGTAACTAAGAATTATATAAAGTTTGTCAAGTCCCCTCGATACATAATTCATAATTTATTTCCAGTGCCAAGGTTATCTTTTACAAACTAATCAGAAACAGCCACATCCAATCTTTGATTGCAGAGCCCTTAACCATTGCTTAGCGAAACACCTTTCACATTGCTACATATGTACATAAATACATAGACTCACGCCTGTATCCCAAAAGGGTAAGCAGAGCCTAAGGAACGCCATTTGCAATGATCCTGAGATATCTCTCTTGCTTCGTTCTCTGTCATCAAAACATCGGTTTTATGTATAATATAATTTTAGCTACTAGCGCAATCTTAACTTTCTTCATAAAAATGTTCAATGAAAAGTGCGTACAATACATATATACATAAATACATCGCTGATTAAGCCAAACGGCTTTACTGCTTTTAACATGTAAACATTATTTATCCATGGAGCAATAGATGAATGTATCTGTGAAATTTTGTAAAAGGGAACTCGCCGGAAGACTAAAACCTCTTTTATAGAAATAAATAAAAAAGCTTAGGCACTTTCCAAATTCGAAAACTTCTTAACGAAACCGAATTCTGTCCAATCAACCTTTTTCAAGTCAGTCGAACAAAGATATTCCAATACAAATGCACAGTAATCCCATTGAGGCTTTACAGTACTCTCAAAATGTAATTTAAATCACGAACGCATAATACAAATAAGTTTCAAATCATGAATACGCGACACTGAGGGAGTTCGGTTTGAATTTGTTAAATATTGAATGTGATATGGTTATTTGAGTTATACATTGGTAATGGGGAGTTATTGCTCTTTAGCAGTAGTGATTTTACTGTACCTTATATTATTTACAAACATAGCATGTATTGAAAGAATAGATTGATATCGAGGAGTAGATTGATATTGATATTATAGAGTTTTTTGTGCGCAAAATAATGTCAAAAACAACTTTTTGTGTGACGCATACTTTACATCTGAGTACATTTTGTAAATATTTTTTGTATGTAAGTATTTCGAATAAGACATTTTTCGAGCGCAAAGAAAATACATGAAAAATCTATTCATGACACTCATATTGAGTAGGTAACTTAATGTAGTATGTTTCAAAAAACTTTGGGTAAATATTTAATGTCAGTCCTCGGCGAAAACATTAAGTATGGCAATAAAACACCATAATCACTTACTGTCTAAATTACTTAAATTTATTCAATCTTCAAAAGTCAAAACCATATAGTATTAAAATGCACTTAAATTAAATCTTTTTGAATACCCATTTTGTACCGGCCATAAATAAAAGTTAAACAAAAACAAAATATAAAAGCAATGGTCCATATATTTAATCAGTACATCTTTTTTCTATTACACGAACGGTCCCGAAGTCATTTAATAATCCCTTTATAGGCCAACTGATATAATTCTAATAACTGAGAAATTTACACCGATTCCGTTCACTGAATTCAAATGAAACGGAAAGTGTGCTATTGTCTAAGTATAAGGGAGATTGCACATTCAATTGCCGTCGTATTGCCGGTTTGGGGTGGTAAGTTTGTTATGAAATAATATTATGATTACTGCCTTGTTTATCTTGCGATAAGTTTGCTTTGCGACCCATCGTGAAGATGCTAGGATTTTGTATGAGAAAAGCGTAATTGTTCCGTACTAGTGAATGTTAGTGTGTGATGGGTTGGATTATAAAAAATATTTCTTAGTGAGCCTTATAAAAGAAACCCACTACATGTATTTACTGGGATCTTATATAAGTATATGGCTATATGAAATTTTGTGAGGCAGGCAATTATCTTCAATAAAGTGCGGTATTACTAATAACAAATCATAATTTTAACATTTGATTTACATTATATTAGTCATATTGCTAAGTTATAAGTTTAGAATTGTTTTTAACCAAAACAACGAAGAGTTTTGTAGCGCTTAGAACAGCTAAAGCAAAAGAACGCAATCTGTTTTTTGCAGTCTTCCGTTAGATGGCATTTTTGCTTCTGCTCAAAATATAAACTCAAATTATTCACTATTCTTTTAGTGACAAGAAAGCGACATGTGACAGTTTTATGTAGAAGTTTGTTTTCCTTTATTATTTGCCTGTTATTGACACCAAAATGTAAATACCTTTCCGTTTACCATTTAAGAGCGTTTACGCCTTACGGCTTTTCATACAAATTTTCAAGTCCTTATTTTTCGAAATGAATGAACCGATTTTAATGAAACTTCATACACATGAGCAGGATACATATTTTCGAAAAACTGTTACAGCTGAATTAGGCAGATTTTAAATTTTCCATAGAAATAGATATTTCCAATTATCTTTTTTTAAATAAGATATTTCGAAAATATTTTCAATTAACTTTTTAGATCTATGTATCCTGCTTATGTGTATGAAGTTTCATTAAAATCGGTTCATTCAATTCGAAAAATAATGAAAAGCCCTAAGGCGTAACGCTCTTAACTCTAACCCAATGTAAATTCTCCCTAATAATAGGTACCAAAAATTCGCCAGAATAATATAATATTTTGTATCACGTACAAAAGCGATATATAATTTTTTGATAATCATGTAAGAAATTAGTTTAGGTTAACCTAGTGTTTATTTTTGAGTTTAACTGTCTCTGATATATCGTTAAAAAATAGGCTATTTATATGATACCCTTTGTTACAGTAAAATGTAAGTATTACTTATGTCTTGTTGTATTTGTATTATAGTTTTATTTAGATTTACATTAGCGTAGTGGAATGCAGGTCAGTAGGTAGAACAGCATAAGATAAGACAGGATAATGCGTAGTAAGCTTAGTGAATACTAAACAAGTAAAGTGATGCTCATGTCTTTGATACAATGTAAAGCAGTCTCGTCATATTTTCGTCTCTATTCCTAAGTTAATAAAGTAAAGATAGAGCGGTAATTTTTGTACTTACAGTCATTCATTAAAGCACTTGCAGACTAGAAAATATGATATTTCAATAACTAAACAATGATGACCTCTGAAGTTCGATTATCTGAGCTTTATCTCATCAGCCTATAGTTCTTATCTAGGGTACACCCTTTCTGTTCCGCCAGCCAAGCACTACGAGCCACACTCCGTGAGTCATCAGTCATCATGACCAGCGAGTCATCATGACCGAGACCATGTTTAAACGTAGTGTCGTACAACACTATACTGGTTAAGACGAAGGCTCCATTCGGTAACCTGCTTATTCTAGCGATCATAAGTTCTGCAACAGATGTACCTAAGTATATTATGTTACCTGGATCTTATGGGTTGTTAATTCCGTTGATAGCACGGGTCTGCTTAGTACTATTTTATTTTTATTTAATTTATATTCTCCATAAATGAATTCAATTATAATTATGATATTGGATTATAAAGGCATTGTATTCAATTATAATTATGATATTAATATGTTGCATTGGATACAAACCAAAACAAGAAATATTTAAAGAGAAAACGGATAGAGTTCTCTTTGAAATAACACATACAAACAATTATATTTATTAATTTACTAGCTGACCCAGCGAACTCCATATCACCTTTTTAAGAGTTTTTATTTAATTCCCTTTTTTCCAAGCCCCTTTTCCAAAAATACCATTGACTTAGCGCTTAATCTCTTATCTTTTCAGAGTCTATAAATGATGAACAAACAAACATAGATTTGTATATAATACTAGCTGACCCAGCGAACTCCATATCGCCTTTTTAAGAGTTTTTATTTAAAATTAAATTCATTCCTTAAAATATCGGAGACGACACCCATATCAACTTTAAAAAAAAATCCCGTCCGTCATCTTTGATTTCCTATCCGCCATCTTTGATTTCCTATCCACCATCTTTGATCACGAAATAGATGTTCTATTTGGATTCACCATCCCTTAAATCATCAGAGACGATACCCCTATTATTTTTTTTATTTTTTTTCATCAGCCATCTTTGATTTCCCATCCGCCATCTTGAATCACGAAATAGATGTTGTATTTGGATTCCTCATCCATTTAAACATCAGAGACGATACCCATATTGATTTTTTTTTAAATCTCCTCCGCCATCTTTGATCACGAAATAGATGGTCTTTTTGAATTCCCCATTCCTTAAAATATCGGAGACCATACCCATATACCTACTGACTTAAAAAAAAATCCCGTCCGCCATCTTTGATTTCCTATCCGCCATCTTTGATCACAAAATAGATGTTGTATTTGGATTCTCCATCCCTTTAAACATTGGAGAGGATACCCATATTCTTTTTTTTTAATTTTCCATCCCCCATCTTTGATCACAAAATAGATGGTGTTTTTGAATTCCCCATTCCTTGAAATATCGGAGACGATACCCATATGGAATTTAAAAATAAAAACCGTCCGCCATCTTTGATTTCCTATCCGCCATCGTTGATCACGAAATATATGTTGTATTTAAATTCTCCATCCCTTAAATCATCAGAGACGATACCGTTACCATCTGCCATCTTTGCTTTCCCATCCACCAGGTTGAATCACGAAACAGATGTTGTATTTGGATTCTCCATCCCTTTTAACATCGCAGACGATACCAATATTGATTTTTTAAAATTTTCCCATCAGCCATCTTTGATTTCGAAATAAATGTTGTATTTAGATTTTCCACCCCTTAAAATATCGAAGGCGGTACCCTTATTGATTTTTAAAATTTTCTCATCCGCCATCTTTAATTTCCCGTCCGCCATCTTGGATCACAAAATAAATTTCATATTATTAATCAGCGTCCCAAAAATCTCGAAAAAGATACCCATATAGATTGTATCGTTTAGCCTTTTTTTTGCCTTTGACCCAACCCTCCCCCTGCTCGTTTGACCATTTTATTATTTTTGTCTGGCCCCTAAAAGTTGTGGCGTAATTTTATACAGCCTTTCGGAATAATTTGGCTACCATAGGCAATAACAACTTTTAAAATCTGACTGCTAGTTTCTGAGATTAGCCGACATTATCTTTTAGCCTTTTGCCCGGTCCCAAAGGGTCGAAGCGTTATGTTATTCCGGAATAACTGGGCTATCGTTCGTTCACGTGAAGCATGCGTTCTTACTTCCAAGAGGTAAATTTGTGCCGTACAAACTTCTACCCTCCCTACAATCCCTCCCAGTTTAATTTTTACAACTTATGGTAGCCTATATCCGTATCCATGGTCCAATATATGTATCTCTATATTAAAATTCAACAAAATTGGTTCAGGCATTTTAGCGTGAAAACAGAACATACATACATACACAATTTCGAATTTATAATATTAAGTAGGGATTATCAATGGGGTTCTTCTGACATGAAGCCCGCTGGGCGGCACTGAGACTTTGGGTCCGGAAACCTGTAAAAACTGTCATCAAACAAAGAAGTATATCAACGCACACGCGAATTTGAACTTTATGCAGCGGTAATAAATTACAAATGGACTCTACGTTCTAGTTAAAAAAGGTTTGTATGGGAAAGAGAAAAGGGCTGTTTTTAGGGATTTTTCGGCAATTATAAGAATTTTTCTCGCCGTAAAAACCATCTTTGAACTTCAACGAACATTTAAAAAAAAGAATTGGCTAAATTGGTCCAGGCGTTGTTGAGTTATGCGCTTACCAACACCTTTTGCGATTCATTTTTATATTATAGATAACATTAAACTAAATGAGTGAATCAACACCAATATTACAAAACACGTATACAAAACTGGTTGGCAAGACTCAGTTATAAAACATTATTGTACGACCCGCTAAAATTCACTGTAACGAATAAATCGTCCCATGCCGAGATACAATCTTAACCGTTTCCCCATAAAGAGTCGACCCCATAGCGCTATTTAGTTTGTTATAGAAACGATTTAAATGGCGGACTCATTCTAAAATAAAGTCTATATATTTTATGCACATTATTTTCCAGACGTTCGAAAAATTGCACAACTATTGTGGACAATTTAAGCCAGTGTTAAGTATTATTTTGCTTGGCTGGATACCTGATTTCGAATAAAATAACTATTATTTGGCTAATACAATAGATCATAATTATTCTCAAAGGCGAAATCGATTGTGTATTCTTCGACGGCATAAACCATTTTTTATTGTATTATGCGGCAAAGGAGCAGACGGATCGCCTTATGGTAAGCATTTACCGCCCCCAAGACCACAAGCAAAACCACAGGAGTCACAAGTGCGTTGCACCTTGGTGTTGGGAAACGGTATAGGAGGAGGAGTGGAATAAGGAAGAAGGGATAGCGGATGGGCCTCCGGCATTCTCACTCACCGAACGAAACGCAACGGTTTAGGTGTTACCTACTTTACGTTGATTGTCTGTTAGAAGGTAGTACCTACTTCCCCGGCCGAGCCGGCCCATTCATGCTGAAATCAGCAAGGCTCTACTATTTGTAAGCTAAACATGCATGAACTAACTCGTTCAAAGTAGTAATCTCTCTCACAAAACATCACGTATTTAATTTGTATTTCTGCATTCGTTTTGGTGAGTAACAGAGGTTTATTCACCTTTTTCATTCTTTTTAAAGCCCCTCATCATCCACCACCCAACTGTATCAACTGCTGAACATAGGCATCTCTTCAGTGTGACCAGATTATGTAAATTTTACAAAAAAACCGACGCTCCTTAATAAAATACTGAAATATACCAACTTGCACAGGGAAAATATACCAATAAAAATACTGATTTTCAAAACATATTTTTATTTATAAGTCATCATCATCATCGCAATAAATATTAGAATTATATTTTAACATTCTGTTTGATGGGTTAAAATTCACACAGCCTCCTTCATCGTTTATAGTCCTTCCTTGTTTGGTTTTTAAAATTGCAGATACATTTTTGTTTATGAATCTGTTTCTTGGTTCCGTTTTTATTAATTTACTAAAAAGAGATTTACTGAAACTAGATATATTCTTGTATTTTATTGTACCACCACTGTTAGAAATTTTCCCAACTTCCAACCAAAATTGTTCCCAAGAAAGGGGTGAGCCAGTACTCAAGGATTGTAATAAATTACTTACTTCGGGATCAAGTTTGAGTGTTCTATATTCTTCGTCAATTATCTGCATTTGTTCTGGCTGTACTTCATATGGGAAAGTTTCCATAACATTTCTTAAACTACTAAATTCTTTACTCACGGCAGTGTGTGGGTCAAGAAATTTCAGTTCTCGGAAAATTTGATCTTTAAAAGGCAAACGTGATTTCAATTGCGTGCTCAATTCGATTAAAAAAGATTGGCACTTTCTAAAGAAATCAGCAATTTATTCTTTCATGTTTATGTTTCCCCTATGTTTAATTAATTCTTGACCCACTTGAATGCCTAAGTGCATATTATTCAATGGCAAATAATTCACACTACACAGTAATACTACTGCGTTTTGATTGGTTTTGATGTAAATCTGACATATGTCATTTAATAATTCAAACGTACCTACATCATTAATTCTTAACTAACAATTAAAACACCGATATCTTCTTTTTCCAGGTTTCCCGAGTGAAAATAGAATCATTTATAGAGTCTGTTACTTACGTCGATTTTTTGATATATTTTTTATTATTGTACGTTTCAATTTAAATTCAGACATTTTGATGTATGGAGATCTGCCATTGTCCTTTCCCGCGATCTTATGGTAATCTAGTCCAGGTTTGGCCCGCCATTGCAATGACGTCGTCGGCCTACCTTGCAGGGACGGCCGAAACTTCTTTTTCCTAATCGTGGCCCCCATTCTGTTACGGCCCTACTCCATCATCTATCGTCACCCCGTCTAGCTAAATGTCCTGCCTAAACCCATTTGATGTTATTATTTTAGTTAGTTGCCGTATAATAACAGTTCAATCAGGCTGATGACCATGTTAACTGTTCAATATGTAAGATCAGGCCTACACTTCAAAATGTACTATTTTATTCCATATTTTATAATATGCGATGGTTCTGGGATACATTTTCTAAAACCCTAGATGGAGTCTGTTCTATACGTCTAAAACCTATGTAAAATTTAAATTCCCGTAAAGTAGTTAAGCTGAACACTGTGTAAATGTCCCATCCCGACACTTTTATGCTTAATTGACATAAGATTCTCTAAAGCATATCCCGCATCACTAATCACATGCCAAATAATTACACTGGCAACCCAGATTAAGCGCAGAAATAATAAAGTCAAGTGTTAAATCTATTCTGACACCAAAGAGTTCTGCAAAGAGAATACAGATAAGCACGCTTTATGAAACATGCGTTCTACATTTGAATTTCAAAGTGGAACGTCAACGTTCGTTGTACAAACGGAAGTTCAAGCGAACTCTTTATTTTTAGGATGCATTTACACCGAAGTGTAAGGTTAAATTGCATACAAGTTACAAATTCTACCCCGCTAGTTTTAGATACATTTAAGATGCGTATTCTGTGAATAGTATGTTTTAGAGTGTTTTTTTTTATTGTTAGTCTTGCAAACATGCGGTATGTATTTATATATGTGTGGTCACGCCTTGTTGTCAAAATATCTTGGGCAACTTTAATGATGTAAATAAGGGTTATAAGGTTAGTTTGTAAAGAGTGGAGTGTACGTACTTTTTGCTATGGGCAATTTCTGCCAGGCAATTTTTGGAGTGAGAATCCTATTATTTTATGTTTACCGTCGCCTATGTTTTCAAGTGAGTTGCTGTTCTTTAAGTGTGATGTTTGCATCAATGACAGTTAAATAAAAGTATGGGTCTAGAATTATATAAATAAACAGGACTAAATATATACAAAGGAATCCGACAAATAAAAGTATGAACGAGTATTATGCAAACATTCAATTGGCATTTAATAACTGATACTGTATATCAGTTATTAAATAATTTCAATCGAAAACAGAGAACTAAAATTATATGAACGTAAATGAAAATTTATTAGACCGTAGAACATATTATTGTTGTGACCGAATTTATATTTATAACTTATATTAGGACTAATTCGTATAATTTATTTTGTTTTGGAAAGAAATTTCTTACCGTGCCCGACATTATCGAAGAGAAAACTAGTAGAATGGTTTCGGAAGGAATTAATTTAATTGGATATCTTATTAAAACATAATTGTATTTTTTTACAAATTATATGAATGTTCTGTTTTTGGCATTTACTGACGCAAAAACGGATAAGTTGATTTCGATAAAAAAGTCCTACACGGATAGTTTATTGCATTAAAAAATATATTATGTGAATCCATCACATAATATTATATTTTTTATCAACATAGTATCCGAGCGTCATTTAATAAAATACAAAAATCTCAATACACTTATTTATAGTTTTTATATTCTCTTCTTAAAGTATGCTCAAAAGAATACATCTGGTCATCTCCAGAGATTTCCAGTAATAAATTTCTTCTATCAAGTAGGTCCTTGCGTTTCTTTTTAACACGCTTTTATTAGGTCGTCGTGTATGTAACTTTGTAATGGAATCTAAGGTAACTAATTTAACCATCTTCAAAAGGTCGTAGCGTAATGAAAATTGACAGCTGTATGTAGTTCTGATGATTATTTAATAATATGGTACTGCCAAACTGATCTGATGATGGAGCCGGAAGGTATGACCTGGATCTTCATGATTGAAAAACGTATCATAGCTGTTTTGGATTTCTTATAAAAGTCTTGTAATGAACTTTGACTACAATTAGGTTTCAAGGTCTGATGATGAAGCCGGAAGGTAGGCTCTGGCATTCCATGATGGAAAATCGTATCATAGTCGTGTTTGCACTTGTGAGAAAGGCCACGTAATTAACTTTGAGTACAATTAGGTTTCAAGGTCTGATGATGAAGCCGGAAGATAGGCTCTGACATTCCATGATGGAATATCGTATTATAGTCGTGTGTAAACTTGTGAGAAAGGCCACGTAATGAACTTTAACTACAATTAGGTTTCAAGGTCTGATGATGAAGCTGGAAGATAGGCACTGGCATTCCATGATGGAATATCATATCATAATCGTGTTTGCACTTGTGAGAAAGACCACGTAATGAACTTTGACTACAATTAGGTTTCAAGGTCTGATGATAAAATAAAATATCATTCGCGCAAATATGCTTTCTATGACAAGTTGGATGACTAATATTCTGAATATGAATATTGTGACGGCCGGTGTCATGCCAAGCTGTCATCACTACCGTTGTCAAGGACTACTGACGTCTACACGACAAACTAGCCGGTCGTTAAACACAATAATTAGCAGGATGATGAAGCTGGAAGATAGGCACTGGTATTTCATGATGGAATATCGTATCATAGTCGTGTTTACACTTGTGAGAAAGGCCACGTAATGAACTTTGACTACAATTTGGTTTCAAGGTCTGATGATAAAATAAAATATCATTCGCGCAAATATGCTTTCTATGACAAGTTGGACGAATAATATTCTGAATATGAATATTGTGACGGCCGGTGTCATGCCAAGCTGTCATCACTACCGTTGTCAAGGTCTACTGACGTCTACACGACAAACTAGCCGGTCGTCAATCACAATAATTAGCAAAGGGGTTTAAAAATTGTTACGGACGGGGTAACGGGATTGAAAGGAAACATCGAGTAGCACTGATGACACTTTATTCGACTTCACACACACGACGCGTCGTTCAATTTCGACGCGGACAGCACCAGCACTAGCGTCTTTTGCACTGCACTTCACTGCACTACACTGCACTTCACTGCACTATACTTTCACTTCACTTTATTCACTACTACTTCTTTCGTCCTTTTACTTTGTCCTTTTCTTCTTCACTTTACCACTTCTCAACTTAAACTGGCGCTCAGCGCGTCTACACCGCCTTATATACCCCTAGGAATGTTCTAGATCCACTAATTTCGATTGTCATTTCATAATTCAATTGTTTTTTATTTTCTAATCTTTGTTCGAAATATTTAAATTTGTTTTTCCATCTCCTGTCTCTTTTTAACCTTTCCACTCCTTCCTGAAGTTTCTAGAATTTTCTAATTTTTATTCGAAATATTTAAATAATCTTTTTTTTTAAATATTTGGCAAATATTCATAAACATTTTCCAAATTTCATAAAAAACATAATCCACATTAACTTTTATGACTGGGATTTGAACCCACGCCATCAGAACGTGAACGGGATGTGTTATCCGCACGGCCATTGCCTAGTTGTCAATGACTGGTGAATTTGGCGAACACTTGACAAAGTGTATACGTCATCGAACTAAACTCATTTCCAAATAATAAAATAGTCTTCAAACCTCTTTGCTAGTTATTGTGTTCGGCGAACGGCTCGTTTGTCGTGTAGACGTCAGTAGTACTTGGCAACGGTAGTGATGACAGCTTGACATGACACCGGCCGTCACACTACCCCCTCTCTAAGACATGCTCGTCCCGAGCATTGTTGGATCCATGATATACCGCTATCCTATCCACATGAATAATCTTCAGTGGACTTCTAGGTGTCTCCGAATTCTGTAGGTTACGTCGTTAATTTTCTTTATCACTGTATATGGTCTTTCCCAGCTTGGCTGTAATTTGGGAGATTTTCCCTTACATCGGACCGGATTATGAAGCTACACCAAAGTTCCCTCTTCGAATTCTCTTGCATTTGCACGTCTGTCATATCGAGTCTTCATTCTTACTCCCGCTTGTAAATTCACTTGTCTAACGTGTTCATGAATTTCTTCGAGCTTTCTTCTTATTTCACATGCATAATCGATAACACAGCTAGGCGACCCCGGAGGACATCCAGCAAGAAGGTCTACTGGAAGTCGTAGCTCCCTTCCTAAATTTGTTCGCGCCGGGGTTGTTGCCGTACTTTCATGTACTGCGGCTCTGTAAGCCAGAAGAAATAGTGGGATATATTCGTCCCAGTTTCTCTGATGGCTATCGACCACTTTAGCAGGATGGCGCTCCAATGTTTGCTCCAATCTCTCCACCATTCCATCCGATTGAGGGTGATACGGAGTTGTTCTAGTTTTGTGGATCCCCATCATCTTGCAGATTTCTTGAAAGAGTTGCGATTCAAAGTTTCTCCCTTGGTCGCTGTGGATTTCTAACGGTAAACCAAATCGGCAAAATACTTCATTTACTGATTTTGTCGCAACTGTAATTGCTTCCTGATTGGGGACTGCAAAAGCTTCTGGCCATCTCGTGAAATAATCCATCACCACCAGAATGTAGGGATTACACTTTCTGTCAAAGGAAATAGTCCAGCTACATCCACAGCAATCCGTTCCCAAGGAGCTCCTACAGTGTATAGTTTTAGTGCTCCACGGCTCCGAGTTTGCGATCCTTTAACTGAAGAATATTTAACGCATTTCCTGCACCAGTCTTCAACGTCTTCTCTACAGTGCAGCCAATAAAAACGTTGACGAATCTTCAGTAAGGTTTTTCTCACTCCAAGATGTCCGCCAGATGGGCCGTCATGACAAACTCGCAAAACTTCAGGAATCATTGATTTTGGCACTATTGTTTGAAGATAACTGTCTCTTCCAGAAGCACTTTCCCATTTTCGGCAAAGTAGTCCATCTTGTATTATTAGGCTGTTCCATTGCGCCCAATAACTTTTCAGCACGGTACTTCATTCAGTATCAGCTACTTCACTCCATTCTGGCCGAAGAGAGTTATTCTTTAGCCACTCCATTATCGGTTTCAAATCTTTATCTTTTTCCTGCGATTTAATAATGAACTCCTTGTTCCATCGCCCGTCGATAGTATCAGTTATAATAACCTTGACGGCAGCTTCTTCTTTTCCTTCTTGTCGCACGCAATGCTCGCAACTCTTATCACAGGGACGTCTTGATAAGGCATCAGCATTACCGTGAGATTTTTCGCCACGATGCTCAACTTCTAAATCGTACTCTTGAAGTTGTACAATCCATCGAGCTACCTGACCCTCACAATTTTTAAACTGTAAAATCCACTTAAGCGCTGCGTGGTCCGTCCGGAGCCGGAATTTTCTTCCGATCAAGTACTTTTTAAAATGTTGGAGAGTTTTCACTACCGCTAAAAGCTCCTTTCGTATGGTACAGTAGTTCCTTTCAGGCTTAGACAGCGATTTGCTAAAGTAGGCAATAACAACTTCCTGAGCTCCTTGTCTCTGGGAAAGAGTTCCACCAATACCCACATTACTTGCGTCTGTGTCAACAATGAATTCCCCATTGACGTTGGGATATGCAAGAATTGGCGCTTCGCATATTCAGATTCTACAAAAATTCAATGTAGTTACTAAGTTTTTAAAATGTATAGAATCAAGACGTAGAAAAGTGTGGCCCGGAGTTTCTTGCCTGATTCTTCTCACGAGGCTCTACTTTCTGAACAGGCATTTTTTTCAATGCTCAACTATGTTAATATGCATTTAAAGTTACTTTTTTATTTTTTTTATTTGTATGACTTTCTGACGTGTCCAAAAAATTAAAACATTTTTATGGAAATAAACATATTTGAGTTTGAGTTTGAGTTTGCATAAACGCGTCTTCAACTCTTCGAAAGCAGTTTGACATTTTTCATCTCAATTAAATGGTCGTTTTTGCTCCGTCAGCTCATGTACGGGTTTTGCGATGCTCGAAAATTTCTTCACAAAACGTCTGTAATAAGAGCAAAGCCCCATAAATGAGCGCACCTGCGTCTTGTCCTTAGGCATGGGCCAATCTTTAACCGCCGAAATCTTGGCAGGGTCCTTCTCGATGCTTTTTTCAGAGACGACATGACCCAAGTAGTTAACTCGTCGCTTGAAAAATGAACATTTTTTAAGACTGAGCTTCAGATTTGCATTTCTCAATCTATTGAGTACAATTTCTAGCTTCGTGAGATGATCATCGAAGTCTCGGCCCAATATAAAAGCCCGGCAAGGATGTGTTCCATTAACCTTTCGAAAGTAGCTGGTGCGTTGCACAATCCGAAAGGCATAACATTGAAATGCCAAAGCCCTCTGCCCATTGAAAAAGCTGTCTTCTCCTTGTCTTTTGGGTCCATTTCCACTTGCCAGTAACCACTTTTTAGATCTATTGTTGTGAACCACTTCATTCCGCATAACGTGTCTAACGTGTCGTCTATTCTAGGCAAAGGATAACTGTCTTTCTTGGTTACATCATTCAATCTTCGGTAGTCAATACAGAATCTAGTCGATCCATCCCTTTTCTTTACCAATACCACCGGCGAGCACCACGGGCTAGTCGATGGCTCAATAACCCCGTTTTTCCTCATATCTTCAATCATATCCTCTACCCCCTTCTCTCTTGCAAAAGGTACACGTCGCGGGCGTTGACGGATTGGTTGCTCATTCCCTGTATCGATGGTGTGTTTTACTACTCCTGTCTTTCCGATGTCACCGTCGTCCTTTGAGAAAATGTGGACGTATTGTGTCAGCAATTTTTTTGCTTTCTCTGATTCGATTTCTGTTAGATCGTCTTTGCAACCTCTCAAAACACTATCCACGTTAACGTTAGGCTCAGCCAGACTCTTGGTTTCCTGACAGTTTCGTAACCAAGCGACTTCCAGGGACTCTCCTATCTCAGAACCCTTCTTCAAAACTTTTTCTTCATCACTTAAATTTAGAACAGGTATAACTGCCATTTGTGAAGAAACAACAACTACACACGCCGGCAACCATGGATCGTGATCTCTATTGTCTTCTATCATTATGCAACGTCGCTGACTCGAAGTGGCAGGTAATGTGACTGGAACAAAGGTCTGTGACCTAGGTGCCAGATTGTTCGCCTTGAAGCACAAAACCTTTCCCGTGCCTCCACCTTTCATTGGAATCTCCACGTCTCCACACTTTAGGATACCACACTTAATATCCAATCTACATTGGTGTTCTCTGAAGAAGTCTAGGCCAACAATGCAGTCGTCGACGATGTCTGCAATCAGTGCTTTTTGCCAATAGTGTGACGGCCGGTGTCATGCCAAGCTGTCATCACTACCGATGTCAAGGACTACTGATGTCTACACGACAATCTAGCCGGTAGTCAAACACAATAATTAGATAGATAGATAGATATACTCTTTATTGTACACCAAATAATATTGATAAGTACACATTTTTTAATTGGCTTATACTACAGCATGTACAAATGGCGGCCTTATCGCTAAAAGCGATCTCTTCCAGGCAACCTTTGGATGGACAGAAATGGTGTGCAAGCAATCAAGTGTGGCGATGGCGTAGTTAATTAATTAAATAATATCAATTAATATACTGATCGGCGATAGAGACACCGATAGCTGAAATGAATGGTAACGATAGCAATGATGAAAGCGTTATTGGCGTGGATGAGATCGTGAAGGCACTGTGAAGTATGAAATTAGGTATGGCTGCAGGATATGATAGGATTACAGTCGAAATGCTGAAGGCTGGACAGGGCATCATAGTTGGTCAGTTGCAGCGGTTATATAACTTGTGCTGGAGCACCGGCCGAGTACCTAATGACTGGGCCACTGCTGTAGTTGTGCCTCTTTATAAAGGAAAAGGCTCGCAATAAGATTGCAAAAACTATAGAGGCATTAGCCTTCTCAGCATTGTTGGCAAATTGTATGCAAATGTACTTATTGAAAGAGTTATGGAAGTAACCGACAAGAAAATATGGGATGTACAAGCGGGATTCCGAAAGGGTATGGGATGCACGGATCAGGTTTTTTCCTTGCGAAGCATAGCCGAAAAGTTTTTGGCCAAAGGTCAAAAGTTCTATTGCGCATTCGTGGATTTGGAAAAGGCTTACGATAAAGTGGTGAGGAATGAAATGTGGTCGGTGCTGTAAATGAATAAGGTGGACAGCAGCCTCATTTGAGCTCTAAAATCCCTTTATGAGGATTCTAGAGCTTGTGTGAGGATAATCGGGGCATACACTGACTGGTTTACCATCGAGAAAGGTGTTAGACAGGGATGTGTAGCGTCGCCGTGGCTGTTTAACCTCTTCATGGACAGTTGTTTGCAAGATTTAAAACATAGTGACTGCGGATTAAGGATGAATGGGTTACTCGTCAAATGCCTCCTTTATGCTGATGATCAGGTAATACTTGCATCTTCAGCGGAGGAGTTGCAGGAGATGCTAGCAATCATGCATGGTGCGTTAGAGAGGAAAGGAATGAAAGTGAATGTAAGAAAAACGAAAGTTATGGTTTTTGAAAAGGAGGAATGCGTTACGGCTTGTAATGTTTTGATCGATGGACAGCGAGTGAAACAAGTGAATGAGTTTGTTTACTTAGGTACGTTGTTTATAAGAGATGGTAAGAATGAAGAAGATATTGAAAGGAGATTTAATGCAGGTAATAGTGTGAATGGAGCTCTGAAAGCGTTTATGAACAGTCAAAATGTGTCCAAAAAGGCACGTTTGGCTGTACATAGAGGTGTGTTAGTGCCTACCCTTATATATGGTAGTGAAAGTTGGGTATGGCAGAAGAGATTTGAAAGTAAAATAAATGCTGTAGAAATGAGAGCACTGAGAAGTATGTGTGGTGTGTCTTTGACCGACAGAGTAAAGAATTGTGTGATACGAGAGTGGTGTGGGGTAAAAGAAGATGTAGTGACAAGCATTGAGAAAGGCATGTTAAGATGGTTTGGGCACATGGAGAGGATGGATGACGATAGACTGACAAAGAAGATATATAAGGCAAGTGTGAATGCAACAGGACTAAGGGGAAGACCTAGGCGGACGTTCTCTGACCAGATTGGAGACATCCTGAAAAAAGGACAAGTCAGAAGTACCCTTAACAGAAGAGCATGCACGAGAAACTTGATGGGAGTGAGTGAAGCAAGTGAGGTATGTCAGGATAGTTGCAAATGGCGTTCCGTAGTCTCTGCCTACCCCTCCGGGAAACAGGCGTGAGTCTATGTATGTATGTATGTATACATACTGAATAAACATAAATGTATAAATATTATATATCATACATATTCTACATAAAGACCATACACATATGTACATACATTATTATATATAAACATATACCTATAAACTATACGAGATAGAATGTCATATATTTCATAATATCTTATACTAATAACTATGCTTAAATACAGATACAGTGAATACTACTCATAAAGTAAGACATTATTTATTAAAAATGTTCAAGGATTTTGCTTTCCGAATCTCTAGTGGTAATGCATTCCACAGTCGCGCGGCCTGTACAGTAAATGATTTGCTAAAGATATTTGTGGAATGCGTTGGTATCTCCAGCGTCAAATTTTCAGACGACCTCAAGGACCTCACATGTGCGTCATTAAGGAACTTAAAACGTTCTTTGAGATAAAAAGGAGTACTGGGATTAAACAAGATATTATACAATAATGTAAGAATGTGAGTATTCCGGCGAAGACGAATCGGGAGCCACTTGAGTCTGTTGCGAAATTCTGAAACACGATCATATTTGCGCAGTCCAAATATGAAACGTATGCAAAAGTTTTGAAGACGCTCAAGTTTGTCTAACTGCTCCTCAGAGATGTCAAGATAGCTGACATCACCGTAGTCAATTACGGGCAGAAGCAAAGATTGTGCAAGTGCAATTTTAGTGGCAGTTGGTAGGAAATTGCGTAACCTACGCAATGAGCCCGCCGAAGCAAATAGTCTGCGACTTGTTTCTTGCAGTTGAAAACTCCAAGATATGGTTTCGTCAAAGTAGATCCCAAGATTTTTTACAGTATTACTGAACGGGATATTTTTGCCATCAAACTTGATTTGTGGTAAATCGGACCAGCAAATTTTAGACACCATGCGGGGACTGCCGACAATAATTAGTTGTGTTTTGTCAGGATTTACTATGAGTCCATGCTGTTTACTCCACTCGCAAATCCGCGCCAAGTCTGTGTTGATAGTAGTACAGGCTTCGGGCAAGTTATTTAAGGGTGCTTGTGTATAGATCTGTAAATCATCTGCGTAAAGGTGGTAGGATGAAAGTAAATGTTTTGAGATAGAATTAATAAACATCGCGAAGAGTAAAGGAGATAGCACGCCACCCTGTGGTACACCGGCATTCGTGTTAGACCAAGTGGAATAAGTGTCTTCGATGCGTTTACGTTGCCGGCGACCAAACAGGTAACTATGAAACCAGTCAACCGCCGTTGGAGATATGTTAAGAGAGCGTAGAATGCCAAGTAGGATGTGAAAATCTACCGTGTTGAAAGTATTGCTGAAGTCAAGTAAGGACAAAACGGTAAGATTCCCACTATCCATACCTTGCCTGATGTCATCTGACACGCGGATCAATGCTGTAACGGTACTGTGGCCAGGGCGGAAGCCAGACTGATAGGGATTTAGGAGTGCATTTTTACACAGGAAGGAACTGAGTTGTGTGTGAATGAGACGTTCTAGGACTTTTGACAGGAAAGGTAGTATGGATATTGGTCGATAATCTGAGAAGGAATAGGGTTTAGGTTTCTTGGGTAAAGGAATTATAAGTGCATCTTTCCACGCTGTTGGAAAGATGCCACGGACAACGGAGTGATTAAGGATGTGACATAGGATAGGAAGAATTTCGTCTAGGATGGGGAGGATAATTTTACGGCTGAGACTATCGTTACCGACTGCATTAGACGTCATTGCTAATATACTCTTCTTAAATAACAAGCGGCAAATTGCGAGATGGCAAAGGAGAATAATCTGGGGTTGGCAAGGATGAAAGAAGTTGTAAAATGTTTCTTTTCGTATTTCCATCTAATTTGGACGAAGTAGTAAAATGTAAATTGAGAGAATCAAGGTGGACGTTATTCGGAACGGATTGCTGCTGTGACTTACCAATGTTTTGAGAAATTTCCAGACTTTAGCTGGATCACCATTTTCAACGGATTCATGAATATGTTGGCGTTGTGCTTTCCTACACACCTTGTTGCAGTGATTTCTTAGAGCAACGTATCTTTCTTGGTTCAAAAGAGTAGGCCTATGCTTCAATTTAGTCTTCACAGCAGATTTTTTGGCCATGATCTTTTTGACATCATCTGTAAGCCAAGGTGCTGGTAAATGCTTAATTTTGATAGCGCGGATTGGCGGATGCTTGTCATATAGCTGAATTAGATTCGTTGTTAGAATATGGACTTTCATGTCTACACAATCTGAGGAATATAGAGTGTCCCAAACTATTTTACTGGCATCCTCACGCAACTTAGCATGATCCATGCCACTAAAATTGCGCTGCAAGATAATCTTAGGCTTCGCTTTGGGTGGACGTATTTTGTATGAAACAAAGATGAGGTCATGGTAAGAGAATGCATCAGCTGTGCACTGACCATGCTTAGAAACAGAGTTAACAGAAGATACAAGAATAAGGTCAAGAAGAGAAGAAGCGGAATTAGGGAAGTGATGAGTTGCATTTAAGTTTAGAATTGATAAATTGCAGGACTCAGTGACACGCCGAAAAGAGGTGGCACGAGAATCCTGTTTGAGAAGGCATGTATTAAAGTCGCCCATAATAATAGTGTGGTCGTAAGAGGGAGTCAAATTTTCCAAAATTTGCTCGAAGGATGAAAAAAAGTTAACAGTAAAGTAAAACAAGGGGAATAGTAAACGCCTAATAGTCGTGTGGTGCAGTTCCATCTCTAGAAAAAGATGCTCGCCAGCGTTCGCCGGTGGCGGCTGCGTTGACATAGATACTATATGAAAAGGAATGTGAGAACGTAAGTATATGGCAACACCGCCTCCACCACCGATCGCGCGATCATTCCTAATAAGGTGGAAACCAGGCAGAGAATATAAGGTGGATGGAAGACATGGTTTTAACCATGACTCCGACACGAGGATGGCATGTATGTTTTGCAAAGAGGTTTGAAGACTATTTTATTATTTGGAAATGAGTTTTTAGTTCGACGACGTATACACTCTGTCAAGTGTTCGACAAATTCACCAGTCATTGACAACGGTAGTGATGACAGCTTGGCATCACACCGGCCGTCACAATATGATAGAGGGCGATAAAATGTATAGTATGATTAGGTCACTATCTCCATCAGATTACTTTACGCGTTACTTGCTGGTTCGTAATTTTGATATAATCAAAAACAAATGTGACATGTTTGGTAAATCGTTTTCATTGAACTATGATCTGGAATCTGCACTGTTCGGAAGCTTAAATTATAGAGATAACCAATTAAACATTGGACTAACACTCAAGCAAGCCCTAAAGGAGTTATTTGACAATCATAAGACAGGTGTGTTAAGGCCCAAGACAGAGAGAGTTTCTCGACTTGAAGATGCGATTATTGAAAGAATATAAAGTTTCTTCGTCTAAACATACACACTTCTCGATCCTTCACTTTGCCGACAATTGTCTCACAAGGAATATTGATTGTGTCCGTGTTAACAGAATTTCAAAGCAATAATCGTATTCGAGATTTTGTGCCAGTTGCTACCATGAGTGCAGTGATTTTTGTGTCATTTTTGAGAACAAATACTCTCTAGTAAGCACCAAACTCGAATGACAAATCTCGCACTGAAAACGGTTCAAACCGGTTTGTACGATACTCGTATTTACTTGAGAAAATTTCATACGAGATCGTGTTTAATTGTTTCTACAAGTCGAGCTTCTGGTAAGTCAGAATCTTCTTACTGTAATTTCGCTGTGTAAACAGACGCAGGCAATTATCGCCTAGCGATAAGTCATATGCGAATATCGTATGATATAATCGTAGGCGAGAATTTAGTTCTTGCCTGAATGTAAACATTTAGATACGATAATGTTTTGACGATTATTGCTTGTGATAGTAGTTTACGATTTCTCGTACGAAACGTGCGAGAAACTCTCTCGGTCTAAATGGCGCTTTAATAGCGGAAGGCAAATCACTAGGAGTCATGCTGTACGACAGAAAAAACTATTTTACGGATTCTCATTCATGTGGACCAAAAGGAGCGCAAGCGAAGACTGCAGGCAAAGCTTGTGTCATTCAATGTGACAATATAGATGAGTTTGTAAGAATAATTAAGCGAGCGACAGGTAATTATCGCCTAGTGGGAAAGAAGTACCCAGTTTACACTGGAATTCATCGATGTCTACCCATCTACTTTGTCTGTTCAAGTTAATGCAGCGCAAAACGGTTGGATATCCGAGTAAATTAAAAATTTTCAAACGGGCTAAAATCATGTTGCGATCCAATATAGACGTGGAGAAGGGGCTAGTAAATGGGAGCACCGGATTCATCTCGGACATGGTCTAGCCGCACTTTAGACGTGACCAAATGTATGAAACCGACATAGCGTCCATCAAAGTTAATTTTAGAAACGACGGTGAGCACCTAATTCAGCCTATAGGCATCCAGTTCCCGGTCAAGTAAAGCTAGGGTACGGTGGAAAGGCGCATGCTCCCAGTGATTTTAAGTTGGGCATCTACCGTGAACAAGATGCAACGCTGTACGGTAGACCACGCAGTGGTGTACTTACGGTCCCGTACTTTTGCGGCTGGACAGGCGTTTGTGGTCCTTAGTAGAGTAAAATCGCTTAGTGGTCTCCAGGTTGAAGAGCTAGATTGTTCTAAGGTGACATATAAAACACCATGCAATACAGACGCACTGACGGAGATGGAGAGGATGCGGGTTCATTCGCCTACTTTGTATGTGAAAAATATTTCATTATCAAAGACTTAAAAGTATAAAATAAATTAATAGTTTAAAAAACACTAGAAAAACACGCTTTTATAAATGCACATAAAAAACAAAAAATAAATTATGGATCGTTCAAGTTGTCTCTATTTCTGGGCTAAACTATGTGTTTTAATTAAAATATTTGATTGTAAAAGCGTGGGGCGCTGGAACAGAACACACTTTAACTAATACTAACTTCCTGGCGGAAGCAGAAGTCGCACAAGAGCATACCATTTATGCCACCAAATTTATTGTGCAATTTCTATTTAAGTGGAAGCAATGTGTGTAAACTATTTCGCATTAAACTGTAATAAAGTATTACTTTTTAATCATATTATGTTGTAGTTTTGACTCTTAGTTTCAATAAAATTGAAGCGTTAATTTTGATCGTTACTGCTACTTTAATGTGCTTGCATAGTACCAATTTACGTGGTTTAATCTTTTATGATATTTATCTGTTGATTCTCTTTCACCGATACAATCGTGCATAAAACCTTGATCTTAGGTGAATAACTAAACATATTGGAATTAAACTCCTAAAAATAACTAAGTGTAAGTGTCTATAAATAAGTACATAGTATGATTACGAGTGTGATATAATATATTTGTTGCGCATCTAGTATTCAATACTAATCACGTGTGTGTTTGTACTTGTCTCTCTCCTGTCTTTCCCTCATGACAGAGGATCGTGGTCATCACTGGATGGCTTACACTTGGAGTGGATGATTTGCCTCCATCGAGTCCTGTCCATTGCTTCCTTTACAACTGAGTAAAACTTGGAGGAATATGTGTCTTTTACTTGATCGGTCCATCTGGTTGGGGAACGGCCACGAGCTCGCTTACCTTCTGTGTTCCCAACTATGATCAGTTTTTCGAGACTCTCATTTCCTCTTCTCACTATGTGGCCGAAATACGAAAGAATTCGCTGGTGGCATATTGTGGACAGGCGGGTTTTGATCTTAAGCTGCGCGAGAATCGATATATTGGTGCGCTGGGCAGTCCATGGTATCCTCATCATGCGCCTCCAGCACCACATTTCTGAAGCATCAATCCTCTGCCTCTCTCGAGCTCGTATCGTCCACGTTTCAACTCCATATAGAAAAATGGGGAATATTAGGGCTCGTACCAAACGGATCTTAGTATTAATAGAAATTCCCCTCTTCTTCCATGTGTTGTTTAGGCGGGTCATAGCATCCTTGGTCATACCAATGCGTTTCTTTATTTCGGGTACACAACTCCCATCACTGTTGACTTGAGCACCTAGATAAATATAGTGACCTACTGTGTCCACGCCTGGTATGATGTTCGTCAGGTTATTTAAGTGACCAGCGCGATCAACCATCATGAGCTTTGTCTTGGTTTTGTTCACTGCGAGGCCCATTTTGTTACTTTCGGTCTCTAGTCTCCGAAACAGTTCTCGCATGTCTTCCACAGAGGTAGCGAGGAGTACAGTGTCGTCGGCATATCTCAGATTCGATATTCTTTTGCCACCGATCGGGAACCCTTCCTCCCAGTCTTCAAGGGTCCTGCGGATGATGTGTTCTCCGTATATATTGAACAGAGCTGGGGACAGTATACAGCCCTGTCGCACTCCTTTGTTTATTTCGAACACATTAGAACAGTCGGTGCCGATTTTGACATAAGAGCGATTATCGCTGTGAAGAACTCGAACGAGATTTAGCAGGTGTTTTGGAACCCCCATCTCGTCCAGTACAATCCATAGCTTGTCCCATTGCACACAATCAAAAGCCTTGGTGTAGTCAATAAAGCACAAGATAACCGGGCTGTTGAACTCCCTGCTTTTCTCGATGACTTGCCTCACATTGAGTATCTGCTCCCTTGTACCCTTACCCTTTACGAAACCTGCCTGTGTTTGTACTTGTAAGATCATTTTATTTATCAACAATGTGATGAAACAGTAGCAATTTTTATATTCAACCAGCCAATAAAGCACGTAGACTAAAACATATTGTAAGTGATTCATTACAAGTGCACAAGCGAACAACTATGACGTCCTGTGCACGGTCGGTATATAAAGCTAGAGTACTGAGCATTCCTTTGAATGCAAACTCTGCAATAACTAAAATTTGCCTTTGGTTCTGCCTGCGAGTCAGTCACTTAACGAGACATGTTTTATCCAGATACAAAATAGCCTAATACATGGTTATTTAGCGGGTCTTACTCGCGACGTGTCACGCCGCTGACTTGCTTTAGCCGAAACGTTGGACAATACCGAGGTATTTTTGCCTTAATATTTTTTTTTATGGTAATAGGCGGCAAACGAGCAGACGGATTGCCTGATGGTAAGCAATTACCGCCACCCATGGACACAAGCAACACCACAGGAGTCACAAATGCGTTGCCGCCCCTTGGGGTTGGGAAAAGGGATAGGATGAGGAGTGGGATCAGCGAGTAGGGATAGGGGATAGGGCCTCCGGCACTCTCACTCACCGAACGAAACGCAACAGCTTAGGTACTGTTACTTTTCGTCGATTTTCTGTGAGAGGGTAGTACTTCCCCGGTCGAGCCGGCCCATTCATGCTGAAATCAGCAAGGCTCTACTACCTTTAAAGTTTAAATTAGTATTTATCGCGAGTAAGACCCGCTAAATAACCGTGTATAATGTATATTAACCGCGAAAGTTTAAAATCGTTTACAAAATAGCCTATCAAATAAACATTCTCTATTCTCCTAGCTATCCACACACACAAAAATCGTAGCATAATATTAGTATCACTTCAATGCGACGTGAAATAAGGATAAAGAAACTAACACACTTTTTTATTTATAGTCTCACGCCTGTATCCCCGAAGGGGTAGGCAGAGGTGTAAATATTACACCCACATTTCGCCCTGAATTTTTAGGTCCCACGTAATAGCCGTGTGGTTGACAGCATAGAATACAAGTGTCACCACCCCCTATCTTCCCGTGGGTGTCGTAAGAGGCGACTAAGGGATAACACGATGCAAATACCATCTTTGCGTAGAGACGGCAAACTCGACATCAAACCCTATACGATTGCCTTGTTGGTCTCGCGGCATAAATGTGCGCGTGGGATCGGGAGGTCCCAGGTTCGATTCCTGGGTCGGGCAGCGTTATTGGGTTTTTCTGTCACGAAATTCTCAGTAGCAGCACGGAGTCTGGAAATGTGCCCGGTACGGCAATAGGCTCGCCCCTTATTACGTGGGACTAAAGTATATCTGGTGAAAAGTGGGTGTAGAAATACACCTCTGCCTACCTCTTCGGGATTATAGGTGTGAGACGTAATAGGGGATGAGCCTATTGCCGTTACCGGGCACATCACCAGACGCCGGGCTGCTACTGAGTACTCAGAAAAACCCAGTAACACTTTTGCCCGACCCGGGAAACGAACCCGGGACCTCCGATCAGCAGTCGCATACGCTATCCACTGGACCACGGAGGCAGTCTACACTACTACTAACACACTTTCGCATTGAAATTATATTAGTATATAATAAGAGGAAAAGCTTGCTTAATAATGACCTTATATGTTGAACTGTAGGTCTTATTCTCTGTTTCTATAATTCTAACAATCATGACAAATAAAGACACTGCATGTCCTGCTACTAGTTTCGTCTCCTTCTACATAATTGTCGTTATGTTTTGAGGTTAACCCACAGTCCATAGCTCAGATTAAATATAAAAATACAGATTAAATAATCGAATTCTTTAATCTTTCTTAATCACCACACAAAACATGAACCGGTGATTATTTCAAAAACTTATTATACTCCATGCTGTTTCACGATCAATCATTACTTCGGCCATCAACGTCAATTTCATTAATGAACAGAATCCACAGGGAAAGACCAATTAATGAGAATAGATTATTCCAACAGAGCAATATATATTGCGGAATTAGGATGTCAGCAACTGGATATATTTTTTGTGATTCGTTACAGGTGGTAAGGGTCTTGGAGCGATTAGTTTCCTTGATGATATTATGAAAATATTAGATCGCAATAAAATATGAAATTTATCAGTTTTGGTGGTGCTCATTACTTGGCCATACTGCAAAAGGTTTGGGCATTTATTTTACCAGCCGGCCCCCTGCCTAACGCCAACACTACTCCTTGGGAATGTTATCGTTGGGAATGTTATCGTTATAGAGCCTGGTATGGATATACACACACTATTGGCCTGGTATGGACCTGTTATGCGGAGAGATAAGATGTATGTAGGTAAAACAGTGATGAATATGCATGTAGAAGGACGAAAAGGGAGAGGATGGCCAAGGAAAAGATAAATGGACTGTGTGAGGATGGATATAAAAGAGAAAGGGGTAAACGATCGGATGACTGGTGACATAGAAGTAAGCGAAGGACATACTGCGCAGACCCCAAATAAATTGGGACCAGGGCAAGACAATGATGGTGGTGCTCATTATGAATGAATGAATGAATGAAAAATTTATTTGGTCACAAAAGCACAAGGGACATAAGGTAGATAGATACATGGTTATAGGATTATGGCACTAACATGAAATATGCATACAATCATAAGAACAATAATTAATATTATTAAACAGAAGTAAACATAAACGTGACAAATAAAGAACATAAAATACAAAAGTGCAGAAATTCAATACAATAAAAGAATAAAAAAATGATGTATGTATCCCAGCGCTGACCAAATAGGTAGCCGGATCAGCATTTTGTCTAGTAATGCTAGTGCATACCAGACACTGATATTATTCTGGCCCCTTCCATGCATCACGGATGTACATGACATTACTTGTCGTTCGTATTAGATTGGCGAAGTTAAGCAATATTCACAAGCTTGGATGTGATGGATGGGTGATCGCTTGTGTAGTATTTATATCAGAACAAGCAGCCGTGCTTCAGAGGGCTTTATTTCACAGGATAAGAATCGCTAGTCCATGTTGGAGGACTTCGGGCGATCTAAAAACTTCGACATCAAAGTTCCTCACACTCATACACCAAAAACAAACTGCACGGTTGGCGTAGTGGTTGAAGCGGCCGCCTCGCCGCTTGGCACTGCGCGACTGTTGTGGGTTCGATTCCCACACGAGACAACACTTTGTGTAATTCATAAATTGGTGTTTCGAGTCTGGGTGTTCATTGTGTCCGTTAGTTGTATGTTTGTAAAGTCCCCCGCGACACAGGATTTAGTCCTAAAGTGGGACTTGTAAAAAAAAGAAAAGAAAAACAACATCAGTTTTGGTTAAAAGCGAAAGAATTCCATTCAAATTAGGTAGAAGCGTTGTATTTGATGAAATTGAAATTTGAAAAAGAAACAAATCAAATAAAAAATTGAATTGGAATGTAGAGCTCTCACCAGTTTCTAAGTTTTTGTCCCAAGTCAGTCAGTCTTCTATTTCAAACGTCAGCTACTGCTGTAGTCGTTTCACTGTCATTTATAACGGACATACTGACACTGCTTTGTCTGCATTGCCCTTTGAGGAATGGAGTCAAAGCCTCTTTGGAGTGTAATTACCATCTTTTAAAAGTCAACGGCAAAGCTACTATGGTAGTGGCCTAATTTCTTTGCCAGACAGATTTTTGTATTTTATAGATGAAGAAAAGGAAATAAGTATACGTTTTATAATATTTATAAAATACATTTCACAATAAAAACTATCAGTAGATATTAATGATACTCGTTGTGTATATTTCATGTTTTTGAGCAAAGACGAGGCACTAAGAATGATTTTGTATGTTTCGAGTTTTTTGAGTCCAAGTCTATAATAGCTGGTTTCAAATTTGATCTATCGATAGATTTGGCTACTGGAGGTACATATTTGACTTAAGCTATACGAATGTCAAATATCACTTTTAGCCAAACTGTGATAGATTAAATATTGAAACCGGTCGTAAGCCGAGTATTCTGGCATTCATCTCAACATGTTTGTTAGTGTAATGGAATCCTATAGACCCCAGGCTGATTAAAATTTTAGTTTTCTTATTAACTGGGTTTAAAATGTCAGAGGGCCCCCAGTGGCCCTGATTAAAGCGCCCCTCCTCCGCGCATAATCTATGACACTCGTCCAGGTTTGACGGGACATGTCTCTACTGACAGCATTTACCAAGTGTAAACACTTCTAAGAGTGAAAAGAGGACATCAAAATAATATATGTCTTTAATGGGATTGCCTCGCTTCTAACTTGATTACGATGCCTAGCAGTACCCTGAATACCACATAGTTAACTATCCACCATTCATAACCACACACCCACAAGCGAGATATGTGAAACCTCTCCGCTCTCAATCTTCAGACGCTGGGTGCCGAGGCAGAGCCGAGGTAACTCATACCAGACCGTGGTCACAAATCAAGCATGTGAAACCCCTCCGCTCTCAATCTCCGGTAGCTGTGTACCGGGGCAAAGCCGAGGTAACTCATACCAGACCTGCGTGCACTCTTACTTCTCCGCAAGCATAATATCCTAAGGTAATCACACATACGCAGATCCACTGGCAGGATACTTGTATTCTCTCCGCTCTCAATCTCCGTACGCTGGGTCCCGGGGCAGAGCCGAGAACACAGCCATCAAACCGTGGCTTACATATATCACGCTCTCTCGGCCATACAAGACCTACGCTAAGCTAGGCGCACCCAGTCAGTCAGTCTGTAATCGTTATTATATAACTAACTATTATAAACTGATATATTATAACAAATTCTACCAAACATATTAATAAATAACATTGTTTATAGTATTTTATTCAGCCTGGGATATCAGTACATACATATTTGTAATGTGTAATTATATAAAACTTATACAATGAATTTTAGTGATTAAATTTAAGTATCAGGCACTCACCGGGATCAACAGCGTCATACCTCGTTAGGACTTCTCACCCGGTAACCAAAACTCCGCCACTCGTCGCCCTATACCTTTTCTTGAAGCCCGCTCGTCTCGTTCCTTGTTAGTAATTAGCACTTATTCTCAATACTAGCCGAATACTCTGTCCGCGCCTAGATCTAGGTACGATACGTTTCGTGCCTCCAAGCCAACTCTTCTCCACCCCTACGCATACTTCCCAACCTAACACGCCGCGTCTCCACGTCAACCGCCGGGATCCGCCTAGCTTCGCGTACTCACATCGACCATCTCCAAACACCACAAAACCGTATTTCCTAAACTACCACGCCACGCTTTCCGGAGATCTGTCCACCTCCGCGTCCTAAGACCCACTGTCCCGTCAAACACCACCAAGGCAACGCCCCTGACCTCTTACTACCTGATAGAGTCCGTTTCTTATGATTTATCCCTTTTTTATGATCCTCAACTATACCGCATGTGAACACTACAGTGTAAATGTTTTCTCATATTTCATGGCTATTTCTTTACTCATATGCCTGTCACATAACTCTTATAAATTTGTCAACCTCTTAGAATTTATGAGTTAACTAATTGCAGAACGTTGGCGCCATCGTAGCAATAAGACAAACACATGTGGAAACAAATATGCGACCTAAGGACTATATATTATTATTTAATTTGGTGTAGCCAGCAACACCATTACATTCCCCCCTCTGAAAATCAGGCGCGTAGACTAAGTCATAGCGTATGAGCTTTCACTACAGATACAATAGCAAATGTATTAGAGTACGCCAGTTAAAACTGCATCTGGTCTTCCACCATTAACTATAGGCAAGTATCATACAACTTCCAATAAATAAGCACTGCTTCAATACCACTTATCCTAACTTATAGTTGATTGATAATAATAACCCTACTATACCCTTGCTAAGGCCGCACTAACACTTACTAACTATACTCCGCCCATCTCCATATTATGACAACATTGATGCTTATAAGAATCCTGTAGCAATTGTTGCCTCAACTGTGTCTAATCAAATACGAATGTTTTGCTTTGTCTATGAGAAATTATTAAAATTCTTATCCATCTGCATACTACTTCTCCTTAGACCTAAACTTCTTAGTAGAACTAGCGCACATAACCGAGATCACCAGTTGCCCGTAACCTATGTATTCCAATAAGGCGTTTTAGCAATAAATTCTCAAAATAGTAGTATAATCTGTATAAGACATCCTATCCATGCTTAGAATGGGAGTGTACATACCAGATGACTTCTTTATAAACGGGCAGCGTGGTATGATCAAGGTACCTGATTCGCCATTCTCACTCGTCGAAATCGGGTTCAGTAGCGGGTGTACATAGCGTCAGGTAGCAGTGGCTGAAATAGTTCGCACACACTCGTATAAGAGACAAGTTTTATCAAAATTGACAGACAAGTAGTTGCAATAGTTTTATATAATAAGCTAAATAGTCGTAAACAATAGTATAGTGCAGCAGTCGGTTTCCACAGACGATAGCTCGACAGTCCCTACAACTAAACAATTCTCAACTCGGTCCCACACTAGGAATGATTCCCATTTAGCTTAAATTGTACGCGCGGGGTTCGAACCCACAACGTTCGGCGAGATGGCCGCTAGTTCTTCATTCGGATCATCAAGCGTATCGAAATGATATCTGCTTCATTATTAAGGCTCTGATTACAGTTAACGAAAATAACAATTACGATTATTACTCGTGCAGTTGGACGCAGTTGCCAAATATATTATGCCATAAAAAAGTTCTATATAACGAACGACACACATAAGGCCCTATGTAACTTAAACCTTCGTTTAACCTTAGGATGGTGACATAATTTAAATTAACGCGCATGGTAACAGGGGTGCCACGTCACCCCATAATAATAAATTGAATAAAAAACTTTTGTTTAATGAAGAATAAAACTTTTTATTCTTAATATAAACTAAAGGAACACTCTTCTTGAGATCAAAGAGTAATTAAATCATATTAGATTTAAAAAAAAAAGTTTTTGGCAATTTAAATCCAATTAAAACAAATTTCCACACGATGGTCAGGGCACACAAGTTTTTTTGCATTTTGAACAAAAAATCTTAACTTTTTTGTCATTTTCTCAAAGACACAACGCAAACCGAGCTTGCTTTTTCAATTTGGCGGGGGGTTCACTTGCAGGCACTTCTTCGAGGATATTTATAATGGCCCTTATGTTTTGCCGTTAGTTTTTGAGGTAAATTTCACTCCAGACGTCGTTTCATGTGCGGCTCGGTTAGCTGCAATGCTAGATTTTTTAGAAAATTGCTTCTAAATTTCTTAGCTGGCATGTTCGGATGCTTAGCTTCTAGATAGAGAATCATATAATTGATCACTGCTTGATCTAACATACCAAAAGAAAACCAGAGAGGCCAGCGTCGAGTACCCCTCACAGTCATGTAATTGTGCATCATTTTATCAAAGGTATCGACACCACCCTTTGTCGCGTTCTAGTCTGAAAAAAAGCCTCAAGTCTCAAGCTCTTCATCATTACGGAACGCCATAATGAACTGAAAATAACATAACAAAAAAATACACTACCAAAGATAATACCTACGTAAATGGTAACAGGGGTGACGCAGCACCCCACACATGCCTGCAGAACGAAATCTACGTATCGCCGCTACCACCGCGCAACGAGTATTGATGGCTCATGGTAAAACATAAGAATACACAAAATGCTAGAGCAAGACAGCAAATAGTTTGCGCTAAATCGGCGCGTGATTGCTTGCGTGGGGTGTTGGGGCACCCCTGTTACCATCCTAGGGTTAATATTGTATATCTGAGAGCCCGGATCAGTGGGACTTGCTTGAAGGTACTCGATGTTCGCGTTTATAGTTAGTAAAGATAAAAAAAACTTAGCTCTGTGTAAGATGATCCGATGTGAGATATGTCCTTCGACACATACTGCAACTGTCTTGCACGTTACCGGAACGCCGCTACTTTGTACTCACAGCCGACGGACGCAACAACACGTGCGGTAGTTGATGTAAAAGGTGACGTAGGGTCCTGGAATTTTAAATGAAATGGCACGAGTATCAAACTTCTAAGATAAGCCACTTGATATAAGACTGGTGTTTAAGTGCTAAATACAACTAACAGATGCTCAGATGGTGACAAAGGAATCACCAACAATTATTTCTCGGTACAGGTGCATAATAAGTATATTGCATGAGTCTAGCAACAAAATATTATTTTTATTTGAACTCCAGAATCAAGTTAGCTGTTTACGAATATCACACGATAGGGCTAAACTATGTCTATGAGTCTAGTATGTATCAAGACGTTGTTAGCATACTGCTTACATACCTCTCGAATCTCATGAGGAATATGAACTCAATGTCAAGCTCTAAGCAAACCTGGGGCTCGAACCCTGGTACTATTGAGCGCTCTTAAAAGGTATGTGTACATACCAGGCATAACAAATACATACATCATTGCCACTGGCAATCACATTGTAACACAGATGAATAAGTATTGTAAATACTCGGCTAAACCAAAATCTGAGATAGCCTAAACTGTAACAGTTAGGTATAATACTGATACTTAGAATTAACACGTGTAGAATATCTATTACATATGACGCACGGCGGGAGTCGAACCCATGACGGTGGAAATGACTTACAAAAGCCATTCAGTTTTTCAAAACAATGCGGCACATGGTGCAGTCATATCTTAACAAAGTAGCCGACCCGAGCCTTTTCACGTGCGCGTTTGCGCGTTTGGACAAAGCACATCAATAATACAAAAGAACAATAGTTCCCTTCTAGCCTTCTTTCTTTTAACTAATAAACATCTTAAATTTATTTCCCTTTTTGTCTTATCCCTTTTTTTCCACAAGCTGGTATTTTGAAACAACATGTGCCAGATGTCGGCCTATTGCATTGCCTTTTTAGTTAGGGCAACAATTATAAAACAAATCATTTTAAAACAATGGACACCTAACCCAGCTCCAGACGTACACTATCGGGGAAGTTTTAATTTGTGCTATAATAACAACAATTAACAAAATAATTTCGTGTTCAACAATAGTGTGCATTCTTTTTATGGTTGGGAATCGAACCCAAAATGTTTAAAATCACATTGTACGACTTCTATAAAGCCGACGCCGATCATTAGGTACATGAGTATAATATCTGCCGGCTTTCACCAATGCTCAGGAATCGAACCTAGAGCAATTATAAAGTATACCAAAATACTGCAGTGGACAAATATTACCGTTATCTGCTTACTAACACGTTAGAAAACTAAATTTACTGATATATGACCTAAGAATAATCCTTTTCTCAATTATACCTCGTGTACTCTTCATCAATAAAAAAAACCCATATGCATTCTGTAAGAATCTAAACTCAACCAATATAATATACTAATAGATGCTTGTCCAAAGAACGCGTATGCATAAGATAGATATTATTACTAGATTTCGTAATTTAATACGTTTGTTGACACCATTTTGAAATATCGTAGCAACAGGAATCGAACCCGCTATTTCAGTAAGTTTGTTGAAAACATTCCAAAATATCATAGCAACAGGAGTCGAACCTGCTATTTCAGTACGTTAGTGTAATAAATTCCTGTCCCGCAACTCCAACAAAATATTATACATTATTTATCCTTAAATAATTCAATCTTATTATAAACAGTTATCGAACACGCTATTAATAATACGGCGACTAGTTTGTTGACGTTGCACAATAATATATATGTAGTTATCGTCACAGACATTGCTCAGGAGTCTAACCTGATTTAACTACACCTAGGTGTTCCACGGAATATTCTGGTGTGCATTATATATTAAGCTCAAGCCATGTTAATGTCCTACACCAGATATCCTATAAATATAATCTATATAATATAAAATCCTTCTCTTTCCTTATCCAAAATTAGTTCTAACACTTCTAACCATCGCTAGTCTGCATCACGAATCGGACTCAAACAGCGAACCTGATACGCAAGTGCTTGTAACAGTTGTAACCAATAATATGCTTATTATCGAGAGTCGAACTCGAGATATTTAAACGTAAAGCATTTTCTGTAGCCAATAATATAACCATTGTCGAGACTCGAACTCGACATACAGTATAAATGAAACGCCTGAGCTTTATGTAAAGCGCTTGAACCTATGTGGTCAATAATATGTTTACTTTCGAGATACTGCGATGCTACAGGAGGAACCACTTTGCTATTAAAAGAAATAACACTTGCGAGAGGGCTCCCCCCTCTGATTATTAAATATTAAGATGATTGCCGCGCTTTATCAAAGCATTTCTATGTACCCAATAATTTAACCACTGTCGAGACTCGAACTCGACATACAGTATAAATGACACGCATGAGCAGCATTTATGTAAAGCGTTTCAACATATGTAGTCAGTTATATGTTTACTTTCAAGATACAGCGATATTATAAGAGGAACCACAGTGCCATAAGAATAATTAACACATGCAAAAGTGTGGCACTTAGGCGCAATATCGCCCCCCTCGGACTATTAAATATTGTAATAATTGCCGTGACTTAAATATTATTTCGTCTTTCTAAAATGAACATGATCGTCTATCGATTATTGAATAACAAGTTGTGCTTAATTAGATCGATATTTTCCTACGTTGTGTATTGTTATTTTTCTACGTTGTGTTTGTGTAGTAACTCTTTAGTCCTTCCTCGTTGTACTGAAGTGAATCAGTACATTTTATGACGAGGATCCTGGTCACGGCACCAAATGTAATGGAATCCTATAGACCCCAGGCTGATTAAAATTTTAGTTTTCTTATTAACTGGGTTTAAAATGTCAGAGGGCCCCCAGTGGCCCTGATTAAAGCGCCCCTCCTCCGCGCATAATCTATGACACTCGTCCAGGTTTGACGGGACATGTCTCTACTGACAGCATTTACCAAGTGTAAACACTTCTAAGAGTGAAAAGAGGACATCAAAATAATATATGTCTTTAATGGGATTGCCTCGCTTCTAACTTGATTACGATGCCTAGCAGTACCCTGAATACCACATAGTTAACTATCCACCATTCATAACCACACACCCACAAGCGAGATATGTGAAACCTCTCCGCTCTCAATCTTCAGACGCTGGGTGCCGAGGCAGAGCCGAGGTAACTCATACCAGACCGTGGTCACAAATCAAGCATGTGAAACCCCTCCGCTCTCAATCTCCGGTAGCTGTGTACCGGGGCAAAGCCGAGGTAACTCATACCAGACCTGCGTACACTCTTACTTCTCCGCAAGCATAATATCCTAAGGTAATCACACATACGCAGATCCACTGGCAGGATACTTGTATTCTCTCCGCTCTCAATCTCCGTACGCTGGGTCCCGGGGCAGAGCCGAGAACACAACCATCAAACCGTGGCTTACATATATCACGCTCTCTCGGCCATACAAGACCTACGCTAAGCTAGGCGCACCCAGTCAGTCAGTCTGTAATCGTTATTATATAACTAACTATTATAAACTGATATATTATAACAAATTCTACCAAACATATTAATAAATAACATTGTTTATAGTATTTTATTCAGCCTGGGATATCAGTACATACATATTTGTAATGTGTAATTATATAAAACTTATACAATGAATTTTAGTGATTAAATTTAAGTATCAGGCACTCACCGGGATCAACAGCGTCATACCTCGTTAGGACTTCTCACCCGGTAACCGAAACTCCGCCACTCGTCGCCCTATACCTTTTCTTGAAGCCCGCTCGTCTCGTTCCTTGTTAGTAATTAGCACTTATTCTCAATACTTGCCGAATACTCTGTCCGCGCCTAGATCTAGGTACGATACGTTTCGTGCCTCCAAGCCAACTCTTCTCCACCCCTACGCATACTTCCCAACCTAACACGCCGCGTCTCCACGTCAACCGCCGGGATCCGCCTAGCTTCGCGTACTCACATCGACCATCTCCAAACACCACAAAACCGTATTTCCTAAACTACCACGCCACGCTTTCCGGAGATCTGTCCACCTCCGCGTCCTAAGACCCACTGTCCCGTCAAACACCACCAAGGCAACGCCCCTGACCTCTTACTACCTGATAGAGTCCGTTTCTTATGATTTATCCCTTTTTTATGATCCTCAACTATACCGCATGTGAACACTACAGTGTAAATGTTTTCTCATATTTCATGGCTATTTCTTTACTCATATGCCTGTCACATAACTCTTATAAATTTGTCAACCTCTTAGAATTTATGAGTTAACTAATTGCAGAACGTTGGCGCCATCGTAGCAATAAGACAAACACATGTGGAAACAAATATGCGACCTAAGGACTATATATTATTATTTAATTTGGTGTAGCCAGCAACACCATTACATTAGGTACTCCGACCGTCTGAATGGGCTGGCATGTCCGTATATTTCCATTTTGATTCTTAAAAGTATTACTCGCTCTCGTGGGGTTTTACAAACATTCGTCTAACAGACGGAACAACAACTTACGGGTCACACAGAATGTTGTCGTGTGTGGAATTGAAACCACAACACTCAGTGCTGTTCTAAACTGTTGCAATATCATTGAACGGTTAATCTCGCATTGTGCTGTTCTTGTGTCGGATTAGTTTCAATCTCTGTTGGGGATCATAATCAAAAACAACGCATCCCGCACAACTGTATTTGGAGAGATAGGTACGCAAATCTTATTGATACTATAAAAAACCTTCATCAAATTTTTGCCATTTGTAGCATCATGTTAAATTATTAAATTATTAATACCTTACTTATAAAACAATCAATTTCAAAACACATCCAAATTATCAGTCGCCGAAACGTTGTTAATTTGACTTTTAAATCTGTACAGAATGTCTATCAATAGCTACGACAGATCCTAATTGGATACAATATTCCGTTATCGTTCCTGTTTACGTAAAACACGTCTGCGATCGAAATAAACCTCTTATTCCTTTTAAACTGTATAAAAGGCTGTGTTGAAAGAAAAAAGATAATATTCCTGTACCATATATGATACACGGGACAGGGAACCTGTAAATAACTACCCAGTATAAAGCATTTCTTCATCCCGAACGAAAAAATTATACCAAAATTTGGCGGCCATCTTGTTACGCAATATCTCCGAGAGTAATTACGGTATATTCACAGGAGCTTTACCTTTGACAGCAGTTATCTTGGGTTCCGTGATCCGCTTGACGGGATCCGTGCAATTTAATCGTGCTTTTAGTTATATGGGATTCTATAAGGTCAAGGTTTCCGTAGGAGGAAATTAATGGACAATTTAGTTTGTATGGCGTATCGCTATTTCACGGTTACAGGTTTTTTGAAGGACTTTTGAACAACCAAAATTCTATCCTCTATGAAGCTTATCGGTTTCAATCCAAGACCTAACAGTCCGAGTTTCCGTCCGCTGTCGCCTAAACTAAACAAAAAATCAGGATAGCCATGAACTTAAGTTTAGCCCAGTGTCAAAATATTTGAGACTACTGTCTCCCCATATCGAATATCACAGATCTTCGTGTCAGTTGGGACTGGCTTTACGTGCTTTTCGAAGTACGACAACCGTCAACTGACAATATCAAACGAACATTCCTTTGAAAAGTCAGGTTGGAAACCGAGATTTCAACGTGGCAATCTATTTGCTAGCCTAACAAAACTATAATGTTCTAATAAACTACAAAGTCTATTATTTAGAGCCTCTTACATCCTACAACCTCGCCTACGTGACACAAGCGACCTATATTAATGCATCTCCAAGGCCGAGATGGAGACGTAAGTATTTGACTCAATAGCCCAAAGAGGTAAGTTGAAATACTGACCTCTATATTAATTAAACTACTTAGGTCTAAATTAATGGTATAAAGATATAACAAGGTGGTTGCCATTGCCATCATGTTGGTACAGAGCCAAATAAGTTTTTGGGTCGAACCTGTTATGTAATTACCGTGCGATGTAATTATTCACTCATCCAAATGGCTGGAATGATTTTCTGCTTCTACTTCTGCTTGGTGGGTTTTTGATTGTTCTGTTTTGTTTCTTTGTTAATACAGATATACTTATTTTGGTGAAAGGATAAACATTTATGTGTTATGTAATGCGAATCTTTAAACCCTACTTAATAGATATTTGGCCTTTTTACTTTATAGAGAGTGACTGACAATTTTTCCGTGGCCACGGACAATGTTAGTTGGTGAAAACGTCGAGAAAAAGATTGATTTATACCCTAAAAATAATTTCAGGATTACGTGATTGAAACTAGTATGTAGTTGTTGACAATTTCTCTTCGTAGCTAATATTAAATCAACATGTATCGTACTCCCATAAAAATGAACTTGTTAGCCAAAACAAGCGGCCACGCCACATAAATAAATCTGCAAACATTAAATCACACTAAATTGAGTTTCACTTTGAAATCAATGATGCAAAACATGATTTCTGACCGACAATAAATTCCTGTAATTGATCACTGACTATGGCAGATATTGGCGATTGAAATGCAACAAAATAGTTGACCTCCTTCTCGAAGTTGGACCTACCTAATTGGACTACTTGTCCCAGGTAGATATACTTGTCGACAACTTCAAGCGTAGAGTTCCCAACCTGAATAGGAGCAGGGACAACATGGACGTTCGACATGATTTTCGTCTTGTCCATGTTCATCTAAGAGGCCATCGAGCATTGTGCCTAGGTCTTCCATGGTCTCAGCCATGACTACGATATCGTCTGCGAATCGAAGGTGAGTGATGTACTCGCCGTTGATGTTGATGCCGAGTCCATTCCAGTCCAGAAGCTTGAAAACATCCTCCAGCGCAGTGGTAAACAGTTTCGGGGATATGACATCCCCCTGTCTCACTCCTCGCTGGAGTTGAATAGGTTTCGAACTCTGGTCCTGGAGGCGGACTGACATAGTGGCGTTTTCATACAAACACTTGCACTTCGATATATCGGTAGTCAATCCGGCACCGTTGGAGAGACTGTAGCACCGCCCAGGTTTCGATCGAATCGAAGGCTTTCTCATAGTCCACAAACGCCAAGCATAGGGGCTGGTTATACTCCTCGGACTTCTGTATAACCTGCCGCAGCGTATGTATGTGGTCTATGATACTATAGCCTTTACGGAAACCGGCTTGTTCGGGAGGCTGGAAGTCGTCTAGCTTGCTCTCGAGACGATTCGTAATAACCCTCGAAAACGGCTTGTAGACGTGGCTCAGAAGTGTGATGGGTCTGTAGTTCTTTAAGAGGGTTTTATCCCCTTTCTTAAAGAAAAGCACCACCACACCTCTGTGCCATGCCTGTGGCGTTTTACCCTCGAGAATGACGGAATTAAATAGCTGAAGGGCTTCTCTAGCGGGTGCACCGCCAGCCTTCAGAAGCTCGCTCGTAATTCCGTCATCACCCGGCGCCTTGTTGTTTTTGAGCTGTTTGAGAGCCACACTAATCTCGTGCATGCTGACGTCCGGGATATCTTCGGTATAGTGTCGGGTCAATCCAGCTCTAGGGTCTGACGCTGGAGTGCTTGCGGGTTGTTGCGTTGTCGTGTATAGCTGTCCATAGAACTTTTCGATAGTATTTAAATATACTATAACTTCACCAACAGCTCCGCCCGCGTAAATTATACACCTACAACTTCGCTAGAAGTTCGCCACTACAGAGCCACACTATATATTGGTGACAACCATACCAAAATCCGTAAAAAGGGGCATACAGATGTTAAGATAAATAAGTAATTCCTACAATATACAAATAAATAATACATTGTTTCATATAAACAACGTTAAAACTAAACGAAACTTGAACACTAAATGGTTGTAGAAAAATATTATCGGACCAAGCCTGTAACGAAATATACCGACGATCATTTGTATTCTTGAGTTCTACTTTACACGCCGAATGCAATGAAAAGATTCATCCGATATTAGTTTTCAATTTCCCGAACGATCTCACCTTTGAATAAGAAACATTTCGGTATTCTCGTGAATTCTTCGAAGCCATATTTTGGCCCACCTGTTTTATAATGTAAGCGTAGTGTAACCTCTTTATTTATTTGCACCGAAAAATTTCAAGTTTCCCCATATAATATGGGTGTTTAGTGCTTATTTTTCCTTGAAGCCTGTGTTATTCCATTAGCTTTATAGATTTCGCTACTTTGCAGTAGCTTGCTTTGCAAAGTAGAGGCAAAACTTTGTTTGGTAAATACCATCTCTCTTTACTAATGTTTAACCTAGGTACTTTTCAAAAGCTTTAGGTGAAAAAAGTCTCTTCAATTTATCGATACATGAAGGAAGTCAGCTTTGTACAAATCTATTGTATTCTTTGTTTATTAGGTGATTTTTTCGCAGTCATCTGCTACAGTCAAGAAACAATAATTAATAGCGAACATTGACCAGCCAGAACATTTTACCACAAAATGAAAGGACATGCATGGTACAAAAAGTAAGTATAACGGAAATTTATTTTATTCAGTAGCATAATTAACACGGGCAATACGTCAGTTCACAGACGCGTCAACATTTAACATTTAATTAAGGCATCTATAAATAATTAACAAGTATTAATAATATCTTGGAACAAGACTTGTCTTGTCTTGTTGATTTTTTTATTACAAATTCGGAAATGTTGGATAGAACCAAACAAAAACGACAGATCTTTGCAATAATAGACAAAAGATGGTGAAATAAGATTGGCCACAAATATATCGATACGACACGACGGATTCATAAGTACCTAAAGAAAAATCGAAGCCCGAATCAGAGAGAAAGACCAAGAAGAAAATATTCAGACCAGCTTGAGTACGAGTGGGTACCTATAAGGATAGTTCCTTATATTCATCCATTTCTTTCATTTCCCTCTATCTAGTGCCAAGATATGGCACTAGATAGAGAGAAATGGAAATTGCTAGACCGACTTTTGCCTAGCACTTACATGAGATTTAGAAAGATGGTTGTCAGAGCTGAATGTCAGATAGTTTATGATAACGAGTTTTTTCTAAGAATTCATATTTACACGATTACCAATAACTTTACAATATTCGATTTTTAACAATACCAAAATGGTATCAAAAACAATTGCATTGTGTACATCCTATATCTATTTTCATACTCGTATACAAAATTTGAACCCAATTGAATACGGTAAAGTGGACCAAATATAACTTGCGACATTTGACCCAAACGTACTAAAATATCTTCAAATACAATACGTGCCACTAAGGTGGCGAGTAAGCGAGCGGCATATGTGGTTATGAATTCACGCGGTCTATAAACGATTTCAATATAGAGGCTAGCACATGACTCGGCGATCGCATTAATGTTAGGAAGAGTCAATTGCCGAATGTATGTAAGCACATCGCTTTCACAGCTGTACCGAATTTTATGAAGGTATTTTGTGAGCGTACTTTTGTAGGATCTTATACTGTATAGTTTAGATTCATAGTTGGATTTAATAATCAGTTTCCGAGTTTCAGGAATGACATAGATAAAACCGCCTAGGTAAACTTATAAAAAATATTGTGTGATATATTAGACCGATGTTAATTAAAATAAAATTGAAAAGTATTCTACGGGTAAAAAAAATAGCAAACTTGTGTTAATAAGTATCGATTTGAAAGTGACATCAAGTTTGAATCCACAGCAGACAACGCAGAGTTTGAGTGTTTCCTTTTATCCATTTATTGAATGTTTAGAAGTCATCCTTGATTTACAAAGATTTTTTGTACACAAAAAACACATCATTTATTTTCTATCCATAATAACCCTTACCGAACCATCAACGACTCAGTTTCGAAACTGATTCCCAAATGCCCTTAAGTATCAAACAGTGAATTAGTTATAAGCGTACCTATTTCCAAAATCATTAACAAGAGCCTACAATCTTACCCATAAACAATTTTCTGCCTTTAATAACGAATAAATTGCCAAAACTGAAGACAACAAGATCTGGCAACTCTGACTTTCATATTTCATAGGCTCTTAAATACATAACGGTATAAGGCCTCCATCATCGCGTTTCTAGAGCGTGCGCTCGGTGTGCGCCCGGCGGGCGTTTGGTTTGCGTCAAGCGTCTTGCGTTTGTTCAATTTGTGCCTGACGAGCGTTCGGCGTGCGCACGGCGATTACTTTGCACTACAGAGTGAACACCAGCGTCTTCGAATTCCTTTGTTTTTTAGTAGTAAGTTAACATGGCAACTATTTAACCTCTACGGTTTTATAGTTGCTATGCACAGACTACCTTTAGGCCATTACCCATAAAAAAACTTGCTTTCCTGATGAAGAAAACTAATTCACCTAATTCTGATATTTGCGGCACTATAGAAAATGTTGAACACATTCTCACCGAGTGTGTTAAATATTAAAGGGTTTGATAAATCATTAATTAAGAATTTTAATACTAACCGATATGATCAGGGACTATTTTTGTGCATATTAGAAAAACCAATGCCCGAAGCTGCAAAATTTATTATAGAAAACAATATTTTTAACCAACGTTTCTCTAAGATTTTGAGTATAACTTAGTAGGTAATTTATTTTAGTGTGTAGAGAATGATTAGAAAACGCTAGGACTCGCTTATCCTTAAATAGTTACATGCCCCTAAATATATAAAGAACTAGGCTAGCCCACGGTTACACCCGCGTCATTTAAGGCTACTGTTTAGCTGCGGTGGCTCATATCGTGATGTTATATAGCCTATAAATAATTTTTCAAACCAGACCAGTAGTCCCTGAGATTAGCACGTTCAAGCAAAGAAGCAAACAAACTCTTCAACTTAAAAAATTAATTACATTTAAAAAAAAGAGAGAGTGAACGCCGCGCCGGGCACACGCCGGGCGTACGCTCTAAAAACGTGCACGTCCAATGTGAGCTCGGCTTTACAGTAAAATCTTCATGTTTATTTATTAGGGTTTAGGCCATCTAAATCAACAGTTCACTTTGATACGTTGACATAAATTTACTTTACCGTTTGTTGCGTAAACATTTGGATTTGGTTTTCTGTAAACAATCGACTGTTATTGAAATTCAATTTTATTTTTATTTACGACTTGTAATGGTAAACATGTTTATGTTGAGGCAGTTGTCCAGGGTTGTGATTACAATTGATCTAAACTTAATAATAATAATACACCGTTTATTTGAAGTCAGGGCTCTCTAGAAAAGTATGTACTCTGCCCAAGATTTATAATATAAAATATTCCTATTACATTTATTTTGCAAAATATTTTTTTACAACATTTTCGTCAAAATCAATATTTCACAGCAACGTGACGGGATCACGGATTAGCTCTCACGAGCTTATTATGTTCCAATACCTAACAAAATCCAATCAACAGATACAAATAATACTCAGATTAGAAACAACAATTTGGTGTGAGACAATTTTTTTTAAAATAAATACATAAAACCAATTACTCCGTCTTATGTTTATACATAAATAGACTGCCTCTGTGATCCAGTGGACAGCGTATGCGACTGTTGATCGGAGGTCCCAGGTTCGATTCCCGGGTCGGGTAAAAGTGTTACTGGGTTTTTCCAAATTCTCAGTAGCAGCACGGAGTCTGGTGATGTGCCCGGTAACGGCAAAAGGCTCGCCCCCTATTACGTGGGACCTAAAAAATTATGGCAAAATGTGGGTGTAATATTACACCTCTGCCTACCCCTTCAGGGACGCAGGCGTGAATCTATAAAAAAATTTATATACAAAAACTTCGCCCCCGCCTCCATCCGTGTAAATTATACAATGAAGTCTTACTCAGGCATTACACTATTTATTCATGAAAACCGTATAAAATATGTTCGGTAGTTTTTTAATCAATCGCGATGATACAGACAGACAGGATGCGGCGGACGACTTCATTTTATAATAATTATGTTTAGATTGCTTTCTTGTCGAAAAGGTAGAGCTATTCAATTTATTCCTTTGGCTATTCAAATGTGAAACGAAAATAAAGTTATAATATATTTTACTTGACATAATGGCATATTCTTATACAATATTATCTCCGTATCTTTCATAAACCATGACTGTTTTTCTATTATGCATCTCTCCCCTACGTTCATCGACGTAATGAAGCGAAATTCCACTAGGATAATCGCCATACACTACCGCATTGCTTATGCGGTAGTGTATACCTATGATAAATAAATATGAGTATATTCTCTAGATATCCCCGCGGCTACATCCGCATTATTTTCTATAGCTCGACAATAGTGCCATCTATCGGATCAGTAGTGAAGGATTACTATTTGGGGCATTTTAATTTTGGTCCTGGATTCGTAGATTTTTCTGGGCTCCGCCTGCTTACAGTATACCTATACACCTTTCTCAGAAATCTATATCTATTGCTGAAAATAGTATATATAACCCTTCGGTAGGTCTAGAGTTTATTGCGTTCCTTCAGACAGACAGGACGCGGCGGGAACCTCATCTTATAATATGTATAGATAGACATATACATTGCCTTTCAGACTTCTCTATATCCCAATGAAAGTCTCAATAACATTGTTAAGCCGTTCTAAGGTTTACCTCGCAAATATGTAGAAAGACACACATATTTATGCTGGTATTGTGTAAATGTTTTTTTTATAGTAATAGGCGGTAAACGAGCAGACGGATCGCCTGATGGTAAGCAATTACCGCCGCCCATGGAGACAAGCAACACCACAGTAGTCACAAGTGCGTTGCCACCCCTTGGGGCTGGGAAAAGGGATAGGATGAGCAGTGGGATGAGGGAGAAGGAATAGGGGATAGGGCCTCCGGCACATTTTTTTTTTTTTTTTTTTTATTTATTAAACTGCATACATACACTGTAGAGATATATGTATAGGCGGACTTAATGCCTAAGGCATTCTCTACCAGTCTACCTTTTGGGTGGTGCAGAGATTGAACAAAATAGGTGTAAATTGAAGTTACTATAAGTAGAGAAGGACAATTCTTCGTATTAAGTAAAACTAATCAAGATAATATATAGGTATACATAAAGATAATTTATACTAAAAATATATAAGCATATAAATAATATTCATAAATAAGAATACGCTATATACATACACACACGCACTTATATATATATATATACATTATATAAATACATATAATCATATATATATATATATATGTATATATATATATATATATATATATATATATATATATATATATATATATATATATATATATATATATATATATATATATAAATGTATGTCTGCTAGTAGCCATCCTGATTTCCAGAGGGAGGGCATTCCACAGAAGAATAGATTGCACAGGAAAAGAAGAATGAAGGAAATCAGAGTTATGTGTCGGACAGAGAAGAAGTAGATTGTTAGAAGAACGTAACGTTCTGTCGTGGTTGGAATGTAGATACTTAAAATAAGGGGTTAAATAGAACTTAAACTTTCACTCACCGTACAAAGCGCTACAGTTTAGGTACTGTTACTTTACGTCGATTTTCTGTCAGAGGGTAGTACTTCCCCGGTCGAGCCGGCCCATTCATGCTGAAATCAGCAACGCTCTACTAACGTTACGTTAAATGTATAAGCCGTTCAGGCATCGTAGTTACTTTGAAGGCACAGACAGACACTCCAATAACATGTATAATATATAGATATACCGTACGCTGTCAGGAGTCGTCACAAAAATGTATGTCACGTAGGGAAAAAGTCCACGCCTGCAGTATTAGGGTTGGATGCTTTCCAAAATCTGATGGCTCGACCGCTCTAGCTACATAAATTTTATATTAGAAACTACCATTACTGAGGTAGATAATACGCGGCACATGACACCGATTCAGTCTTTAATTCAGGATAGTTGAAGCAATATATGCTACTAGAGGACGCCAGCAGCTACGCCTGCATTTTTTTTAAATTTACCCGTTTTGGCCGATCCCGTGGGAATTTCGGGAAATCCCTTCTTAGTGCACCCCTACGGTCCCCAAGGAACATACATGCCAAATATCAGCTTCCTGCGCCCAATAGTTTCGGCTGTAGCGTGTCTGTCAGTCAGTCAGTAACGCAAGGATTTTATATATTAAGATTCGCTTGTAAAGCAAAATAAGAGACCAAAATGATGCCAGACTAAGAAATTTTGAAATATGATTTCAAATTTATTTTTGAGGTGATTTTATTTAAGGAAAACATTTTATAGGCGCACATCTTAACTTTATCTAGTTTATTGACCCCGTATTCTCTTTAATACACAAAGAAAGAGATGGTGCCAGTTAATTCAATTGTCTAACTTTACTAGGTGACACACGTCGTAACGTACATTTCAAGTTAGACACTAATCACTGCCGAATGGGTACGAAATTTATTTTGACGGTGCCATTATATCGCCTGTCCTTTTTTCGCATTATGTGTCCGAGAAAAACTTCTTTATTCAATGTTTAAAGTGATATCATTTGTTTAATATTAATATTATTACATTGACAGCGAGAAACACGTGGAACTATATAGTAATAGAACATGAAGAGGGTCTTCATGTATTGAATTAATCATAGTGACACTTTTGTAAAATACATAATGTAAAAGTGTATCTTTAAAATCGTGTACTTTTGTCAAAGTGTAAGAAAATATATGTTTGTTATGTTATGTATTTTAAAGTATTTAACGAATACTTACTAACTTACTCTCCACGGTTCTCCAAAGTAAATATCTGCAACAAAAAAAAAGAAAATTAAGTACACTATAGTGAAGCTGAAAAGTTGCTTTCATAAAATTAAAAACTTTGTCAAAGAAGTGATGAAGGCATTATAAGTTATTACTTTTTACTAGATAACTTAAGTTGGGTTCACTGCAATAGAAAAAAGAGTCCTATTAAAACTGTCAAAAATGGAAAAAATATATGACCAAGATTATTATTTACATTTTATAGTTAAACATCCAAGGACAACTAAATTTAAAACTTCGTGATGACATGTGCATATGAATCATACGGGTCACAATCACGTTATCAAATTTATCAGCACTAGGCACAGTGTCAAGCGGTGAGGTGGCCGCTTAAGCCAATAAGCCAACCGTGTAGACAATTGTAGTAGTATTTACAGTATATAATATTATACACGGTTGTTGGCACAATTTCTAAAGGATTCCTAAACAAGTTCCATCACGCCTAAAATATCTCCATTCACGAAACCCCTAAAGTGTTTCTCCAAAGCTGAATTACAAGGGTTGCTTTTCACTGTAGAGAAAAATTATCACTTAAATGCTTGTAAATTTTTTACTTTGCCATACTTCATTGTGATTCACAATAACCCGTATTTCTTATAATAAGAGGAGCACCTAAAACATCCCTGGAGAGTAAAGAATATGTTGTACCCACGAAGGTAAAAATGCCACGGATGTAGAGAGATTTACTGGAAGGGACAGGCAAAAATGTTTTTGAATATTTTGATTGCGGAAATAGTATAGTAGTTTAAGAGGTCGCCTTATTGTTAATGTGTGTTACCGTGTGTTGTGGTTTCGATGCCTAGAAGCGATAACAATTTGTGAATTTCATGAATTATTGTTCCGAATGTTAGTGTTCTTTGTGTCCATGGACTTAATGCTTATCAAGTCCCTCGCAACACAGGATTTATTACAAGCGCGACAGTTGTCAATTAAAACCAAACAGAAAGTAATGTATGACAAAGCTACAACTATTTGATATATTTATCAAGTACACTGATACAGTTTTACACCCAGTTTGGGCATTATTAGTGTTTCTTAACAACAGCGACGCTTTCCAAGCCCAATTTAGCCTTGTCACAAAATCCTCACGACTCTTAGTTGACGTCACCTATCTAAAAATTACGTACAAGACTTTCAGCTTGATGAAACAAGTTTACTAGTTCAAGATTACTTGTTTAACCAACGAGTACCTGAATGAGTGAACTTTTGCTTTTATATTAATAGATTAACATAGAAGCGCTTGTATATAAGTGTTTAAAATGCCAATCACGTTCAGGGGATGACCGGCAAGATAGGCTACACTTTGAAGCTAGCTGCAATCAAAACTTACTACAAGCCGCCAACGAAGATAAGTCAATTCTATCCACCTGTCAAGAGTCAGTTACCCTTACAAGAGGCCGGGGTTTACAAAATAGACTGTGAGGGTGGGCTCTCATACTTTGGAAAAACAAAGAGAAGCATAGGCATTCGACTTCAGGAACATATAGCTGACATTAAACACAAACGTCCGACGAAGTCTGCTGAGTGTGAACATGTACAACAAGGAACCAACAATTGAACCAACCTGCGATTTGATGAACTACAGATACTCACAAAGGAACAACGTTTTATTCAAGGATGATACGTGAAGCTATTGAAATTAACCCGCCACTGGTGACGTCAATTTTACTTACATGAATAGTGACGCCGGTCCCACGCACCGGGATTTTGTACCCAGATTTGTTCATAATTATTTGTATATACTATTTTAATTCGATTTAGATCTAAAACTACATCATGTGTATTAACTAAAACACAGGCAATTCACAAATGACAGCTCGTTTATTGGTACATAATTACACATTTGTATTTGGAACACTGCTGGTATACATTATTTGTTAAGGTAAATATCAAATCTCAAAGCAATCAACTTTCTTAGCTAAATCAGCATTTCTCAGTCTTATGATACTAGGAACTTTTATAAAATTAACAAAAATAATAGTGGTCCTCTCAAACAGCTTTTTGGCTCCAAAACTTACGTTCATGAGTATGCACCGCTGTCAAGCAATAGACTCACGGTGCGGGACACGGATTGAGGCTGCTACTCGAAATAAGAAAACAAATCGATGGCGGGAGAAAAAGTTATTGGAGTTTTTAAAATCACCCGGTCTCACAGACATGTACGTCACCAATGGCGGGTTAAGAAACACCCTAATTTCAACAGGGAAGATGGTTGAAATGTTCCTCCAGCTTGGGACCCTGTTGTCAGGCTAAAGAAACCCAAAAAGGACAAAGTCACCAGACTGAAGACATCGAGAAACAGTGAGCACATTCTGCGTAGATAGTAACACCAATAGTTGAAAAATGTTTAGGTACTTTGAGATAACTTTTAAATTCAAAGCAAAGACAAATATCACCTGAGTCTGCCGTGACCACGGTTCGTGTAAACTGTAACGAAACTGATACATCGGCTTGTAATAATAAAAAAAAATGTAACTTAACTAAAAACAAGATATCGCGATAGAATTCGGAAACCGTAGTTTGATTTCAATGCTAATCACGTTTCTAACAGTTAATTCGTTTAGTAATCATCATCACCATTTTCATTAATTTATTTGATCTTCACCTTTACATTGGCAAAATCGTCGTTGAACGATGGAGACATTTTAATTAAAATTGAAGTTTATCATCATTATCGCCATGCCATTTCTTAAACTTGCTTCTTAGAGCCTGAGTTTACTATACATATTATAATATTGATCCGCGGAAATTTATCTCAATATCAATTTATACGCTATTAAAACCACCATATATAAGTTATGAAAATAAGGGCAACGATAGCCTAGTGGAGATACCAACAGATTGCCATGCAGAGGGTATCGGGTTCGAATCCTAAGCGCGCACTACTGACTTTTCGGAGTTATTTGCGTATTGAATTATTAATTATCGCTTGCTCCGTGCCTCGGAGAGCACGTTAAGCCGTCGGCCCCGGTTGTCAGTACATATGGGTAGTGGGAGTCAGTACATATCTCTGATTAAACTGACACTAGTCTTAACCATGGAATAGCGCTATCCCTTTGGGTTGCGAAGGTCAGACAGGCAGTCACTCAGTGGAAAAGCCAATATTCAGTCAAATCCGGTTAGACTAGTAAGCGGACCCCGGGTTGAAACTGGGATAACGCTAGGAGAAAGAAGATGAGTTATGAAATAGAAATACTATGCCAGCACCGTATCGTCATTCTATACCTGTATTTTTAGAAATATCCTCTAAGCCTACACAGGAAGTTTACAAACTAGAAAAGTAAACTGAATACTAAACACCGCATCATATTCCGAGTATTCCTATATTGCGTGGTCGTATAGGTGTTGTGCATCCCGTATGAGCAAACCTACAAATCAAATCACGGGTGACCTGAATTCATGAATTACACTCTACTTTTGAACATGGGCTTGGCAGGCTGAATAGTAATCGCAGCAAGATGTCAATTCAAACATGTGAGTTGCTGTTGCCCGTCCGACTGTTACTGTGTGTTGCCAGATTGCTGGTGGTATAATAGAAGTTATGTTAGGTATGTACGGTTTGTTGCCTTTAGTGTCTGAAACTGTGTGTAAGATTGATATTCTCGTTATAGTTTTATTCTGTGCTGTCGTAGAAGTATCAATGCCAGTTTTTTATAGAATGAGGTATTTTGGTATCAAGCTTACTTGTTGAATTTTCGAACATATTTACTAAATGGGTGTAGATAATTTATGTCCAAAGAATTTACTTAGCCTCAGAATTTGTTTGTTTTGATGTCACGAGATATTTAGCGAACGGCAAAAGGGGAGGTATCATATCCTCAAAATCTGTCAATAGGACTTAAGACCGTACAGAGAGCAGCGATATCAATTTCAATTTTGGTTTTAAGGGACCCATTTTTTTGTTAACAGGAATCATAAATTTAGCCGGAGTTTTAAATATCTAGTTGCAAAAATCATTATCTTTTAAACATCGTCAAAACACTGTACAAATTATATTATACAGAAAAGGAAGAAAAAAATGATTTTCTTTTTTGCCACTTCTATGAAATTTAATTCTTTATTCCTTTGGGTAACCTACAGGTCAATAATAAAGATCATGTTTTACACCCCTGTAACAATCCAAACAGGGAATGATTGGGGTGCTATCCTGATGTGTTGGCATCGTAAATGTTGCACACCGTATTGGAAACTGGTTTGCGAAAATGTGTGCCTGATTACTATTTGATGGTTTTGGTTAGTAATTTTGCTAGTAGTGGCTTTTTACGGGGAGGGTCTTAAGAGGTCCAAGAAAATATATAAGACAATATCCTTATATTTTCACAGAAAACGTTTTTAACTTATTCGGGCAAGATTTCCTTCACTGGGTTTTATACTTAATATTTTTGCCTCGGATGAAAGTAAAGTATCATCATCAGCCTTTAACAGTCCACTGCTGGACTAGGCCTCTCCTTTGAAAGGAGGAATTGGCCTACTATACCACGCTGGCCAAACGGGTTGGTATAGGGTTTGTATTCAGTTTTCCTTCTCTTACGGTGCCGTTCTCTGCATAATATGCTCCATCTGTCGGCTCTTACGACACCCATGGGATGATATGGGGTGGTGACCTTCCGTATTCTTAATCCGTCACCACACGGACCAAAAGTAAAGTATAATTAGGATATTTATTTTTATATATTCTTAAAAATATTTCGTGTATTATCTAATAAAACAGATGGACTCGCAATTACGTTTTATTAATTTCACTCTCATTGTTTAATTTAATTACTTGACAAAAATACGTTACTTTTGAAAAAGTAATTTTCAATAAATTAAATCAACAGGTATAAGAAGGTCGTATATCTGTTTCCACCTTCATCATAATCTCATCTCAATTGATATCGTTGCGTACAGCTCAGGACATACATACATAACGTCACGCCTTTTATCCCCGAAGGGGTAGGCAGAGGTGTATTGCTACACCCACTTTTCGCCAGATATACTTTAGTCCCTCGTAATAAGGGGCGAGCCTATTGCCGTACCGGGCACATTTCCAGACTCCGTGCTGCTACTGAGAATTTCGTGACAGAAAAACTCAATAACACTGCCCGATCTTGGAATCGAACCTGGGACCTCCCACGATCCCACGCGCACATTTATGCCGCGAGACCAACGAGGCAGTCGTATAGGGTTTAATGTCGAGTTTTCCGTCTCTACGCAAACATGGTATTTGCATCGTATTATCCCTTAGTCGCCTCTTACGACACCCACGGGAAGATAGGGGTGGTGACACTTGTATTCTATGCCGTCAACCACACGGCACAGCTCAGGACAGATGGCGCTAAAAGCAAATTCAACAAACAAACTGACATACCAACTACGGACCTGAGCTATCAAAAACTTGTCAAGCACACGATGCCCCTAGCGCACACAGTTTCGAAACTACCCTGGCTAATTTTATAACAAACTTGTCAGAAACGTATTTAGTGTTTGTGCTTTAAAGTCCCCAAAAAATCCATACACCAATAATGAAATTGTATTGTGTAATGGGTACTTTTGTCTAAAACAAAAGGTTGTATCTAGATACCAAAATATCCAACCCAGGAACTTTATTGACTAAACCAAAGCTAACTAACTTGATTATCAAATAACGCTTTCTCAAAATCTAATCCCGCCAAGTACAACTTACTCACCTAATTACAAGAGTTAGAATATTCACTTTATTACATTTAAACTGTTACACTTACGTAAAATAGCACCCTTAATACCGTAAATATGATTTATTAGGCACATATTTAAACCAAAACACGTTGGTTGCCTCAAAGCTTTTCTGCCTATTAGAAATAATTCGGTTCATCATCAAATTTCACAAGCCATTACAGCTCTTATCACTTTCGACATAAATAACAATATTCCATGTCTATTATTGATGCTTAGAATTTGAGCTCAACGCGCACAACTACAATATTATGAATCCAAAATTAGATAACCAATGTTATGAAACCTCGAAATGTGCAGGTTTTAGTATAAATTTCATGATATAGTACCGCCATGACTGGGTTGTTTGTTATTGTTAGCTTTTGAGATTATTGTTTACAGAATAAGAAACCAAAATATCACGTGTGTTTTGAAGTTGCAGCTACAAGTCCAGTCTAATTTATTATGTCAAAGACGATACATTTGCGATATCTCGGACGGACACTGACTAAAAACTAAGTGAAATGTAAATGACATTTATTGTATTATAGCTACCGCTACAATTTGACAGCTGAGACTGTCAGTATATAATAATCTGTGACTTTTATAAATAATCGGTCAACTACATCGAAATATATGTACTAAAGCCGGGTACAGACTTACGAAATGTAACATGAAATGTAACACACAATGAAAGAATTTGCCGTCCACATTGTCGCAACGTATTATGCAATGTAACAGAATTCCCATAGTGTGCACGCCTTGCGCGCACGAATCGCGCACACTACGCGCGCGAACAGAGCATTACAACTCGTGCGCGCCGCGATCCGTCATTTATCGGTTTTTTCGCCGAACACAAAGGGGCGCGCAGTGTGCACGGAGCGTCAGTGTGGACGGGTTGTGTGTGTTTGTACTGTGGAACGCGCGCGAACCATGGAAGTTGACCATGAATAATCTCATGTCGGCCATCAATTGTGCACCAGCTCTGTACAACTTTGTGCGCCACCAACGTCGAGGTCTTCGGCGTCTTTTTATCACGTGATTGATGACAGTCAATGAAGCACCAACAATCAATGTAGCGAGTGGTCATCACAATGCATTCTCTTCATGTGTTCTCGACAGACTGAGCAATGTTCGCCGCGCGCATTCTGGAAACAGATGCGAGCACGTCATATCGGTTCTTGCGCGCCACGTGCGCGCCCTGCGTCCACACTTATGAAATGCTCCTTTCATGTTGCATTGCATGCTACGTTTCACAAATCTGTACGCTGCTTAACCTATTAGATGTAACATTCAGAATATGTACTTTGTTCAAATATTCCAATGAAAAGTTAGACTAAAAGCGTTAGACACTTTGAATTAAATATTTATGATAATAGATATTTATGCTCCGTCTATCGTAAGAATGTATGTCAATGGTCACCTATCTATAAACCAGACCATGGAGACTGCGCTTAATCTCACGAATCGATACATTTGAGCGGTCGTCTATTTGCCGCGGTCCTCTCAAATTACTTGATCATATTTACTAAGGACATTTGATTTACACAGGTATGTATGTCATATACCTAATATCATGTTTGTGGTTCCGTCGATACTTCTTAATAATATTGAAATAAACACAATTAGACCACTGATAGGCAGTATATAATTCGGGATTGCTTACAAGTGTAATCTTTATATACATATTTCTTGTAGGCGTGTGTATGTAAACGACTGGACCGATTTTGATTAAATTTTTTGTGTTTGTTCAAGGGGACTTGAGAATGGTTTAAATTCACAATTTAGTCCACTAGAAAATGTTATTTTAGTTAATTTTTAATTTGTAAGTAGTTGTTGATTTTGGAATGTTTCACATTGGTACCAAGGTGGAGCGAGTCATCAACAACAAACTCCTCCAGTACCTAGAGGATCGCCAGCTGATCAGCGACCGCCAGTACGGTTTCCGGCATGGTCGTTCGGCTGGCGACCTTCTAGTGTACCTTACACACCGCTGGGCAGAAGCCTTGGAGAGTGGGGGCGAAGCTCTAGCCGTTAGCCTTGACATTGCCAAGGCGTTTGACCGGGTCTGGCACAGGGCACTTCTATCGAAGTTACCATCTTATGGAATCCCCGAGGGACTCTGCAAATGGATTGCCAGCTTTCTGGCTGATCGGAGCATTAAAGTCGTCGCAGACGGCAGCTGCTCCGAAATGAAGTCGATCAACGCTGGCGTCCCACAAGGCTCGATGCTCTCCCCAACGCTGTTCATCTTGCATATCAATGACTTGTTGTCCATTGAGAACATGCATTGCTATGCAGATGACAGTACGGGTGATGCGCGGTACACCAGCCACCAGAATGTCCCTCGGAGCCAGGTACAGGAAAGACGATTGCAACTTGTGTCTGAAGTCGAGGACTCTCTAGGGCGCGCCTCCAAATGGGGTGAAAAGAACCTTGTTCAATTTAACCACACTAAGACACAAGTATGCGCGTTCACTGCGAAGAAGGACCCTTTCGTTATAGCGCCTCGGTTTCAAGGAGTACCCCTGCATATTGCCGAGAATATTGGGATCCTCGGCGTCGAAATATCGAACAAAGTCCAATTTGGGAGTCATTTGGAGGATAAAGCCAAATTGGCAAGCAAGAAGCTGGGAGTGCTGAACCGGGCTAAGCGGTACTTCACACCAAGCCAACGGCTTATGCTTTATAAAGCGCAAGTCCGGCCACATGTGGAGTACTGCTCACATCTCTGGGCTGGAGCGCCAAAATATCAGCTTGATCCACTTGACTCCCTACAGAGACGAGCTGTTCGAATCGTCGATGATCCCGATCTCACAGCTAGACTAGAGTCGCTGGAGCAGCGGAGAGACTTTGGTTCTCTCTGCGTATTTTACCGACTCTTTCACGGGGAGTGCTCCGAAGAATTGTTTAATTTGGTACCAGGGTCACCCTTCTACCAACGTACCACTCGCCGACGCAGTAGAGTTCACCCGTACTACCTGGAAGCGTTCTCATCTAGTACGGTGCGCTTCCAGCGATCTTTTCTACCACGTACGTGTAGGCTCTGGAATGAACTACCTGCTGCGGTGTTTCCCGGGCACTATGACTTATCCTTCTTCAAACGAGGTTTAAAGAGAGCATTACTTTCACGGTAGGCAGCGGCTTTGCTGTGTATACCCTGACATTAGCGAAGTCTATGAGCAGCGGTTACCGTTTACCATCAGATGGGCCGTTCGCTCGTCTGCCACTAGCAGCAATAAAAAAAAAAAAAAAAAACCAACCGACTGCGCTACCATCGCAGTGTCAAATCTATAGTGATAATTTCGTCAAGAGATACGGTAGACTCGATCGAGACCTTAACTAAATAATAAAACATAAAAAAATAAAGAATTCGAGTCGGCAACATATGGTATAATATACATTCAATTCTAATGGTTCTGACTTCTGACAGACAAATTGAAGTCGCCATATTGGCCACTCTAGCGAAACGTCACTGATACCGGATAACACTTAAAGTAAGGAAGTAATAGAGACCGCATTAAAATAGCAGCCTTACCCGATATGTACTTCACTCTGACTTACGATTTTTTTCTCATGTAAGAGAAAGATAAAAATGTCATTTCGAATCTTCGAAATCGTCGTAAATTTTAACTAGACTAGTGATGTGCTTACTCAAAATTAATTTCGATAAAGTATCGATAATGTTTGCAATAAATCCTTAGATTTGGTTTACTCAGAATGAATATCAATTGAATGTTGATAAATCCTCAGATAAAGTAAAATATGTGAATAAATCCAGCTTATACTTAAACACTATTAAATAAGTTACGATAAAAATATATTTTTAAATTACCTTCTTAAGGTGAATAAAGCAATTGATATTCATAATATTACTAATAATCACTACCTATATGCAATGATAGGGTCAATGACGACATCATTACCACGTTATGGTTTTCGAATACAAAACCACGTTACGTATTTCAGACTTTTGGCAGTTATATGCTTATTATTACGATTGTCAAGTACTTAGAAAACTTAGTAAGTTCTTAGACAACTTCTAAATTTCACCGCTAGAGAGGCGCGGATAATGTTTGCATCGCCAGTATACTTTTGAGAGCATCTGTTGCGTGCGGTGCGTAAACCTATATAATGAGTTACCCTTTCAATGTCCTAAAAAAGTAGCAACACGACAACTTTTTGGTCTAAAATCTGTATATATAAAAGCCTTACGTAACTGAATGCACAGCACAGGCACAGCCGAAGCTACTGGGGGTGCAAGAAGCTGAAATTTGTCATGTATATGTTTCTTGGGTAGCGTAAGGGTGCACTAAAAAGCAATTTCTCGAAATTACCACAGAATCCTGCAAAAATAACGTTAAAAATATGTGCGAGCATAGCTGCGGATATCCTCTAGTATTGCATAATTTGTTTAGGGGTTTTTATAAGCATAATATTGATCCTTATCCATTTTGATCAAAATTGACTTTTGGTATAATTTGACTAGAGTTTTTAGTATTAACAAATATTTTAAGGGTTCACAGCAGTCTACTTGTCATTTGCATGATGACAGGTTTATCATGGCTACGATTCTATAATCATGATAATGACTCACACGATTAGCATCATAGTAATTTATCGTTTTAAGATTGGCATACTAGTCCTTCCTATTAGTCCGGCAATCTGTCGCCACTGCAAAAATGTAGTCAATGACTACTCAGTACTTAGTACAGTTAATCGTATCGTCCTACATGTGAAGTCTTGCATTTAATTACACAAGCTTTAAACTTAGTTGTTAGCAGCAGATGGTTTTATTTGAACTTTTATAAACACGAAAGTTTGTGATGATCGATGAAAACACCTTTCTTGAGAGATATATCATATTCAAGTATACTTATTTTTCAAAGAAATATTGTAGTATAGCTTCTACATCACAATAATGCAAAGACTACCTTTTTTGTAATAACTGTCACGCACATCGGTGAATTCGTGGGCCGACGCTAGTCTGTAAAATAAAAGTATCGATAAAGTTATAACGTCACTATGTTTATGCGTCACAATCTTTATACGAATAAATCAAAATGTCTATGAACGAAGTATCAAAGTTTCAAATGAAGTTCTATTAAATTTTGACGGGTAATGGGTGACCTATGTCAGACCTTTCAGTGATGGTCTAGCATGCGGGTCCCTCCGACTATAACATAATATATATAGTCTAAGGGATAACATTTTGAGTACCTACTACCAATTGAATACGGATGTAAATATCTGAGCTCTTTGGTACTACCTACCTACTAAGTCTTAGTACTAAGTAGTTTATATCATGTGTAAATACGTTTTGCCGTTACGAAGTATCCGCCCAATAAAGGAAATTTGTGTTATCCCAGAGAACCCCAAATTTACGCGAGCGAAGCCGCGGGCAAAAGCTAGTGATAACTATAAAGTAAATGCATCATTAATCGAAAGCTGTAATTTACATTCCAAGTTTGAAAAAATCTGTAATATGATTTGTATTGGTCTGATTTAAAGAAAACTTAGATAAAGTAAGTTAGTATAGAAGGACTATGAGGAATTCTCCTTGCACAGGAAGTATCTAATACAAGGCCTTATGGCTTAAATATATTGTTTCGAGATTAAGCAGGAAATATTGGCCACTATCAACATATTCACGCCAAAAAGAAAATATGTATTTTATTCGTAACATGCGAGACTTACCTACTGATATTAAAAATACTAATGTGTCTTTCTTTGTAACGCATTCACGCCTCAATAACTTAACAGATTATCATCACACATTTAAAACAATTTTTTTCTGTATAATGTGATTTTTTTTGTGACTGTCACGTTGGTCTCGTGCCATAAATGTGTGCGTGGTATTGGGAGGTCTCGGGTTCGATTCCCGGGTCGAGCAAAGTGTTATTGGGTTTTTCCGTTAGGAAATTCTCAGTAGCTGCACGGAGTCTGGTAATGTGCCCGGTACGGCAATAGGCTTGACCCCTATTGCGTGGGCCCTAAAAATTCACGGCGAAATGTGGGTGTAATATTACACCTCTGCCTCCCCTTACAAGGATACAGGCGTGAGTCTATAATAAAAAAGTGATTGCTTTGTCCAAAATTAGTACTTTCACGTCTATATTTGTTGTTTTTAACAGTTCTTGTTACAAAACTTGTAATCACAATTTGTTCTGACTGGCCTACAAGTTTGTCGTTCATTTTAGTTTGTAGTTCTAATGCTGTGTGCTTTCTGAGGAGTCTGGTAGCATTCATCATCATCAGACTGCCGTAGTCCACTGCTGGATATAGGCCTCTCCAATGGCACGCCACTGAGCCCGATTTTCGGCTCTTCATGTCCAGCCGCTGCCAGCCACTTTGCGTATATCGTCACTGCACCTAGCCGGAGGGCGTACTACACTACGTTTGCCAAGGCGCGGTCTCCACTCCAGAACACGACTACTCCAGTCCACTGCCACTTCAACGTGCTAATTGTCTAGGCATTACCTTGGTTCTCTGCTGACAGAGAACCAAAGCTGGTATCATTATAACTCTTTAATCTGCCTGATGAAGCCGCGTTGTAGGTCCGATTGCAAAATAAGAAATTACCTCATAGTGCAATAGTACTTTATTGACTGCCCATCGCACTCATAAGATGAAAGAGAAAGCTTTCGAAACCTGCTAAAGCTACATATTTGCATAAGGATACTATTATCTTGTTGGTATGATTATTATATTTACATACAATTGAAACATCTTTGCCGAATAGATGCAATATCAAGCGATGGAAATTAATTAAATTTAATAATAAATTCTGGCCTAGTCATCGTGTAGCAATTCTTTATCCTAAATTCTGTAAACTGCGCATTAAGAAGCGCAATATTTACCAGTAACATGGAAAGATAATGTAATATCACTGTGAATAAAATAGATTTAGGATCTCAACTTACTTCATCTATTTAAAATTCAATAAATAATCCAATAGGCATTGAAGCAGATACATCCAAGTTTATGGTGCATTAAAATATTGTATACCGTATCTGTAAAACCATAATGCCATATCGGTTGACGTTTAAAAATATCTTGTAGAGGGTGCGCCAAAAAGGTATATTATTATGGGCCTGCAAAACACATAAAAATAACTCGTCGTATCGTAAGAGAATCGCAGTGGTTTCGGTCAGACTATGGTGAAGATATGATGTAATTAATTTGGAGCTTATGGTGTAGGTAATTTTGGATTATCTTATGCAGTTGTCAAACCAATACAATACAAAAGATACATATTTGAAATGGAACCTAAATTCATGGATAGATGTAGTAATGGGACCGGCTGTAAGGCTAACAAACCTTAAGACAAAAAAATCGCGGATGAATGTTAAAGAAATTTATTTATTTATTTTATTTTTTTATTTATAGACTCACGCCTGTATCCCCGAAGGGGTAGGCAGAGGTGTAATACTACACCCACGTTTCGCCATGAATTTGAAGGTCCCACGTAATAGAGGGCGAGCCTATTGCCGTACCGGGCACATTACCAGACTCCGTGCTGCTACTGAGAATTTCCTAACGGAAAACCCAATAACACTTTGCCCGACCCGGGAATCGAACCCGAGACCTCCCAATCCCACGCGCTCATTTATACCGAGAGACCAACGAGGCAGTCAAAAAAATACTGAATTTGTTTTAAATAAATGTGGTAGATATAGCATTTAAGGCGTAGGATCTTATTAATGCCTTAATTTACCCGTAGTACTGAATCTTTTGATCCAGTTAGTTTAACTTTTTAGTGACGTACTACATAAACGTTACCACGCAAGCAAAGCCAGTATTTTAATAAAAATAACTAAATCCCCACATAAAAATATGTTTTATTTATTTATCTTAAGCCTGTCGAGGTAGCCATATAAAAATTATAAACGATTATGAGTGTGGGACTATATAAACAGTAATTTCACCAGTTTTGCGGACTTGGCTAGCGCTCACCTTCGCAATGTGTTGGCAAACAACGCTATATTTGAATAAGAATTTGTGTTTAGTTTTTTACCAGCATACTTGTAACTTGAAATAAGGCATTTAAACTATGAATTGTGGTATATACTCTTCTAGGATGATTTAAAGATAATATTGATTTGACAACAAGATAATTTATTATTGTTCTACCTGAAATAATTTCAAACTTAAATAAATCTTTTATGATAATTAAAGCAGAAGAAAGTTGTAATCAACTTGAAAATGACTAAATGTACTGTAATAAATACTTTTAGTAATTTTATCATCATCAACAACATCATACTAACTAGTTTTTAAAACGGGTAAATCATAGCTCATTTAAATTAATGAAAACATAAGAATATTTGGATTCGTTAGACTCCAAACAGGTTCTATACCTGTTCTTAAGATATTGAGTCAAGCTTATACTAAAAAAAATATATCCTAAACAGGGAAGTAACCAAAATAAATAAAATTCGATGATGTTAGAGCTATATTTGTTGCTCTAATTATGTTGACATAAATCAAAAGTCAATCCAAGAGAAAATTATGAGAGTGATATGAAATTCATTTACTGTTTCACTAAGACAATATTTCGTAGTAATGACCCAAAAATAAATATTTTATATTATTTTGCTCATTTGCTACGTTATGTTTAAAGAAAAGACATACTAGTAGTAGATAAGACACGTACCCTACGGCAAGTAGGACTATGGAAGTCCTACATGCCGTTGGGATAAAGAGAAATGTAGGGGTGAGGGGGGCATAGCAGGGTACTTAAGGTTTAAACATCCCTAAAAACTGAATTAATGTGATAACATTAAAACTTTTAACTTAGAATCATAGCTTAATTCATTGTGAATGATTATGGATAAATTTATGTTGATAACGTAATTAATCTAGGAGATGTGAAATCTAAAATAAAAAAGTCATTTGACCCGCTATGCCCCATGCATAGGGGGAAAGTGGGGTCTCCTATGGGGCATTGTGGGGTGGTCATAATAAGAAACAAAACACAACTTCCAAACGAAATAGTTTTATATCTTGGTAATATAACGACAGTTAAAAATAACTACAAAACTATAACATAACAAATTGATTAGGATTGCCCCGATATTTGGAAATATAACGTTCTAATGTTGTTTGGGGGACGTTGCACATATTTGCCTCTTGCCTATAGCTCATTTCTCCAGACACAACACTATGTACAGCTTGTGTTATGGCTTCCATTGACCATAAAAATGCTTTCCAGTCTTGCTCTTATATGTGCGGACCATGTTGGCTAAAAACGTAAAAAAATATATATATTACAACTTAGAAGTCTTTACAACGGGGCAAAGGGGGGCACTTTTCTATAATTCAAATACTGTGCCCCACTTTGCCCCACAAGACATACTCCACTATGCCCCACCAGCTCGTTTAAAATTTAAAAACAAACCGACGCCATTTTACCTTTGATTCAATGATCTTGTGCTTATTGATTAAGAAAGCCGGAAAGGAACTGATTGATAATAAACTATAACCACACCACAGTACATAAGTACGTTTCGAAAGGACTGCTGTTCAATTTCATGAAAAATTTTAAGAAAAATATTTGCTTTGATACTTTTGTTTACATTACACAAACGCTTGTCGAAATGGCGATGCTCGCTGAAGTTCACGGGCCGGCTGACGACCAATCAAAGCGAGCCATTTGACAGTTTGCACGGCGTTTGTTTCGAGCTGTGTAAAGCTGCGTATCCATTATGCGCTCCTGGCGCGCGCGCCATGAACGCCCGCGCCGAGAGCGCGTTCACGGAACGCGCTCCGAATATTTAAATGATATCAACACCGCGCGCCATGGCGCGCGCGGCAACTGTTCCAGTGTTCGGTCGTTCAACATGCAACGTAACAAAAACGTAATCAACACACAAAATAATATTACGTCCGTCTCAACAGACGCGCGCGCCACAATTGAGTTGCCTTTGATGCGCAGTAAAAAACCGACTCTAGATGGAACGGGGCGCTCCATGTTCGAGCGTTCCAACAAACACATTGGCGCGCGTTCCAAAATGGTAACAATTTCGCGCGGCTGGAACGCGCGTCAATGTTCGTCCTTTTGGAGCGCGAAGTCGATACGCGGCTTAAGGCTTGCCCCACTATGCCCCGTGGCCCCCCTATGGCCCCCTCTCCACTACAACAGATTTATAAAGGCACTGACAGCAATGGTTTAAAATCATGCCCCAATAAAAATAAGGCCCGCTCACTTTTTAATTCTATTTAATTTTTATTTAAATATTGTAAGAAACCTGTTTGGGACTTATTAGTAATTCTGTTCATAGCTAACAACTTGCCTACGTAGCCACTGTAGATTGGGTTTTCAACATGGAGTCCTAAAAATGGTTCATCACTTCATTCACTGTTCAAAGTTCTAAAGTCTACGCGAAAGAAGTCGCAGGCAAGAGCTAGCTATGTTATTGTATTGTTCTAGTTTAGTATTGGTGTGTAATATATTTAGCTAACCTCTGACTTTCCATAGAAAGTCACAGACGCTTGTCATAGGGTTCAATTTGAGAGATCTTTGTTTTGTAGTCTCTCAGTCTCTCCACCAGACTATCACTACTAACCATATTAACAAATCTTCTTGACTGTCTTCATTCAGTACATATAACGGACAATTATCATCAAAAATATGTGGCTAATACCGGTAAACCAAAAGACATTACCCAGTATAATCTGATTTATCAATCCTTTTCTTATCTGGATTGTTTCTCTTTAAAAGAAGTTTCAACGTAAGCTGGAATTATATAGGTAACATCCCCTTACTTGCTTTAAGGTAGTCGAATATCTTTTTTAGTATTACTCGGCGTTTTATTCATGTTTTATTACTTAACAAAATATTTCTTTCTCCCTTCGGATGAGAATAGGTTTTTTATTGTAAGCAACGGTCGAAATATAATCGAGAAGCGGCGATGTATTGTAAGGGAGCTTTTACATTAGAATTGAATGCATAAATAAGAGGTTTTCATTCACCAGGAATTTGGACTTATGAATAATATGGATGTTTAGTCATGTTACTAGAAAGGAAAAAGGAAGTAGACCAATATATAAAACATCACAACTCCATCTTGCATCCATTTTTATGTGTTTAAAAATGCAAAATGTCACTAATCCATTTCATTCCGTAGGTGACGTAAGAGGAGACTAAAAGGAAATACACGAAGTTAGTAGTATCTTTAAATTTGTCATTATACTATTTGCCAGCACTTCTGGCCAGAGTGGCACAGTAGGCCAGATGGGCTCCTTTAGACTCACAATACTGCTGAGTAGCTCATAAGGAGAGGCTGTAGCCCAGCAGTAGACTGCGAAAGACCTTAAAGGTTCTATAAGATTAGGTACGAGTGAAACTACGTAAAATTGTATCTCCCTGTCCGTACCGTAATCTAGCACATATTGATGGATACCTGCATGCAAGGTTGTATTTCCACCCTCGTCGAAAAAGCACCAGTAAACAGTTTGGCCATTGCAGAACACTCATTTGAACCAAGGAACTCACTGAATTGAATTACTACGGAAGCATATTATTATCACCTTCAAACGTTACCGATATAACGCCAGTAATATTTGAATAGTGATTGAATTCTCACCCCATATTATTATCGCGCAGTGGACTGGAATTGATCAGGATTGAGGAATCTAGTGCTTAGTGAGTCTCAAAATACGAAATCAAGTTTAGTGTTAAGAAACATCAGAACTTATAAGTAGATTTGAAAAGTTTTTTTCTACAACTGACGATGTACGATGCTAACTGGTTAACATGGCAAGTGTTTAACTTATGTGAATAATAAAATGAACTAAATCTATCGGTGATAATAAATGAGGTAATGTGATACCTTAAATTATGGGTGCGTATTGATGAACAGTATGAATATGAATAGTTATTCATACTCTACTTACGGCCGATTCCAATACTTTAATTGATTTTTCTACTTGAGATACATAATTGACATACTTTATAGGAAGACAAGTGTGAATCGGACAAGATGAAGGGGAAGACCTAGGCGCACGTTCTCTGACCCGGGGCGCGATTCAGAATCGTTCGATATCTCATTTGACATTCGATTCCGTTAATTGTCGAACGGGCTACCTCATTTTTTGTCAAAACTATCGCATTTCCTATCAATTTTATGCATTCAGTATGAAGTAAATTAATAAATAAACCGAATGCAATGAATATTTGTTCAAAATATCTCTGATAGGCGGCTGAAAGACGAGGACAATAATTTTACATATCGTACGATTACTTGTCATGACATTCTGAATCGCCCTGCAGATTAGAGACATCCTAAAAACAGGAAGGTTAGAAGTACCCTGAAAAGAAGTGCATGCATGAGGACTCTGATGGGAGTGAATGAAGCAAGAGAGATATGTCAGGACCGTTGCAAATAGCGTTCCGTAGTCTCTGCCTACCCTTTCGGGAAACAGGCGTGAGTTTATGTACCTATGTATGTATTTTGTATGAAGCTTATCTCCAATATGTAGTCACGTCCATTGATAGATCAGATATTGGGACCGGCTGTTAATCTACAGCAAGTAATCGAGCATTCAATGATATTAATCAAAATGAGGAAAGTAAGCATTATGTATTTTATTAAATAAATTTATCATAATATTAAATTTACCCGTTTTGGCCGATCCCGTGGGAATTTCGGGAATTCCCTTCTTAGTGCACCCCTAGTCATGTCCCCAAGGAACATACATGCCAAATTTCAGCTTCCTGCACCCAATAGTTTCGGCTGTAGCGTGTCTGTCAGACAGTAAGTAACGCAAGGATTTTATATATTAAGATTTTGTATAAAATGTGTAAATAATTGTCTGCGCTCCTCTTACTGAATAGCAAGAGTTATTTTATTTCATAATATCAAATATTTATTTTGCACAATATGATAAATATTATCGATATCAAATATCTCTCATCATCAGCCTTTGATAGTCCACTGCAGCTGGACTAGGCCTCTCCTTTGAAAGGAGGAATTGGCCTACTATACCACGCTGGCCAAGCGGGTTGGTATAGGGTTTGTATCAAGTTTTCCTTCTCTTACAGTGCTGTTCTCTGCATACTATGCTCCTTCTGTCGGCTCTTACGACACCCATGGGATGATATGGGGTGGTGACAATTCGTAGGTATTCTTAATCCGTCACCACACGGACAAATATCACAGGCATGGTAAATAATATTCTTTTTTATGGTAATAGGCGGCAAACAAGCAGACGGATCGCCTTATAGTAAGCAATTACCGGCGCCGCCGCCCATGGACACAAGCAACACCACAGGAGTCACAAGTGCGTTGCCGCCCTTTGGGGTTGGGAAAAGTGATATGATGAGTGGGATGAGGGAGAATGAATTTCAGTAAAATACTTTTGCAAAATAATATTTTATTTTTCAAAAATTCTCGTTGTATATCAGTAGAATACTTTTGCAAAATAATATTTTAAGATAAGATAAGATAAGATTAGATAAGATGATTTATTTGTTTAAATATTTGTGTAATATACATACAGAAATCTGATAAAATGCATGCAAGATTTTACATAGTATTGTCCCAACATGTTTGTCATATAGCTTGACGTACAAATATTTGTGAAGTTAATTATACAAAATATGGCAGAATAAGTGTACTGAATAATAATTAATAAACAAGAGAAAAAAAAATCACCAAATACATTATTAATAGTCAAATACATTTAAAACATTGTCAAATGGTTATAAAAAAAAATAATAATTCAATAGATTGCATAATATTAATAATCGATAAACAATTGCATTATTATAGTACCTATGTATTATTGTCTTGATATCTACTTAAATTTATTCAGTAAAGTGTATCCGTTAAAAAGTCATTATATATTTTTATGCCGCGTGATACCCATTTTTGTCTTTTATTTAATCTAACAGAGACAACCTTCTCTGGAAAACATTACTGATATAATAGTGTAAATATTTCGATAAATACATTGAATGCTATATTTGCATCTGTTGCCTCATAAACATCTGCTAAAATATCTTTTTTTATTTCTTTCCCTACCAATCTATACTAATAATATAAAACTGAAAAGTTAGTTTGTTTATTTGGTTAAATGCGGTAATCTCAGAAACCACTTGATCGATTTGAATAAATCGGTTTGTGTTCGAGAGCCCACTAATCGAGGAAGACTATTATAGGTGTTATAAAACCACGCTATGAGCCTCGTGTGCGGAGTAGTAGGTAGCCCTAAACAACGCAGATGTAGCAGCTAGCTCAGCTAGTAAATAATAATATGAAACAAAAATGCATCCTTTGTTGCGGTTCCATATTATTATGCATTTATCTAATTCTTACATAATCGACCACACTTTTACAAAGATTTTACAGAATCGCTCAGCAGAACGTTTCAGGTGTCCTACGATACGAAGTAAGAAAGGTGATCCCTCTTTTCACAGTCTGTGGTACTATAAATCTCAGTCGGTGTGTTGCAGTCCCTGTTGAATAATGTTACTACAAGAAACAAAAACTTATTTTAGTTTTCAAATTCAAACATTTCTTCATTGGTTGAGGTTATTTTTTAACAGATTTTTATGGACATAGCGATAGCCAGTTTTATATCATGGGACCACAACACTACTATTTTTTATATTCATTTTACAGCCTGCCTACTTAGCAGGTTGTAAAATACATCAAAACATTCAAACACGGCTCTAAAGAGATATCAAATCTATTCAAAAGCTTCACGTCACGTTCTTCTAATGCCCATGACGGGGGCTCATATGTGGGCTAACACAGAAATCATCGGTGCGAGAATGATACAAGGCTATTTATCAACCCCTCATATCATATTCACTCGTGTTTTTTTGGGTTGGCTAAGCGAAATGCGTGCCGAATACAATATACATTGCTAAGTAAAGATATAATATACTGATATTTCAGGTTCGGTAGTTGATTAGGGTTTAAGTGTTAGGTTTATTCGGCGGTTTTCTGTTCATATTTTTCGGTCTAATTCGGATAGAATATAGTGTTGTCTTACAAGGAATTTTAGGATAGGCTTCCAGGGTTAAGGTTTAATGTTGTTGTAATTTTGGAATAATATAGAAGCTTTTAGTTCAAATTGAGCTGATATTATTTTTTCGTGTTTCTCAGAGGTTTTCTTTTTCAGCAATTCTTGGATGAGTTCTTATAGGTTATAGGTTTTTAATGAGTCGTGGGAACAGTTCTTTACAATATACACCGCTATTTTTTAATAAGTACAAAAACTTTAAGGACAGATTAGCGAAGATATTATTATCATATATGTGACGTAAGAATTTCATAATATCAATAAAGAGTAAAGTTATTATCATTTGTTTGTTGTAGAAAATCTCACTTAAATCATAGTCATATTTTACAATCCATTCACTAATTCATTGATAATATTCCATCCTGCTCATTCGCATTCTCTCTGTCGCACTTATGATGTAGGTAGCAATAGAAAATAAAATGAAGAAAAATAATAAATGTAGGTAGTTATTTTTTAATTTTGTTAGTTCTACCCTCTCCTTCATACTTCATTCGGGCGTAGGACCGGTAAAATTTATCGTTTAACAAGTAATTAAATACGGAGGTATGTAATTAGAAAGCAAACAAATATCAAAATAAAAGATGGTGTTCTGGACTAAAAGAAAAGAGTAATTTTGGCGTATTTATGAAGTTAGAATCAGCTGCTATTTACAAATTATTTTATCGTCATCATGTCAGCCTAGAGACGTCCACTGTTGGAAATAGGCTTTCCTCAAGGTGTGTGAAGAACACAGACCGATTTTGAGGCGCCTGCGTCAAATTATTATTTACTTAAGTACGTATTATTTACTAAACTTACAAGTATTTCCATTGTCCTTCGAAATGTCCACCACCATTGTCAAAAGCATCCAATATGCACTCTTTAAATTGTTTGACACTGACCCGGTCACTTTTGTACACTCACAATACGATGTCCATGGGTACACAGCTGCACTCGCGATTTTTCCACTCAAAAAGTACGCACGAAGCATAGCTACATACTCCCGTGATATGAACTGATATGATAGGCCATCGCGTCGGGCAAACGTAGACAAACAATTAAGTTTTGCAACGAAATTAGATACGCTGACTTTCGCTAGTAATTTAGTACTGTTTGTCGCATCGTCGGGGCGTGGCGCAGGCGCAGAGGAGTGGGGGGGGGTAATTTATCAATGGTATGATAGTACACGGGTCGGTCATAGTATTAGTATTGCATTTACCAATTATCACGTATTTTTGTGGACAGTTTTGAGACAGTTTTGGGACTTAGTGTTTTTAGATTAGATTAGATTAGATAATACTTTATTGTACACCATACACAGAAATTTTACAGAGACAAGAGAAATAGTTAAGTTTACAATTTAAATGCACAATGGGCGGCCTTATCGCTAAAAGCAATTTCTTACAGGCAACCTTTGGATGGACAGAAATAGACTAGAGAAATATAATAATTCAATGGTGTAGTAATAAAGTTACTTGCTTAAATTAACATATACATACGGTGCATAAATACATAATAAATACATATTAATATACGTGACTAGAGGACGCCAGCAGCTACGCCTGCATTTTTTTAAATTTACCCGTTTTGGCCGATCCCGTGGGAATTTCGGGAAATCCCTTCTTAGTGCACCCCTATGGTCTCCAAGGAACATACATGCCAAATTTCAGCTTCCTGCGCCCAATAGTTTCGGCTGTAGCGTGTCTGTCAGTCAGTCAGTAACGCAAGGATTTTATATATTAAGATAATATACATAATACATAATAATACATACATACATAATAATATACATACATACATATTACAGTTTAGATATTATAGTTAAATCATGCTATAAACAATGACTTAGTTACTAGCTAGGAAATGTTGTTTTAAAGCCTTTTTAAATATGCCTATTGACTTTGCTTGCCTATTTTCTAATGGCAACGCATTCCACAAGCGCACTGCCTGGACAGCAAAGGATTTACTAAAAAAGTTTGTTGAATGCGTTGGCATGTGCAGTCTCAGATTCTCTGACGACCTCAGGAACTTTGAATGTGTGTCATGGAGGAACTTAAAACGTTCTTTGAGATACAGGGGAGTGCTAGGATCGAATAAAACGTTATACAATAATATAAGAATATGAGTATTCCTGCGAAGACAAATTGGGAGCCACTTGAGTTTGATACGAAATTCTGATACATGATCATATTTGCGAAGACCAAATATGAATCTTATACAAAAATTCTGGAGACGCTCAAGTTTGTCAAGTTGCTGCTCAGTGAGATCAAGATAGCTGACATCGGCATAATCGAGTACTGGAAGGAGTAAGGATTCAGCAAGCGCAATTTTAGTGGCTGTTGGAAGAAAATTCCGCAGCCTACGTAAGGAACCCGCTGACGCAAACAACTTACGACTGGTCTCCTGTATTTGATGGCCCCATGTTAAATTGCTATCCAGATATATGCCCAAATTTTTACATGGTCTGCACATTGTAATATTTTACCGTCGAATTTAACCTAGTTTTTATTTTTCAACTACATAATTATGAGCAGTTAAAGATACTTAGTGCCCTGTTAAATTTTTTGTACTAATTAAAAAATAGCGTGTGTATGAGAGTTTCTGGTACTATTATTAAAGTGCATTATATCTTTGCTTCTCAGCTGTATGTATGCAAATATATAACGGACGTATTGCCTAATAGGCAGGACCTATTCTACATTTATATCTATCGATATGAAATCTTGTTTATCATTAGAATAATTATTGATTTATATATTTCATTATATCATTAATGAACATTGCCACGTTGATGGCAATGCTTCGAATAAGCATTGCCATCCAACGTGGCAATGCTAGTCTTTTGGGCACGCTACAGGCTCACAGCGTTGCGGAGGAGTTCTTGGACACTACGTAGTTTTTTTTTTACTACTTTTCCTTCTCATTTCTTATTCGTAGGTTAGTTATAGGTTTAGTTTGTGTATTATTTTTATGTTAAATGTTATAAAAATAAAAACTACAGAAGTATATTGAAATTTTCGTTTGGGTTAAGATTGCACTTGCCTGTACGACTGATTTTTAACAGGATTCCGTTTGACTAGGGATTAAGCGCTCATGGTCACGCTTCGTGAGAAATTACGGCATATTCGCTGCAATCACGAGAAAGCCCACGGGCCGATAGATACGATGCTTCGTATCGTAATAAACTGTGTCCGTAGAGAAGCTTCAGAAGTGCTCTTCTGAAGCTTCTCTACGGACACAGTTTAAGAGACAGTTTTACTTAAGACGCAACGCCATTGCAGTAAAATTGTGATGAAATAAATAAATTTAGTTCTGTTAGGCTAGAAAGCAGGATACGAGATGTAACTGGGATAACGCTAGGAGGATGATTATTCTGACAGTGAAACAAGATGAACTGTAAAATTCATGTGACATCCATAAAGGTTTGTTTTACTCGGTATAGCTTTTTATAAGATATTATTTTTACTACATATATAAATAAAAACTATACTCATAGAACTGTAAAAGCTTACAAGTAAAATAACATTTCAACTCTCCTCTCAGGTACCTCCGTAATCCCATTCACACGCACTTCGCGTATCAAACCTCCTACTATATTCTTATAACAAAATCCTTATGATAAACTTATTTGGTATGTAATGTAAGAACCAAGAGGGGAGGATTGTTTACACTTGTAAAAGTTATGAACATAAAACGTATAAGTTTATTGGGTTATTAAGTTGTGTAATAAATTGGAAGTACTTGTAAGAAAACATGAGTAGTGTAGTGTGAAGATGTGAGTTACAAAATGTTATGAACGGCTATCAATAAAAACATAATAAGGAAAGATTAACCTTAATACTGATATTTTCAGTAGTAGATAATAACATAACTTCACGCCTTTTTCCCCGAAGGGGTAGGCAGAGGTGTATTACACACCCTCACTTCGCCAGTTATGTTTCGGTCCCAATGTAATAGGGGGCGAGCCTATTGCCATCTACCGGGCTCAATCAACATTTTTAATACACACATAGCTTCGAAAAGTCAGAGGTATGTATCCGGGGTTCCTGGGATTTGAAGGCGAGACCGTCTTCGCGGCAGTCCGTTACGTACACCATTGGGCTATCGCCGCCTTTTTCTTAATATAAGATAATACTTCGTAATATTCTGCTCTGTATTTGGCAGGAATGCCATTATGTTACTTGTTCTTACTCTGTCTTTACACCAGATGACCACACATTGTAGTGCTGTTATTTTAGGGGCTGTCTTATCTTTTTAAACACTCGTCTCATATTGCTTAGCAATATGTAACCGTCACGGGTTCATTTTTGGTATATATAGGTATGTACGAAAATTTTGTTCTGGATACACATATTATTGTTTCTAGTCTAGGTATTATTGGTCTCAATTGATTTAAATGTTTATAATATATAGGTACATACAGGATTTACACCTAGCGCCAGAATTGTCATCCATAAAATCGAATAATTACCAGTTTTACACCGTATTTATTACGATCTAAATAAATTAATACACCTATGTCGATACAAAAACAATCAATCCTCCGAGATAAGCTACTTACTTACTCGAACCTTTTGTTTTTTATTGTTTTTTTTTTTACAACTCCCGCATTAGGAGTTAATCCTGTGTCGCGGGGAACTTTACAAACATACAACTAACGGACACAATGAACACCCAGACTCGAAACAACAATTTATGAATCACACAAAGTGTTGTCTCGTGTGGGGATCGAACCCAAAACACTTCGGCACAGTGTCAAGCGGTGAGGCGGCTGCTTAAACCACTACGCCAACCGTGCAGTCAAAACCTTATTTATATTAAACTGAAACCCCTTCATAATTATCAAAGAAAACCGAGCTACATACGGACTACCCAGCGTTATTTACTGGGGTCCATATGTTTACACTAACTACATCAAGCCTTAATGCTAAATATTTGTACAGTACCAAGTTGTTTTACTAATACCTGCCCTACCTTGTAGAATTAGGCTTACCGTATACCTCCCTTGAGTTAAGAATGTCGTGTTAACACAATATGTTGGCGGAGATAGAATGTCAAAGATTGGGGCAAAAGATTGGCGTAATACTCGTATGTATATTGGTGTGTTTGGCCAACCTGTTATTGGATAATGTTGGCCTGGCTAATATCGATGTTGGAATGAAAATAGACGAGTATTTTGTGTTGGTAAATAATGTTATTGTTTGTTGTTTTTATGAAACAAAGGTCGTGTTGTGAAGAGTTGTTTTGCTGCTACCAAATTCTAATACAGCAGTGATGGAATTGCATATCGGTACATACTTTTATGGATTTGGGTAGCTTGGTTGAAAATCTAACACACACAAACATTCATCTAAAGTATAATTTATTGATCTATAACTACGCCGAAAAATAATTATTCTGAATAATAACAGTGAATTGTTAGTAGAAGTCAGTGTCAAGAATTAATGAAATCTTGAAAAATATTATTTCGTCAATTTTCAATCAATTTGAGTTAACACTTTTCAATAGGGTTCCTAAAAACTAGGGCTAATGACGCCAACCAATCCATTCATTCCAACAGCGATAGCCGAGTGGTGAACCGACAGACTGCTACGCAGAGGGTTCAAATCCACGTCGCGCATCAATGACTTTTAGTTATCGCTTGCTAAACGGTAAAGGAAAACATTGTGAGGAAACCTGCATGTCTGAGAGTTCTCCATAATGTTCTCGAAAGACATGTAAAGTTTGCCAACCCGCACTTGACCAGCGTGGTGGACTATGGCCTTACCCTTCTCAGAGTGAGAAAAGGCCCGTGCCCAGGCAATGGGACAGTATAAAGGGCTGATGATGAATCCATTAATTAATTTACATACTTATAAAGCCTTCCTCCGCGGACCAGTGGACAGCGTTTTCGTCTGCTGATCGGGAGGTCCCGGAATCGATTCCCGGGTCGAGCAAAAGTTTAGTGTAACTAAGTTTTTCGCCATTCTCAGTAGCAGCACAGAGTCTGGCAACGAGCCCGGTAACGGCAATAGGCTCGCTCCCTACTACATGCGACCTAAAAATTCAAATAGGCAAAATATGGGTGTAATATATAATACCTCAATACTTTCATTGCTTTCTAAAAAGTTTGATTATAACAATTACGGATACGGATACGGACACAGCATAATATATACCTCTACCTATCCTTTTGAGGATACTGCTGTCAGTATATAAAAAGGAAAGAAAACAGTTTGTTTCAACATAATTCATCAAAAACACAAAAAACTGTAAACAGAACTCGTACATAAGAATTTCCCAGACGCCTGAGAAGTGCTCTAGCTTGCTCTCAGCGAGTTTCAGGTTGACACTGACAAGTCAAGTTGATACGACTTATGAAGGCTTCTTGTAGAGACGATGTTTAGAGAGAATTTATCTCAGATTCCTTCTTGCTTAGCATAAATGCGTGAGTTATTTTTGTTGCTTTGAATTGGAGATTTGAGTAGTGTACTTTGTATGATTGTGTGTGAAAGAAAGTCTTTCAACTATGATAAGTGCGAAATGTTGTGAGGATGAACCAATGAATGAGTGTATGGATAAATGGCTGTTTAATATTATTTACAAGCTACCGTTTTTTATGAAATTTTGCAATAAGAAGTATAGCTATTCTGATATATATAAGATATATATCAGAATAAAACACCTACCTTCTGTCACTCGATACAATTTTATTTAATGTGACCTGACTCTACACACCATATACTGTTTATTTGTTTATTATGTATCGTTATTTTTACATATATCCTGTGAATAACGTGGTAGATTACACAAATGTTTTCTTTTTGATCATATGTATGTATAACTTATTGTGTAATTGTACGATTTTACACGATATATCTAACTATCACAACAAGGAACATATTCATCAATAAACATTCAGCGCAAAACTATGACGAAAAATACATTTGAGTGTTACATTCATGGCTTTAATTATCCCAAAATAAAATTATAAACGTAGGTTCTCACTCAAAATACAAATGCATCATAATGTGCTCTAACCTAAGATGATAATATTACTTTGGATTTGGTTTTAGTTTAGAGGAGATACATTAATGTTATTATATATGAGATACGGAGTTAGAGGGATTTATTTTTACGAGGATGGTATATTAGAGTGCATGGTAATATTTTATTTGCATGATATGTGAAGATATAATACTTTTTATTGGCATATAAAATTATATAACTTTTTGATAAAATAAGCGCAGTAATTACGTCTATCAACACATTAAGTAAGTGTGACTTTTTGACCCAGTTTGAAATTTAAATTACTATTTTTTTTTTGACTTTCAAACACCACCTACGATACTTAATTTTTGTTAAAGTGTGGTGTGTGTGGTTGCGGTTGTTTGCCCGCAACTGTTACTTCAAATGTAATAATTTCTTGGTTTTTTAATTCCTGGAAAGTCCAGTAACTTCCTTAAAACCACGATAACTTTATTAATATTCACAAATCTGCTATACAACTAACATTACTCTTGATATGAAATTTGCATAATCTCCATTTAATCTTTGACTGTCATATTCGCATGTAAAATACATGTGCCACTGCAGCGTACTGCGGACACACAAATAACACTTACCAGCAGTCAACACATTGCAGAGTAATGTAACTCATGGGATGCAGTGAAACGATTTATATGGACTACAGGCTTTCGTTCATTTTTAAAAGCTTTCTGACGAAAATATGTATACTACGATCTCTAGATAACAAGATCTTCTACTTACTGTAGTTAAGTGTTGATATTACCTAAACTACTAAAGTAAGCAGCAATAGCCTAGTGGTGTACGTAAGGCACTGCCGTGACAATGGTCTCGAGCTCGATTTCCAAGTACCCCGGGCTCACAACTCTGACTTTTTGAAGTTATGTGAGTATTAAAAATATTAATTATCGCTCGCTTAATAATGTGCCTGGTAGCAGTAGCAAAATCAGAAATATATTATGTCTATTTAATATAAACACTTACTTTACCGATCATTCGTTTTAAATTGCAGAATTTTGTGAATTAATAGAAAAATATCAGCATCATCATTATAGCAACCAAAAGATGTTACCTGCTGGACGTAGGCATAACCCGGGGCTCTCTACATGGACCGAAATTGAGGCACTGACATCCATCCACTGCCCGCGATCTCAACAAGATCTTCTGTTCACCTTGCAGGATGTTGACCTTTGCAACGACGTTACATATAATTATAGGTACATTCTTATTTACTTCTCGAAACTCTTTAGCTGTATTGCATCTAATTTTCTTCATCAATTCACAAGATATATCAATATCAATTTAAGTGAACCATTGTGGTGTAAGGATTGGTCAGCCTAGACCCTGCGTTACCGGGTCTAGCTGCTTCCAGGGTACGCCGCGGGGAGGCTCCTATACATACACCCGAGTACAGTAAACGAAACCTTAAAGTGGTCTCAGACAATGGCGTTACCGTAGCCAAGTTTTGGGAACAGAAAAACTGAACCAGTGACACGATGAAGAAGAAAAATCAATATCAATATGTAATTCAACAATTGCCGTCTATCAACATAAAAAAACCTGGTCTTTAACAGCAAATACCACATGACTAAGACGAAGCTCTTTCTAACTCCCAATCGTCACCCACAAAAAAACATAAAAGTCACAGTACACACAAAAGTCTTAGCAAATAAATAAAAAGCCACAATCTGACCTAACATATCGGCAGACACCAAATTTATCTACGTTAAGAATATTTTATTATGCTTATAAGTCTCTACAGTGGCCTTTGTAGAGCTTTTGACAAATCGTATGTTATTTCGTTTTGTTCCGAAGGCTGAGCAAAAAAAACCAAGACATATTTGACACTATTCATAATGGTGACACAAAAATCCTACTGCCACGCTTCCCAGGCGTTACATAATGTAAATCTCGACGAAACGCCACGGTATTTCGGTGGAAATATATCAGATAAGGAAAGTCTTTATTTTGTGAGGCGTTTAAATGTGTATTGCACTTTACTGCAACGATGAATGAAATGGTAAGTAATGGTTTTGGTTGAATTATCTAAGAACTCTAAAATAAAAGATTCAAGGCATAGTTTTTACACCAATAATAATAATATTCTACCACATTCACACAACACCATCTAGTCCCAAAGTAAGCAGAGCTTGTACTATGGGTAGTATAGACAATGGATAAACATAATATCTTTACTATTTTTTTCGTAAATCATTACATATTATACATAGAAACACCCAGACCAAGACAAACATCCATGTTCACGCACACAAATGTTTGACTTGAGCGGGAATCGAACCCGCGATCTTAGGCGTAGCAGTCGCTTACACTACCGCTGCGCCGCCCGGTCAATATCTATTAATTGGCACAAAAATAACGATATACATATATTTTTAAGACTTCATCATCGAGCTAGCCTCATCCTAGTTTCTATAGACCTTTTTGCCTTAGAGTCCGGGGCCCGATTATTAATATTTCTAACTATATTTGATTGATAGAATATCAGCTATAGTTCAAAAGTTTTACACTTTTTAAAGCTTTTCGGTAGAATAAAAGGGGGCTTTAGTGATAAACTTTTAAAATAATATGTTAAGTATATAACGTTTCGTCTTGTGCTACGCTATGGCAAACTGTGATGGGTTTCAATCCCCATGTGAGAGAAACTTTTGTGTTATTTACGAATTCACATCATTTTGTATTCGTTGTTTACGCTTTTGTTATTTGTTTTTTTTTTATAGCAGGACTTCCTTTGAGACACAGGAAACACATCTTGTACGGAAGTGGTGCCTATTATTTAATTGTTGTTTTTAAAACGCAACTGCTGACATTGACCTCAACCAGAAGTCCAAATTTTTACTACAGTTGTTTGATAACAATAAATTGTATATAGTTTCTAAAAGACGCTGGGCATGCTAGCCACAGGAGAACCACATAGCAGAATCTTTGTTCCTTGCGAATATACATTTTTTATGCTTATCTGCATAAAAGGCCTACATGATTAATTATACTTAGGTTAGAAATAGCTTATCACGTTCGTTTGTGTTATATGTGAATCTTTTTAGAACAAAAGGTGAACATGTCCGGTTTTGAAATGTTATGTCCATTGAAGTATTAAATATTTTATATGTAGAAGAAGAAAACTAATTGAAGTCGATACTACGTATTGCTGATGCTGATCTGGGTATTCTTAAAATAATTTCAAAACACCTTAAAGCTGATCAGTTTCGGGGCTAGTAGGTATATATTGTGAAACGGTTGTTGGAAAAGTTTTTACCGACAATTTATCTATTGAAGGTCAAACTAACTTCGGATATGCGTGCTATCTACAAATATCACTTAATACAGAATTGGGTGCAAGAAAGCTGACTAGTATAAAGTATTTGTGAAAAGTTTTAAGTTTAAAGCTCCTGCTAAACCTGTGGCTTAAGGCGTCAATTAGCGCCAACGCGATTTTCTTAACGCGTTATTGGGCTTTGCCGTTAACTTTAACGCTAACGCAGGTATAGCAGTAGCATTAGGTATTTCCTTGTATGCTGGTAAAATTACTTCAAGTAAATATGTTAGTATGGTCTGTCTTTCAGCTGCTACAATGTGCTCGTATGTTCTACGAAGAGGGTCGGGTTTAAGCTCACTGCAATCACCACTGACTTCTCGAAGTTAAGTACCTACGTATTGAATATTTAGTTGGGCGAACCGAACTCAAAAAACATGTGACGTCTGCCAACCGCACTTGGCCAGGGTCAGAGCCATCCATGGTCTTACACTTATGAGTAGAAGCCTGTGCCCAGCAGTGGGACAGCTTAAAGGCCAAGGCTGATGAAAAGACAATAATAGACTAATTTCGCTAAGCGAGACCAATATCTCATATTTCAAAGCAATATTTCACGTCACTCGAGAAGTGATATCGTGAACGCTTGGTAAAATATTATAATTCCGACACAGGTCCCACCCTGCGTACCCCCACTTTAACATAATATGTTACGAAAATATTTTCCGAACACGACAAGCCACGGGTTGAATTTTCATCTTAGTAAGTGAGAGGTTAGTGATGGGATTAATGTCGCAATAAATATCTGGTATTTATAAAATCGTATTTTACTTAAATAAGTATTATGTGGATATCATTACTATCTTATGTTATTTGTACTTATTATTAATGCGTATAATTATCTATTAATTCGTCCGTGTGGTGACGGATTAAGAATACGGAATGTCACCACCCCATATCATCCCATGGGTGTCGTAAGAGCCGACAGAGGGAGCATATTATGCAGAGAACACCACTGTAAGAGAAGGAAAACTTGAAACAAACCCTATACCAACCCGTTTGGCCAGCGTGGTATAGTAGGCCAATTCCTCCTTTCAAAGGAGAGGCCTAGTCCTGCAGTGGACTGTTAAAGGCTGATGAAGAAGATTAATGCGTACGAAAAATATTATATAGCTTGTTGAAAGAAATGTTTTGTGTACCTAAGGATCTTATCGCAATATATTTAACTAAATATACGTTATAATGACTTACTACGTTACTACGGGTGAGAGAAAAGGTCAAAGATGTTAAGCGAATATTTTCGTGCGTACACTTGATTGTTCTCATGTTGTAAATATTATAATAGTCTCAATTTCTTACCTTATTTTAGCTGTATTCGACAATACTTTGTGTTTATGTTAAGTTAGAGACAAGCAAAAATCTCATAGTATTAGCATTGTTTAAGTAAAAAAGGCAAGTTAAATTTAAAGCAAAATAGATGACATAAATATTAGACAAAATTAAATCTATTACTTAAGTGAAATTCAGTAACTGGATACTAAACTTCTCTGAAGTTAAAGTTTATCGTTATTTGGTTTCGCGATAACAGTACTCGTATACCAAATTGTGTCGGTCAAATGTGAACTATGAAAGAGGTCGCTTATAACACGGGCCCTTAAACTTGTGCTTTAATAAACCTTGCGGTACGAATTCCACTTTTTCTTTTTATGTCATTATAGTCTAGGTGCTAGATCGGGATTATAGCTTAATGGAGTAAAAGAAAAAAGCTTTTCTTTTTACCTTTAAGACTTTCCCCAGTGGGGTTGCCACGCGTTCACAACTTCCTGTTTAAAAAAGATTCTAGTAGTCTGAAACTATATTATTATCTTTATGGAAATAAGAATATTTCCCTTTTGTATAATTTTTCCTCATTTAATTAATTATGTTCTATTAGAATATTTTTTGCTTCCTGTTTCTGAGTAGCTTTGGCCTTGTCCTTTTCATCTTGAGAGTATCACATACGTCAACTATTAGCTAGGTAGGTATATTAAACGTGTGCGAGGCACCATTACCGTAATAATAATATTAACATGTCTGTAACATGTTTTTCCTTATAGCATATTAATTTCTTCAAATCAATTCAAATCAAATCATTTATTTGCCTAAGGGTTTCCTTTCCACACAGCTTTATTTATTACTCGGCCAAGATTTTCCACTTCGCCACAATGTGAAAATAAATTTAAAAAAATTACAAGAATTTGTTGCCATAAAAAATATGAATTATGATATACTAGGCTATTTATAATTTTTCTTCTCTTTCGTGCGAGTGTGTGGCCAGTTTAATAGTGTCAAAGTGTATAGAACTATAGACCGCTCGAGGGCGTCCGATGTGGTTTTACGATTCTTGTCTTCACTGAGACAGGAACCGAGACCGTAGACCTCACAGAATATCCCATCCAAAGCACTGTCGCGCTCTCATATAAATGTCACACCAGCGGTCACCCATTCAAATTTCGGCCTCCGCGAATGTTGCTTAACTTTTCCGATGTGTTACGAACAGCAAGTTCAGTAACATAGTGTTGTGCAGTAAAACCAGTACAGATCTTAATCTATACTAATAAAATAAAGCGGAAGAGTTTGTTTGTTTGTTTGTTTATTTGTTTGTTTGTTTGTTTGTTTGAACGCGCTAATCTCAGGAACTACCGGTCGGATCTGAAACATTCTTTTTGTATACGATAGCCCAGTTATTCCGGAAGGCTATAGGCTATATAACATAACGCTTCGACCCTTTGGGGCTGGGCAAAAGGCTAAAAAGGCTAAAAGATAATGTCGGCTAATCTCAGGAACTAGCAGTCGGATTAAAAAAAATGTTATTGCCTATGATAACCCAATTATTCCGAAAGGCTATAGGCTATATAAAATTACGCCACAACTTTTAGGGGCCAGACAAAAATAATAAAATGGTCAAACGAGAAGGGGGAGGGTTGGGTCAAAGGCAAAAAAAGGCTAAACGAATAGGAAACAATCTATATGGGTATCGTTTTCGAGATTTTCGGGACACTGATTAATAATATGAAATTTATTTACTAATCCAAGATGGCGGACGGGAAATCAAAGATGGCGGATGAGAAAAATTTAAATATGAATATGGGTATCGCCTTCGATATTTTAAGGGGTGGAGAATCGAAATACAACATCTATTTCATGATCAAAGATGGCGGATGGGCAATCAAAGATGGCGGATGGGAAAATAAAAAAAAAACAATATTGGTATCGTCTCCGATGTTTAAAGGGATGGGGAATCCAAATACAACATCTATTTCGTGATTCAAGATGGCGGATGGGAAATCAAAAATGGCGGATAGGAAAAATTTTAAAAATCAATATGGGTATAGTCTCTGATGATTTAAGGGATGGTGAATCCAAATACAACACCTTTTTTGTGATCAAAGATGGCGGATAGGAAATCAAAGATGGCGGACGGGTTTTTTTTTTAAAGTCGATATGGGTATCGTCGCCGATATTTAAAGAGATGGGGCATCCAAATCCGACATCTATTTCGTGATCAAAGATGGCGGATGAGAAAGTTTAAAAAAATCAATATGGTTACCGTCTCCGATGTTTTCAGGGATGGCGGATCTAAATACAACATCTATTTCGTGATCAAAGATGGCGGATAGGAAATCAAAGATGGCGGACGGGATGTTTTTAAGTCGATATGGGTATCGTTTCCGATATTTTAAGGAATGAGGAATTCAAAAACACCATCTATTTCGTGATCAAAGATGGCGGATGGGATTTTTTTTTAAATCAATATGGGTATCGTCTCCGATTTTTGAAGGGATGGGAAATTAAAATACAACATCTATTTCGTGATTCTAGATGGCGGATGGGAAAAAATAAAAAAATCAATATGGGTATCGTCTCTGATGATTTTAGGGATAGTGAATCCAAATACAACATCTATTTCGTGATCAAAGATGGCGGATAGGAAATCAAAGATGGTGGACGGGATTATTTTTTAAGTCGGTCTGGGTATCGTCTCCGATATTTTAAGGAACGGGGAATTCAATATTATATAAATATCTATGTTCGTTTTTGCATCATTTATAGACCCTGGAATGATAAGAGATTAAGCGCTAAGTCAATGGTAACTTTGGAAAAGGGGCTTGGAAAAAGGGAATAAAATAAAAACTCTTAAAAAGGCGATACGGAGTTCGCTGGGTCAGCTAGTAGACTTATAAACTTAGAAGCTTCTCAGTCCACTCCGAGTAATAAAAAGTTACGAACGCTACTCAGGGCAGATTGAGTCTACTTACTTTTACATGCGCTAAGGAAATAAGTGTTCGTTTTTTATTATTAACGAGGTAGTTACCTACTTAGTTATTTATGTAACATAGTTCAATACAATTATTTTACAACTTTACTTATACTTATTTACATTTTAAACTATTATTTACAACTTTCGTTTTTAATTTATTCTGTCAAGGAAATAAAATGTAGTCTCGACTGCGAATGGAGCTGCCTCATTCGTTCTCCATGTTTTAACTTGTAGTATGTTACCGTATACAAATAAAAATACTTGACTTCATAGGAATTTAAACTTTCGTGGTCATTTCAATTTATTTAAAATTGTCTTTTGGGATGTATACCACGTACCTTTGTTTTGAGTAACCGATATTTCGGCACTGTTGCAAGCGCCATGTTCAAGGATGTACTGAGGGTATTGTGGGTGGATGAATGTTACACACATCAAAAAAGTCTAAGCAACACATACTATTTCAAATTATTATATCATTAAATTTCTTACCAAGTACCTATGTAATACCTATGTAAACTTTTTTGATCTAGAGGACATACTGTCTGGTCGTAAAAAAAATCGTGAGTGTCATATTTGTTTTTTTTTTCACATATTCAAAAGCGAATGCATTTATTCGAATGTTATAGCTTTTTCTTTGCTTATTAAAATTTTGTATTCTGTATCAATTTTACGATTTAAACAATCATTTGAAAAGTTTTGAACAAATTTGGATTTTGAGAATTTTATTACGTCATGGAGCGACGTCATTTGAACGCAGATGAAATGCAAAGAGCTGTAGGGATGTTGCAAGTGGGAAGAAGTCAATCTCAGGTATCTTGGCAAAAAGCGTTATTTGCCGACTTCATCAGCGTTACACTAACACGGGAGATCCTGCTGAGCAGCACCCAAGTCAAGGTAGGTGTACAACCACACGGCAAGATCGATACATACAACTGACTGCAAGACGCCAGCCGATGTTAACCGCCTGAGAGATTAACTAGAGGGCCGAGGGCTACAAAATACAAGTGGTGTTGTTGTTAGCTGCCAAACTGTGCAAAATCGACTACATGAGTATGGCCTGCGAACGCGACGACCAATTAGGTGCCCACCGATACGTCACAGGACTCGCGCTGGTTGAAATGAATGGTAAAGGGAACACATTACAGGGACCCGGGTACAATGGGATAAAATTTTATTTTGCGATGAGTCTCGATTTGGGTTCAAGCCTGATACTAGAAGGTTAAGAGTGTGCCGTTGTCCAGGAAATACTGAAAGACTGACGTGTGTTTAGGAAGCGCATCTATACAACGGCTCAACAGTTATGGTATGAGCGGGTATTATGAAGAACAGACGAACTGAGCTCGTTTTTGTAAATGGTAACATGAAAGCTGTAAATTACGTTGAGGATGTTCTAAGGCCTTATGTCCGTCCATTCGCACAAACGCTTGGCTCCGATTTCATGTTGATGCATGACAATGCTTGTTCGCATACAGCTTTGCACACACGGGAGTACTTGGCAAGGGAAAACATCCTGGTATGGCCTTGGCCTGCACAATCGCCAGACCTCAACCCCATCGAGCATGCATGGGACAAGCTCCAGAGACGTGTTTTAAAGGACTTGGATAGAGTGATAACAACCCAACAACTGATGGACTTACTAAAATTTCATTGGAAGCGATTGCCGTAGGATAACATTAACAATCTCATCGATTCTATGAATAATCGGTGCCAGCAAGTTCTCAATAACAGAGGAGGCCACACTTTGTATTAAATTATGCAATTTTTGTACAACCATTTAATTTTAGTTTAAGTTTAGTTGATTAGACACCTTACTTTGTACTACGTACATACAGTACTTACTCGTAATTATTGATAACTAAGATTATAAAAGAATATAAAAAAGAATTGTACTAAGGATTAAATGCGAAAACACATTGTAAAATTGAAATTTGTATGTGTTGCTTAGACTTTGTTGATGTGTGTACAAGCAAGTATAACGGTCTACCCGCTTTCTTACTCGTTTTTTGCGTTCAACACCACTAGCACTGTTATCACTATCGCACTGTACCCGATCACGACATACTACACTCACTACGTCAGCTCGCGGTTTGACTTTGTTCTTTTTATGGGTTTTGCATAGACGTAGGTACCACTAGATGCCAGATACTCGACAGTTGAAACCCATCCTTTCTATTGAAATTTTTGCACTTTTTAATTTCAATAGCCTCCCTAACCATTCGAGGTATATAGTGGCGTTCTGTCGAAAGCACCTGAGGGTTATGTAACTCAATCCAGTGGTTGGTACCCGAGTCTAAGAGGTGTTGAAATATGGCCGACTTGTGTGGTTCATTATTTTTGACTGACCTGATGTGTTCCTTTATCCGGCAAGAGATTGTGCGTTTAGTTTGTCCTATATAGGAACTCCCACAGCTGCAGTCAATTTTGTTTACACCTGGCTTTTCTAAGGGAAGACTGTCTTTCGGCGTTCTTATATATTGCGACAGTTTCTTAAAAGGAGTGAAGATAATCTAATATTCATTGCTGTTTGGACGTAGCTAAATTGTTTTCGTTTTTTTCTTAAATCCATTGTATCGGATTTTCTTGTTTAACAGACAAATAGAATTGGTGTTTTAATTACTGGCTATTTGCTGCTTTTTATAAAAAAAGTCAATTCGTCTGAGCTAGAACTAGGCACTTTGCAATGCCAAGTCGCTTTTGGGAATACTTTATTTTGAAAATTAAACCAAGAACGTTTTTGTTCTCTGCAAAGAAAATAACTGTTAATAATTGTTTTGGCTAATACTGGGAAAATATTTGGCAAAGTTTTGGTGCTAAAATTTAATTCACTATATCCTTTTACGTATTCTGTGACTTTGACTGCATTTTCGGCACTAAGACTTTAATCACAGCTTACATGATTGAGTCTTGGTTTGCATAGTATTTTATTTTTAATCAGAAAAATAAAAAAGCTGAAATAATAGGCGAATTGATATGAACAATGACCTTATTGGATAAATGGCACTATCAATCTGGCGTATTATTTACTTCGTAATAGGCAGTGTAGTCTTGCCCATAGATACCAACCTAGGTCGTTTATAAAGCCAACAGCGTCTAAAGATAAATTTACTACTCCTCCCGGCTTAAACCCTAACCTCACTCAAAGGTGGGACACAGTAGACTATTATATTCGACGACACAGCTTGTAATATTGATGCCATTATTATTAAGCCTCTGAATGGACACAAGGATGTAATACACGTGAATTGGACGAGAATGAAGTTGTGTATCCAATAGAGATGAGCAATAGTGTTGCGGAGCTGAGCTGATGTACGGTGCTGGCACACCACTCAGTACTTACATCTCTAATGGCTAGCAAGTTTAAGAATAAATACTTCAACTGGCCAAGCCTATGTATTGGTCACTAGTGTCTACCTATCATAAAATATCTATACAGCGCGTTTATATAAAAAAACACTGCATGTATACACAAAACTGTAGAAACTGCGTAATATCGGATAGACTCTTTCTTTGAATTACTGGTTAACCAATATTTTTATTATTTTGTGACAGAGGAACACAATAAAATCAAAGTCATAATCATGTACTTACTGAGGTTACAACATAGCGCTAAACGAACGACCAATTTAGTGCTAGTGCAATTGCGTGGAGCCTGTGAAATTATCACCAGCTCTGTATATAAACTGTCCCTCTGCTGGAGACTGGTCTCTTATAACTAAAAGAGAAGTAAGGCCGTAGTCCACCATGCTGGCTAAGTGCGAGTTGGCAGCCTTCACGTGCCTTTCGAGAACATTATGGAAAGTTGTATGTCATGCAGGTTGCCCTACGAAGTTTTCGTCGCTGTTTTATCAAGCGATATTTAACAATTGATTTTTTAATTGCCCCCCAACGTGGGGCGCCACTGTAACGTTATCCCTACTTAGGGTGTGTTTAAATGAGAAACGTGGTTAAATGTTACAATAAAAATTGATTTAATTCTCAAGTTAATCTAAATATCATTTAGCAAGCGTTTCACTAGCGAAAAAAATACAAAAAAAATGTTATTCGCAAAGATTTAAACAGGGTCGCGTGATTCGGCGATGGTAAAGGATTTGTTGAGGGTCCGCCTGCCGGTTCGTCCAGGAGAGGGGGTCACTTAGCTCGTCTCCGGTTCGCCAGAAGAAAGGGGCGAGCGCAGCCAGCGCCTCAGCATTTATAGCAGCTCGAGGTGCGGTGGGGGGCGAAGATGCAGGCGGCCGGGCGGACGGTGTCATCACGATGTCACAGCGACGTCACATAGTTTTGTGTGCTTTTGAACAATGGAATAATTAATGTTCTGGTAAAAATAAGAGCTTTAAACTTCAAATTAAGACTACTCTAGAATTGGAAATAAATTCCCTGCGGGAATCTTTGCAAACTTCAGACCAACCGACAAAAATATCACTCAGAAGTAGCTGAGTGATACTACCACTCTTTGCTCTTCGAAGAACACTATTTTGAATTCTATTTTTTATGAAAAGTTTGTGAAACGTGGATGATTTGTCGAATCTTTTTCAAAAGTCTTAGATTTCTAAATTCTGCGCGCAGGAAATGTTATGAAAGATTACTCAATTTAAACTTTGAACAGAGATGGACGAGGAGACAGCGTCTCAATTAACAGAATGCTGCTAAATAACTTTTCAAGAATACCGCTGCCTACCTTAATGATAGTATTTGCTTAAAACCTCATTGGAAGAAGTTTCGATTGAAAGAGACTGGTTAAAAATCTGCATGTAGGCAGGCCTTGTTTTTTGCTTAAAGCTTTAGTCTAGAAGAAGAAAAGAATTTAATCGTTTTTCATGTACGATACGCTTTATGAAATCACAGTCAGGGTTATTTTTTGGCTTCTTTAGTTTTATTACAAATCACAACGATTCAATCAACTGACACAAAATATAGACAGACATGAAGCAATCATTAATGGATCACACAAAGTGTTGGTAAGGCAGTGATAGCCTAGTGGAGATACCAACGGACTGCCATGCAGAGGGTATCGGCCACGGCGCGCACCACTGACTTTTCGGAATTATATGCGTATTGAATTGTTAATTATCGCTTGTCTCGTGCCTCGGAGAACTCGTTAAGCCGTCGGTCCCGGCTGTCATCAAGGTTTTTGCCAGTCGTTATAGGGCGTCAGTACCTCTAAAATAAACTGACCCTAGTCTAAACCATGGAATATCGCTATCCCTTCGGGTTGCGGAGGTCAGACAGGCAGTCGCTCCGTGGAAAAGCTAATATGCCGCCAAACTCGGTTAGATTAGAAAGCGGACCCCAGGTTGAGACTGGGATAACGCCAGGAGTAGGAGGAGGACAAAGTGTTGTGTCGCGTGGGGATAAACCTGTACCACTCAGCGCCGAAAGGCCGTGGCGACCGCTCAAACCACTACGCCACGTCTCTGCACTTTCACTACATACAGACAAAGTTGAACAAATAAATGATGACTTGATATAAAATAGTGTCTCAAACCCGAAACATTTCGCACATCGGCAGTAACCAGGCGACTGTTAAACGAACAGCATCCACGCATTCGGACTAGAAATGAGTGGTCAATAATAACACGCCAATTTTGAACGCACTATTACCCCAATGTCGTGCGTGTAATCTGCATTCCGGATTACGTGACCACAAAGGGGGGAGTGATATTGAAACAGATTTTGAAGTGCTGCAATGGTTTTAGGACGTTATTGCATTGCCTTTGTGTTAGGAGGATATAGGATTACAAGTACATTTACGAAATCGAAAGCTATTAGGTAATCCAGTTTTATTAAAATTGTTGCTGCTGAAGTCGATAGTTTATAAAGCAGAGTAGTTGTTGCAAAGATTAATTATTTTTTTAGAATTTAGTTTAAGTGATTAGGTATTCGGATAGGGGGCCTAACCAAATGGTATTTGCTTCTGATTTCTACCTTTGTTAACGCTTGGTTACCATGGCAACATAAGAAATTCCTTCTTCGTTGATCACGTGATATATCGAAAGCTTATGGCAGTTCCATAAATTTTTGCACTTCGAGATTAGTTGTATCACTATTAGAATGCCATTTGGCCTGGATAAGTTAGATAATTTCAGACTATTTTCATTAGGCAACCCAAGCACTGACATTCCAAATACAAACCTTCAATGGGCAGTCGATCGTATTGATTTATATCGCAATACTTTTTTACAGCATATTCATCTGTGTATTTCTAATTAACCCTTTACGAAGATAGGTACAAAGGTTTACACCTTACATCATCAACTAATTAAATAAATCACAGTCGCATGGTAAACATAGCTTTATCCAAATCCAGGTCATAAAACACGACCATTCGCTCCACGAGTGTAATTTGTAGAGATAAATAAATGCTAAATTCTAAAAATACCTTCGATACTAAGACGTCCGTAGTCTCGTATTATGGTGCCCATAAAGCCAGTAATACTCCTCGGCTGGTATTGAAAGGCTGGACCTCAATCTGGATAGGTTTCACGTTTAACGCTGTCCCAGATACTAAATGTCGTATTTTTGTAGGGTAGCAATGCGTACGAACCCGAATACTGTACGTAAAATATTATGCATATTTTACGTACAGTACATACATACATAGACTCACACATGGGATAGGTCGAAGGGAAAGACCTAGGCGGACGTTCTCTGACCAGATTGGAGACATCCTAAAAACAGAACAGGTTAGAAGTACCCTGAACAGAAGAGAATGTATGAGGAATCTCATGGGAGTGAATGAAGCAAGAGAGATATGTCAGGATCGTTGCAAATGGCGTTCCGTAGTCTCTGCCTACCCCTCCAGGAAACAGGCGTGAGTTTACGAACAGTACACATGGAGTTATTTTTTTAGTATTTTGTTATATAACTAGACTTCCCCCCGCAGCGATTCCAAAAACCTCTCTGGGTGCTCCCTTACACTCTCCAATGAACCTGTTACAATTTCAGCTGTACGTTTTCTATCAGTCAGTAACGGCAGAGTTTTCTGTCAATTGATGACGAGTTAAAAAATAATTTTAATTTTACCAATACTAAGCAAGAGTGACATTAATTATAAGATAATTGTCTGTAATCATGTGAAGGAGTAATTTGGTATTTTGTGTTAGCAACGAATATTAATAGCACACAACTCTTTATATATCAATCTATCACTTCACCAAATCCATTGTTATGAACATAAATTAATTAACAGTAGTACACACTACAAAACAAAAAGCATTTCCCAAATCTTGCCAGTCTAAAAAAGTATGTATAAAAACGTTGCCAATCTTTTTCAATAATCCGTATATAAGAGGAAATACTTAAATACAAACACCGTCAGTATCAAACCAATAAAGCACTTATTAGAAAACATTGATCTCGAAATTCAAATTAAGGCATGTTATGAAGAAGTTCCATAGTTACTCCGTCCAACTATTGTACTCAATGACTTAACGGCATAAGTTTTTTATTTACTGTCTGCTTGCCGCTGAAACTTTTATCCGCGCATTAAATCGTGTGCCAGACTCAAAGATTGCTTTACTTCATAACCAATATTGTAACGGATGCCAGGAATCGAACCTTTGCTAGTCCGCTACAGTGCGCTGGCGGTGTGTTGCTGACGAGTGATGCTACGACGATGACCTTCTATCGGTGTGTGTGGACTGTATGGCTTCTATCTATTCGGGGCTTCAGAAATAAAACATCTTCATACGTTGGGAGCGATGCTGTTCAGGTGTTCGGTGCTTGATGGTTACATATGGTCACGAGATGTTGGTTGGGACGCCAACGAACTGGCCGAATACATGGTCGCTTACGTACTTCGAAACTGTACCTTAACGACGACCACCGCACCGAACACGTGCACAGAGAATCTTTATTTATTTTTATTTTCGTTAAGGTACAAATTTGTATTTCTCTTAGGTACTATGATACATACATATATGTTCTATACATAGTTAGATAGGTCTCATAAAGTTCTATCTATCGGTATACAATACCTAAACCTTACTGCTTGCGTCACTAAACTATTCTAGAAAAACTGTTGAAAAATGTCGTCACACAAGGGCCCGCCCACTATATTTTCCATTGAAAAACTATTAAATACTATAGTTATATATGTAATTTTGGTAGGCCGTTGTGTGCAACTATATGGGGCATCTATTAAAACAAACACTATGAAAATATCTTTATTCAATTCGAATTCATTACGTGAAAACCTACGATGCATAAGAAAAAATATAGATTTTCTTAAGTAAACACTATCGTACATAAACAAAGTTTATGATAAACATGCAAATGTTTGTTATTATGTTTATTTTAACTATATAAGGTAATAACTAGTAATAAGAAAGTATCTAGGCATGATTTCAAGCCTATACGAAGCTAAAAACACTTATAAAACTATAAAACGACTATGTAAACAAAACAGCTGTTTATCAACTATTAGTTCTTATCTATTACAACTGATAACACTATTTATGATCGATATCTAGGTCCCTACAGTCAGCACAAGTTTTAAACTAATGTTCACGTACTGTGTAGTACTTCTTATTGACATTTTAACTATGTTCACTATTTTAGCATTATTTTAACACTTTGACGCGTCCGGGCACCGAACCCGGTGTATCGCACGATTGGATAGCACTGATTTTATACGATTTTCACTCGCGGTTGCGAATACACTATTCACTGTCATAGTTTTTAATGTCTGTCGCGAACAAATATTGTTGTCCAAAACTTGCTCGTTTCGATTGGGTACAGAAATTATGTTTAGTTTGGATTTTGAATTGGTGTTTTAAGTATATTTACGAGTACATTTAGAAAATCTTACCTCTCTTTATAAAGTATAATCTAGTAGTGGATACTTGTTCTTATGTAAATAATGTCAAAGTCTATTTTTCATAATTTATTCTATTATAATCTGAGACAGCAAATAAATTCAAAGTGATAAGGACATCGAATGACTATAATAGTTACCAGTAAAATCTAAACCATTAAAAAGAAAATATCACTCTAAAGTCATGTTTGTACCAACTGAACAGCTTTTTCCACAATCAAAATCGAACAGAGTAAGCTGAGAGCTAAACGCATTTCAATGAATCGATCACCTAATGTTCAAACATCTATAAATTTGAAGCGGTGGTAGCTCAATGGTTGTAACATAGGATTAGATCCCCATAATATGTATAGTCATCTATTTAAACCCTCTTGTGCTAAAAATCAACTTAAAGTTGATGAATCAATACGTATAGTCAAAAAAATACATAATCGCTTTTAAACTTTCGCGATTTGTATACATCAAACAAAATAAATTAACGGGTATTAATCGCGTACAATTAATTTATTTAAGGTATAAATACCTATTTGTTGCCGACGTTTCGCTCGTCTTGCACCGTGGTCGCGGAGAGACTGATGAGAGCTCAACGTCGGAAACAAATAGGTATTTATACCTTAAATAAATTAATTGTACGCGATTAGGACCCGCTTATTTATTTTGTAAAAAAAATACATTAACTTTTAAAAGATTACAAACAAATATTTTTTAATTAATTTTCGTAAGGTTGAACGTTAAGGGCAGGTGAATTAGCGGGCGACTGCTAGTTTCTCTATTAAAACAGTTTTCAATCAGGCACACTTAATTTTTCTGATCTGACTATCAGTTTCCTCAAGATAACTTTTATCTCCACTTCGACATTAATTCCTTAAATTATGTGCAACATTTTTAAGTCATGGTATTAAAAAAACTAATGAAGAGATATGAATGGATAATTTATCTATTTTAATAGTCTATCGCTATATTTGACATTAGATTATCAATTACAAAATGGTATCGTATCAATTAAAGGTACAAACATTTTCATCACCCGGCTTGTTTTCTCCTATTCTAAATACAAAGTACCGATACGTACAACGCATAACATAAAAGTCTCCATAGTACGGAAATTACAGTGGCAAAATCTAACTACAATCTCAATATTCTAAGAGCTTCTATGATGGTCGTCCTACATGCCACAAAGGCAGGCAATAGACCTGATTGGAGAGGCAAGTAACTATCAAGTAATTTGTGACCAGTGCCGCTTGCTCGGATCATTCTGGTTTCCGACTAGGTACGCTACCTTTGAGTTGAAAGCAATTGAATAAACTTAGACATTGGTTTGTTTCATTTGTATATTGAATTATTATCTTGGAGATACTAGGTTAATTCTGGTTTTAGTTGCAGATACTACGTCTTTAAATTGATTTCTATTATGCAAATATAGTCAATAGTAGCATAGCGTACATAAAAGTAGTTATGTATGTATGCTGAACAATTAACTCAAAACTAATAGTCAAGCCCTTTTTATTTTTAGATTTATGTACATAAGTACATATTCTTAGAAATAATGATTATTTAAGATAGTAAAGTATATAGATAAAATTAATCATCTGTAATATTATTATGAAAATTTAACAACATACATACATAACGTCACGCCTTTTATCCCCGAAGGGGTAGGCAGAGGTGTATTTCTACACCCACTTTTCGCCAGATATACTTTAGTCCCACGTAATAAGGGGCGAGCCTATTGCCGTACCGGGCACATTTCCAGACTCCGTGCTGCTACTGAGAGTTTCGTGACAGAAAAACCCAATAACTCTGCCCGACCCAGGAATCGAACCCGGGACCTCCCGATCCCACGCGCACATTTATGCCGCAAGACCAACGAGGCAGTCGTATAGGGTTTGATGTCGAGTTTTCCGTCTCTACGCAAAGATGGTATTTGCATCGTGTTATCCCTTAGTCGCCTCTTACGACACCCACGGGAAGATAGGGGGTGGTGACACTTGTATTCTATGCCGTCAACCACTCGGTATTTAACAAAACAAATAAAAAGTATTGTCTCAGGGAAAAAAATTGTCAAATAGTACTTACTTATATCGTAAATGATTGATTTCATCTGAAATTCTTTTCAGATATAGTCAAAATACACAAACTGCAAATTTTCTGCTAAAGTTTGATAAAAGTTCATATGATTATGCGAACTAGATTGTGTATTGTTGTCAAAGAAAGATGGGAACCACGTCTTTGTGATTTTTTAACTTATAAATCTTGGGTTGTCATAACCGTTTTATTCACATATTTTAAAATAAATAACTGTATAGAATATATGATTTTGAGATTTTTTTGTGTAAATGTAAAACCTTCAAGTCTTTTAGAAATATTTTAAATATGACGTTAATAAAATATGTTACATTGTGATCTAAATGTACTTGACTTCATGATTATAAAGTCTGTCATCAAATGATATAGCTACTGTATATACTCAGTTAAAACGAAAAAATAATCTACAATATATTTTAAAAATATATTAAATAAACAGGAAGTTGTTTCAATAGAAGCATGATTGCTATATGGCGAGTGGGCGATTCTCAGTATTAGCAATTTTGCTAGACCTTTATCCGTAATTCTTTTGCCTTTATATTGGACTTTGCGTTGTAAATTTTACTCTGGAGAACACAAAGCTTTTATACGTTACTATTTATGTCGCCTAATCTACTTACAAGCAGAACATACAAGCTAGTGTAATTATTCCGAAGCTCAAAAACGTAAAAAGAATATAAAAATAAGACCGAAACGGACGGGCTAAAAGGTCACAAAGCGAAAAGGTGTCGACACGTTAGCAAAGAGCCTATAACCACTTTGAGTTCAGAAATTCTTCAAAATAGACTAATAAAACATCACAGGGATCCTCGCTGAAGAATGTCATACTATGTATCGTGCGAACGCTGTGAACAAAATGACACAGCAAAGAAAAGTAGTACCAAATGTTTCGTTTTACGTTTTGGAATAACTTTGACTCCATTTGAACAATACTGTTGCAAGTTTTATTGAAGGAAATGTAAATATGGAACAAAGGCTATCGGAAATATGAATCATGTTAGGAGTTTAAATTGATTGAATAGAGATCTGGGAGATAGAATTGATACACTAAGTTGTGCAGTCTCGGTTATACATTGGTACTTCTCTCGCACCGATTCGAGATGTATTTTGGACTTATATTATTGAGATCTGTCTTTATTTCATATAAAAACCAGATAAAGATTTTCTTTCTTTTCAAAATTTATTCATGTTTGCGATCAATTTGGAGTACTAATAATAGTATCCGAGTGTCGCTGCTTTAATTGAAATGACACAACCAAATCAGTAACTTAGAAACTTAAAGAAGCAGTAGGGCAATATGCGTATCACTAATTGCCACTAGATGAAAGATAGCAAATTCAATTGGTAAGCAACAACAAAGAGGTAGCGCGTCCTTTTCACGTCACCACGTCGAAGAGCTGCTCATATTTTATTTGAAGAAGTACACGCTTTTCTTGGTATATCGCCCTAAATCCATGGCTTTTACTATTTTTAAAGCGAGCATCTACATAAAATCCATATCCGTACTTTCACAAACTGAAAACCATGGTAGGGGCTAAAGTAATGCCCATTTCGTTTCGTTCCAAGTAACTCGTAATATGTCGTAAAAAGGTGGTAAAAAGGTCGCCATTGGTAATCATGTTGACGTATACTTTCTGTTGTTCTGTTGCCTTTGCGTACTCATTTATGCTGTGGACATGTTTGTGAAGATATGGTAGAGCGTCCACGTATAAACTTCATGAAAGGAGTTGTTATAAAATAAAACCGTGTTGTAGTTTATGATTGGTCATCTTGGCGAAATTACTGTGCGAAGCATTTTAGGGCGATTGCCACTGATGCAGACTTTATAATAATGTATGATTAAAGTAGTTTAAATTCGTAGTTGTTTTGACTTTGACATGTCCAAGTGTTTGAAAATGCCAGTTGAAGTCTGTTGTGAGTCGTAGATAAGAATGCTCTAGCAATATTGAAACAGCGGACGTCAAATATACGAATACTCAGGTTCTGAATAGCTGTTTATGTATTATACACATTTTTGTGTTGATTCCGGCATAACTAAAACACAGACAGTTACAGAAGAGACACACAGAAAAAAGCTAACTCGAGTCTTAAATCTTTTTTACGATTGGCATGTGAATAATGTTCCATGATTCATCGTGGTAATTGTCCCGCATCAGGCCAACCAATGCCTACCTACAGTCTCTTAAAATAAATTCTAAACAGTACGTACAGATCGACGACGGTCTAAACCAAATTTAATACTAAATGTCCCAAAACATCTCGATCGTAAGCTTACTAATTTATATTTTTGTTTTGATGTCCCGTATTTCGAGGTTACATTAACTCAATACCGATGTTGATCTAAGTATAAAGAAAACCAGGTGTTTCAGTTTATTTGTCATCGCTGTAAACACGAATGGATTACTGTATTGATAAAGAATTGCGTGCTTGTCACCAGCTTGTGTTTTTACAATTAGTTAAACTTTTGTGTAAAGATATTTATTTTGTACAAGCATGGTGGAATAGCAGCATAAATCATCGAAAATAATTTAGCGGGTCTTAATCGCGTTAACTTAACTTATTTAAGGTATAAATACCTATTTGTTACCGACGTTTCGCTCGTCTTGCGGAGAGTCTCTCCGCGACCACGCTCGGTGCAAGACGAGCGAAACATCGGTAACAAATAGGTATTTATACCTTAAATAAGTTAAGTTAACGCGATTAAGACCCGCTAAATTATTTTCGATGATGTATACAAGTCGCGAAAGTTTAAAATCGATTAGCAGCATAAAGTTCTAAAGCTCGGTTAATGGTGAGCAGTACAGCTTATAAACTCTAAAAAGTGTAGGTGTGTTTTTGCATTTGTTATATATAAATTAATATGCTGAATTCATAGGAGGATGTGGCTTGCTGTATAATACCATATTAGCCAGACGGATTAGTTCTGTTGATGTCGGGTTTTCTGTCTCTTTGACAACTACTTAAAGATGAAATGAGGTACTGATGTTTTCTATTCCTTATATATATATATATCTCGATTATGGGAAGTTACTATTGCAGCCACTGTGTATGTACATTTATTCTCATATTATTTCTTCTTCACATATTTTTTGAGCTACTTTTGACCTTTTTAATATGACAAAGACAAAGAAGCAATCGTGAGAAGCGTAATGATAATAAGTTGCATTTAGCTTTGTAACGTTGCACCAAATTCAATATGGCATCGTTCAGAGAACATGAAGTTTCGTACAGACATACATACATACATAGTCTCACGCCTATATCCCCGAAGAGGTAGGCAGAGTTATATTGCTACACTCACTTTTCACCAAATTTATTTTAGTCCCACGTAATAAGGGGCGAACCTATTGCCGTACCGGGCACATTACCAGACTCTGTGCTGCTACTGAGAATTTCCTAACGAAAAAACCCAATAACACTTTGCCCGACCAGGGATCGAACCCGAGACCTCCCAATTCCACGCGTACATTTATGCCGCGAGACCAACGAGGCAGTCTGATGAAGTTTCGTATTAAAAGCAAAATATCTTAATATATAAAATCCTTGCGTTACTGACTGACTGACAGACACGCTACAGCCGAAACTATTGGGCGCAGAAAGCTGAAATTTGGCATGTATGTTCCTTGGGGACCGTAGGGGTGCACTAAGAAGGGATTTCCCGAAATTCCTACGGGATCGGCTAAAACGGGTAAATTAAAAAAAAATGCAGGCGTGGCTGCTGGCGTCCTCTAGTTTACAATATGTGCGCTATGAAAATATACAATTTTGTCAAGTTGCTGCAGTTTTGTTTTAATGTTCTATTTGTTTTACTGTCGTAATCGGGTCTTAGCTATTAAATTTTGACTCAAATTAAGTTTTGCTTTTACCTTGTAGTTTTCTTTTCTGTTATGAATTCACTTTCCGCGCCTTTTTGCTCGCCCGTGATGCAATTATACAGTAATCATCGCCAGTAAACCTGTCTTATATTTTTTTGTTAAAAAAGTAAAACTCAGAGCAACCAATAAAAGCTATTTGCCTTCTATGAATTTATTTTTTTGAAATTAAATTATTCTCAATTTATTATTTCTATTTAAAATAAAGCAAACCAATATTGCATTACCAAAACCTCGTAAATTGTCCCGGACTGCCTACAACCGTCCACTCAAGCAAAGCACCAAATCATTCAATTTATCGTCGTATCGATATTCCATACCGAGTGGCTACGCACTACTCGATTCTAATTCCATTGGTCCAACGCGTTTTATTTAAGACGGGTACACACTTGTGTACGCAACGTGTTGCAAAAGTTGTGAATACCAATCCTAGTCTCCATGGAATAAATATAGTTGTGTAGTTGGAATAATCTACAGCAAAACGTAGATCTTTGAATGCCCGGCCACATAATTTAGATGAATTTTCTAAATATAATTTGAAAATAATGCATGCTGTACAATTTGTGAAACGCATTAACTGTCTTAGTATAGAGAGACCGACAGACTGCTACGCAGAGGGTCTCGGGTTCGAATCCACGGCACGCACCAATGACTTTTCGGAATAAAAAGTGCGTATTAAATTGTTAATTATCGCTTGCTAATTGGTGAAAGAAAACATCGTGAGGAAACCTGCATATCTGAGAGTTCTCCATAATGTTCTTGAAAGACATGTAAAGTCTGCCAACCCACACTTGGCCAGCGTGGTGAAATGTGGCCTTACCTTTCTCATAGTGAGAAGAGGTCCGTGCCCAGCAGTGGGACAGTATAAAGGGCTGATGATGATTAACTGTCCTGTGTAGAAGACAATAATAAAGCAAAAGATAGGGCGATATATCTTAAAGAGTGAATGAGAATTAAGTCACCATGAAAGGTTTCAGTTTCAACCGATCTCTACAAGCAATACGTATTGCAAAGTTTTCTGCTTTAATCCATTCTCAGAAATGAATTAAATTCTACAGGTTTTGAGAAATTGTTTAAGTAATGGTAATGTCTGAATTCACAAGTTCTACGCAAAACCTTGAAGACTTTTGAATTGCTGATTTTGGCATTATTGTAACACCGAGCCTACTGGCAAAGTACAGATCAAAATTTGTTCGCTTATGATGCTCGTCAGTTAAATTGTATAATCATCATCACAAAATCAACCCATATTTTCCGAAGCGAAAATATGCAATTGTAAATCCAACCTTAGGCCAACGCGTTTCAGTTTCGGAGGTGACGTCACGGAAATTGGTAGGGAATAAATTTACGTTCAAACATCATGCTTTGAATGGCTCTGTTGTGATAATCACGGGAACTGAGAATCGATTTTTGTTATGTAATTTTGTTTATAGAACACGAGCAACCTTCTAAGATGTTATTTGTAACCAGTATGGGTGTTTTTTCGTACTTGAAGAGAGAAATAAGTTATTTCGAATGATATATCTAACCTTCCTTATCTTATTAGAGAACCGCAAATAAATCTGTGTTATTTCCACGTAATCATGCCAGTAATAAAAGGAATAAGGTTTTATTTTGATTTAAGACTTGGAGTAATGTGATAAGTCTTAAGATTTCTTTGTCTGTCGTGCGAACATGTTTCGTTTCCTTTCAAAAATATTTGGGAAATTGTGTAATACGAGGTAAACGTTCATCATATTAGTTCACACTTCAGTTCCCTAACTAACTTATGGGATATCTATTCTGAAATGTATGTAAGTCAGTATTAAAATTTTAAAGGCTAGTTGGAGTGTAGCATATTAAAATCTATAATAATATTATTGTAATGACTCAAATATTAACAGTGAGTCAGTTTAAAAGCACGAATATGTTAAAAGATATAAACATATTATGACGGTTTTGTGTTAAATTTTTATCATCATCGTCCTAGCGTTATCGCAGGTAGAACACGGGGTCGGCTTTCTAGTCTAACCGGATTTCACTGAATATTAGGTTTTCCACAGAGCGACTGCCTGTGTGACCTCCGCAACCCGAAGGGATAGCTATATTCTATGATTTAGACTAGTGTCAGTTTACTCCTTACTGACTCCGCATAATGACTGTCAAGGATCCTCATGACAGCTGGGACCGACGGCTTAAAGTGCTCTACGACACACGAGACTAGCGATAATTTACCATTCAACATGCACATAACTCCGAAAAGTCATTGGTGCGCGCCGTGGATTCGAACCCGATACCCTCTGCAACGGCAGTCTGTCGGTATCTCCACTAGGCTATCGCTGCTTTTTTTCGCTGATTTCTTTGTGTCGGATTTTCTCACGTTTTTAATATGGGCGTCATGGGCGTCACCACGTCCCCACGTCCACCACGTCAAGACAGATAATGTCTTTATAAAATTCTCGCGTTAGTCAGTGAGTCAACTGACTGAAAAAGACTGCCAAAGCTAATTGGTGCATAGAGCTGTCAATTGGTATGTATGTTCGTTAGGGACCGTAGGTGAGCACTAAGAAGGAATTCCGAAATTCCCACGGAATCGGGCTGAAAATGTTAAATAAAAAATTTACCTATATTTTGTTACTACCTTTCAAAATATCACTGAACGAAAAGGGATAAAGAACGACAGGTTGCAGAAACGAGAGCTTCCATCAGATACCATTGTTATGATAAAAGTCGAACATTCCACCGTGCCTAAGATTAATACAACGTAATATAAACATTTTAATGTCCACAAAAATACCTCGTCCATAAAATAACATAATTTCTCTTCCCTGTTTTTATGGCGTATGTGGATTAATGTCTTGTCGTGTCGTGTCGTGCCCGTAATGTGAGGTCTGTCTACGGACATACTATTAGAAGAAATTAGGGTCACAGACGTTTGTTATACAGAAATATGGAGAAAGGAAGAAGGGACTGAAACGGTCGCTGTAATTGCTAGTACGTAATGATTTGATGTTTGAATTTGTGGGCGTCGTCGCCGGTCGGGTTTTTGTGCTACTTTCTTTTGGAATGTGATTTCTTAAGGCAGAAAAGTCTAGATAGATTTTCTATGTGTTGGTTGTATTACAAATAGTGCATATTTGCAATCAGAGACAAAATTTAGTGTCATCTATTAATTTATTATTGCGACTCAAAGTCCAGCCAGCCTAAAAACTTTTATAAGATGTAAATACTCATAATATTTACCAAAGAAACAGCAAGAAAAATCACTACGTTCTCTGTACAGGCGTTTGAGGTATTCAGCTTACCAGAGACGAAAGGAACAGAAACTATGAACTGTTGGTCTAATCTGCACGCTACGCCATCTATTTAACTACAGCAAAATACACTATACGACAATCTCCCAGCAAAATTAGTATAATCACATTTCCCAAGACTTCAGTCGACCAGTAAAGCACTGTACAGATTAAATAACTGCATACACAGCTACTGATTGCTGTGCTAAATTATGAAGAGTTACCGGTGTAATCTTGATTGCAGAATAATGCTATTAGTATTGTTACTCAGGTGGTTTTGCTGTGTACTGCTGAAATTAATCTCGTGGTACACAGGCCCGCTAAGTGAGCCTTGCCAGCTTATGTAACAAGCTAGCTACCTCTAGCTTAAATCTACGTCTGGTCTAGGAGACTAGTGGTATATTCTGGTGTAGTATAATGAGCTCTTAGCAAGCTCATCTTTTATGTTATCACTGGGTATAGTAAGTAAATATTGTGGGTAGTGACGTAGACCACATATTGAGCGTACGCGCTTCTCGAGTAGGCGCGCGGCGTGTGCCAGCGTGTGCTTGGCGTTCACTGGGTAGTTCAAAGTGAACCCCGGGTGTACGCCGGACGCTCAAGGAACCCGTATGTCCAATGTGAACGAGGCCTTGACATTGTTCTTAACAAACTTTTTTCGGCCAGCAGAAGTTAAAGTACGAAGTTAAGGTAGGTGGTGATTTGAACATCGGCGATCAGTGTAGGTCAAGCGTGAAACTTATAGGTATGATTTAATGTTCGAACCTACCACATTCATCGTAGTACTAAATGTATAGGTAATAAGCTAGAATCACTTTTATGACTGTGTGCATACTACATTGTTCAATAGAGTAATTTGTAAACTGCGTAAAGTGACAGGCACTTTGGCTACCGTGTGGGAATCGAAAAAATTTAATAGTACTCGGAGCAACACTAAACTTTACAGTTTAAGTTGAAAAATCCTGTGCACTCTACTGTGTTCTTCGACAAATCCTTTACAGTGCTAGCGGCAAGACTATGGAACTCACTACCAGAAGATATTAGACGATCAAAAACACTGCCAATATTTAAAAAGCTCGTAAAAGAACATTACTTGTCACTGTAACAACAACCAATCCTGTTACATGTATGTAAAGTTTACATAATGTATGTATATAATTATGTATAATATATGTATATATTTATTTATTTATGTACTTGTTATAATATATGTATTATGTATATATTATTTATGTCTGTATGTAATTATATCTAAATATTGTTTATATTAATTTAGTTTAGTTAGGTTAATTTTAGATTTAAGTAGCTAGTCTTAGTATTGTACGCCCGCATACTACCTGTCCATTTAGACGATACTGTCCGTCCATGGTCGTCTGGCAGAAATCGCATTATGCGATAAGACCGCCCTTGTACTACCATTAGTATATAAGTAATTAACTGTACTTGTTCTGTAATTACTGGTGTACAATAAAGAATTAAATAAATAAATAAATAAATTCATTCACTCATGGCGGGTCACTTTCCTGCAATTATGTCTACCTGAATACGCCATTGCCAGAAGGAAGGAACTTTGGTATGTCTTTGGAGTAATCTACTTACGCACGTAATAGAAGGGTTATTATGTATATATATAAAGAGGTTTATGGCCTATATATAGTATTTCAGTCATATTTGTCAATGGTTTGAAAAATAAAATAGACAACTATCAATTCTTACTTTCATTTATTCAGTTTGTCACAAGAATATATCTTAGATAAAGATACATTTACCGCCAATCTTGGCCGTTCTTTTAATAGTAATTGTTTATAAAAGCAGTACAAACTATATCATATTTATAATATTGGGAAGCAAAGTTGTGGGTAACATTAATACAATGGATTAGCAACAATATAATTCATTTAGTAATATTGGCCACAGATATATCTTTAATATTACTCTAGGTATATTTACTATGTATATATATTCAACATTTACCACTTTAATATTCACCGTAGGTACATATATAATTGATATGGCTTATTTCACAGCATATGAATCGATTCTATTATATGATATTCCAAGTTCTAAACTTATAACATCTCACAACTGACGAAACCACCCACAATATCAATTATACAATAGCTTCGCTATATTACATTGCTTCTGCATTATTTCTATTGAAAATACTCTAAATAACACCACAGAAGCAATATAGAATCGTGAAACACAATAATATAATAGTCAGAATTATATCGTACCTTAGTTAGCCGTTGCCGGAGCGAAACTGCACAGAGTCTGTTCACACTTTATACTCTATTTACCCGTTTGACAGTGTCAAATGTCAAAACGTTAAACCAATTTGTCTATTAGAATTGGCAACACTTGTTCGTCTGATGTTCACACTTCGACTGCTGGGAGACAACTGAGTGTCGCTCCGTAGCGATCTGACTTTTATACTAGTGAACATACAACTCACCAAGTGGAGATATGACGTTTCGTCGCCACGTGCAGATTGAAATACAATATTTTATTACCAAAATAATTCATAATACATTTTATACTTAAAATATAATTGTTTTAACATATTATAGAAACATATATATGGTTATGTCTTGTTAGAGACATATGTGAATAATTCTAAAATCGATCTTATTGTAACTTAACCTAAAACACGACGTAGAAATAACAATGATATAAATTCTAGCCAGATTTATAACAGTTTGATATCTGAGCTTTTGCTGGGATGATAAATAGGTACTTACAAACGGGACACACATACTTTAGACGTGCTTAGTTTGATATATTTTGAATATCTTTACAATAAATTTCAACAAATCTGTCACACGCCGTATCACCAAAACTGCTCACCCAATTTAGACGAATGAAATTTAAATTTATTTAACTACAATGCAAACGATGACAGCTACAATTTCGCTTCCAATTATACCTTTTTTAGGTCTAATTTAATGAACGTCATACAACACTTACTGCATACTAGTTGCATAATTTTAATGCTTTTACACGTTTCATGCGAATTCTCAGTCCGCTACAGCATTAAATTATTCGTTGCTCGGAAGCCAGTTGCAACTAGATTGTTACGAAACATAATGTAATGTGCAGGTAATCACTATAATAGTGAATAAAATGCAATGCCATTCAATATTAGGTAGTTGATAAAATTATATATTATATCTAATGTGAGCAGGTTTACTCAGAAAATTCAAGTGCCAAAACTGTGTTCAAATATATTATTATATTTAAGTTCGAAAAATTCGTCAAGAACATAAATAAGAAAATAAGCATTCATAGGCTGTAAACAGCTTGCTAGCAGATGCATTTTCTACCACTTTATATATAAAAAAACATGAAGTGTTATATTGAATGTAGAACGTAAATTTTTATAGCGATCTATGTTGTGCCGTTGACCTCCATTATTAACCGCCACTTTTATTAGGTCCGCTGTCCGTTCGGCAGCAAACTGTCTGTTTAGAAAGAAACCTGCCATGATTGCGTTAAGGTGATAGCTACTGCAGCAAATTACTACCTGAAACATTTCATACATGATTTGGGATGAAAATTTCTAGAGCTGTCTTATTTAAAACGTTTTCGTATTGATGATTGATAGAGTTGGTAAGCATTTAGACTGAGTAGGTTTTTATTTGGAAACGACGATGACTAAAATAAAAATTTTACCTTTTTTTGCCATTTCTCCACTCATCTAGTGTATATTAGCATTCTGTACTGTTTTATGTATTGTGCAGTAAGCTTATACAAGAGTCCACCTTCTTTACATTAGGTTTTGTGAACACTAATTTAACACTCGTATTAGTTATTTGTTAACAAGTACTTTTTATTTCACAGCCTAAATCTATTTCAGCGTATTTTTGCGCATTATTATCAATTTTTTCTATGCCATTCTCAAAATTCAACGTACTAAAAGCCCGTACAAAACTATTATAACGCTCACTCAACAAAATCCAATAAAAACAATACTTGTCAAAAATACCAAGTCTCGCGACCGTAAAAAGTTGTGAGATCCATGTAATACCAAGTCGGTTAATTAAAAATCGTTAATGTCTTAAATAAATATATTGACTCGGCCATTGCATGGAAACACAATATATCTCATAAGTAATACATATATAAATTAGATTGTTTAATGCGATTGCCAAGTCAATATATTTATCTAAGATATTAACGATTTTTAATTAACCGACTTAGTATTACATGGATCTCACAACTTTTTACGGTCGTAAACATAATAGATAATTGAATGTGGATGGCGTGTTGTGCTGCGTTTGTTAATTTGATTTATTATCGTAGAGAAATAAAATCTAGCGTGGGCAATTTTATGTTATAAGGTACTTCGCCCACGGTGCCATCCACGTGACTTGAATTCTAGTATTTGCTCAGTTCAAGTTGAGAATGAAGATGTGTCCTAAGTTGAGAGTTGAATATGCGTATATAACAAACCCTGAATTAGACCCGATTAAATTGGAACTGAAATAAATTTATGATAGGATTTTTTGTGTGTTAACTGATATAATTAGTTGCTGGAAACACCAACAAAAACATAACATGTAATGAGGTAGCTATTTTAATTTTAAGATGGTAACATTTATTATTTTCCATTGACTCTGTCTATCATGCTATCTGATTCTTAAATTTTTCTCTCTCGAATTTTGCATCGCCGCGCCGGCAAGACAGATGTGTTTCTATGTGTCCTAAAAGTAATAAATAGTTCAGTGTCAAAAACCGTCGTTTACATTGATAAATCGCCATCAAGCCTACCGCCCACTATTTACCCGCAAGATCGTCACCCTACAGTCCACTCAGAATCTATATTTCTACAATAGTGGCATGTATAATTTAGGTTCTAAGATAAAGATAAAGATAAAGATCCTTTATTGCTCAAAACTGTGTAGTACATAGTAGACGACATTTATAATTTGGTATCAACAGTTTGCCCATTTCGGGCATTGCAAGTGTTCAATTACATAATTTATGGATAATAATACATAGGAATTGATTATACATTGAAAGTTATTCGACATAATTAAAAAATGAAAACAATAATAGATATGAATAAAAAATCATGCTTATTTTTACATAATCATTAAATATAGAAATTTATTATCTACCAGCAAGAAATGAGATTCAATTTTTATACGTTATTTTTTGTCAAAATATTCTTGTAGGCTGTAGAAAACATTATCCACTAACCAGCGTTTTAGGGATCGTCTAAACATGCCTCCATCTAATTTCTTAATATCGATCGGCAGATGGTTAAATACACGTATGGATGTTACAAAGGTACTTTTATAATGTATCGTGTTATTTATTTTCGGCAGGCATAGGTTGTACTTGTATTTACTTCTGAGATTAGATTTGAAATCAGATTTGATATTGAAAAAGTCACTATTATTTTTTACAAATTGACACAGTTCTAATATATATATATATATATACCCGTCAGAGTGAGAAAACCTTTTCTAAAGACTGATCGCAGTGATTCAGTATTTTGCATATTATAAATAGTTCGCAAGCACTTTTTCTGCAGGATGAACGTAGAGGGTGCGTCTGTTGAATTGCCCCAGTATATGACACCATACAACAGTAGAGGGTACACATAACCGAAATATGCGGCTGTTGCAGTAGAAGTCGACGTGGTTTCAACTAATACTGATAAAACGTAACAGTAGCTGGATATTTTTTTATTTATTCTTTCAACGTGACCTTTCCAGTTTAGGTTATGGTCTATTGTTACACCCAAAAAATCAGTTTGGTTCACCTCCTCAACTTTTGTGCCATTACCATAAACTTGCAATGGTACTGTTTTTGTTTTATAGTTCTTAAATTGCATAAGTTTTGTTTTATTGATATTTATGTTTAGGTTAATGGCACTTAACCAATTTGTGATAGTATTGAGAGTGTTATTTACCTCGATTTCAAAATCCTGACTGTGTATTTCATCATTTCTGAAAAATATCGTAGCATCGTCGGCATACATAATACATTGATGACTAGTTATACTTGGGAGCTTATTAACGTATATTAAAAAAAGAAGTGGCCCTAAAATGCTACCTTGCGGCACACCTAGTAAAACCTTTTCGAAACTCGATTGAACCTTGGTAACAGTTTTTGTTGAACCATCATAAAAACTGATTTCAGTGGTCTGCGTTCTATCAGTCAGGTAAGATTCTATCAATTCTAAACACGGCCCTCTGATGCCAATATTATTTAATTGCTTTAGTAGTATGTTGTATATGACACAGTCAAAAGCTTTTGACATATCTATAAATAGAGCGCAGCATTGAGATTTATTGTTCATTCCATCCCAAATAAGCTTAAATAGTTTAAAAATGGCTAGTGTTGTAGTTTTATTTTTTTGGAAACCAAATTGATTTTTATGTAAAATGTTATTAACAGCGAGGAATTTAGATATTCTGAAATGAATGACCTTTTCAAATACTTTAGAGAAACTCTGCAATAATGCTATGGGCCTATAATTATTAATTTCGTATTTGGCTCCTTTTTTATAGAGCAGCTTTATTATAGCTTTTTTTAAATCATCCGGAAAGACACCATTTTCCAGCATTTGATTAATAATGTGAACCAAAGCTTCCACAGTGTACGTAATACTACACTTGACTATACTTGTAGGTACACCATCAAAACCTGAGCTAGATTTGTTTTTAATTTTTTTTACAATTGTCATAATTTCACTTACATCGACCGGATAAAGAAAAATACTATTTTTATTACTATTATCTATTGATTTATATGAAGTTTTGAAATCAATATTATAGTTTTGTTTTAAGTATAGTTGATTAAATGCTGTCGAACAATAACTATTAAAGTTAATTAGGACTTACTATTAAATTAAAATACTAGGTTCTGATTACCAAAGTATTTTCGGGGACGAAACCACGACTGCACGGTTGGCGTAGTGGTTTAAGCGGCCGCCTCACCGCTTGACACTGTGCCGAGTGTTGTGGGTTCGATCCCCACACGAGACAACACTTTGTGTGATTCATAAATTGTTGTTTCGAGTCTGGGTGTTCATTGTGTCCGTTATTTGTATGTTTGTAAAGTTCCCCGCGACACAGGATTTAGTCCTAATGCGGGAGTTGTCTTTTTTAAAAAAGAAAAGAAAAATAAATATTATAATTAAGTCCTTCTAATACATACATACATACATAGTCTCACACTTATATCCCCGAAGAGGTAGGCAGAGGTATATTGCTACACACAATTTTCGCCAGATTTATTTTTAGTCCCACGTAATAGGGCGCGAGCCTATTGCCGTACTAGGCACATTACCAGACTCCGTGCTGCTACTGAGAATTTCCTAACGGAAAAAATCCAATAACACTTTACCCGACCCGGGGATCGAATTTCGATCGATCGAAAAATCGATCTTGTCTTTTAAAAAATAAAAACAAAAACAAAAGAATAAAACAAAAAAAACATATATAAATATATAACCTCTTTTATGTAAATAAGTACAAATTTATTATACATGACTCGAAACATCAATTTATGAACTACAAAAAAACACCCACGCGGATTCACAATCGAGGATCGAATCTTGCATGAGATCAAGTGCACCTAGTGTTGTCACTAGGTGCACTAAATCACACACCGATCTCGCTCAGTAGCCTCCTTTTGGAGCATAACAACTTCACAAAAGGAGGCCACTGCGCGCCAACCCTCCTCGCCCGCCAGCATGGCAGCAATAACTGCTGCTGGGGATAGATCTCGTCCGATCGGGTCGACTAGGACTTCACGCTCGGACACCCATGCCGGGCAATGGCGCGCATTCTGTGGCAGTTCCAGCCGCGCGCGCCATAGCTGCAGTGCCTGTCGGTGAGCATTGCGCCGAATTTCGAGCGCGTCCTGGACGTCCCCGTTCGCTTCCCGGTGAACTGCGCGAGTTTGGTCATAGACCTTCGTGTCCATGTCCGCCAGGATATCGAAGGGCGGGAAACGTGCCAGAAGTGTCGCCGCTTCTGATGAGATTGTGCGGTATCCTCGTACGATCTGAATGGCCGCCACCCGCTGCACGCTATTGAGCTTGGCTCTACAGCGTGAGGAGGCCGCTAGGCGTGTGGCTCATATAGGCGCCCCGAAGAGGGCCATGGATCGTACAACCGCACAATAAAGACGGCGAACTTCTTCTCTGGGACCTCCGAGGGTCGAAAGCAGCCTTTGAAGGGCTCCTGCTGATCCGCGAACTCGGGGGACCATCCACTCGAAATGCTTCTTGAAGCTCCAGCGGCTGTCGAGGGTGAGGCCGAGGTACTTAATGTACCGGCCCACTCGGACCTCCACACCACCCACTCTAATAATCGAGCTAGATGGAACCACGGTCTGTCGTTTCCTGTGAAATCACAGCGCCTCGGTCTTATGAGGCGCTACTTGTAAGCCCAACCCCCTAATCTGTTGGACGACACAATCCACTCCTAATTTAGTGAGCCGAATGACATCTGTGAAGCCATGCCCTGTCACTAACACCAGAGTATCGTCCGCATAGCAGACGACACTTACGCCAGGAGGTAGAAGTAGAGGGTAGAGGGAGGCTGGTGCTCAAATCCGCATCGTAAGCGAGGTTCCATAGCAGGGGTCCTAACACTGATCCCTGGGGAAACCCACACGTGACCTCCTTTCGATGCTCTAACTCATCCCGACCCATATATATAATGGACCTGTCGCACAGGTACGCCCTGATGATTTCACGCAGGTAGGGCAGCACGTTATGATATAACAGTGCCTCCCCAATGGCCTGCCATGGAAGGGAGTTGAAGACGTTGACTAGACTATGTCAAGACTGACTGCCAACGCCACTCCTTTGAGACGGACAGCGTCTGCCGACATGCACTGAACGCATTTTATCGAATCCAGCGTCGAACGCCCTTGCCGAATTGGCTATCCGATAAGTCGGGGCCCACACGTGATAGATAGATAACATCTTTATTGCGCAAATACAATTGTTACAAGTGATTTGTAGATATCTTAAATTTACAAAAAAAATAGTAAATGCACAAGGGCGGCCTTATCGCAAAATGCGATTTCTTACAGGCAACCTTAGGATTGACAGACTGAAAAGGATAGGTTTGATGGTGTAGTGATCAAATATAATTATCTGGAAACTTATAGTTATTTAAATACAATGTACATACATATGTAGGTATATATATATATACATATACAAAAACATAAGGTATACATTATCTATACATACAAATAATACATAATATACATACAAACAATACATAATTTAACAACACATTGGTGGGTCGGGTTAGCGCCAGGGCGACGGATGGTCACATCAAATATGATATGGCGGACTGATCACCTATGACAGAGTGATCACCTCCGCTGCCACTTTCCATCCTGACACTAGGTTGATGGCGTCTGGATTGGCCCATGTCACGTCGACGATCGATTCCCCCTGCCATCGTACACAGGTACTAAGCGAACGCCGGTTTAAAATGCCGAGGTCCAGTCCTGCCGCCCACTAAATGAGTGTACCTCCTCTTACGTCGTCTAGGCGATCGCCCCACTTAGTAGAGCGGGCATTGAAATCGCCTAGAACGAGTACCAGACGAGACAGGTAGCCGCACACGCAGCTTCTGAGACCATCCAGATACGACTCGAAAGCGGGGAGACCGCCATTTGGCGATATGTAGCAGCCCACAATGACCATGGGACCCCACTCTACTGCCACAAACCCTAACCCCCTTTGAAGGAACGAGCAATAGGGACCATTTTCCCCCCTGCCCAGTAAACAGAAGCGGTGCCATCTTCCGATCCAAACCACCGGGGATGGTCCGGCTCGTTACCACCGCTAAGGCAACCGACCACTCCGCGAGCGTCTGCATTATCAGATCTTGCGCTGCGTGGCAGTGATTTAGGTTGCCCTGTAAGATTCTGTGGGGGGCACAAACTTTAGGCCTCCATTAACCCTAGCGCACTAACCTTAATTTCCAGTAACGTTATTACTAACCATTCGTAAATTTTACGACAGATTGAAACACCAATATTTATTTAATCAACTTTATTTATGACACAAAACGAACTTAATAAGCAGTATTAGTTTCTCTTAATCAAATAATATCAGCTGTTTTAAAATATTCTACATTGAACAATGGCTACACATAGAAACTATATGCTCCCTGCAAATCGCTTTTTTGCAGCCCTTGCAGAAGTTTGTGGTCATTCGAGGATTTTTTGCAGGACAGTAGCTGCAAGTTTTGCGTTTTCTGGGAACGTCTTGACTAGGACCTTCCTGAGGGTCATAAATTTTTGAGATCTCCGCGATGATCTGCTTCAATTTCGTTGCAAAGTGACCGTCTGAAATCTCTCTTGCAGCCAAGGCTTCATCAGTTTGTCCGCCATTTCTAACGCAAAAGGCCTCCTTTTCATGGTTTTTTTTTTCATTTTGGATCGCATTAGATACGTGGATGACATATGCGTTCACTATTGACAGATTTAGGATGCCGTAAAACAAGCGCAGTGGCCATCGATTGGTCTTACGGCTGGTACTCATGATCGAGCACATCTGGTCTGGTGTCAACCGCACCATTTGTAGAATTCAATAATTTCGGGCTTTTTTGAATCGATGTTGCTGGCAGGTTGATCATGTATGGTAGAAAGAAAGTAAACTACCTTATTTGACTTCGGTTTATAAGACACTAAAGTAATTTCCTTATCGAAACTAAATATGGAAGTACCTACTCGTCTATTTCTAGAATTCGTCATTTCTTTGGGAATCTCTCGCTTATTGCTTCGTAGAGTACCTACCACTGTGAGCTTATATGGCGGTTTCAACAGTTCAGCAGCCAGAGGAACCGATGTGAACCAATTATCCATGGTTATATTCCGGTTCGATCCATGATACGGTTTGTTGTTGTACGGTTTGTGTTCGACCCATGAAATGGTCAAATTTTGTAAAAACCATGGAAAACTTTTAATCATTTCTAAAGTATTAGTTATAATAAGACGTAATAATTATATTACGTCTTATTATAACATTAAAATAATATGTTCATTAGTAATTATTGAAAATATTTGACAAATAAATAAATGCACAACTTTGAAAAACAGTTACGTAGGTACTAACCTTTCGTAAATTTTACGACGATCACTCGATATATCCCGATCTAATGAGCGTGCATCCGCAATGAGTGTTTGCGGGTCACTGGCGATGCGAATTAGGAAGGTATTAGAAACGAGCGGGGTGGCGGGGGTCGGGATCTAACGGAAACACTAAAAACGCACTAGGTATGTCGTAATTTTGACGAATGGTTAGTGACACAGGGTTAATTCCTCTGCCGGTTGCGTAGCCGGCTGGGTCGTCCCTGCGGCCAGCGGTGAATCAGAACTCACCGCGGCTGGGGCTGGAGTTATTATTCGCCTACTTATTTTTTTGTTTTTTGGCGGGGAGCATTTTTTACTACTCAGTCGATGGTCCGCGGGTTGGCCAAGATCTGAACAGACAGGGCACCTCGGCGCAGGAGCAGTACATGCGCGCGCCACATGGCCTGTGCAACCACACACGTAACACCGTGCGCCGCGGTCTGTCTCATTGGGGCATGTTGCCCTCACGTGCCTCATTTCAAGGCACTGGTAGCACTGTTAAGGTTGTATTTGTGGGGTATTGTATATGTGTGAGAATGCTGTGAATGCAAATTGTAATCGTGTGCGTAAGGTGTACCTATGTACCTATGTATCGAGTTTATGAAATGAAATAAATAGTATTTTCTTGGGTTTACGCGAATGTTACACATTGAAATTAAACTTATTTTTTTATTATACTTATTACGTATCGCCTGTTGTCGCTGACATCTTCATGGAGGACTTCGAGGCGCGAGCCCTGCAGACTGCCACCATCACACCGAGGTTCTACAAGCGGTATGTAGATGACACTTTCACAATTTTACCAACAGATAGTGTTAATGCTTTCCTAAACCATCTTAATTCTATTAATAACCAACTACAATTCACAATGGAATTAGAGGCAAACAATTCTTTAGCTTTCTTAGATGTACTTGTCATCAGGAATAAAAACAACTCCTTAAGCCATACTGTGTATAGGAAAAAGACCCATACAAATAGGTACTTAAACGGTGAATCTCACCACCATCCTAAACAGTTAGCTACTGTAGGAATGTCTCTGTTTCAGAGAGCCCGCGGGATCTGTGACAAGAAACACCTGGACGCTGAGCTTCAACATGTCAGGCAAGTTCTGCAAGACAACAAGCTCCGACCACCGCGCCACCGTCACAGATCCCAGAAGAAAGAAAAACCTGCCACAGTAGAAAGACAACCTGCTGTCCTCCCATACATCAAGGGCGTGACCGACAAAATTGGCTACACCTTGAAGCGAGCTTCTATCAAAACTTACTACAAGCCGCCAACGAAGATCAGTCAATTATTACCATCTGTCAAAAGTCAGTTACCCTTGCAAGAGGCCGGTGTCTACAAAATTGACTGTGAATGTGGGCTCTCATACATTGGACAAACCAAGAGAAGCATAGGCATTCGACTCAAAGAACATATAGCTGACATAAAACATAAACGCTCAACAAAGTCAGCTGTGTGTGAACATGTGGAACAAGGACCCAACCACTACCTGCGATTTGATGAACCACAGATACTCGCAAAAGAACACCGTTTTCTTCCAAGGATGATACGAGAGGCTATTGAAATTAAAAAACACCCTAATTTCAATAGGGAAGATGGTTGGAATGTTCCTCCAGCTTGGGACCCTGTCATAAGGCTAATGAAACCCAAGAAGGTCAAAGTCACCAGAAGACCTAAGGACACTGTGAGCTCATTCTGCGTAAATAGTAACACCAATAGTTGAAAAATGTTCGGTTACTTTGAGATAACTTATACATTCAAGAAAAAGACAAATATCACCTCAGTCTGCCGTGAACATGAATTCTGTAAAGAATTCGAAACGTCGGCTAGTAATAAATTAAAAATATAGTTTCTAGATCATTAGTTTCAAATGTAATAACTTAGTGGAACCAATACATCGCGATAAAATCCGTAAACTGTAGTTTAATTTCAATGAAATAAATATCCAGTTGGCTTATAACATCCGAGTGTTTCACTTGTCTCCACCTAAATTACCCATACACATACACACAGTGCAATACAGTGGTGACCCCGACGAAAAAAATACAACTTACAATGTACCCCGCATCGACTCCGACAGCTTCAACGCCAATACCGCCAACTCCGTAAAGCGTCGTGAAGGAAGAACAACATGCCATCATCTCTAGTCTGTCGGTCGCGAATAAAATACCCGACTTTTGGCCCGAAAACCCGCGACTGTGGTTTGTACAAGTGGAAGCAATTTTGGCCCCGCAGAAAACATCCGACGCTAACAAATACTTCATGGTGGTGGTAGCAGACATCGTAGCCAATCCCCCGGAGAGCGACAAATTCGGCACATTGAAAAAACGCCTTCTACAAATCTATGAAGAGTCGGAGACAAGACAGGTACAAAAGTTAGTGTCGGAAATGGAGCTGGGAGACCAGAAACCCAGCCAGTTGCTACGTCGCATGAAAGAACTGGCGCGAGGAAAGATAGAAGACGAGACTTTGAAAATATTATGGCAAGGTCACTTACCATCGTCAGTCAGAGCAGTACTCACCGTCACGTCGACTAAGGACCTGGAAGAAATGGCAGTGATAGCAAACAAGGTAATGGAGACTCACTAGTCACCGCAGGTCAACGAGGTAGCGCGCAGCAGTCCAGCAACATTCGTCCAAACTTGCGACATAGCAGCGATCATGGCGGAGATAGCGAAGATCAACCTGAAGATAAATGAGATGGACAGGGGAAGACCAAGGTTCAGGCACAGAAGGGACAGCGGATACAGGAACTTCTCACGCAGCCGTTCGCGATCCAGGCCGCGCAGGACACCGGAGAGCCTAGACTGGCTGTGCTCGTATCACTGAAGGTACAGGCACAAAGCAAGGAGTTGCGTCGCGCCCTGCAACTGGAAGACAAAACAGCAGCCCTCGAGGTCGGAAAACTAGCAGAGCTGCAGCCGGTAGCGGGCGGTTGTGCAGTCAAGGATCACCGCTTAATAGTAAGTGATAGGGAATATAAGTTTTTAATAGATTCAGGCGCATGTATTTCTGTGTTACCTAAATTTTATTTTAGAAATAAGAAAGAATTAGACTTAAATTCCGATTTTAAACTTTTTGCCGCCAATGGTTCAGTGATTAAAACGTATGGTACTAAGTCACTTCAATTAGATCTAAAATTAAGGAGACCGTTTAAATGGAATTTTGTTGTGTGTGATGTAAAACAGCCCATTCTAGGCGTAGATTTTTTAAATCATTGTAATTTAATTGTAGATATAAATGGCCGTTGTTTAATAGATAAGGTTACCAACCTGGCAGTACGTGGAACGATCGCAAACTATTTTGAACCAGCGATTTCTACGTTACACAAAGATCATCCCGCATATGATATATTAAGTTGATATCCGGACATTCTCAAACCCATGTCATTCAAGGAGGCACCAAAACATGCGGTTTACCATTTTAATGACACCACAGGCCCTCCAGTATTCTGTAAACCTAGACCTTTAGCTCCCGAAAGATATAGAATTGCCAAAGAGGAATTTAAATCAATGTAAGATATAGGTATATGCAGGCCATCGAAGTCGCCTTGGGCAAGTCCATTGCATTTGGTACCAAAGAAAGACGGTCAAGTGCGCCCCTGTGATGATTATAGATCATTAAATGCGATCACAACACCGGATAGGTATCCGATACCGCGTGTACAGGACTTTATATATTTATTAGCTAACAAAATTATTTTTTCCAAAATTGATATAAAAAACGCATACCATAATATTTTAATTAATCCCGACGATGTTTGTAAAACAGCGATTACAACACCGTTCGGACTATATGAATTCGAACGTTTAACTTTTGGTATGAGAAACGCTGCCCAGACTTTTCAACGTTTCATGACAAATACAGTCTTATCAGGTTTAGATTTCTTATATTGTTACGCTGACGATATATTAATAAGTTCAGAAAATCATATGCAGCATAAGGAACACTTAGAACAGGTATTTGAACGTTTAAGCGAATATGGCATCACTATAAACTTAGAGAAATGCATTTTTAAAGCTACTTCTATAGAATTTTTAGGCTACCAAGTCACTACATCGGGTATCAAATCCTGGGGTAATATCCTGTAGAAAGCAAGGTACAGGCAATTCTTGATTACCCAAAACCTCAGAATGTTAGTCAGTTAAGAATAAATTTAGGCATGGTCAATTTTTATCGTAATCATTTACCGAGAGCAATAGAGTACCTAGAAACATTAAATAAATATATTCACAAGGCCAAAAAGAATGACAAAACACCTATACAGTGGACGCCAGACGCTGAGCAAGCATTCTCGGAATGTAAGAACGGATTAACGAACGCAGTCACGTTGGCGTATCAGGTGGCCAACGCGCCACATGCGCTATTTGCCGACGCTTCGGATAGTTGCGTAGGTGCTGTGTTGCAACAATACATAAACGACTCATGGCAACCGTTAGGCTATTTCTCGAGAAAGCTAAGTGACACACAAAAAAAATATAGCACCTATGACCGCGAGTTACTTGCTATATTTTTAGCTGTGGAATATTTTAGAAGCTTGTTTGAAGGTCGAGAACTTATAATCTTTACAGACCACAAGCCTTTAACATTCGCATTTTCAAAAATATGTAAAAATAACAAGAAGGAAAGTCCTAGGCGTGTAAGACAATTACTCTTTATAAGCGAATTCACGACTGATATCCGCCATATAAGTGGAATGGATAACATTGTAGCAGATGTGTTATCGCGCATAGAGTCTATACAATGTACGTCGAGCATAGTAGACTATGAAAAATTAGCTTTAGAGCAAGATCAGGATTCTGAGCTCAACGATTTTTTGAATAATTCTAGATACAAATTCAAAAAATTTTTAGTTACGAATTCTAATCGTTACATATATTGTGAAATTTCAAAGGAAAACGCGAGACCATATTTAACAGAGAGTTTTAGAAAAAATGTATTTCAGGCGATACATAACCTTAGTCATCCTGGCGTACGTGCATCTCGCCAGATGATTAAGGAAAAGTTCTTTTGGCCGAACATGAATCGAGACATTGGACTTTGGTCAAAAACCTGTCTCAGTTGTCAGCGATCTAAAGTAAATAGGCACACCACTTCTAACTATGGTACATATCCCCCAGTGGATAGGTTTGAGCACATACATATTGATATAGTAGGACCTCTCCCAATCACAATGGATGAGTATAGGTATTGCTTAACGATAGTAGACAGAGGGAGCGGCTGGCCTGAGGCATATCCGATAAAGGAAATCTCAGCCGACACTGTTGCAGAGAAATTGTATACAGAGTGGATATGCAGGTTTGGCTGCCCTGTTAAACTTACCAGTGACCAGGGCAGACAATTTGAAAGTAGATTATTTGAAAAATTAATGGCTTATTTAGGTATTGAAAAGATTAGGACGACACCATACCATCCGCAAAGTAACGGAGCGGTCGAACGGTACCATAGATGTTTAAAGGCTTCACTCATGGCTAGATTGGACGGTAATAAAAATTGGGCACGCGAACTACCTAGTATTATGTTAGGACTTCGTGCAGCCATCAAGCGAAATACAGGCGTAAGCGCTGCTTAAATGGTTTACGGCCGAGCCTTAAAAAATACCCATACACATACACACAGTGCACTACATATTAAAAGAACCTCTACCCTGGCTGAAGCCCAGCCCACTTGAAGCCGCTTGGCAACCGCTAACTTATGAACCACTGCAAGAGGACAGCGAACCTAGGCCATACCTAGCCGCGATGGGGAGATACGAATAGCCCCGACCTTTATGTCGGATGCTAGACATCCCCCTACCACGGCTACAGCATCGGCGACTTCGGCTGGGATGACGGACTCGTTCAAGTCCTTTACCCGCACCTCGCCCATTTTGCATGGACTCGCTATAATCGCGCCCGTGCCAGTGAGGACTTGCCGCAGGCGGGCCGCGAGGGCGTCCGCCTTAGCGATGTTTCCTTCTCCGGGGATCTGTAAAATCAGAGCCCCGGTGATTGCCCTCTTAACCCGGACACCTCCTGCAATGCCGAGGTTAGCTAGCCTTGGTGGCCTCCATTACCTTGGCCATCGTCGTCTCTGAGCCAGGGGGCAAGGAGACCGTGATGGCAGCAGTCAAAGGGGGGGAATCAAAGGTAATACTCCCCCAGTTTTTGGAATAGGAATAACGCGAGGGAGCTTAATCGATGAATCATCAGCCAATTCTCTAGAAGCGGCAATAGCTAATTCTATTGCCATTTTCTTGCTCTTAGGTTTTAATTTTTTGATATGCCTTTTTGCTTTTGTAATAACAGATTTTAATTTACTTTTAAACCCTTTTCCAGGTGTAATTTTTGGAGAATGCTTTTTGTCCCAACCGGAACCAGTTTTAATTTTTGCTGACATAGCCTTACTTACTAAGCGTGCCGCGAGTTTTTCAGCTATACTGGCATCGGAAGCAACCGCTCGCTCTTTCGCCATTTTTAACAAAATTAAATCAGCCTTATGTCGATCCTTTAAGTTTGATGACTTGTGATATGCAATATCGTGATCTTTGCAGTATTCGTCCAACTTATTTACGCCGTTATCTCCTTTAGTTAGTCTTTTTATTAATTTAGTACCTGGGCCACAGTAATTATATCCTGGTAAGTGTAATTCAAATGGTAAATTATTAATAAGCCAATTGAGAAGACTACTCTCTCCAAAACACATTATAAGACTGATGATTCCGGTTTGAATACTTTAATAAATAGTTATGTGATTCGAGTTTGTTAACGTTATTTTATTTATAATATTACATTCGATTTATCAATCCAACTGCTTTCAGCTGAAGACAAACCTAACCATTTTACTAAAACCCTGTTACCTTTTCTTCTAAGAACTTTCTCGACTAGATATATATTGGGATGTTTTGTTTTTTGAAGTTCTTGTGAATAAAATGCTCCTAAAATAGGCAGACCTCTGATAGTGTCTTCAATTAAGTAAGTTATAGGAGTTGTATTTTGTATTTTACGAATTTTAAATATTTCTGTTGACCAGTTGGGAGTATAACCTTTTTCAAATGTACCTTTGTATTTACTGATACGCACATAATCACCTACTTTGTACTTGCTTTTTAAATTATCATTTTTTGGCAACTTTAAATACCTTTCTAATATCAGTTTTTTATTCATATTGTTCACATTAGAAATTTCACAGAATCCCTGCAGGATTACAGTTTGATCTACAAACAGACCATATCTGAGCATTTTTTGAACGTAGCTTAGTTTCAATGGTTGTTATGTAGATCGATGAATACCGATTCTAGCTGGGATGTGGAATTAAGACGAAAATACAGTTATTCAGTGTGAAACAAAAAGTTGTATGAAAATAAACATTTATTTTAATTTGAGAATAAATTTATTTATTCAAAACAAAGATTTTACACTGTTAATCGATTCATCATCGGCCCTGTATAGCACTATGGTTCGTCTAGAACAAGCTAGCTAGACAAAAACAACTCTTAAATTCCTGGAAGTTAATTACTATTACGAACTCATTACCCCTATACATTGAGGATTACACCTATTAATTATCAATACTACCCTCATTAAGAGCGTCATTAAGGTATGTTTATAAGATGTTGACTATTTAAAGGGCATTCATTTGCATTTTTACATCATATTTGATAGCATTGTTTATGTCACTAAAAGAAATTTGTGAAAGTGTTTTTGTGATGGATTGTATACGTAAGGGTAAGTAGTTATATTTTATTTCATTTTCAACATGGGAACTTCATTCTTTAGTCTTATAAAATGAAATGTTTGAATTTTCACCCACTTTTTTACTCATTTTTTCAAATTCATCGGTCAAATAATAACATGTCCCCACTTGTCCCCACCGTAGAACCTATCATATACGATTCTCATAAGTGTCTAGTAGTTATACGTAAAAAAATTCATTGCGATATATTTGCACAACTAATTTTTATTTATTTTTTTCTTTCAACAGTTTTTACCGTCTCAAGAATGGATTTTTTCGAAGAATGGCTGAAACACCCGAAGGAAACGCGGAATGAGGAGCTCTTTCGGTTTATATCTTTGAGATATAATTTTGATGGTGTTACGGAGCAGTCTCTGCGAGATATTAAAGTACTAATCTCAAGATATTCAACGAAATTTGCTGAAAAGTGGAGCAGCTGTGGAAGAAATCGAGAGCGATTCCTACAAAAGTATTCGACGTGGCTGGAGGGTCTTGACATATCTTTCGATGTGTCCGTTTATTTATCTCTGCCAACTACATCTGGAGAACCGGGACCCGGAAGACCTACTAAAGATTTTGAACATTCTAGTCTCAAAACGAAGAGACGACGTGTAGACGATCTATTACAGTCCAGAAGTGCTAGTGAATTAATTTACGCCGCTGAAGTGTCAGCTCGAATCTCGGGTCAGAGAAGTGTAGCACGTCAAATTAAAGATGTGACTAGTGATCCTTCAATAACCAAGACCACGAGTGAAGAAAGTGCCCCCAGGAGTTTAACAAGTGAGGAAGCTTTAGCGTACTACGTTGATAGTAAATCAAGTAGCCATAGCTATAAGCAGACTCGGAAGTGGAGTATTAAAGCTGGACATAAGGTGTTTCCGTCAATGTACAGTGTTAGAAAGGCTAAAATAGCCTGCTACCCGTCAGGTGAACAAATTACAGTCAATGAAACGCATGCTGAAATCAAAGTTCAGGCAATTCTTGATAAGACTGCCGAACGTTTAGTTTCAGCACAACAAGAAGTTGTTCATAGTCTGTTACCTTGCACGTCATTCACATTAATCAGTAAATGGGGTTGTGATGGAAGTTCCGGTCATAGTATGTACAAACAAAAATTCACTAATTGTGACGATAGTGACGAGTTTTTATTTGTATTTTCTTTCGTTCCTCTTCAATTGAAAGATGAAAGTGGTAATATTGTGTGGCAGAATCCTCGGCCCTGTTCTACAATGTATTGTCGGCCAATAAAGTTTATCTTTTCTAAGGAAACGAAAGATTTTACGATTTCGGAAACCAATAAGATTTTAGAAGAGATAAACGCTTTATTGCCGACAACCTGCAAGGTGATGGAGACCGAAGTATCTGTCACACATGTTATGCTTTTAACAATGATTGACGGAAAAGTTTGCAATGCTCTGACCGAAACTTCTTCCTCACAAAAATGTTTTATTTGTGGGGCAACTCCAACAATGATGAATGATCTGTCAAAAGAGTTTGCTGCGGACAAAGATAATCTTGGTTTTGGTTTGTCTACGTTGCACGCTTGGATAAGGTGCTTTGAATGCTTGCTTCACATTAGCTATCGACTAAATATAAAAAAATGGCAGTTAAGAACAGCCGAAGACAAAGCTAGTGTGAAACAACGTTCAGATGACATTAAAAACGATTTAAAAGCGAAATGGGCTTGATTGTAGACAAACCAAAACCAGGGTTCGGTAACACTAATGACGGGAACACCGCGCGAAGATTTTTTGGAAATCCCGAGGCTAGTGCCGATATTACAGGGTTAGATGTTTCACTAATACAAAAATTTGGCATACTACTTCGCACTTTATCATCGGGATATGATATAAATATTGAAAAATTCGTTAACTTAGCTCAAGAAACTAGACAACTTTATGTAAATCTCTATTCATGGTATTACATGCCCGCTACTGTCCACAAAATACTTTTGCACAGTGGCGAAGTAATTAGATCGTCCCTTCTACCTATAGGCCAGCTTTCCGAGGAAGCACAGGAAGCTCGGAATAAGGACTGCAGAAGATTTCGTGAGCACAACACACGAAAGCGATCACGGGAGGCTACGAATAGAGATTTACTTAATATGTTATTGATAACATCTGACCCTGTAATAAACGGTTTACGAGAAGTTCCTCGGAAGAAAATAGGTACGCTTCCAACTGAAGTATTAGATTTAATTGTCCCACCTAGCTGTAAGGAACAAAATGTTAATATGATTTCTACTTTTCATAGTTCTGCCCCTCACGATCATGACTATTCAATGGATGATTCATCTGATGATAGTGATGATAATGAGTAATAGATTTAGTTCTTAGATATTTTATGCATCTGTTATTAGATTTTATAGCGACGTCGAGGGATAAATCACTTTATAAAATGTTCAAAAAATATATTATACACATATGCCCGATAAATGTTTTTTTTTCATGATACCAGCTCAAATGACAAACTGCCTTGAAAAAAGTACCAAAAACCTTATATCTTTGCTTATTAACCGCATCTAGACATAAAAATCAAATAAAATAATTTTGTCTAGCTAGCTTGTTCTAGACGAACCATAGTGTATAGGTACAAACTGTCCCACTGCTGGGCACGGGTCTCTTCTCACTATGATAAGGCTAAGGCCATATAGTCCACCACGCTGGCCAAGTGCGGGTTGGCAGACTTCACATGTCTTTTGATAACATTATAGAGAACTCTTAGATATGCAGATTTCCGCACAATGTTTCCCTTCACCGTTTAGAAAGCGATAATTAACAATTTAGTACGCACATTGACATAACTTCGAAAAGTCAGTCGGTGTGCGCCGTGGATTCGAATCCGAGACTCTTTGCGTATCGACTGCGCGTCGGTCTCTCCATGGGAGACTATCACTGCCTGTTGCTGTGTTGATCGATTACTTTACAAATATCCAGTCAACGAAGAGTTCCAGTCCCTCTGCTGCTTAAACCACTGCGCGATATGTGCATTTAATTCTATATTACAGACACCTATCACAAAGTATACTAGTAGAGATTATAAATAAACTTTAAACAAGGAAAATACAAGTAATAAAAAAAAAAAATAAGTTTTTGACTTTTCTAAGTTATGTGTGCCCGGTAGATGGCAATAGGCTCGCCCCTATTACATTGGGACCTAAACCTGGTGACTTGTGGGTGTGTAATTCACCGCTGCCTACCCCTTCGGGGATAAAGGCGTGAAGTTATGTTATGTTAGTAAGTAATTTTTTTTTCATTACCAACACGAGGCTGTATTTTTGTTAAAACGCTTTGGTCACACCCTCTTTGGGGCTGTCGGCTCGGGCTGGGGCTTTGGTCACAGGTATAAAAAATACCTACCTATCAAAGAGAAGGTAATATATGTATCTATGATTGTAATTTGGCTGACCATTAATGAACAGAAGTTTTAAGATAAACAAGCTAGGACCCTTAGCAGCTAAGTAAAAGAATGTAAAGTAGCTGTAAGCATAAAGGTTGAAGATTAAAACGGCAGAGACTAGAACAATATTAATATAATTCAAAAATTATTATGATACTTCCTACACAGATTGCTTAATTCTCAGAAAATCCCAGTTTCACGCTGAGTTTCTCTTAAAATTCGTATAACCCGCAAGCCTTAATGTTAACAACGATTTTTCTCCCAGCCATTAAAATAATTGAGTAAATAATTGCGTAAATAATTCAGTAATGTTCTTAAAATATTAACTCACTGGAAGCTGGGTAAATTAAATATGAATTTAATTGTAGCTGTTGCTGAAAATACAAGATGATAGATTTGTTTGAATTCAGAATTGAGTTAATTGGTAAATAAACTGCTCGCATAAATATTTGGACAAGGTCTTCGCAGTGTTTTACGTTGGTAATAATTTAAAAAAATATTTACAGTGTTGAGATTATTTTCAAGCTAAGTTTCCTTGTACAATAATTTAATGTTATTTTTGCATTCCATGCTTATATATTCTGAAATACATTCATATCTTAGATAACTTACACTCTACATATTATTATTCTCTTCACACAAAGATTTGTTTTATGTGGGAATCGAACCCGGAATGTCCAGCGCTCAATGTGAGTAAATAATTGTACGAGATCAACATGACAATCATGCATTAATTCTTCGGCTTACAATCACGTGATATATAGAGTAAAATTTAACTCATCAAAAGAGCCAATGAGAGAGTAATCAGAGCTCGGTAGGCCGTTCTGTCAAATAAAAATTGCCGCAATTCTGTATAAAGTCAACCAAAACCTAAATACAAATCAATTCAAAAGTGCCAAAAAACAGAGTCATCAAGAAGAGATGTAAATCCAAAAATCTCGAAATCACATACATAAATAAACACAGCACACATCTTCAACACGAATATTCGTACTATTCGTGTTGAAGATGTGTGCTGTGTTTATTTAATCAGTTGTTGCTGTGTTTATGTAAAAAGTTTAATCTTCAACCTTTATGCTTACAGCTACTTTACATTCTTTTACTTAGCTGCTAAGGGTCCTAGCTTGTTTATCTTAAAACTTCTGTTCATTAATGGTCAGCCAAATTACAATCATAGATACATATATTACCTTCTCTTTGATAGGTAGGTATTTTTTATACCTGTGACCAAAGCCCCAGCCCGAGCCGACAGCCCCAAAGAGGGTGTGACCAAAGCGTTTTAACAAAAATACAGCCTCGTGTTGGTAATGAAAAAAAAATTACTTACTAACATAACATAACTTCACGCCTTTATCCCCGAAGGGGTAGGCAGCGGTGAATTACACACCCACAAGTCACCAGGTTTAGGTCCCAATGTAATAGGGGCGAGCCTATTGCCATCTACCGGGCACACATAACTTAGAAAAGTCAAAAACTTATTTTTTTTTTTTATTACTTGTATTTTCCTTGTTTAAAGTTTATTTATAATCTCTACTAGTATACTTTGTGATAGGTGTCTGTAATATAGAATTAAATGCACATATCGCGCAGTGGTTTAAGCAGCAGAGGGACTGGAACTCTTCGTTGACTGGATATTTGTAAAGTAATCGATCAACACAGCAACAGGCAGTGATAGTCTCCCATGGAGAGACCGACGCGCAGTCGATACGCAAAGAGTCTCGGATTCGAATCCACGGCGCACACCGACTGACTTTTCGAAGTTATGTCAATGTGCGTACTAAATTGTTAATTATCGCTTTCTAAACGGTGAAGGGAAACATTGTGCGGAAATCTGCATATCTAAGAGTTCTCTATAATGTTATCAAAAGACATGTGAAGTCTGCCAACCCGCACTTGGCCAGCGTGGTGGACTATATGGCCTTAGCCTTATCATAGTGAGAAGAGACCCGTGCCCAGCAGTGGGACAGTTTGTACCTATACAGGGCCGATGATGAATCGATTAACAGTGTAAAATCTTTGTTTTGAATAAATAAATTTATTCTCAAATTAAAATAAATGTTTATTTTCATACAACTTTTTGTTTCACACTGAATAACTGTATTTTCGTCTAAATTCCACATCCCAGCTAGAATCGGTATTTATCGATCTACATAACAACCATTGAAACTAAGCTACGTTCAAAAAATGCTCAGATATGGTCTGTTTGTAGATCAAACTGTAATCCTGCAGGGATTCTGTGAAATTTGTCGCACTGTTAGGTAGTTTTCAAAGGGAACTCTCGCAGTAGACGATCGTTTATTGGCCACAGCCACCAGATAATCTAAAGATGCCTATACGAATTGTGCTGCTAGTTATAGGCCTGGACAATATATAAATTTTGAGCAATAAATAAAATTTTAATTATTATCATATTTAAACTCATGCTAAGAATAAAGCAAATATACAAACAAAAGTTAGAAAGTATAAAGATTTTCTTGATTGCTATTTTAAACTTTGAACTAAAGTGTAATTGTAACAAGCTAAGGTAATTTTGCAAATGATGTATACAGACGTGTGTATACGTACACATATTTTGTATAGTAACTACTATATTTATGTAATGTGCAAAATATATTAATATTAACAATTCCAATATGTACATGACGTTCTATTTAGCTTTGACAATAAATCTCAAGAGGTCTGGCCAAATCATTTGTACACCTAGTGCTTCAGCGCTAAATATAGTCCTTCCCACACGTTGTCAAGATAATGTAGGGGATGGGGCATTATGTACGAAATTACTGCGTGGGCGACTGTATCGCGTAACATTTCTTAATTTAAGTATTTTTGGTATTACCTTTCGATAGTAGTATTTGATTACCGTATCGGTTTTGTATATTAAGATGACTTATGAAACTTGTATTGAGAGTAAAACAAATGGTTCTGATATTTTGCTTTAACGCTTATTTCAATCTTGAATGTGATCATAGCGTAGTTTTTAAACAGCCACACTGTTTAACTTTTAGCCGAGTATTATGTGTTCGATCCTGACAAGCGACAATATTTTAATTGTTGGCCTGCGTCGGTAATTCTTTGTGACCATTTTAACGTTTCTGAATTTCTAAAAATTCACCTGCGATAGTCCTATTTCAAAGACGTAGGTAGAAGTAAAAGTATACGGACAATTTATCTCTCTTTTACAAAATATAGCTCATCCTAAGGTTACCTGTATATAGGCAAATATACTCCAATATTTTGATATTGGAGTATATTTGCCCAGGTCCTTACAATAACCAGCTCCATTAAAACAGGTAAGAATCTCACACGAAACAAAACTACAAAAAACTTCATAAAACTACAAACTACAAAAAGCGTTCCTACAAAACGTTCTGTCTCTTGACCCAATATTTGCGAATGACCACAGGAGTATTGTATCTTATGGGCACCAAACAAGACAAAGCATGTTATATACAAATTCAGTACTGTTTAAAAACTCTGTAATTATAAACTGAATTGACCCAGTTTCCTTTGCGCTGTAAGATATTGAAAGTTTGCGTTGAGATACTTTCCTTTCTTCGTGGTTTCGCTACGAAATTGTCTATCAATAAAAATAGTTTTTAAGCTGAACTGCTTAAAACAAAGAAAAAAATTGTATTTGCAGATTTATTTGATATACCTATACTGTTCCTTTGTATATCGAACTAACCATGTTTGAATTCAAAACTTTGTCAGATGAATAAGAAAACTGCTAATATTTATTTTAAAAAAACTTACCGTGTGGTCTTTGATAGCGCTGAGATTTAACAGCTCCTTTCCAATGAACCAATTATTAGTTTAATTAATCGGTGCAGGCACCCTGTGAACAAAATAAAAAAAAACATTATAATCTTACATTTTACATTACAATCTTACAGTTTCTATGAGTAATTATGTATATATCTTAATATATAAAAGTGACTGGTCACTCATCATGAAATCTCGAAAACCGCTGGACGTATTAAGATGAAATTTGGCATAAAAGTAGTTTAAACATAGAAGGCGTCCGCTGAGAACGGACTTTTCGAAAGGGCTGGATTAAGGGACTCTAAGGGCTCTCGCAAGTTTGTATGAAAGTAAAGATATAAAATAATTTGTATCCGCGGGCAAAGCTGCGGGCCACAGCTAGTATTCCATATTTCCATTTCGCGTAGCATTGCGTTTCAACGTCACTTTTGTCACTGACACAGAACAATGCATTATTGTTGAAATGGGGCACAACTGGCTCAGTGATCTAAATCGAGCCCCTACTAATGATCATTTAGATATTAATTTGAATACCTTCACAGGTTATAAAACATAATATATTAAGCAAATTTTAGAAACATTTGCATAATATTTTGAATGAAAATGTTTAAATATACAAATACACTCTTGAACTAAGTATGAAGCCACATACTCAATACGGCTTAATGGCAGAAATTACCACAGCGCAGCGTGGTAAACTTTTTAGTAAATAGTGACGGGCTACATAATATTAATCTTTTTACACAATTAGGTTTTCGGAGTAAGCATTTTCTTCTGTCAGTAACAATTTAATAACGGTTAATAACAATATAATATAATAAATACTAAGTACCTTCTTTCCATTTTCTATTAAGTTTTTCATTATATATGACAAAAATACTTGTGTGAAATAAAAATCCTCGTAGATTTTTCGACGTAGAAGTTCATATAGATTTTTATTTATTCTATAAAGATTATATATTTTGTATTGCCAACAAAGATCATCATCATGTCAGCCTAGAGATGTCTACTGCTGGACATGGGCCTCCCCCAAGATTCTCCACACACACTGATCTTGAGCCGCCCACATCCAAACGCTTCCCGCGATCTTAACCAGAACGTCGCACCACCTTGCGGGAGGCCTACCCCTGTTGCGTCTTCCTGTACAAAAATATAATAACTTAAATATTGAAAGCAAGCAATAAAGAAATTACTAAACATAGAAATTAGGTGATGATTTTTACCATTGGAAAACTTGTATAAAATCCTTCTGAATATTATTCTGTGTTATTATATTCGTACTAAACAAAGCACCAGTAATTAACAATAAGATATTAGGTATCACCAGGTATTATACAATAAACACTATTATGGAAACAGTTTCGCCAGTAGTGCTATTAAATAATCTAAGTTTAGATTTAAAGATTGTTATTATACTGTGGCAAATAGCTGACCTAGAATGCGACGCGATTATTTGCGAAGTATTTGGCTCAAATTGCTTAGGTCGTGATTTCTTTTGTACAACATTACAATGGTAGCAAAAAGATTTTCTTGAAGATAAGCAGCAATATTAGGCTTTCTCTTTTGCGATATCAAATATTTGAAAATAGGAAACTATTGGTTGTTTGAAAGAATTTGCAGTGAGATAGTATTGTAACTCCATATTCTATATTCCACCACATTCACACAACACCACCTAGTCCCAAACTAAGCAGAAGCTTGTACTATGGTGCTAGATAATGGATAGACATACATACAGGATGTCACAAGACCCATCACCAAGCCGAAGTCTACTCGTTTTGCACATCATGCTAAGTCATACTACGCGAAAATAATGAAAATTTTGTTTATGTTTCTTTGAAAGAAAGTTTACATTTATTATTCAAAACACGATTTTGGAATAATTAGAAAACACATGTCGTCACTTTGAGCCTCAATATCTCCTGAACCAAGAATTTCCCAGGTATGGTGCCGAAGTAAAAAATGTTCGTAATGATTGGTACAATATGGGGTTTCAGTTTTCGTGAAGGGTCTTTTTACACCCTGTATATACCTACTTCTTTTTACTGTAATAAGTAGATTTCATAAGATTACTTACAGAAACGCTCTGGCGTCAGCAATAGTAACACATTTTTGTTCAGGTGAAAACAAATTGACTACTCCTACAAGTTACAGCAGAAAAGTCGTCTTACTCGCCAAGAGTACTTGGCGAAGTATCATTATGGTAAATAGTTTTAATATTGATAATAAAACAATAAAATTCTTAGCTGAAATTTCAAAAAGCTTTGTTATTTTTCCTTTTTCAATAAGAAAATTTCAAACAAATTTAATTTAGAGGTCAAAGTCTTATCTAAAATAGTATAGGAGTAAATATTACTGCAATATCTGACATTTCGAACAGTTTACACTATTGACTTGCGACAACTAATACATACAAGCTTGACGTGGTCGCTGGTCAATTTAACACGATTACGACTTTTTAACTATGATGTTAAATATGCACGTAAATTTAAATTCCAATAATTTGCACCAATGTACATACGAATTTAGTTGAACGAGAAATTCATTTAGTAAATTGTCACGGTTTAGGTTTCCAATTACAATTATTAATAATAATTGGAAGGTTGTTGCATATTTTTTATGGCCAATATTATATATAATTCCATTAAGGTATAATTTGACCAAAAATTAACAATCATTTTATTTATTTAGTTTATCTGTTTATAGCGCATATTACGGCCAATTAACTCAAACATAGTCATAATACTTCCTATCAATTACCCTATTATAACTATTTACGAAGGTTTAAATATAATGTTTAGATAAATTTATAGTGTTACTAGAGGACGCCAGCAGCTACGCCTGCATTTTTTTTTAATTTACCCGTTTTGGCTGATCCCGTAGGAATTTCGGGAAATCCCTTCTTAGTGCACCCCTACGGTCCCCAAGAAACATACATGCCAAATTACAGCTACCTGCGCCCAATAGTTTCGCCTATAGCGTGTCTATCAGTCAGTCAGTAACGCAAGGATTTTATATATTAAGATTTTCATACCTGGACTAGAATTATTTGCTTACCTTTTTGACAGACAAAAATAAAAATCCAGTGAGGGTAGGTGCCAAAACCCACACAACACAAGGACGGCGCTGAGCTCACCAGTCCCGCCGCGACCAAGGCTGAAGCAAGTCAGCCGAAACGTTGGCAAAAAACCGAGGTATTTATGCCTTAAATATAATATTTATCGCGAGTAAGACCCGCTATATAACCTTGTATAATACCTTTTTGACGTTCCATTAGTCTTAATGTTATTTACTATAATAATCTTTAAATAGCAACAAATCTTGCTAATGTGTGTTCAAATGTTACAAAATTTGTTTATGAAATAAATAACAATTTAGTCTATATACGATTAATCATCATCAGCTATGTACATAAGTTGTTCCTCTGCTGAGCACGGCCCTTTTGTCACTATCAGGTGTGGCTTTAATTCAATACGCTGGCAAGATCAGGACGTTGAAGACTTCTTCACATGTCCTATGAGAATACCATGAAGCAGGTTTACTTACGATATCTTCCTTCACTATTCAACCGTTTGAAACGCATATAATTTTGAAAATTTAATAGAATCTGTGTTTGATCCTGAGACCATACACGTAGCAATATGTTGTTCTTGCCACTAGGCTATAGCCCCTCTTTATAAAAAATGTGATGCATAAATTCAAAAATGGTATAATCTGGTCTGCCGACGTTTTACGGGATGAATGTCGACGTATGTAATGTTTCTACGTCATAATATGTAATAGGATTATGCTCATGTAAAATCCTTTAAAACCGACCAGTCTCTTTGTGTGGCATACTTTACACATTTAAGGTTATACTTAGTTCTATTTCTAATTTAAGTAGAGATTTAGTCTAGTTGTGGCAACTTAGCGCTTTAGAAGTGGAACTTGGTTTTCATTCTTCTTATTTCTATAATAATGAAAAATACTTCTTACATCATAATAGGTAGTTGTTTTACTTGTTTTTCAACTAACTTACATCGTATTGATTTATTTTTCTTTATGGTTTTGAAGATGCAAATAACTCCTTTTTTTTCTCTTTCAAGTTAACTCGAGTTCTTATATCTTATATTCGTTCCTAACGCATGATAAAGAACCATAACTTATAAAATACATAAATTATGAAAGGAAAAACTATTACTTAGAAGCGGACGCTGGGTTCCAAAACGAACGGTAATGATGAAACAATTTGTTTAATTTTCCTCATCATAACGAATCTGCTCCCTTATTGAACTGATTGAAAGATTTCTAATCAGTGCATATTCCCACGTGACCTTCCAACCCGCGTCATCTATTCTGTCCTCATGTCGGATTAAGTGGTATTTTCCCGTGATAAACATGTTCTCAGTAAAAAATGTATTAGCCGCGTTTCTTGCGAGTAATTGCGAATGACTGTGTACGACATAACGTAACATAACGACAGCTTATCTTTATAGTACTACACCTACGTCTTACTACGGCGTAGACTCAGCTACGACATCGTAGCGATTGTGTAGAGTTAAAAATTGAAAACTGAACTACAATACCAAAAATGGCTACTGTATGTTATATAAATGTAAAAAATGCGTTGTTGCAATTGTTTATATTTACAAGTTAAATAGTTAAATATTCCATAGGTTTGTTTTTGGTTGAAGGATTGATAAAAATGAACGTAGTTATCGAAAAGATTACCAGCAATCATGAATACATGGATGGACAGGCAGGCGTATAAATGCCTTTTATTAATGAACTTTATAACTATATTGATGGACTAATTTATTGATAGATAGAGGAATTTATTGATTAGTGTATTGATTGATTGATAGCCTCAGAAAGAGAACAGCTACTACTTCATTTTATTAGATGATATTAGATGATCGTCTTTATGAATGTGAAAAAGCTCAGTACTAACAACGTTCCTTAGAACCTAAACCCTCTGTGTAGCAGTTTGTTCGTCTCCCTAGTCGGATATCACTAGTTTATGTCTAGTTTTAATTTTGTTCAGAAACAATATTGACTTTTCGTCTGCTTACAATGTTAAACAAATAACCGGAATCACCAAAGATGCTTTTTTGATAGCATCACACACTATTATTTTCGTTATTCAAGTGAAATACTGCGCTGAAGCACTTTCCATAAAAACGATACGCGTGTTACTAACAGACATAAAAGGATTTATCGTGTACATGGTATTTTTATAACTTACCTTAATTTGCTCCGGCCTTGCCTTTGTAAAAATTATTTTTAATTGTATTTGACGCACTATGTATGTATAATAAGGGTGATAGCCTCGTGTTGTACGTTACGGATTGCCGAGACAATGGTCTCGGATTCGATACCCAGTTTCCCCGGGCACACACCTCTGACTTTTCGAAGTTATGTGTATATTAAAAATGTTAATTATCGCTTGCTTAATAATCTACCCGGTAGATGGCAATAAGCTCCCCCCTTCCTATTACATTGGGACCGAAACATATCTGGCAAAGCGTGGATGTGTAATACACCTCAGCCTACCCCTTCGGGGATAAAGGCGTAAAGCTATGTATGTATGATGTATCTCATAATAAAACAATTATATTTTTATGTTGGTTATATTTTATTAATTGTTTCTGTGTAGTTTTATGAGAATCCATTGTTATAAAGACACTAATCGGAGTTGCGGCGGCAGTCCCTCTGTGGCAAAGCAAATATTCTGTCAAGTGAACCAGGATTCATCTAAGTTGCCTAAGCCTTGGATAAAACCGAGGTAACACATGGATAAAGATGATGTATGATACAAGGGTAACAATTGTAATGTAATCAAACCGATTTCTATTATGCTTGTTTTGAGTCGAAATTACTTGGCCTCTCACTATCAATAGGATTTCATTTGAGCTACTTTGTTTTGGCTAGAGTTGCATGAGTCTTGTTCACGAGACGACGATTGACCGATGAAAACCTGTTACATAAATAGTACAATGTACATCGTGAAGGTTTGGAAATAATTCATATCACGCATTATTAAGACAGAATCCCATCCCACATATGTAAATAAATTTACAATACAACGCGTAACCACCAATAAAAATACAATGCTTTACCCAAAACAATTTGCGCCCAACCGAACAGTAATCCTCCGAATAACCGATTAACTTCTCAATAACAAAATCAAACATGTTCCCCGGCTATTGACGTCAATACTCGTCCAATGAGGCGTCAGCGCGTGGAAGTCGCGCAAGTCTGAGTTGCTATCTGTTTTTAGGTATCACGAACAATTTGTTATGTGAGGTGGGGGTTAAGAATACAATGTGTAAGCGTTCTTTTTTTCGTGAGTGTCGTAAGAAGCAACTAAAGAAAACACATGAAGCGAATAGTATTGTTGGGAAGATACAACAAATTCAACATTAAGTAGTATTGACGACCGGTTGGCGCAGCGGGAGTGTAAGCGACTGCTACGCCTAAGGTCGCGGGTTCGATTCCCGCTCAAGTCAAACATTTGTGTGCATGAACATGGATGTTTGTCTTGGTCTGGGTGTTTCTATGTATAATATGTGTGTATTTACAAAATCAAAGTATATATGTATGTTTATCCATTATGTAGTACATACCCATAGTAAAAGCTCTGCTTAGTTTGGGACTAGATGGTGATGTGTGTATGTGGTAAAATATTATTTATTTATTTATACCAACCCACCTGGCAACTTATTATATGAGGTCAAATCCTCTAATTGACCTCTATCACATTATTATGTATTAACTTTAGCTGGAGATACAACCTTTATTCCGTGAAAATTACGTTAACGTTCCCTGAAGTGAGTGGGTGGATCGCCTAATTGTATGCGATTGTCACCGCCTATAGAAACCTGTACATCAATCCGAGCCAGGAATCACAAATGCGTTTTCGTTATGGATGGGTAAAGGAATAGGTGGCGGAGTGGGATGTGGGAGCAGGAGGAGGGTTCCGACAGTTTCGCTCACCAAATGAAACGCAAAAGTACAGTTTCCGAAAACAGGTACTTAGAATATTTACTCGTACATGATGGCATTAAGCTTACACTGTTCTAAAGTCAATTTGTTGTAGCCGGAGACGTCGAACTTATTTGTAAAAAGATAAACCAATTTGTGTCTGCCTTGAGAAAGTTAAAAGATGTTACATGTATACGTACCTCCTTAATGGTGTATTACGCCTAAGTCAGCTCTATAATTCGATATGGCATAGTTGTATGCAGCAATTCGTCCGAAATATATAGAATCTTTGTTGCACAAAAAAGTACGTACGTGCAATGTTTAAAATGGAGTAGTCTGAATCATGTAGGCCTGTATTTACATCACAATACGTTTTGACTGTTCCATGCATCTTTGAGATGTTTAGATTTATTAAGTGTAATCCCTCAGTCTTCATCCTGAAAGACAATACAAAGAAGAGAAAGGTGACTCATTTAGAAAACGATATGCCTGTACCTAAGTTGGAACTTGTTCGAAAAAGTTGTGTTTATATGGCTCCCTTCATCTATGATGCTTTGCCGAAGTTTATAACACAGCTACCCTTACGTAAGTTATGTATTGAATTACGGAAATGGTTGCTGCAGGAATTATTTTATTCTATTAACGAGTTTTTTTAGAAATGCCTCTGTAAATTACTGCACGGTTGGCGTAGTAGTTTAAGCGGCCGCGTCGTCGATTGACACTGCGCCGAGTGGCGTGGGTTCGATTTCCAAACGAGACAATACTTTGTGTGATCCATAAATTGTTGTGTCCGTTGACTGTATGTTTGTAAAGTCCCCCGCGACACAGGATTTATTCCTAGTGCGGGAGTTGTCTTTTTTTAAACAAAAAAAAATATTCTAAAAACGGAATTACAGTACAGGCAGAAATAATGTCTATTTTTTTAGGATTTTTTATAGACTCACGCCTGTATCCCCGAAGCGGTAGGCAGAGGTGTAATATAACACCCACATTTCGCCTTGAATTTTGAGGTCCCACGTAATAGGGGGCGAGCCTATTGCCGTACCTGGCACATTGCCAGACTCCGTGCTGCTACTGTGAATTTCCTAACGGAAAAACCCAATAACACTTTGCCCGACCTGGGAATCGAACCCGAGACCTCCCAATCCCACGCGCACATTTATGCCGCGAGACCAACGAAGCAGTCTATGTACTAAAAATTTATATATCTTTTTTTTATAGACTCACGCCCCGAAGGAGTAGGCAGAGGTGTAATATTATACTATAACTGTATAAATTTGATTGACATATTATTAATACATACATACATACATAGACTCACGCCTGTTATTAATACACTTTTTATAATTGATTTCGTTATACATTTTCAATTTGCATGCCGCTACGTCGGTGAAACATGTTAAACTCAACTATATGTAACAGCTTTAAACCTGTCTTGCAAATAAATTGATTTGCATTTGAATTTGAGACAAATTTAAAGAGTAGTTAGCCTTTACGCTATAATGCAAGTGAAGCCAAAATTTTAAGACCTAAGTAAATACTAGCAGTCACGGCCGTGTAAAATGAGGTAGAAGGTTCACTATTAATAAAAAGTGAAGCTACTTCTTGCCTTCTTGTTATAAGGGGATAAAGAGCGGCGTGCATTCAGATCAACTAGTTTTTTCTTTCTTTACTTCAGTGCAACGAATTAGTTGATTTGACAATGTCACTAGTTTCGATGTTCTCTTTACTTTAAACGAGCGTGGATGTTTTCATTTCATTCATTTATTTTATTCACAAACACTATATATAGATACACATAAAATATTCATTAAAAAGTAGGTACACAATAAAAATAAAATGTCAAAAAGTTAATTACTGTCAAAAAAAAGTTCCTCAATGGCATTAAAAGAGGTCAACACAATATTATCAATACAAAATAAATAAATTTATCAAAAAAAGAACCATAGCACAACAACACAATTAAATTTCAAGTCAAATAGTTAAAAAAAAGATCACCATAACAATAATTGAAAATAGATAAATAAAAACATTATAAATAGATAAATAAAATAAAAACATCATAATAATACAATAAATAAAATTACAATTTAATTACTTATATTGGAGTCTATGAATTGTGTTACCGAGTAGTAGCTGTGCTCTACCAAGCAAACCTTAAGTTTTCTTTTAAAAGTACAATTATTATAGATGAGGGTTTTTAATTCTGTTGGTAAACAGTTAAATAGTTGTATCATTTGATACTGAACACAATGTTGTACAATGTTTAAATTAGGTTTTATTATTTGTTTTAAATGATTTCTTCTTGTGCTTTCTCTCACTAACCTTTCGTCCTCGGTTTCATACTCATTGATGTATTTTGACAAATAGCTCAAACTTGTTCATATATATAAACTCTGTTAGTAAAGAAAGACTTTGAAAGTGTTGCCTACACGATTCTCTTTGGGAAATTCGGATCATAGTTCTGATTGCCTTTTTTTGTAGTATAAATTCCCTGTCCCTATTGTATCTGAAACTATTACCCCAAAGTTGTATACTGTATCTTAATCTTGACTCCACTAAAGCGTGATATACAGTTTTTAAAGTATCTATAATTATTAACTTCATCTCTTAAGCTCCGTATGGCATAGCAAGCCGAAGAGATAGTTGCGTCAATTGCATTCATTTCTTCTTTCCAATTAAGTAAAGAATATATTTGCACACCTAGAAATTTCACTGTATGTACAAGAGCTATTTTTCTCCGTTTAATATTATACGTAGGTTATCTTTGCGGCTGACTGTAGATTTAAATAGAACAATGTTCGTCTTTTTGGAATTTATAACAAGTCTATTTGCAGCAAACTAATTATAATTAGTTTGAGAGTTTTATTTATATTTAAATTTAAGGACTCCAAAGTATTTGCACTTATTACGGCTTTTGTGTCATCAGCAGAAACAACAAGATTAACGTCAGGCTTACATTCACTCAAGTAATTTAATAAGTCGTTGGTAAAAAGTATAAATAAAATTGGTCCAAGAATAGATCCTTGCGGGACACCTGCTGTGAGGTTCTGAATACTAGATCGGTATACCCTTTGGCAATAGGTTTTGTCTAGTTGCTTAATTTCAACAAACATTTTTCTGTTACTCAAATACCATTTAAATAGTTGTAATACATTGCCTCGTATACCGTAATGCTCCATTTTCATAATTAACAGCGCATGATCCACCGTATCAAAGGCGGAACTCAAATAGATTCCAGCTACCTTTAATTTACTATTAATGTTCTGTAATATAATTATCTGTAATGTCAGCAATGCGTCGAAATGCGATCTGACACGTTAAGAACACATCAAACAGTAGTTCCTACACTTGTCAGCTGTTGTCCTTCATCATCGCATCGGTATACATCGTAAAATAGCCTCTGTTTGTTTAGTGTTTAGTTGCCCTTATTGCTAAGAAGGATATTGTGATATCGAATCACAGTGAAGATATTTTTTTATGACGCGCACGATTTTATTATTCCGTATTTGGGTGTTGGTTCGGCGATACACCGAAACCGTAGGTAGGTTCTAGGCGACTTGGGAGGGAAATGGACTGTATACAAAGGATAGCGAGTTCTTAGCCGCGTAGGAGATGGATACGGGAAGAGGTGATTGTGAGTGGGTATATAATATTTCAAGGATGGAGGGCACTTACCTTACACAACCTTCTTCGTTTCCGAAGGGCAGTCTCCTGGTGGTTTCGTGATGCAGCTGCTTGTTTTCACTTCACTTCACCGTCACTCCCACTTGCGAGCGGTTTATATATGCGGTAATAATCACATACAGCGATGCGGCGCGGTACGATATAGCGGACACGTTCTCAGCGAGCGGAATGTTCTGGACTGTCACTCGCGTCGACGATCGCGGCGACGAATCAGGCGAAAGGCAGTGCCTCTTCCAGGGAGTGGGCTAGAGGGAGACGGAAATATGGTATCGCTCACACTTGTACGTGGAACGATTGATGTTGATGCGATTAGTTATAGATAGGAAGGTAGATGGCGCTACCAGGTGTAATTTGTTTATTACACTGTTCCACCTAGTTTAGGATCTAATGGCCGTATGTGGATTGCTGCATTATATTGTGGAGGAATAAGTTGTATATTCTTTCAAATCAATGGAGAACCCTCTGACTAGGCAAAAAAATAGTTGGCGTCGTGATAATATTATTGACATTATTAAACTCACCTCATTTCCATTCATATATCAAGCACAACAAATAATACACGAACTCGCTACAGTTTTATAATAACTTTCATATCGAGGATCAGCACTAAAGTTCGTGGTAATTAACCGGGCGCGTTAATATTTCTGGTAGTTGAACACGTTTTATGAGCTTGTTCGTGATTTAAAGTTATTCGAAGTGACCGTTTTATGTGCTAGTAGATAATTATAAAGCTATTTGGTGTAGATTATAGCTGTTACGCCGTATTTTTTTGTTATAATTTGGTATTTAAGTTATTGTTATATTTTAAACATTATATATCATGTTATAATTGAAGTTATGTGATAGTTGATTTAGTATATTTTTGTACGTATTACGAATATTGCAGCCGTATTTATTTCATCTTATATACACAGTTATTGACTAATAAATTTGACTATTGAACAGTAAAAAGTCAAACCGTATCTTACATAAGAGTGCCTGCATACCTGATATGTTTAATATTTAAATTAATTACCTAAGTACAGCGTAATATATTGTTCTTGTATATTGTATCAGTATATTACTACTTAAATCTAAAACAATTGTTTTCATATCCTTGTCCTGAAAATCATCACAAACATCAAAGTCATTGATACCATAATTTGTAGAGTGCGCCGGTCTGTTTGTATAACCGATAGTTCCGATGATACTTGTAGTTAAATAAATCGATTTGGCACAGACTGCAACTGGATTATGCAGCTTCCACAGTTGCTGGGGTAAATAATGGTATTTAAATCCCAACATGGCTCAACGAGTAGGCCTGCTTTCATTGCCAAGGGTTGGAAAACTAGTCACAGTATACCCTATAATGAAATTTAGAATGTGTGCCTGTTTAATCATTTTGTAGCGTTATTGCAATTTGAAGTCACGGCTTTCAGTACAATGAGACATTGCACGTAACGACCATTTTATACTATTGAACTAAAATTATTATACTTATTTTTTTATTTTTTTATTTAGCCTGTACATGTGTCCCACTGCTGGGCAAAGGCCTCTCCCTTGGACGGCCATTCATCCCTGTCCTGTGCTATGTTCGGCCAGTCGCTGTCGAATGCATCTAAGTCGTCCCGCCATCTCCGTTTAGGTCTGCCGCGTCGTCGTCGACTATCATGAGGCACCCAACTGGTTATTAAATAAGCCCACCTTTCTGGGTGCATACGTCAGAGGTGACCAGCCCAGTCCCACTTCAGCCTGGCAGATTTTAAACCAACATCGGCTATGCGTGTTTGGGAACGTAGCGTGGTGTTCCGGACACGGTCGGTCCTTTTTACCCCGAGAATGCTACGTTCCATAGCCCTTTGGCAAATCTTCAGTTTGGACTTCTGGATTTCCGTCAAAGACCATGTTTGTGCACCGTAGGTTAGGACGGGCAATATACACATATCAACGAGCTTTCGCTTGAGTGTCAGTGGAAGGTTGCCCTTCAGTAGCTCTTTCATTGACCAGAAGCTCTTCCAGACATTTTCGACTCGCCGTCCTACTTCTTTTGCTGAAAGAAACAATCTGGCCCAATTATATATTAGTTTATTATTATTACTATAAACTAATATACTTATATATTCTTAAAAACAAGACATGTTCCAGTAGACACTTACACCCATACACAGAACAAATTATGATGCTAACCACAAAAAGATCTGTCAAGAGTGGAAATCGAAACTACAACCTTTGGCTTAGCAATCAGGATCAGCAACTACTGGACGTAAACCAACAATGATATCTTTGTAAAAAACCACTAATGGTATAATTTTGAATTCCAAAAATTCTTCCCTTCAAAATAAAATGTGTAGCCCTAACAACATCACAGGGTCGAAAAATGTTATCACTTAGATTATTCTGTTCCAGTTAAAACGCAATTTTGTTTTAAATCCTTGTTACGTTACAAAAGCGGTTACCGGAACACACCGGGACAAAAGCGAAATTGTCCAATTGCACTTAGGAATTGTTTTGCTAAAAATATTTTTTTACTCGGTTTTTTTTCGTCCTACCAACAACATGTCCACATTTTCATGCCGTGTGAATACGCCTCTGTTATTGTAAAAGGGAATATTTTTTAGTTGTCATATCAGTTTTATTTGGTTTGTAAACTATTTGCATGTCTGCGATGATAATTTAGAATGGAGCTTGAAAAGTAAATTTTCTGTTACAAATTAAAAAGAAAATACGGTTGTATTTTTTTTATTACTCCACCTTCGAGCTTTCATTAGCAACTATTCCATTCTTTAAAATAATCAGTACTCGTAAAATTTGAGTTCAGAATTCTGAATTATCTTTGGTACTCGTAGCACCTTAATTTACGTTAAAGTATTTTTTTCATAAATCATGTGGCATACATACTTAGATATAATGTTATAGTTTTATGTAAAAATTTCGAATGTTAATTTTATATAATATATTTTAAACATCTATCAAGGCAATATATACATCGCCATCTGTTTGACTTGAAAATATTTCTTAATCATCAAGTCTGCTATTGTACATGTTTCGCACCGGATGCTATCCTTATCCTTACTAATATTATAAATTCGAAAGTGTGTATGTTATATACATATGTATGTTCCGTTTTCACGCTAAAACGGCTGAACCAATTTTGTTGAAATTTAATATAGAGATATATTGAACCATGGAGACGGACATAGGCTACCATAAGTTGCAAAAATTAAACTGGGAGTGATTGTAGGGAGGGTAGAAGTTTGTACGGCACAAAACCACTTGGAAGTAAGAACGCATGCGCTAATAATTGAGTGCTGCGCATGTGCCATGGCATATCTGTCAGTACTGTCACGTCATACATAATGTCATATTGTGCAAGTTGTTTAAATTGTTCGCATATATAAACTAATAATTACTTATTTAATAAGCTGAAACGATTTTCCCTACTAATATTAAAAATGCGAAAATGTTTATAGAGATATATTGAACATGTATTAGAACATGGCTTTGACATTTGACTGTATGCAAGGTGATGTTACTAACTATGTACCTTTAGGAAATAACGGTACGGATACTGAATACTGACCGAGTTACTTTGTACCCTATAGAGTTTCTGAAGTCTTTAGCATAATCAGGTGTGCCTTCACACAACTTGACACTGAAAGTAGATTAGTGTTACCCGAATTTAACGCGCGCGAAGCGGCGGGCAAAAGCTAGTAAATAAATAAAAATACCTGTATAGTGAAGCATAGAGCTTACCGATATATTCAAGAACTTGTTACTGAAACTATTTACCTCAATTAATATGTAGTACATTTTCCAGCGAGTATTTCCTTAAGGTTTTATGTAAGTAATCGATGCCTCAAAATCCAAGATGGACGCAGCTGCAGCGGAGCTGTTTCACTCCGAATTAGACGACAAGAACCGCCCGAAGGTCGCACGCTTCGCAACGGGGTTCGTACGACATCCAATCCGCTTGCGCGCGTGATGAAGAACTTGAAATGAAATCATATGGACTGATTGCGCTCAATACTGTTTAATCTGACCAATTATCGAGCGCACACTTCATTGCGATATAAAATGGAACTATTGACAGAATATTCGAGTGAGTTTACTATACAAATTACATTTTTGGACTGACGATAGCGAAGGCTTTGAAATTGTAAATAGACTAAAATATATTTATGTTTTGTTGGTTATTAGGTGAGATGCCAAATTACAATTTCTTTCCTGTGTTAAAATAATTACAGGATGCGTCAGTTATATTCCAAGATTTATTACATGTTTATCATGTTATTTGACGTGGAACCTATTTTTATTTGAGCGAAGACGAAAGTCTTTTTTTTCTTTTTGGTGTCGGGTTGGAAAACCCTCATGGAGTCCCTCCGTCCTGAGGGGAAGGACGAAGGCGACTGTCAGACTCTTACTGACTAAAAACCAACCCGTGCTCCTCATGTACCCATGTGTCGGAGGGTAGAATTTCACCGAAGCATTCCTCGCATTTTGGAGGGGAGGCGAAAGTCTAAAATAGTAAAATAATATACCTAAAGTCTTGGATGCAGCTGAGATAACACTAGAACGATAATTATTTCAAGGAATTAATTATTTTATAGACTCAAATCGTTACTTTTTAGGCGTTCGTTTCTGAGAAAACAGGTGAAGTCAGACAGAAAGATGGTCGAAAACAAAGAGAGACTATAATAATTGTCTCATTTTACCTATCGGAATACGGCACCCAAAAATTAATTATTTTAAAAGGTTGACCCGTGAAATAACCCGCATGATATTTGCCCTGTCTTGCCTTTTAAGACGATACAAGTAAAACTTTACGTCATAGAAGCTCAAATTTATATCTTACTCACACATTAACATAAAAGAAATGGTGCCTTTTCATAACAAATACGAGACGTGATTCTGTCTACGTGTTCGAAAAGAACAACATGACAATGAATATTTATCCGTACGTATATCATAGATTAAGTAAATGTATATTGTACATACATACATACATATCGTCACGCCTTTTATCCCCGAAGGAGTAGGCAGAGGTGTATTTCTACACCCACTTTTCGCCAGATACACTTTAGTCCCACGTAATAAGGGGCGAGCCTATTGCCGTACCGGGCACATTTCCGGACTCCGTGCTGCTACTGAGAATTTCGTGACAGAAAAACCCAATAACACTGCCCGGCCCAGAAATCGAACCCGGGACCTCCCGATCCCACGCGCACATTTATGCCGCGAGACCAACGAGGCAGTCGTATAGGGTTTGATGTCGAGTTTTCCGTCTCTACGCAAAGATGGTATTTGCATCGTATTATCCCTTAGTCGCCTCTTACGACATCCACGGGAAGTGACAACAGCCTATTGCCATCTACCGGGCATTGTTAAGCGAGTGATAATTAACATATTTAATACACACATAACTTCGAAAACTCAGATGTGTGTGCCTGGGGTACCTGGGGATCGAACCCGAGACCATCATCTTGGCTGTAAAGCCTAAATGTTTCACTTTCTATATTAAGCAGCGATAGCCTTGTGGAGAGTCCGACGGACTGCTACGCAGAGGGTCTCGAGTTCGAATCCACGGCGCGCACCAATGACTTTTAGAAGTTATGTGCGTATTTAATGCAATGCAATGCGCATGCTAAACGGTGAAGGAAAAACATCGTGAGAAAACCTGCATGTCTGATAGTTCTCCATAATGTTCTCGAAAGACATGTGAAGTCTGCCAACCCGCACTTGGTCAGCGTGGTGGACTATGGCCTTACTCTTCTCACAGTGACAAGAAGGCCGAGCCCTACAGTGGGACACATTATATACAGAGCCGATGATGATTATTAGATTTGTCCATTTGAAGTAATCTCATATATGGACCTAATTTAATATCGCATAAATTATTATAAGTATTAATTAAATAATGTTACATATTATTATTATAAGATACATAAAAACGCATAACACACTCCCTTAATACCATTACATAAAGCATTCTAAATCATTATTATCAGTCATAAATTAAATAATAGTATTATTAGTACATGATATATAAAAACGTGTTATGCCTTCAGATAATGAAAGTAGTATTTCGTTGCGTAGGATAAAATTTGCAAGCCTTATTACAAATTAACGATATAAAGTTTGCATGAAATATTAATTAATCAACAGCCTAGAGATAACAGTATTTACAAAAAGTAGGCAGTAATAGCCTAGTGTACATAGAAACAGGCTGCCCTATAGAGGGTATAGGATGTGACATTCAAAGTCATCATCCTCCTAGCGTTATCCCAGTTTCAACCTGGGGTCCGCTTACTAACCGTCTAACCGGATTTGGCTGAATTAATATTCAGCTTTTCCACGGAGCGACTGCCTGTCTGACCTCCGCAACCCGACTAGATAGCGATATTCCATGGTTTAGACTAGTGTCAGTTTATTTAGACGGTTCTGACGCCCTATAACGCCTCTCAAAGATCTTCATGAAAACCGGGACCGACGGCGACGACGGCTTAACGTGCCGAGGCACGGGACAAGCGATAATTAACAATTCAATACGCACATTACTCCGAAAAGTCATTGGTGCGCGCCGTGGATCCGAACCCGATACCCTCTGCATGGTAGTCTGTTGGTATTTCCACAAGGCTATCGCTGCCTATGTGACTTTCAAAGTGATGTGAGCAATATAGCATTCTGTTTACTCACTAGGCTATTGTTTCTCTTGCTACTGTTAAATTTCTTTAGCCTACTAGTGTACATACCACGTTTTAGTCTAGATATTCTGCTAAGAATTTGTTAGTAGTAGCACAGATAATATAATACTATGCTAGGGAGTAGTAATTCGTCCCGGTGGAGTGCGTTAACCTCTATTACATGAAAACTGTGGAAGCTTTTATGTAATAGAAGCTAGGGGCTAGGGTAGGGGTGACAAGGAAATACGCTTACACTTCGCCTAGACATTCCTTTGTAAGTCTACCTATATGTGTATGTGTGCGGGAGAGTATGAGATTTGTAATTTCATAATTTCATAATACGGTTATATTTTTTTGACGTTCATACGAGTTATTCTGTGAACAAAATAAATAAATTTTGAATATAAATGTTTATTCTGTGTTAAAATATTTAAACATTTACATGTTGTGTAGAATTATTGTTTTAACTAAATAAAAATAGTTTAATTGCGATAAGTGGAATTGAGTTTGGAATGCCGCACGCCGGTTTTTGTGTTTTTATAGATAAAACACCATGTTAATAGATTAAATCTGTGACAGGTTTTATAAAATATATGTTTAAATTTTGTAGAAATCTATTGAAAATGTTTTAAATTGCGATTAGTAAAAATAAAATGAATTTGTCTGCTGATGCATCCATTACACTTTTGCAATAGTTTTAATATTTGTTTTGTTGTTCTCTAATGTATTATTTTTATTTAATATCGGAAAAGTGAATTGTTTTGCCGATGTCAGCTGTCATGCTATCGTTTATTTTATGTACCATTACCATTTGTTTGTATGTACCATTAAGTTAGCTGTAACAAATTAGCTATTTTAAAGACTATTGTACGTTTCTTCCAGACTCTTTTTTTTTAGAAAGACAACTCCCGCATTAGGACTAAATCCTATATCGTGGGGGACTTTACAAACATATATGTAACGAGGACAATCAACACACAGACTCGAAACAACAATTTATGGATCACACAAAGTGTTGTCTCGTGTGGGAATCGAACCCACAACACTCGGCGCAGTGTCAAGTGGCGAGGCGGCCGCTTAAACCCCTACGCCAACCGTGCAGTCGAATCGACTCGATAGTAATATGTAAAATTTGCTGTAAAGTTCATGAGTCCCTCTTTGATCTAAATAAAATCAAACACTTTTAAAGTTAAGAAAAATATCGTCTAAGAAGTAGGATGTAAAGTGTCCTTCTTTTAACTTCGGACATTTTGTCATTTTTTTTCTAATCCAATTTATTTCCGAGTAGCCGCCTGCGGCTTTCGTTTGCGTGATGTACTGAAAATGAGATTATAAGACACGAAGCGCAGCGTCATCATAATTTATTTTTGTGCGCCCCATTTTGAATATTTCACGAGATGAAAATTAATCTTTGTTGCGGTCTGTTCTTTGAAGCATGGCAGCATTTCCTTTCTTTTTCAGATTGAACGGCAAGCAATGTACTTTCGTATAGAATCGAAAAGTATTTCGTTTCAAAAATATACCTCTCTTTATAAAATATAATAAAAGATGTAAAGCTTATGTTAGTTTAAAGTTGGTCGCGTAATTATTCAACTGAATATTGAAAAAATGGTAAAATAACAACGAAGATGAACATCATCATCATCTTCCTAGTTTTTAATCAAAACAGAAAAATTAATCTATAATCTAAATTGTGTTTAGTCACACTGAATAGAATTATATATCTTTCTGCGGTAGCGCACTTGCATTTGGTGCTGACTGTACGTATAGCAAGTGAAGTCACTTGTGACAATCTTCTTATTCGATTGCTACCCATTCAGATAAAGAATGGGATTAGAATATATATTTCTTTTTATAGTCTCACGCCTGTACCCCCGAAGGGTAGGCAGAGGTGTAAATATTACACCCACATTTCGCCATGAATTTTTAGGTCCCACGTAATAGGGGGCGAGCCTATTGCCGTTACCGGGCACATCACCAGACTCCGGGCTGCTACTGAGTATTCGGAAGAACCCAGTAACACTTTTGCCCAATCCGGGAATCGAGCCCGGGACCTCCGATCAGCAGTCGCAGACGCTATCCACTGGACTGGATAAGAAATGGGGCCATTACGCCATTCCCGTCAGTATAATACGTAAAAACGCACCAACGGTTAATTAACCAATTTAACTGGATCTCAAAGTTATTTCGCTATTTCATAAATTTTATTTGATACTAATTTAGAAAAACAATTATAATAATTATTCCACCATTCTAATCCCTTTCTTTATCTCAACAGGTAGTTCATGTTGCAAACTGTCTTAATGTCAATATCATGGCAATGAGTCTATGTCATGTGTGATAGCTGTCTAGTTAGCTTGATAGATTAGCATTCCGCAACATTGTCTCTATCTCAGAGACAAATCCCATCTATGAACTTTCTCGTCAGTACAAAATGTCTGTCTCTCAAATTGTCTCCATAGGCCGCTCTTCAACACTCAAGCAGAATAGCAAACAATAAACATTTTTAATTAAGACAAATCATGGCCCGAAACTCAACATTAAATTCTCGCAAACGTGCTGAACTAAATAATGTTCTAGTTTTAGCCGAAGCGTGCATGCAACACCTTTGTGGTCCACGTAAACTAATGGCGTCCATTTGGACGTCCATAGCACACATTCAATGCCCTGATTATATGTCTAGCTGTAAATGTGAGGTAATTGGCAAAGTCCGGACATCGTAATTGCTAAGCTTTGGTATGCATGTAAACAAAAATATGCAATTGCAAGCTGTACAAAACATGTACGAATTTATCTCTGTTCTAGCTTAGTTTATGGTTCTACATAGTTTTGTATATGAGTCATGTTTAGCAACATATTTAAGTTTTAATATATACAAGTAACATAGATGATGTAACTTTGACTTTAGACTTTGACTTAATTGTTATGAATTACTAAAAACTGGCGATGAAAAAGAGTGACCGTGAGTTTTATTGTCCGTTCTTTCTCATGGTTCTACGCCCTTGCTTTGCGAACGTGGCAGAAAATGTAAATGTAGAAGCATTAAGTAATAATGTTTTAAATTTGACGTTCATAAGTGTCACTTTGTGATCGAAATGAATAAAGGATTTTGACTTAGACTTTGACTTTTAAATGTTAAAATTATGTCATCTAAAATAGAATGTGCCATATATTTTGTGGCCGCAATTATGCATCTTTTCAGTTTTTATTTCGTACAAAACTTTGGATAACAAGTCAACAATATAATATGTAAATACGATTGATGACTAGCCAAACGTCAGGCCTCATTAGACATCGGGCTCAATTCTCCTAAAAAAATACAGTTTCAATGTAATGTCAGTCTCATACTTACGTCACAAAAAGCGCATTCTTCTAAATTACCTGATATTTGAATGAAATTGTAACGAGGTCGTATTGAAATAAGTGTCAAAATATGTGTCAACGACAAACTGTTTATTTAAAATTATACGATAATGACATAAGGTTATCAGAATACCGCTTCTGAGTCAATTCAATATAATATATAAATAAAGGTAGTGGGCCGGATGGTATACCTCCAATATTTTTACAGAAATGTCATAGAAACATCGCAGTGCCATTATACATGCTAATAAATGCATCCATACGGTCTGACACCATGCCCAAATTATGGAAGCGCTGTTATGTAATTCCCATTTTTAAAAATGGTGACCAGCATAATATTGCTAATTACCGTCCAATTTCAAAATTGAATGTTATACCTAAACTTTTTGAACAAATTGTTTGCGACATAATAACACCGGTTTTAAAACCGCTAATTTTTGTCAAACAGCATGGGTTTCTAAGTAAAAAATCTACCGAGACTAACTTGTACGAATTCTTGGATAATATAACTACAGCGATGGAGGACGGACATCAGGTAAACGTCGTGTATACCGACTATTCAAAGGCTTTTGATAAAATTTATCATAAAATACTAATTAGCAAACTTGAGTGCCTAGGTATACACGGCGATCTGCTTCGATGGCTTGAATCATATCTAAGAGACAGATCGCAGGCTGTAACTGTCAAAGGGTTCTGTTCCTCGTTTCTTCCCATTACCTCCGGCGTGCCACAGGGCTCGCACCTGGGACCTCTGTTGTTCAATTTATATATATACGATATATGCAAAGTTTTTAGCAAATCAAAATTCATTATTTACGCAGACGATAGTAAAATATATAAGATTATAAACGAAACAGAAGATTGCATGGCACTTAAAAAGATTTAAATAATTTATATTGTTACTGCAAGGAGAACTCTTTTTTCCTGAATGTACATACATACATACATACATATCGTCACGCCTTTTATCCCCGAAGGGGTAGGCAGAGGTGTATTTCTACACCCACTTTTCGCCAGATATACTTTAGTCCCACGTAATAAGGGGCGAGCCTATTGCCGTACCGGGCACATTTCCAGACTCCGTGCTGCTACTGAGAATTTCGTGACAGAAAAACCCAATAACACTGCCCGACCCAGGAATCGAACCCGGGACCTCCCGATCCCACGCGCACATTTATGCCGTGAGACCAACGAGGCAGTCATATAAGGTTTAATGTCGAGTTTTCCGTCTCTACGCAAAGATGGTGTTTGCATCGTGTTATGCAGGCGACTAAGGGAGTCGCCTCTTACGACACCCACGGGAAGATAGGGGGTGGTGACACTTGTATTCTATGCCGTCAACCACACTTCAAATTTTCCTGAATATAAATAAATGTAATGTTATATCTTTTACCAAAAAGAAAAATCCAGTGACCTTTAAATATTATATTAATCATGTAGAACTAAGTAAAGTATCTGAGGTGCGAGATCTTGGCGTGCTAATAGATAGTAAATTAATTTTTGATTCACATATTTCAGGCATTATTGGCAAAGCATTTCGTTTGTTGGGATTTGTGCTTAGAATTGGTAGAGACTTTACAAATGTATCTACATAAGTGCTACTGAATAAATCGCTTGTGAGACCAATAATTGAATATGCCTTAACAGTTTGGAACCCACAGTATAATATTTACATCAATCAATTTCAGAGAATGCAAAATAAATTTTGTAGTTATATTAAATGGCGATTTGGAACAAGCTCTGACATGCATTTCCTTCAAACTCTGGAGGCGCGTCGTGCGGAGCGTGATATAATATTTCTTTATAAAATAATAAGAGGCCAAATAGATTCCTCGTATTTGCTAAGTAAAATTTGTTTTGAATGTCCACGAAGTAGTAGAAGGAAATTTCTTTTTTATGTTAGATTTTCACGAACCAATTGTGGTAAGAATATGTTAATTAAAAGAACCTGTAGTTTGTACAACAAGATCGCAGTAAACAACCATATAGACATCCTTCACCTTTCTTTACATAAATTCAAAATTAATGTACACAAATTGTTAATATAGTTGTCAGATGTTACCATACTTAAACAAGTATAAGTATCTTGTGGAAACTGTTTTAGATTAAGTTGGAACTATGTATCTTTAACTATATTCTCATTTTGTGATATCTGTTTGTTTCCCAAATAAATAAATAAATAATTTCAAGGTCAAAAATACGAGAATTGGCCTGCTTAGTTAAAGTTGTATTAATATCCTTTGGTTACGTATTTATGTCAAATTTTCTCATACTATGGTCTACTTAAGCTGATATATTGCGGCTTTCTAATGACATTAACCCAAAAAAAATCTTAACTATTACTGAGATGCCCACTTTTAACCTTTGACTTGGACGCATAAACTGTTATCGCTGTTACTGTCAACTTATAGTACGTACGTATTCCTGTTGCATGTAAATACAGGGTGTCACAAGACCCATCACCATGCCGAAGTCTACTCGTTTTGCACATCAAGTCATACTAAGCGAAAATATTACCTGGGAAACGATATATTCTTTTAAGCTTAAAAAATAGACACATTTTATTAGCCACAATGTATAGGGTGCGCTTGCAGAAAAAATTGGCGCGAAAAATGCATCATTCGTACCTACTCCGGCCGTATCTACCTACACCGTGCGCCGCGGTCAACCTAAAGGCGGTTTCAGATTAGCGTATTCTTCTGCGCGTATACGGTTGTTTCAGCATACGCGCTAACACGCGCGCTACATCATGCGCTACAAAAATCGGACTCGCGTAAACGGGCATATTTCGGGGTGTTCGCTCGAAACGTGTCAGTGTCGCGCTTATACGAGCTTAGACGCGCGTCAACGCTCGTACGAGTTGCGCGTGTGCGAAAAGGCGCCGCCTATACGCGTCTACATGCGCTTCCAAAAACCAGCTTAAACGCGCGTATAAAACGCTAGTGGGAAACCGCCCTAACGGCGGCAGTTTATGATCACGTGGGCGCGATCACGTGATCATAGAGGCAGGATCATGGCCGAGGGGAATGAACTCTCTTGTAGCGCATACACCACTTTTAGGGAACTTTAAAGCCGTTTATTTTAGGGAAATATAGAAAATTTTGTCTATGTTTATTTGGAAGAAAGTTTACATTTATCATTCAAAACACGATTTTGGAATAATTAGAAAAGAAATCGTGACTTTGAGCCTCAATATCTCCTGAACTAGTAATTTCCCAGGTATAGTGCCCGAAGTAATAAATGTTCGTTATGATTGGTACAATATGGGGTTTCAGTTTTCGTTGAGGGTCTTTTTACATCCCTGTATATGATAATAATTAATATGAGTTTATAACACTTTTTTTACTATTCAAGTGGACCTTAGCGATATGGTGAGTATATGAGATATTAACTTACCACAATAAATACCTTACCAATACTACCTCCGTGGTCCAGTGGATAGCGTATGCGACTGCTGTTCGGAGGTCCCGGGTTCGATTCCCGGGTCGGGCAAAAGTGTTACTGGGTTATTTCCGAATTCTCAGTAGCAGCCCGGAGTCTGATGATGTGCCCGGTAACGGCAATAGGCTCGCCCCCTTTTACGTGGGACCTAAAAATTCATGGTGAAATGTGGGTGTAATATTACACCTCTGCCTATCCCTTCGGGGATACAGGCGTGAGTCTATAAAAAAAAATTACTGAATTTTCTTATTTGGATTTTGCATCCAAATACGATCGCCCGTGGTAGGAAGGCCTCGAATAAAATTAACAAAATCTCGCAGCAATTACTCGACACGTACCTAAATGACGAAAATAATGCATTTTAAAACGTATCCATCCTATCAGACGGAAACAATTGCTGTTTGTTTTACAATCAATCTTTCGCAACGTTATCATTTGCAGCTGACTAACAATACTCGGGAACAAATTGCTCAGTAAATTGTTTACGCGACACGTGGGCGGAGTCGACGCAAGCATTTATATTATATTGTGGATAAAAAAAGAACGTAACGTAAAATAGATTTATTTGTTGTGCGTCTGCATTGTTTGTTTTGCTTATTTCAATATTGTACGTAGAATGTTTGTATTCACTGCATTTTTCTGCATAGTCGCCACTAGGACTGTCAGAAAAATGTAATAAATGGTTCTGTATTCAGGCAGAAGTGACCGAACTTCAATGTATAGTTTTCATGATCCATACAAAATATCAGAATATCAAATAAGACTGATACAAAGACGACATATCCCGTTCTCATGACTGAAGTACTAAAGTAAGGTGAGCGCGACGATAACAAACATAAAAACATTATTCGACAATAAGGCTTGTCGTCTTACGAATATTATTGCATTTCTTAAGTCTAACAATCCTTTAGGATGTATACCACGTAAGTACCTTTGTTTCTAATGTAGTATATATACCACGAGACAACTTAAAGTAGTGACCACAAAGTTCACATTCATAATACATCAAACAATATTATCTGTAACTTAAAACTGATTCTTTTAAATTGTATGATTTTACTTGCGATAAATATTTGTGCATGCTCTTATTTTTATGTTAATAGGCGGCAAACGACAGACGGATCGCCTGATGGTAAGCAATTACCACCGCCCATGGACACAAGCAACAACACAGGAGTCACAAGTGCGTTGCCGCCACTTGGGGTTGGGAAAAGGGATAGGATGAGTAGTGGGATGAGGGAGAAGGAATAGGGGATAGGGCCTCCGGTACTCTCACTCACCGAACGAAACGCAACAGTTTAGGTACTGTTACTTTACGTCGATTTTACCTGATTTATTCCGTGGTATTCGTAAGAGGTAAGAATAATACACGAAACTAGTAGTATGTTTGGCAAGAGACGGAAAACTCGATATCAAGGCCTATAACAACTCGTCTGACCCGCGTGGCTGAAGATTCTCCGATACTGAAATCGGATCAGTTATTGGTGGTGGATTTGTCGCGTCGTCTCTTGCCCAATCCACCTTCGTCGTCGTCTTCGTCCATGTCTAACAAAAGACTGGCTATATGATGACAGAAAGCACAGACAATATTCAGGAACAGATAAATATACAGCGGCTGAAATCTGAATCTAAGTTGTTTTTTTTCAGTTTACCATAACGAGATTCTAAGTTAATGTTATAATTTCAGACTGATAAAAGAAATATTCTAGAAACCAATGACGAATTTCCTCGCTCCAGGCAGTACAAGAATTTATTAGAAATTAATCTGGAAAAATAACTATCACTAAAAAGTCTTATTCTTTTTAATTCATGACTTCTTCTTTACCAAGAATGAATTACCCGTTTTAAATATAATCTTGTGTGACGGGTACTGTACAAACATTGTATCAACAAATACAGAAATACACTCTAACTCGCTCACAATTGTGGATCACAAAAAGTACCGTATCTACTGAAGATCGAACCTACAACACACTTCACTTTTAAGGTCGAAGCGCCCGCGTAGGCCAAAACGCTCGCCTTATACAGAATGTCATAAGAACGTAAAATTTTGATCCATATTAAAATACAGCAAGTTTTATAACAACACTAGTCGACGCCAGCGGCTTCGCACGCACATATTTTCGAATTGTCAGTTTTGCCCGATCCCGTAGGAATTTCGAGAAATCCCGTCTTAGTGCACCCTTACGGTCCCCAAGGAACATACATGCTAAATTTCAGCTTCTTGCGCCGAGTAGATTCGGCTGTAGCTTGTCTGTCAGTCAGTCAGTAACGCAAGGATTTTATATATGCAGATAAAGGATGCGAAAGATCAGTAAAAGCAATCTATCAACACAAATAAAAGTATATAGCTGTGGACGCCATTGAGATAGCTAGTATAATATATTCACCGGTAAAGATAGGATCGAATAACGACAATGTTCTGGCTGTGACAGACGTATTGGTTTTGGAGAAATGCGCACGGTGAAAAATAGAAGGCAGAAATTGCACAAATCATATTGAAAGACAGGAAAATGCCCACAGCTACGTCCGTATATTTTTTTTTAATTTAAGCCTTTCCTTCGGACCCTTTGGGAAAGTCGAGAAATCCCTTCTTAGTGCACCCCTACGGTTTCCAAGGAACATAGATGCTAAATTTCATCTTCCTGTGCCCAATAATTTTGGCTATACGTTGTATGTCACTCGGTGAGTATTGGAAGAATTGGATATATGCAGAAGATGATGGTGTATTCTTTTACAATTCAATTCAAAGCAGCAAACTAAAATCAGAATAGCACATGTGCGATACCTACCTACCTGTGTGAAACCGCTGGCAGAAGCTAATAATGTAGGTATGTATGCAAAATTCCATGACGATTGGTTAAGTGGGTAGGCTGTGCAGGCAAAATATATAAAACAGCTAGCTAATTTACTAAAATTGTGGTACTGTTACGACTATGTGGAGAAAGAAACGCGAGTGAATACAAGTATACAGAACGAGATGCAGTTATAGGAAGTCACAGAAAGACAAAGCGAGATGCAATATACTAGTGACTCGATGCTCTTCAAGCGTATGGATACAGTATATTGAACTCAAGTTCAAATCATACATGTAACAAATTTTCTCCAAAGACACATAAGACGCCCGATCGATTGATACAATATTCATTTATCCGGATAAATCGATATTGTCTCCCTTCTGCCTCTACTTACAACGAAACTTTTTGTCTAGGCGAAAGTGAAAAGGGTTGAGTGCTGCAATGCCAAAGTTATGTTCTCACAAACGATGTTCCCAATGCTGTCGTTTCGACTTTACGACTTATTATACTCAAACATATAGTAAAATGCGCTCAGCGGTGTAAAAAAACCACATGTGAAGTTTTAGGATTATGGCCGTCATACTTCCTTTGGAATAAAATTCTCTGTGAAATTCTTATTTTACATATAATTTTGTGAGCTTGTTTGATAATGGACGGGAGATTATTATAATATTATATTTTGATATACTAATAATATATATACTAAAGTATGTATTTTGAGGTTCTAGTCGTAAAGCAGATGAAAAATGGAAATCTGTAACTCTATTGACGTGCTAAAACTGTCCAGTATTTTCAAACTTTACAAACATAAAACTAATACACAGAATGCACATCTAAGCTCGTAACAACAATTTAGAGATAACTCAAAGTTTCATCACGCGTGGGAATGAGAATCCAACCAAGACTAGGCGCACTGTCAAGCGTCGAGGCGGCGTCCAAACCGCTATGCCAGCCGTGCAGTCGGTGATTTTGTCAAAAATGACAATTATTTATGGATGAGACTATTTCTTTAGTCAGCCATACTCAAAGTTTCTAGACAGTTTAAATATTGTAATTAACCAACAAATACTTTCACACAAATTTATGGATACTTATTATTTGTAATAAGTCGATCTTTGGATCGACAGCTTATTTCGTTTAATATTAAAATGTGAATTCAGCCTCCCATTTCCGAAGGTTACCAATACGATGAGTTCGCATACCTTCATCAAATTAATTAATATCATTGTGATCATCGTATGGAACGTCGAATGTTCAGTATGACACAACGAAAAGCTGATTGCATTGATTTATAGTTCAGCGATTGAGTTAACTGTATGTTTTCATGCTAAAAATAAGCTTTATTCGTCCAGTTAATTTGATAACGATTTATTTGAGGACAATGTGTGTTGTGACGCAGCAGGAGTAGGCCTCTCGCCAGGTGGACCGACGATCTGGTTAAGATCGCGGTAAGTGGGTAGATGCGGGCGGCTGAAGATCGGTCCATGTGGAGAACCTTGGGGGAGGCCTATGTCTAGCAGTGGACGTCTCTAGGCTGACGTGATGAATGCGTCATAACGCATTTTGCGTAAGTCTATTCAGGAGATGAAACATTTTTCAAGACAGGCGTGTGTGATCCAACGTCCCAACCGAGACAAATATCTGTGTGAGTAGCATGATCATTTGTTGCGTCTGGGTTGCATTGAGGTATCTGTAATTATTGAATGCCTGTATGCCTAATAAATACCTAAGGAACTAATAAGTAAACAGGTATCTTTTTGCTTATTAGAAGTTGTGTGCTATAAAATACAAGAAAAGATGTCAGTGAGTAATTTTTTGCAGTTTCATTATTTTATGGGTATGTCAAAAGGACGTGTATTCTAAGTATATATAAAGCAACGTTAAAGATGGTTATTATGTTCTTTTACTACAGTCAACTTCTTTTATTAAAATGTACCTAACTTCTAAGGAGCCACAGGCGGGAATGCGGATAGGACAGTCAGATAGACACAAGATGCCTACGCGCGTGGGCTCCGTGGTGGGTGTGCAAAGCTCTTCGCCGCGTTTATCCGCCGAAGAGACAGATTTTATGCAGTACAGCTACTTCAAATTTTATTTCGGAAGATTAACATGTAATATATGTTAAACTTATTGTAGCTTATGGACTGTAGCCTAATTCTTTGCGACAAACACCCACGAAGTCCCCCAAAATCAAGCACTTTTGTTTGCATCTATACAAACCTCTGCTTTTTGCAGATTCAGACCTAATGTGGATATGAGGTTCATAAAGGGTCAGAGTCAGGGCCCTATAAGTTAGGCTACACACAAATTTTTGTGACTGATATGAAGATATTTTTACCTAGAATCTGACCCAAGACATATCGAACCGTGGTATTAAATGCCTTTCGCATAACCGAAGTACAGGCAAATTCATTAAATTAGATTCTGCGCAGACAGCAATTAATATTTTATTTAATCGGTTGATAGTTTGATCACGTCGATATGCGGGCCAAGAAGAGGGCCATATTGAACGACTGTTTAGCCCATCATCTCACAATTTTTCCCATCTTTGTAAAAATTATGCCCAGCTAAACTATCACTACATCATAAGATTTGGCAACTCATATCTTCGTCACAAAGCTTTGTATGGTTCCAAAAAGCCATAAGTCACATAAGTGTGCACTATCCTACTTGGCTAAACCTTTTGGCCGAGAAGACAACCACCAAACTGTGACGTCACATCGCGCTCCTGCGCCGCGAGCCTCGCTACGAGTGACGCACAGCAATGGGCCGTTCCCTCGCGCCCCTCCGCGCCGGTCCTATAAATACAGCGGACACGAGGCTTCGCCCCTTTTCCTCCGGCCAGCACCGCCAGTTGAGTACTACCATCATCCGAAGACCTGTGAAGTGCCAACGTCGCCCACGCCCTGGATAATTGTCTCATCTGTTAACCTTAATGTCAGTTCTTTTTTTGTATAACTAAAGCCATCGAATAACTGGAATTATAACGCGAGTTTAAACTTTCCTGGTGATATTTTTTATTTATTTCCCGTAAGTCAACCTAATTATCTCTCTTTAATTGCTCGGCGAGTGATCGATCCCGGCTACCACGTGGAAATCAATCACTCGCGAGACATTGGCGCCCAATAGAATTTTTAATTATATTATATATATAATTTTTAAAACGTAAGTTGGCACTTTACAGGTGAGTGAAATAATTTATTTTTCTCTTGTATATTTTTTTCCTGTGTGTGCATATATTCTGGTGTGGTGAATTGCGTACAGGTACAGTTTCTATCTATTTTTGTTGGCCATAAGCAATTTAACTGTGTAAATAACATAACGGTGATTTAATTAACGTCTGTCTAAAATCACGTTTCCACCGCGGGCAGCGTGTTGAGCCGCCAACCGGTTCTAACCGCTTAGCCGTTGAACTAACGAGCCACGTGTTCGCGAAAAAATATTGTGATTCAACCTTTGAGTGACCTTTAAGAAATTTTTTCTTCCTTGACCAATCATCACACCATTGTATAATTTAGTGTACTTCAGCTTTTTTTAGCACGGTATTCGATTTTCTGGCGATATTTAATTTTTTTTTCTAGTGCCGGCGTAAATACTTAGATTTTCTATTATTGTTTTGTAATAATGGCTTACATTATAAATTTCTCATTATTAACTAAAGCGGAATTAGAATATGAGACCACAATACGCGGCGTTTCAAAGCCTGACGATCCCCGCAAACAAATCGCTAAACTTTCAGTTAAAACTCCCTCAGAGGATATATTATCTTCACCCTTCCCACGAGAGGAGGATGTGGCAGAAGTGGAAAAGTCGCTATTAAGATCAACTAAACACTTATCTATGTTGGAAGCAAACTATACTTCCGAGCTTCAACAGAAGGTCGAAACCGTGCTGCACCATTGTTTTCATCGACTGAATAGGGTGGATACCGGCAGTCTTGATATTTAAAAAAATTAGTCTGTGTGGAATAAATTTAATGACTTATATGCGAAATTACAATTAATCACGAGACGTAATTCGCGGTCGGATTGCTCAGTGGCAGAGGGAAACACTTCCTATAATTACGACCGTAAGCTTTTTTCGGAATTAGGTAAATTCAAATTTAACGGTAAATCATGTGTAAGATCCTTTATTGAAAAAAATTGATGAATTTATGTCCTGTAGATCTATTCCTCACGACAAGATGTTGTCTTTCGCTTTTGAAATATTTTCGGGTGACGCATTAGTTTGGTATCGTTCTGTTAAAAATAATGTAAAGACTTGGTTAGAACTTTGCGAACTTTTGAAACGAGATTTTAGTCCGCATAACTACGATTATCGGCTTACGACGGAGATTCGTCAGCGCTCACAGGGCGAAAACGAATCAATAACTATTTACGTGGCAAAAATGCACGGTCTGTTTTCGCGACTTAGTTCTCCTATCGCTGATTCGGAGAAGCTAGAAATTTTGCTAAATAATATAAGACCTTGTTACACTAATTGTCTGCTCACTGCAAAGGTTGTTGATGTTGATCTGGTCGAAGTTTGTCGTCTTTTCGAAAATTAACAAAGTCGCAGTAAGCAATTTTCTGAACCCCCTAAAGTTTCAAAGAATACTGTAGCACCTGATCTAGCGTATAATTATCCGTTTTCTAATTTTTCTTCAAACAAAAATGTTTACAATCATAATCACTTCAATAAATATAACTCTGTCGCTGATACATCGAGATACAAGTCTGTACCACAAGTTAACGCCGTATCGAGTACTTCTAATATAAATAAAAAATTTTGCGTGCGTTGTAGATGCAATTCGCACTCATTACGTAATTGCCGTCAACCACACTACCTAATCTGTTTTAAGTGCGGTACAAAGGGTTTCAAGGTGTCAGACTGCCCCAATTGTAAATCTAAGTCGACCCCTACAGTTTCAAAAAACTAGATAACAAGGATTGTGGAAAATCAAATTATACAACTAATTGTAATAAAACAGAGTGGAATAATTAGTTGGACTTTTAAAAAAAAATCTTTAGTAGCTATCATATATCCTCAATCCGTAATTCTAAAGTACCTTACGTTACTCTAAAATTAAACGGAATACCTACCACTGGTCTTTTAGATTCTGGATCTTGCGTTACAACTTTAGGTAATAATTTGCATAACTTATTTTTGAAAGACGATGTTTTGGATAAATCGAAACCTTTAAGGTTAATAACAGCTGGCGGCGAACGATTTGAGTCTTTGGGATCGGTGTTTCTACCCTTAGGTTAATAACAGCTGGCGGCGAACGATTTGAGTCTTTGGGATCGGTGTTTCTACCCTTTGAGTTTCAGGATAAATTGATTAACTTAGAAGTTCATGTTGTACCTGGGATTCAAAATTCCCTTATCCTTGGCATGGATTTTTGGCGAAGCTTTGGCCTATTTCCTAACAAATTAGAGTCTGTTTTGATTGTGAACAAGTCTGACGCTCAAGTAATGGAGTTGCAGGCAGTTCCCCCTACACATCTTGTTTCTTATGATCATCTTACAGTCGACCAGAGAGCTACCGCTGACAACATTATTTCTAAATTTACCGATATTTCATACGAGAAGCGGGGTCTCGGTTGCACAAATATTATTTCTCATTCAATTGATACAGGTGATTGCCCCCCTATTCGGCAAAGATTTTATCGCATGTCTCCCGATAAACAAAAAATTTTAATAAAGCATCTTGACGACATGCTCTCAGAGGATGTTGTTGAACGATGTGAAAGCCCGTGGTCAAACCATGTCATTTTGACCCCTAAGAAGAATGGTGAACTGCGTTTCTGTTTGGACAGTCGTGAATTAAATTCCGTTACAAAAAAAGATGCTTATAGCTTGCCTTATATTTCGGAAATTTTAGATAATCTGAGAGATGCTAAATACTCGTCTAGTTTAGATTTGTCTAAATCTTTTTGGCAAACATTAATTAAAGAAGAGGACCGTTGCAAAAAAGCCTTTTATATTCCTACGCGTGGCACATTTCAATTCAAAAGAATGCCCTTCGGTCTTACGAATGCGCCAGCTACTCAACAACGATTAGTTGATATTTTATTTTATGGTCCAGAATTTGAAAATAAGGTTTTCTGTTTTATCGATGACATAATCTGTATCACTTCCAGTTTCAACGAGCATATTACTCTTTTATTACGCATTCTTGATAAACTAAAAAGCGCTAATTTAACAATTAATCTCGAAAAATGTCAATTTTTTAGAGATAAACTAAAATATTTAGGCTATGTTGTCGACTCTAGTGGATTGCATCCCGATCCGGATAAAGTAAATTCAATGAAAAATTCTCCCACTCCTTCTAATAGAAAAGAAGTACGTCGTTTATTAGGCGCAGCCTCGTGGTACAGGCGTTTTATACCGAATTTTAGCTCTATTGCTGCACCCTTAAATAAGTTAACATCTCAAAGTAAAAACGCACCTCCATTCTGTTGGACGACAGAGGCTAATGAGGCGTTTGATAACCTAAAGAATTGTTTGATTTCCTCCTCGGTGTTGGCTTGTCTTGACTACTCGCAACCTTTTGAAATACACTCAGATGCTAGCGATTTTGGACTTGGCGCGATCCTCTGTCAAAGGTTAAATGGTGAGTAAAGAGTCATAGCGTACTATAGCAAATCACTCACTAAGCAAGAAAAAAATAACAGTGCCACAGAGCGCGAAGCCCTGGCTGTTCTATCTGCTATAGAACACTGGCGTTGTTATGTTGAAAATGGTAAAAAGTTTATTGTTTACACAGATCACGCTGCTTTGAAATGGTTCTTGACCTTAAATAACCCTACTGGCCGGTTAGCCAGATGGGGAGTTCGCTTATCTTCCTATAATTTCGAAATACGTCATCGTCGGGGTTCCGATAACGTTTTACCTGATTTTCTGTCTCGCTCTTTACCCGTTTCTGCTATTGCTAATGATATAAATATAGATATTAATTCTAATCAGAATTTACCAGTTCCTACTAATGATCCTTGGTATTTAAATATCTATAAAGGCTGTTTAAGTTCTCCGACTTCCTTTGTTAACTATCAAGTAATAAACAATAAATTGTATTGTTTTAAAAAAACATTAAACCCTCTCACTAGAGAATTTCAATGGAAAGAGGTTATTCCGTCTGACCAAAGAAATGACATTCTAAGGGAGAATCATTCTTCGCCCACTGCTGGACATCTGGGTATTTTTAAGACATACAAACGTCTCGCACTTAATTACTTTGGGCCTGGTATGTACACTGATGTTGTCAAGTTCGTCAGTTCATGTGAACCTTGTATCACCCATAAACACCAAAATCACCCAAATTTAGGTCTAATGGGAAAATCCAAATCATGTCAAAAGCCCTTTCAGATGATTAGTATTGATTTGATTGGTTCATTGCCTCCCAGCAGGAAACAAAACACTTTTATATTTGTGGTCGGTTGTTGTTTCTCTAAATATTGTTTACTTTTCCCCATTAAACGGGCAACTGCAGAAGTGATAACAAAAATTCTTGAGGAAAATGTATTTTTGGTGCATGGAATTTCATCTACTATTGTTTTTGATAACGGTAAACAATTTATTAGCGCAACCTTTAAAAGTATGTTGTCAAAATATAAAATTCCAAATTTGCATTTTACACCGTTGTATACTCCCCACGTTAACTCAGTTGAACGTTACAACAAAACCATTATGACAGCTATTTCAACTTTCATAGAATCTGATCATCGAATCTGGGACACTCTATTCACTAAAGTTCAATTCGCCCTTAACTGCGCAGTTAGTGAGGTTACTGGTTATTCTCCTAATTTCCTTGTTTTTGGTAGGGAGGTCATAACATGTGGTTCTCAGTATATTGATAAGGAATTTAATTTCGATATGGTGCTTGAACCACGGGACGGCCATGCCGAAACTTTAGGCTATTTATCTTCTATTTCGAGGTACATTCAGCTCTGTTGTCGGCCCACCAATGAAATTGTTCATCTTATAATCTTCGCCGTAAACAGGCAGAATTCAATGTCGGTGATATAGTTTGGCGCAGAACGTTTCTTCTTAGTGATAAGGATAAATACTTTAGCAAGAAATTGGCGCCTAAATTTATTTAATGTAAGATTGCCTCAAAAAAATCACCTCTAGTATACAAACTTAACGACATGGCTGGAAAACCTTTAGGCGATTGGCACATCAAGGATTTAAAGTTGATTAATTACAAAGAATAATAAAAGTATAAAAACAACAATAAGAATACCTTCTACCTATTCATTGTTTAATTTTTTCAAACGAACGTTTCTAATTTATATTACCGTTTGTAGTAGTGCCTACTATAAATTGATATTTTCTGTGGTGGGTAGCAAATATTTTTTTCTCGTAAACAATACTATTTTTCAAATTGCTGCGCAATTGTGTACTCAAATGTTATGTTGAACATTGTTTTAAAAAATACTAACCATAAACTAAATATATTGTTTTTTTTTACCCTGTTGATCAGTGGTTAAAAGGTCGCTATTAGCTGAGCATACAAGTTCGATTCTCGCATGTGTATTTTCTTTTCGCAAATCTATTTGTTGAAATGCATCTTGATTGGTGTATTGTTTTTCGCCGTGCCTTGTTCTGAAGTTCTGTTGTTATTCTTAATTCTGTATAAATTCCATAATCAAATTGTTATTATAGGTACTTTATAAACGATCATGGTGATTAACCGTGCGTCGCGAGCTCGGAACAGTCGAATAGTACCTACCATTTAGATCGTACCTAGTTGTCGTTATGACGCACGCGCGTTCACTCAGCGACGCGCCGATAAATAAATGCCTAACTAATGACTCACCATTGTTTACATTCAAAAGGTGGTTACTGGTCGTGTTCTAGTTATTAATTAGAGCAAAATATTTATTAATTTCTATCCTTTGACATTGAGCGGTCCGGTCGTGTCTGCGGCTTGTATTATTTTTGTTCATCTTTACGAAAAATCTGTTGTTATACCTAACTATATTCAAAAAGTTTACTTATCTAGTGGCAAAGGCCGAACCCAAGATTTATAAGTCGTAGGGCTAAATCAAGTTTCTTATATCTACAAATCATTATTACCTAATAATTACCCTAAGCGCTTCTCCATAGATTGTTATCTTTAATATTAGGCTATTACACTGGCCTCGGCATTTACATGTAGGTATGTGTGATGAATTATGAATGATAAATGTTTATGTTCAAATTCAGACTGCCGTTGTACGCGTGAAGAATGCAAGCGTGGGTCATTACTATTTAGGTATCCTAATTAGCGTATAGGGTTGTCACTTGTTCAAGGTACTCATGCCCTTGTTTTCTCTAATTTCAGGGAGTATCTTCAGGGCTGCTACGCTTGTTGGGCTAGGGAATTTTCCTTAGGGAAAATCCCGGCCTAACGGGGGGAGTGTGTGACGTCACATCGCGCTCCTGCGCCGCGAGCCTCGCTACGAGTGACGCACAGCAATGGGCCGTTCCCTCGCGCCCCTCCGCGCCGGCCCTATAAATACAGCGGACACGAGGCTTCGCCCCTTTTTCTCCGGCCAGCACCGCCAGTTGAGTACTACCATCATCCGAAGACCTGTGAAGTGCCAACGTCGCCCACGCCCTGGATAATTGTCTCATCTGTTAACCTTAATTGTCAGTTCTTTTTTTGTATAACTAAAGCCATCGAATAACTGGAATTATAACGCGAGTTTAAACTTTCCTGGTGATATTTTTTATTTATTTCCCGTAAGTCAACCTAATTATCTTTCTTTAATTGCTCGGCGAGTGATCGATCCCGGCTACCACGTGGAAATCAATCACTCGCGAGACAATATTGCGGTACCGTCAAATCCCTGTAGAAGGGCCTCGTATATATATCTTTCAAAATGTAAACCGCACTAAGTTGGCAACAGTCTGACACTTATGACTTAGAGGCCTGTGACAACGTTTGGCGGGAAATTTACGGCAGCCATTACGATGACGTCACCATAGGCGACATCTCAAACAAACGACTTTTGTTACGGACTGCAGAATAGTAGAGTTATTGTCTATGGGCCGCTTTATTTTTCTTTCAAAGCAATTATAGTAAAATATTAAGATTATTATTAATTTCGTGTTATGGGGAGGCGTGCTCACGGTATGTTATTAGGTTAGTGTTCTTCTTTTGAATTGAAAGTTTGAATCATAAATCAGCAGTAGTTGTATCTAGTAGTTTCTTTATGCCTAATTCTTCATGTTTATAAACTTTTAAAAGCACTTGTATTAAAAAAATATTGCTAGAATAGGGTAGGTTGTTTTCCCTGTGCATAGTAATACTATTAAAAATCTTCATGAAACTCAAAAGCTTTGCCTACCAATTAAGAATAACTTCACCGGCAATTTAATACAACGACAACAAACAATTTGTTATTAATTTCGAAATTGTATTTTCAATATCTGTTCAAGTTTGTTCAAATGCCGATAGCAGACTTGTTGTTCCAGTACAAAATTTCAGTAGCAAATTCTATTAGGCCATTGATTTTGTTGATTCTAAAGTAAAGGGGATTTATATAAATATTGTTGTTGTGTTTGTAATTAACAATTAATAATGCTGTTTACTTTGATTTTGTGATTAGATTTACTTGTATGAGATATTTGTTATGTTCTGTTAGTTAATTTAAAATTTTAAAATATTTTGATTTTTTGTATAGGCAGGTTTTTAGGCCACCGCTCTAGCAATGAATACTGTGTCACATGAGATTTTTGAAACATTCAGTCAATAGTCACAATGCACACTTATTCGAAGCAACAATTTATAAGTCACGTATTTGTTGTTCCATGTGTGGATTGGACCCACAGCAAACGACGTGAATACCAAGCTGCGAGGAGGGCGCTTAAACACTATACTAACTGTACAATTAAATGTATCATATCCAATTATCCATCTGTTATACCAGTTGCGTTTATCATGGTGCATATTTCCCGATGGTTTGTTAAAGAAGACTTTTGATTGGAATCCCAAAGTTCACTTACCGGTCTGTCTGACTAGGTTTCTGAGAAAATCAAGCGCCTGATTTACATACAGAAATTTGGAACAGTTTTACAGAATTTCATGATATTTTCAGTCTGAATTAGACACCCAATGTATTCACAATCGTTTTCGTATTCTAGAAATATATAAATAATACATATATTATACCCAACAATACCGTGCGAAACTGTTAGAACTGGACTAATACTACTAAATGCGAAACTAAGCGACTAATAACAGTCAAACTATTGGTCTATTTCAAGGTATATTATGTATGTACATAATATACCTTATTTTCTCTCTCTCTCTCATAGTTACAAAGTAGAGTATATGCGTTTACGCCGTCTTTCCTGAAATCCTGACAGATTCTTTTATGCAGATTAAAGCGCTTAAAAGCCACAACTTAAGTACTATGTGGTTTACACTTCCAAAGCAGGAACATTTATCACATTAATAGTAAGAACATTTTAGTAAACAAGGTCAATCAGTGGCGTAGCTAGCTTGGGTGGCACCCAGGGCGGAAGTTGGCGGGCGACCTTTATTTTGTTAGTCGATAACTAACACTCCTTCCTACGCCACTGAGGTCAATATACAGGGTGTCACAAGACCCATCACCAAGCTAAAGTCTACTCGTTGTGGACATCATTCCAAGACATACTAATCAAAAATAATACCCGGGAAACGATTTTTTTTAGTTTTCACATTTTTTAAACCGCAATTAAAAGCGCGCGCGTGCAATGCTCGAAATACCTACTTATCCATGGGGTTATAGGGCATCTTAAGAACATATTGGCGGGGTAATGCATCGATTTTGTACCTAATTAGAAAAATTCCATACTTACTTTGAGCCTCAATATCTCCTGAACCAGTAATTTCCCAGGTATGGTGCCGAAGTAAAAAATGTTCGTAGTGATCTGTACAACATGTGATTTCAGTTTTCGTTAAGGGTCTTTTAACACCCTGTATATTATGGTTCATACAAATAATGATCGATGAGTGTTCTTAAGAATTCCATGTTATTAAGCTTATATGTTTCCTAGCGATGATTGCCCTTTGCATTACTGTCTATTGCTAACCAGAAGACCTAACATGAATATAAAATACAAAGTTTATATTTATTGTAACATATAAAAAAATTAAATTGTAACTTAATTTACAGCAGACGTCATGATCAATTATTGCCACCAGTTTGACGAATACTCCAAGATTATTCAAAGCAATTTCCTAGAAATAGCATTACTCCTTGCAATGAGATGACTTCTGAGAAAGGAGGTTGAGAGCCGTTTCATTTATACCATCTCGCAAAGCGACAGATGTCGCCTGTTTTAGAGGAAATTAAGCGCGTCTTATTAATGTTTAGAGCAGGGTAAGAGGGTAAGATACGAATATTATTTCAAAGAAAATCTTGTCCGTCATACGTAATAAGCCAGCGCTAGATACGTGACGTGTTTTCTGTAGGCGTAAACATTACGTACATGTGTAAAGTAGGTAAAGGCGGAAAAGTAAGGACAAATATCTTTCTCTTTCCATATTACATACATACATAGTCTCACGCCTATATCCCTGAAGAGGTAGGCAGAGGTATATTGCTACACCCACTTTTCACCAGCTTTATTTTAGTCCCATCCACGTAATAGGGGACGAGCCTATTGCCGTACCGGGCACATTACCAGACTCCGTGACTCCTGAATTTCCTAACGGAAAAACCCAATAACACTTTGCCCGACCCGGGGATCGAACCCGAGACCTCCCAATCCCACGCGCACATTTATGCCGCGAGACCAACGAGGTATAATACGAAGATTTACATATTACTCACTTATTAATTTGTCAGATCGAAGAAAAATTTATATTTGGAGTGTAGATTAGTATTTGTTTCACAAAATTGGCAGAGCAATGAAATGTCGTATATTTTACGCAATGTAATTATTCGCTTACTTTTCATCGAGAAGAAAAAGCATATAACATATTGTACAAAGAACACTGCTAATGTATATAAACCATTTTGGATACAAAATTAACCAGAAAACATAAAAATGATAAGCTTTGGACCAATAATCAACTTATTACTAATACTACTAATTAATATACTATATAAAGTAGTTATTCATTTAAATGCTTTACAATTATGAAGATTTCAATACTTCCTTTAAAAGGACATACTTACAGTATAAGAAATTTAAACGGAATAAATCCTCTTTTAGGCCACTTGCTTAAAATTCTACGCGCATTCATAACAGCCCTACTGCTGAAAAAATTACGAACAGTAATTACAAAGGTCCAGAGGCACTTGCCCTGTAAAGGACTCTGCAAAATGTCACTGAAAACGGTTTAATTCTGAAAGTTTCGCACGAGGAAGTCGCACAGGAAGGGAGTGCCGTGGAAAAGTGGAAATATGAGTGTCTCTAATTTGAGCAACAGTAGCGGCACTGGAGGTGCCGCTACTACTGCTGTGAATCTCGATGAATTCTCGCGTAAAACAAGTTTTAATAACTTTGAGTGACTGTCGCTGAAATCTCAGTTTCTTCTCACGCGGTTGGTAATTGTAATAAGTTTTTGTGATAATATTTGCGGATAATCTTAAAAACCTCCAGACTATGCTCCAAGATCTTAACGATGTCTCATTAAAAGTAGGTCTTAAAATGAATATGACCAAGACGAAGGTTATGGCAAATGGCCTATGCTGCAAAAACTCACCAGTTTCTATTGACGGTGAAAAATTAGAACTAGTTAGCCGATATACTTACCTTGGCCATAATCTTTCCTTTGATAAAGATCATCAGAAAACTGAGATATCAAGGAGGATTCAGCTCGGATGGGCCGCATTTTCAAAACTAGATGACATCTTACAGTCGGTAAAAGTTCCTCAATGTTTGAAGACCCGCCTCTATAACCAGTGTGTTTTGCCCACAATGACCTACGGTGCCGAGACATGGACGCTCACACAAGAGGCGATATACCGAGTGAGAGTCGCACAAAGAGCCATGGAGCGCTCCATGCTTGGTATCCGTCAGATTGACCGAGTTCCCAACATTGAAATTCGAAAACGCACAAAGGTGCGTGACGTGGGAACTCAAATAATCACGTCAAAATGGAATTGGGCAGGACATCTGGCTAGACGGAGTGATAACAGGTGGAGTAAGGCTGTAACAGAATGGCAACCACGGATGGGGAAAAGAAGTGTCGGCCGTCCCTTAGCAAGATGGGCCAACGATATCGTTGCAATCGCGGGCCGAACCTGGACGAGATTACCACAAGATCGAGGGAAATGGCAAGAACAAAGAGAGGCCTATGTTCAACAGTGGACACAGTCGGGCTGTGGATGATGATGATGATGATTGTGATAGCAGGATTGTTTTTGATCTCGCAGTAGGTATGGCTTTCGGATTTGGTCACTAATCTACATATATAAAGTAATTGTGTATTGTCTTTTCGGTTAGCGATTTTGGTCACTGAAAATAATACTATTAACAAAATACTGCTGAGTAGCTCTGGTTCTCCCGATCAATTAAATAAAAAAATACTGATATAATTTACTTAGTACAGACAGAATCACTGTTACTTCGTAGAATTAGGACTACAAACTACACCTAGAGAGAGACATACCTAGAGACTATGTCGAACATTCTGTATATTATAATTATATCTAGCTGCGCCCGCGTTATATAAGGTTACTGATCCACACCTGTGATTTAAAACGTAGTGTGATATAGGCTTAAGCCTTTCTCGATAAATAGACAATCCAATTCAACAATAATTATTAAAATATAACCTGAAATTACCGGGTTCAACCAGGCAAAAAAACTCTTTTGTTTATTTTGTATCTGTATAAATCAAATTCTAGCGTTACTGACAGACAACGCACAGCCAAAACTATTGAGAACAAGAAGCTAAAATTTGGCATGTATGTTCCTTAAGGGTGCACTAGGAACGGATTGCCCGAGATTGCCATGGGATCAGGAAGAAACCGTTGTGCGAGCGTAGCAGCGGGCATCCTCTATCTCATCCTCTATATCATAAATCAGAAAATACCTACATTCGACAGTATATTTACTCCTAATAATATGTATTGCGTAAATATAATTCATCAAATGTTATTTGAACCAACTAATCAATACAATATTCACAAAATGCCGCCTATAATTTCTGATATTTAGTTTCAGCTCTCTACAAATATTTAAAGGTTCAAGGCTTTACGTTCATATATCATAAATATTGTTGTTTGTATTTAGCGTGTGTATGACAGGAGGCAATGTAAGTCCGCCTTCTGATATTCTATTCGAGAGGGCGTGACTGTTATACATAAAACTCGTATCTTAGAAACGTCTTCAATACTTGATCATACTAGAGTTTGCCTGAAATTACTAAATTAAATGTTTTGCTAGAATATGATAGTAAAAAAAAGAAAAAGCAGGTAATCGTTTATTTAAAAGAAAAATTCTATATTTTGCCTCATTTTGAAAATTTAATCTAAATATGTCCGTGTGGTGACGGATTAAGAATACGGATTGTCACCACCCATGGGTGTCGTAAGAGCCGACAGAGGGAACATATAATGCAGAGAACAGCACTGTAAGAGAAGGAAAACTTGATACAAACCCTATACCAACCCGTTTGGCCAGCGTGGTATAGTAGGCCAATTCCTCCTTTCAAAGGAGAGGCCGAGTCCAGCAGTGGACTGATAAAGGCTGATGAATATATATAATATAATCTAAACATGCCATATCATTTTGGTGTTTTGGAGCTACCAGTAAATGAACTTTTTTTCAAAATTTGTCTGCGTGATTACAATGTATAACAATGCTAAACTTCAACTCTCCAATGCAGTTTTTGCGTAAAGCCGCAGACGGATAGACAGACATAGCGAAACTATAAGGGTGCCTTATAGTTTACTACGGAAACCTAAAACCGTAGTCATCCCTTATATCATGAGAAATAGTAATGATGTTGTTACCAACACAAACTGGTATAAGTAACTAGGATATTACGTTACACGCAAGTAGTCTTAACAAAACTCAACTTTATATGACATATATGAACTCCTACTTATTCACTAAGACTACATCCCAAAGAGCAAACTCTTCAAGCTAAACTAAGCAAGAAGTGCCTCATATACATCAATTTTACGTCTCACTCACAAAAGCACCACCACCAATCCACAGACAAACTATCACCCCAGTGCAACTCAAATTATCACCCCACTTGTCACTCAGGGTAACAGTGGTAAAGGAAGTGGCAATACTCAAACGGAACCATCACGTAGTACCTCCACGACATTCAGATTCAGCACTTTCGGTGCAACTTCCAACGGTGGCTGCTCATGAATAAATTTTACATGTTATTTTCAAACTAGCTATTTTGTTCGTTTCGGGGTTTTTGCTGCAAGCGTGGTGAGAATAATTCTATGTAAATTTGAAATATATGCACTTTATTTGAAGGATTATTAGACGGTGAGAATTATTGTGTCGTGTAAGATATGTGGTATTTGCAACGGTATATGAAATGTGAAGAAAGATAGTGTACCTATAGTTTTTTTGTGTAGGGAAATATTTGACGGCTAGAAAACTACCCCAAGTAAATGGAGTTTTGTTGTTAAATTTTCAAATTCATTACTTATTTTATATTATATTGTTTTATTGATAAGGAGTTTAAATATCACATAACTTACAACTTATTGACAACTAAAAATTGCTTAGCTGAGTTTTAAAATCTTCAATATCATTTCTTTTTGATGATGAATAATTTTGGACAGGGAATCGATAGCTTTTCGCAATTATTTTTGGTCTACTTGAACATATTGTAATTTGGCGTTCCACCGCGAAGAAAAATAGATATTTTACTCTGGATTTAATACTCAAACTTTATTAAAACAACTAGACTATGCCCGCGGTTACACCTCCGTTATTTAAGGTTACTGCTCCCGCCGCTCATACAGCGGTTTATATAGCCTTTAGCCTTCCTCGATAAATGAGCTATCTAACACTTAAAGGATTATTCAAATCGGACCAGAAGTTCCTGTGATTAGCGCGTTCAACCAAACAAACAAACAAACTCTTTAGCTTTATATATTAGTATAAGATTATTATGTATATTATTTCTTCACGATTTTGCTTTAATCAACATGGCACAAAGCATTATTACCAAAAGTTCATTCGTCCAAGGGAATCAAAGTACGCATCGCCCCAAACAACTTCTTTCTTAATAACTCATAACTCATGTAGGTCACTCTAAATTAATTCAAATAGGCGTGAATAAATAACATTTTTGTGGAATGTAATTTTGTGTGTTTCTCTGAACAGCGTATTTGCATACCCATAAAGTACGTATATATTAGATGAAATAGCTTCTAGTCTTGGTCGTAAAATGTTAGAAATTATCGCATATCTAGTGGTCTGCGAAGGGTTTCAAGCCCTAACTTCCAAAGTAAACCTGAAGAAGGGAGTGATTTGGTAGAAATGCATAGTTTGCAAATTGTTACTCTCGTATTAGTGTCATGTCGTGATTGTGAAATAAATGAATAAATTTGAATTTTATTCTCCAGGGAATGCGTTGTGACTTTTATCTGCATTTACTGCTGAATGATGGTATGTTAATTATACTGGATCTATTATTTTAAAAAGTAGATTAATATCAGTGACATTTTGTGAAGAATACATATTTGCGCACTTGCTTCTAATAAAGCAACGAGCCTCCAAATGTTTCTCTTTCCCTTTTTTTTATAAGACAACTCCCACACTAGGAAGTAATTCCTGAGTCGCAGGGGACTTTACAAACTTTAAATCAACGGACACAAAGAACGTCCAGACTCGAGACAACAATTTGGAGATCACACAAAGTGTTGTCTCGTGTGGGTATCGAACCCACGACACGTGGCGCAGCACCAAGCGGCAAGGCGACCGCTTAAACCACTACGCCAAACGTGCAGTCCAGTGCAAAATGGGTTATACCCTGTAGAGTTGTATCCAAGACTTTCACCTTGACCTCTGGCTTTTCTACAGGATGACTGCGGTCGGACCTCCGTAACACAAAGGGATAGCAATATACCATGATTTAGACGAGGGTCAGTTTATTCAAGGGTAACGACCTCCTAATAAGGACTATTAAAAATCTTCATGACAGCCTGGTCAGATGGTACTATACGGGACTTTACAAACATACAACTAACGGACACAATGAACACCCAGACTCGAAACAACAATTTATGGATCACACAGAGGATTGCCTCGTGTGTGTATTTAATTATTTTTTTAAAAAAATCATCTAATATGAGTATTCTTAGTTTAGTTTATCTCAAATGAAGAAAGTGTAGTTAGAAATTCCCTGACAGATGGACAAACGACGTAGTCAAGTGGTAGGGCGTAGATTGCAAGTGACACAAAATCGATTCTCAGGGAAGAGTTGGAGTAAAAATAACCTTAAGGTTATATTTAGTACTAGATAAACTACTTGAGATAAGGTTACGATGACAGTAGGATTACGCCCTTTTTCAACGTCTAGAAATATAAAAATAGAAATTGCGATACCATTAAAATAGTCGGCACCTATAGTCCAATATTGTCTCTGCGTTATGTATTTGCTACATAACTAAAAATTGTAACAATATTGTAATTGCATCATCGGTTGTAACTTTTACGGGAAAGACTTACAAATACATATTCAACTTAAATACGTATGTAGGAACTAGAATATAACAATACTATTTCAGTAGTTCTGTTACCATTATTTAGCCATACAAATGTTTATGGAAAATTCGAGGCATATATCAGAAGAATACAGTTAATATCATGTTTATAAAATTATTAGGCGATTGCGAAAATGTTGAAGTATATATATATTAACCGTCACGTCACAGAGGATAGTATATAATTTTATTATATAAGTTATATTACACTCACTTACTACATTACTAGTTGAATGTGAAAATCATATCGTTATGCTCGACCTGGCAACATAGAAATTCATGATCACACACTCTTAAGCAAGTCAGTCTTGTAGTTAGTAAAAGCTCACACTAAAAATATTACAGCACTTCTATAAATCCATACCGTCACGTCTAACAATAAAAAGCGATTGCACCAAATAGGCCACTACGTCACCAAAATCTCGCAGAAGCAAATCTTTATTACTTTCACTATTACAATGTTAAAGCTCGGCACTGTAACACGTGGGCTCAAGCACTGTAGATATCGATTGATATTACCCTGGAACTTACACAAAGGAAATGCATGTACCTTCCTCGCTTTCGGTGTCGATTAAAATTTTTGTTCAAAAGGTAGAACAATAAAATTCTTGGTTTATTGAATCGGCTTATAGAATTACTGGATACAGTTAAATATGTATTTTTATTTAGCAGTAGAATTTGATCCTGCAGTTAGTAATATGTTTTTGTTAAACCAGTTTTTCGATATATTAAGAAATATTTAGCTGACATATTTATTTTACGAAAATCTGTGGTGGGACTGTTAACCAGCCTAGTCCAAATTTTACCTCCTGTATGTGGCGGCCTGCGTTACAAAAGAGAGTCAGTGTCCAAAGAACAATGCCCTTTTCTGGCCCAGTTTGGAACTCATGAACAGCACAATAGAGTTTCAATTAGTTGTTGAAAAATCCTTTTTATTAATAACTTAATTTATAGGCATTACTAAAAGTGTGCCGAGTAACTTATTCAATAAATAGGTTTAAAAATAGGTATTAACGTCTAAATAGGCAACACGTAATAGATCAGAAATTGCCAGTAAATAAATCATAACATTAATTAAATTAAAAAGAAACCTAGATTATTTTCCCCAAACCTCTCAGACCTAATTTCATTTCAGTAATCCTACAAACTGCACCTCATAGTAATAATTTCCTGACAACATACCAGGTAAAATAAACTGTTATTTTGCAATTTTTCTCACAGGGAAATGGTAGAGAATAATAATATACAAATACTGCAAATTTCGTTTGCAAGTCGAACAAATATTATTACAATAAAGTATTAAAACATTCTTGCTCTCAAGTCAGCGGTAAATACCAGTAGCAATTTAGTTTTGGTAAATAACAGAGAACGGTCGAAGTGAAATGACAAAGTCACTGTCAGAGAATTGTGGGAAAATTGCACAGTACGGATCAATCCGTTCACCTAGCTGCAACCACTGGCATAAAGCTGCGTTCACTACCTCCAAATTGCAGTCGTATAATTTACGTGCCAGTAAATCTTGTCATGCCAGTATTAAAAATTGAATCGGTGTTTAAAGTGTTGATGGAGTAAAAACGATATATATGTGAAAGAAATGCTGTTTGTACATGAATGAATGCGCGAAATATTTTATAACATTACTACATGAGTTCTCGGTTACACCCGCGTTATTTACGGCTACGGCTGCGCTCCCGTGGCTCATAGCGTGATTTTTTATATAGCCTAGCCTTCCTCGATACATGAGCTATCTAACATATATTATTATTATTATATTATTAACACTGCAAGAATTTTTCAAATCAGACCAGTAATTCCTGAGATTAGCGCGTTCAAGCAAGCGAACAAACTCTTCAGCCTCATAATATTAATAATAAGAACAGATAATTATGTCTTCTACACTTTTCTCATGAGTTATTCAGAAACTTCAACTTAAAACAGTTTTTATGACAAAACTAATTTGACATTGTCATTTTCAAAACTGCTTCATCAAAACAGATTTAATGTGCTGATCATTTTCTTAATTCAAGTTTTAATTTATTGAACAATTTAACTTTTAAGCTTGGATCAAAATTTTCGTTTTAAACGGTTTAACTTCAACCAGATTTCATCCAAAGTCACACATAAAACTTTGTTGTTTCACGCAATTTTGTATAAGAAACAAACATGTACTTTATAACACCACACCCAAATTAAATTATACTCATGTTGAATAAAACAAAAATACAATCCTAGAGCAATTCACACAAAGCCATATAATACCAAACTAAGCAAGCCTTTAGACCTACTGTAGGTAACCGATAACATACTTATTTTTTTTTAATAAACACCTACTATAGACAATAAATTACATCTAGGCACAAACGATCAAGCGATTGTGCTCATCACAGAAAGACATATATTGGGTGGGAATCGAACCTGCGACATCCAGCTTAGCGATCATGATCATTATTAGACTAATTGGACAACAACAAAAAATCCGTCGAATATTTCTAATATCTGGAGACAGCAAAGCATTTGACGACCGGTTGGCGCAGCGGGAGTATAAGCGACTGCTACGCCGAAGGTCGCGGGTTCGATTCCCGCTCAAGTCAAACATTTGTGTGCATGAACATGGATGTTTGTCTTGGTCTGGGTGTTTCTATGTATAATATGTATGTATTTACAAAAAAAAAGTATTTATGTATGTTTATCCATTATCAAGTACCCATAACACAAGCTCTGCTTAGCTTGGGACTAGATGGTGATGTGTGTATGTGGTAGAATATTATTATTATATTATTAAACATAATATTAAATATCTCCCACCTACGATTACCAGACTACAATGTAATCATGGCAGAAATGTCGCAGGAATTAAAACAAATGCTGGACAGTCTGGCTACATCGTCTCAGTGGCTTGCTCTCCTGATGAAATTTGAAAACACAAAAAAATAGTTAGACTAGCAGCCAGAACGACTGGCTATTACAATTCAAACGCAGCACCAGAAGCGATCAGACGATGTAATTGCCGACCCATTGTGAGACTTTGATGGTTGAATTGCAGTATTACTATCAACCATTACCTGCTGGTACAAATAGTTATTTCACAGTTTTATTGTCCAGACTCAATTTACGGCATTTTTACGCGAGTTTTATTCGACTTTTAAAGTTTATATTGAGCCATTTCAGGTTACTGGTACATTTTTGGATTTTATTTTCGTGTTTTCATACGCATACAAATGAGAAGGCTACATATTTTGAAATCTAATTTAGCACTTTAATATTTTTTGCGGTATTCCCGTTATTACTTTGAATAATTTTATGTCAAAAGCTTCAATTTATTCATTCGAATTCGCTGTAACAGTAGTACATATAGCACAATTTGGCAAGGCGAATGCACAATGCGAGATGGGACAGGTCGTAAATTTTGATTGTCTCTTTCTTCCCTAAATGCATTGAGTAATCAATTAATCAAGTAAAACAATCGTATAAGACAGTAGACTTGTTAAATTGCCAAGACTGCGAGCGTTATTGTACATGTTACACGGAATTTAACGCATTTTCTGTACTAATTGTTCGTACAACGAATATAGAATAGATATTTATTTTTATTTGATGAATGTTTACGTATACATTGTATACCATTATATAACTTTACGATCATTGTGAGTTATGAAAAGGATTTGGCCTAGTATAACACACCGGCCATTCGGGTTGGTATAGGATTTGATATCGAGTTTTCCGCCTCTTTCTAAAGATACCTACCACTATTAACTTCGTGCATTTTGCTATTGCCTCTAATGACACCAACGGTATGAAATGGAGTTGTAAAACCTGGTATTTTTAATCCGTCAATACGCGGCATCTTAATCTTATACTTACTAATATATGTATAAAGCTGAAGAGTTTGTTTGTTTGTTTGTTTGGTTGAACGCTTTAATCTCAGGAGTTACTGGTCCGATTAGAAAAATTCTTTCAGTGTTAGATAGCCCATTTATCCAGGAAGGCTATATGCTATATAACATTGCGCTATAAGCACCCGGAGCGGAGCAGAAGCCTTAAATAACGCGGGTGTAACCGCGGGCATTTTAGTATTCTATATAAATCATTTTAGTCAGTGACGATATATGCGCAAGGTGGTTGGACACAAAAGCCGAAAATCAGTGACATATCATTGGACTAGCTTATATTCAGTAGTGGACTATGACAAGCTGATGATGAGGATGATATAAATCACTTCAGTCAGTCACCAGTTTTTGTAAGTACAAAAACTGTTGACTGACTAAAAATGCTTTAAGATTTCTTAAAGCTCACTATTAAAAGGTACTAAGAATACATATTTTATCAAAATTTGTCGACAAAAATAATTAAAAGCAGTAAATTTTTAATGTAGTGGGTCCTACACGTATGTAAACGTTTATAGTATGTTGTATCTTAAACAATAGTTTATTCGGCATAATATCGACTTAGCTATAAAATATCAGTACATACGTGTTTTCACATTATTGCTCTATCATAAAAGACAGTGTGACATTCTCAATAAAAATAATATGGTTCATATAAAAGTATTTATTAATGAAACGAATAAGTTTGACCCAAATTCCTGCAACTAGATCAACGAATAACAAAGATTTTGACGTAATTACGAATCATAACTTGTATAATGATTATTTTATTACTTACTGGAACGTGTTTTGTAGAGCGTTTGGTTTCAAGATTTTAGGTGATTTTCTGACGGTTCAGATAGTGTGTGGGCAAGAAGTTGAGTATCGTGCTATCACTATATCACTTGATACGATATTTGAGACCAAAATGTTATTTTACGTCGCCGTCTTACGCTTAAATTATTTGAAACGAAATGGTCGTATAGAGTAACTTTAAATAATTTCTTACATTGAGTACAATTGTACGAGGTTTTGACTCCCTCGCGTTCAGTCTCTGGTCACCGAAGACTTGTAAAATCACAACTCCATGATGCGCATCGAAATACGTAACATTAGCATCTTGGGTTTCAGAGGACTGAATTACTTGACCATACATAATTAAGTGTTTCTCTGTGTGTACTCATACGTTGCTTTACCAAATTATAGTCATAGATATCAGAAAGACATGCCTTCACTGCTTAATTACTTTGTATAATATGTAAACGGCGCTTGCTAACAGATACATAACAGATTCAGTTGCTAAGCTATGAAGCGGTTGCAAGAGGGGTCGAAGTGTTAGCATTATAATTTTTTGAGACCGACAAACAGACGTTTCACCTGTGATAAGCGATCACCGCCACCCATTGGCACTTGCAATACTAGAAGATACCCGTGTACGTTTTTTTTTATAGCATAGAAAGACAAACGAACAATCGGGTCACCTGATGTTAAGTAATCACCGCCGCCTATAGACACCTACAATGCCCGAAGGATCACAAGTGCGTTACCGGCCTGGATAAGAAAAGGATAGTGGGAAGGTAGCACTATGTGACTCGACGGTCTGGCTCAAGCCATGCCTTTCTTCTGCCTCCTATTCTTTACCTGGCTTCCAGTTAATTAGAAATGACCGAATTGGTAGTGGTGGCGGGGGTGTTGCCATTCATTTATCGCCGCTCTTATATTGACTTTTCAGTGGTAAGCATGTCTGCACAGCCGCCTCCACCCAATGTTGGTGAGCATCTCTTCTTGGAAGTAAACCTACACCACACCAAAATCCTTCTTGGTGTTTACTACTGTCCCTCTTTGCGTATCAACTTCTTTTCCTCCTTTGAAAATCTTTTACTAAACTTGTCTCCTTCTTACAGTCAAACTATAATTATGGGTGACTTTAACACTTGTCTCCTTAAGAACGACTCAAGCTCTTCATTTCTACATTCCATTTCAGTTTCTAGTAATTTACTAATTATTCTTCCCCTGAATGCCCATAATTTTCCTGATTCTACTCCTTCACTTCTAGACCTTATCTTCGTCTCATCACTTGGTCATGTTGCTAAGCACGGCCAATTTGATGCAGATATATTTTCTTATCACGATCTCATTTTTCTCTCTTACAAAGTCCGTCCTCCTAAGGCTAAGTCTAGAACTCTTTTTCTTCGCAATTTTAGTAGTGTGGATAGCGATCTCTTGCGTGAAGACGCCAAAACTATAAATTGGCAACCGTTACTTGATGCACAATCTTTGGATAGCAAAGTCCAATTGTTTGAAAGGAACATTATTAATCTCTATGACGTTCATGCACCTATTCGAACCGTAAAGCTAAAACACGCACCTTCGCCTTGGCTTACTACAGATATAAGCTTACTTATCCATAAAAAAGCAGCTGCAAAATCCAAATACAAGTCTAAGCCAACGGAGCATAATAAAAAAAAGTATATAAAGATTAGAAATCACTGCAATAGGGTGTGTAGGGATGCACAACGCTGACATATCCATAATTCTGTTCAAAACGGAGATCCAGCGAAAGTATGGAAATTCCTTAGATCATTAGGGGTTGGAAAGCAAAGTCAAAATACAAAATCCTTCAATATTAATATCAATTTGCTTAACAAGCACTTCTCTGCTTCGTCTAATTTTGATAGGACAATAAAAACTAATACTTTAAATTACCTTTCGTCGCTTTCAATCCCTGATCACCCTCCTTTTGTCTTTAATCAGTTTACTGCATGTGATGTTGAGAAGAGCATTTTATCCATAACATCCAACGCAGTTGGTAGCGATGGTATCACTCGGAATATGATCCTCCCCATCCTTAATGAGATCCTTCCTATTATTTCCCACATATTTAATTTCTCAATTTCTAACGGCATCTTTCCAACTTCTTGGAAAGATGCCCACGTAGTTCCTCTTCCTAAGAAATGTAATCCTGAATCCTTCTCTGAATATCGACCTATATCCATCTTGCCCTTTCTTTCCAAAGTCCTTGAACGTCTTATCCATAACCAACTTAACTCTTTCCTCTCTCGACATAACATCCTCAATCCCTTCCAATCTGGTGTCATAGTACCACTACTGCGCTAATCAACATAACGGATGATATCAGGTCAGGTATGGAGAATAGCAAGTTTACCATTCTCTGTTTGCTAGATTTCAGCAATGCGTTTAATACTGTCGACTTTGATGTTCTCCTTGCCATTTTAAGCTCTCTTAACATATCTCCATCAGTAATCGATTGGTTTCGTAGTTACCTGTTTGGCCGCCGGCAGCGTGTCCATCTGGATGAAATTTTTTCTTCCTGGTGCGATAATTCTGCGGGTGTATAACAGGGCGGCGTTTTATCTCCTTTGCTCTTCTCAATTTTTATTAAGTCTATATCCAATAATATTTCTTCTTCCTACCATCTTTCTTTATGCTGATGATATGCAAATTTACTCACAAGCAAACTGTGAAAATTTGTCGTCTGCTATTTACACAGTTAATAACGATCTGGCTAGTATATCAAATTGGACCAAAATGTACGGACTTATGATTAACCATACGAAGACCCAGATCACAATTGTAGGCAGTTCCAGACTGATGTCAAAGGTGTCTTGGTCATTGCTTCCCCAGATGTCTTTTGGTGGCGTCTCAATTCCTATTAGCAAAGAAGTGAAGAATCTGGGGATATACATTGACAAAACGTTATCTTGGACTGTTCAATTACAAAATATAAGTCGACGACTTTTTGCTGCCGCTGCATCACTGAGAAGGTTACGCAATTTCCTTCCCATACCTACTAAAATTGCACTAGTGCAATCTATTCTTCTTCCCATTCTTGACTATGCCGATGCCAGCTATCTAGATCTCAATGAGGACCAGCTAGATAAACTTGAGCGCCTCCAAAACTTTTGCATAAGGTTCATATATGGTTTACGTAAATATGACCACATCACTGAATTTCGAAACAAGCTCAAATGGCTGCCAATCCGCCTTTGACGGAATACTCACATCCTTTGCCTTCTATATAATATACTTTTTAATCCTTCGTTCCCCTTATACCTTAAACGACGATTCGAATATCTACATGACACTCATTCGAAGTGCTTGAGATCATCAGAGAATCCCAAATTGAAGGTCCCTACTCATTCCACAGTTTTCCTTCAAAAATCCTTCACAGTGCAAGCTGTACGTTTGTGGAATGGGTTACCCGAAACAATCAGACGTGCTCAATCTCTCCCTGTATTTAAAAAACTTGTCACGAATCATTATTTGTCACAATTATCATGACAGTTGTATATATTGATAAATATATTTAATTATATGTAATTATTTTATTATTTATGTATATAACTATATAGTTTATATGATTATTATATCAGATTTAGTATTTAGTTTATTTATCTACTGTATATAAGTTAATCTCTTCATGGACAGTTGTTTGCAAGACTTGAAACATAGTGATTGTGGATTAAGGATGAATGAGTTACTTGTCAAATGCCTCCTTTATGCTGATGACCAGGTTATACTTGCGTCTTCAGCGGAGAAGTTGCAGGAGATGGTAACAATCATGCATGGTGCGTTAGAGAGGAAAGGAATGAAAGTGAATGTAAGTAAAACGAAAGTTATGGTTTTTGAAAAGGAGGAATGCGTTACGGCTTGTAATGTTATGATCGATGGACAGCGAGTGGAGCAAGTGAATGAGTTTGTATATTTAGGTACGATGTTTACAAGAGATGGTAAGAATGTAGAAGATATTGAAAGAAGAGTTAATGCAGGTAATAGAGTGAATGGAACTCTGAAGGCGTTTATGAATAGCCAAAACGTGTCCAAAAAGGCACGTTTGGCTGTGCATAGAGGGGTGTTAGTACCTACTCTTATGTATGGTAGTGATAGTTGGGTATGGCAGAAAAGTCATGAAAGTAGAATAAATGCTGTAGAAATGAGAGCACTGAGAAGTATGTGTGGTGTCTCTCTGACTGACAGAGTAAAGAATTGTGTGATAAGAGAGTGTTGTGGGGTAAAATAAGATGTAGTGACAAGCATCGAGAAAGGTATGCTAAGATGGTTTGGGCACGTGGAGAGGATGGATGACGAAAGACTGACCAAGCAGATATATAAGGCAAGTATGGAAGGGACAGGACGAAGGGGAAGACCTAGGCGGACGTTCTCTGATCAGATTGGAGACATCCTTAAAACGGGACAGGTGAGAAGTACCCTGAACAGAAGAGCATGCATGAGGAATCTGATGGGAGTGAATGAAGCAAGAAAGATATGTCTGGATCGTTGCAAATGGCGTTCCATAGTCTCTGCCTACCCCTCCGGGAAACAGGCGTGAGTCTATGTATGTATGTATGTATATAAGTAATTGGTTTGCTATTTAGTATTAGTATTATTTTGTATTGTATGTACGATTTATACGTATTCTATGTTTTCTACTCATATAAAATTGTATTGACATTATATTATGTCCTAACAATTTACCTAAGTATTTATGACACTGTTCCTCATGGTACACCGTAAACCGCACTATTGTACTTTTATTAATTATTCCAAACAAGGTTGTCTGGAAGAGATCGCATTTTGCGATAAGACCGCCCTATTGTGCAACTAGTTTTAATCATGTAATTACATATTGTATCTCGTTTTGTTTACTGGTGTACAATAAAGTGTTAATCAATCAATCAATCAATCAATTCGTGAATCAAGAGATTATTGCGATCGCCATTTCGGCATAGGTCCCTTATTATGTGTGTAAATGACATTTGGATATCACGGTTTAATATTACGTTTACGATTACGACTAACCGAGAATACGGTCGAAACTAGGTCAAAGTGTTATTGGATTTTGCGTTGACCAATTCTCAGTAGTAATTTGCATCCTAAAAATTCGTCAAATAGACAAAAGTATTCTTTTTAATGCGCGGAATCTAAAACAGGGTAGCTGGTAGTTGATATTTCATGTGACTAGTGGTGAAATATAGCTTATATAATATTAATATTATATACCCTTTCCACGCATCGCATCCTTCTTCTTATATAAAGTATGATCACAACTTTAAATCATATAATTTTAGACCACAGACTTGTCTGTTTTTCAGCTGAAAGAAGTCTACTGATAACAAAACCACCCTGGAGACACACACAGACCAATATTGAAACACCTGTAATCAACCGCTTGCCGAAATACTTCCCAACCACCAGTTCATTGTACCTCCAATAATAATATAATTAATTGGATCATCTTATCGACCCTGATATGAAAAAAAAAATTGGGCAAGTGCGAGTCGGACTCGCGCACGAAGGGTTCCGTACCATCATCTATAAAACAAAATCACGTTCGTTGTATGTATACTTAAATACTTTTTAAGTTTCTACCTGTTTATTAAGATCGAGTAACAAATTGCTTAAAAATTACGTTTGTTGTATGGGAGCCCCCCTTTATTACTAACTTTTTTTTAATTTCATTATTTATTTTGAAAGATAATATATAACTACATATTCTGTGAAAATTTAAAGCTTCTACCTGTTACAGTTAGTAATTTTCAGCAAAAAATACGAAAAAGAAACACGTTTTTTGTATGGGACCCCACCTGAATATTTTTTATTTTTAGTAATTGTTGTTATAGCGGAAACCAAAATACATAATTTGTGTCATCACAGTTTATAAGATACAGCCTGGTGACAGACAGACAGACAGACGGACATACAGACAGACAGCGGAGGCTTAGTAATAGGGTTCCGTTTTTTACCTTTTAGGTACGAAACCCAAAAAATGAAATCACATCAGCTCTATAGCCAGAAGTAGATGATGCAAAGGCAGTTGATTAATAGCTTGACTGACGTCTCAAAGTTCCTAGGAAAATGATAATTCCTTCTCTATTATAAAGGTACACACAACGCCTAGACCGTAAACCTTTTTAGTACAAAGCACTTTTATATAAAAGCCAACCAATAAGAAAGATATGTACCAAATTCAATAAACTTTTACTTGTATACTTTACACAGCGCGCTTTTATATCAATGGCAATAATACTAGCAATATATTAAAAAAAATCTATAGTCGGGCAATTCAGTACTGTCACGTCTTAATGGCGGTTGGATCGTCAAGTTTATTAGAAAATGTTTTTAAAGGTATAATTATTACTGAAAATTTGTCACTCGGTATTTTTTTATATGAAAAGTAGGAGGCAAAAGTTCAGACTTATTGGCTGATGGTTTGTTACCGCCGCCCAAAGACACTCGCAACACCAAAGGAGTCACAAGTGCATTACCGCGCTGGACAGGTAAAGAGAATAAGAGGAGAAGCAGGATGAGGCAGTAGGAGAAGGCGATTTGGCCTCGGGCACTCTCACTCCCCAAGTAAAATGCAACAGTATAGATAACATAACATAAGAGATAACATAACTTCACGGCTTTTATCCCCGAAGGGGTAGGCAGAGGTGTATTATACACCCACTTTTCACCAGTTATATTTCGGTCCCAATGTAATAGGCGGCGAGCCTATTACCATCTACCGGGCACATTATTAAGCGAGCGATAATTAACATTTTTAATACACACATAACTTCGAAGAGTCGGAGTGAGGTGTGTGTCCGGGGTACCTGGGGATCAAACCCGCGACCATCGTCTCGGCAGTCTGTTACAATATTCACAATACCAGTTCGGTAGGAGTGGCGTTCTTTGGCCTGCATCATGCGCCTTATAACGAATCTTAAGTTTTGCGACAGATTGTTCCCCTCTCTCATCCGTTATATGAATGCAATGGAATATTTTATGGTTTAATTAGGTGTCACGGCGTTTTTCTTTCAATTATTTATTCACTTGAGGGTTTTGTCTCGCCTAAAAAAGTTTCCAAGATAAACATAACGTCCGGTACCAACTGGCTGAACATGCTCCTCGAGTCACTGGACAAATGAGAATTAAAAACTTAATATGCATTGAACTAACAAAAGACAGTCACTTACGCTGAGAATTCGAACCCAAGACCCTACGTTTTGCTAGGTTGGTCTCCCTATTATGTAGTAAATCACTGCTGATTGCAGAGCTTAACAATAAATACAGGAAAAATGTTCTGGCGAGTGAGTCATCCAAAAGCACTTTTTTGAGCAAATGCGGTTATTACTCGAAATTCACACCAATTGGCTAAGACTATTATACATGGGACATTAAATAAGACCCAATTTGCCATCAAGAATAGTCAAAATAACTTTTTACGAGATTTTTATAACAAAAATTAGGAATTTTCTCAAAAAATCTTAAAAACCGTTTTATTCCAAAATGGTGGCATTTTGGACCCCCATATGTAGGGAGTAAAAATACTCCATTTTGGCCCTAGAATCACCGAAGGGAATACGAGCAATTAAAAATCACCCTGTATAAAATTTATATTATCTTAGAAGAATTATGTTGACGGAAAAAATGTAATTTGTAATGTTTTAATAAAGGTAATGAATATTGACGAGATAGTAAGAACCGACTTAGCATTAAAATAACACAACGCACGAAGGTCAAAGAAGCTACCGTAATGGATTCGAATAAAGTAAGTGAAGGATTCTTTTGTGATTCATGTGTAAATTTAATTATGATTTCTAGGTAATGTAAGGCCCAAATTACTGCTGACCCAGACTGTCTACCACGTAAAACATGACCTTGGTCACTCAAAACAAGCTTTATTCCAGTTGTAAATGTTAAACAAATTGCGCAGGTTGAAGCCGGGCTTCAATTGTCTTACTTTGACGTAGACGAGCAACATCTTATACAAAATATTATACATTCATCACTGAACAAAAATTAACCTACTCTCAAAAAAGTTTGAAGTAATGAACCCAGAAAATGAAGTTCAAGTCATAATTTTGCACGAAATTGAGCTGTTGAGGCCCGCTGAAAATGTAATCTCAAGAAAAAATATACAGGAAAGACAGCTAACGACCTCCTCGAAAATACAAGACACAAGAAAGAAAATGCAGAAACTGAGAATTCTTTATAAATATTTATTGCGGTTTAAATTTACCGATAGCAAATGGTTTTTGTTGTTGTAGAGGTAACGGTAGAATATAAAAAACATTGTTAACTGCGGACAATCCTGAAACTACAAATGATATTAAGGGACCATTTAAAATACAAACTATCGCAGCCATTAAAGTTTTAGTAAGCCATTATAACACAGGAAACTGTTGTGTTCAACAAAATAACTACCAGTTATTGTTTCCCTGGGATGTAAGGTCACTTGTTTAATCTATACGCCTACAAAACCGCGGGCCACCGTCTAATAAACGAAAAATCTAAAAACGCTTTGATCCTCCAATGAAACAAAGCCTAATATTTTTTTGGTCACAGAAAGGAGAAAAATTCAAATTAAAAAGTGTCAACGGCAGAATCGATTTACAACCATTCCAACGCTAGCGGTGTCGATTGCAATATTCGGGTGGACTTTTGCTATGACGTTTTGTTGTCCATCCTGGATTGAACCGGAATATGTATGCGATGGCCCGCTTCTGTGTCATCCCCGTTTATATTGCGCTAACTTCTTTTGGAAACACCACGAGCTTTGTGAAGTGTAGTGTTACGTGAATGTATATTTGGTGCTAGCGCTTATTTCATTGCTACTTTTTCGTTACTTTGTAAGAAACACATTGAATACTTTGATTGTAAATGTATTCATTGTATTTTATATAAGCAGTAATAGTTTATTATAATATACCTCAAACCTCAAGGAGTTGAATAATTCAAGACTACGTCTTTATTGAGGTTTTGGACAATTCTAACTGACCTACAGTTACTTATGTAGCAGTTAAGGACCCTGAATGCTAATAAGCAGGTCTAGATATGGAGTCTCAATCAAGGCAATTTTTTGTATAATGAAATGGATGCTTAGTCCTTTAGTCCTGTGTCTGGGTGTTAACAAAGAGTTAGACTTTTATACGTAATATCAATAGTAGGTACATAAAATTCTTGCATTACTGACTGACTGACAAACTACTGGGACCAAGAAGGTAAAATTTGGAAATTTCCACTTTTAGAGGGTAAAACGGTCCCACGTGAACGCAGCTGTGGGTGAAGTCAATTATTTTATAAGTTCACTGCATTAAAACGTTACCTACATTTTGCGTTCTGGACGAAATAAACCTCTTCAATAATCAAAACCATCCAGGAATCGTGAGGAGCGATTGGATGCGAGTGGCTTGAAATCGGTTCATTTCGTTAATCTTGAGGAATGGGGGAGTCTATATTCAGAAGATTTTTGTCTGAGATGTTGAGCCAATTAAGATATTTTTTAAGAGATGAATACCTGAAGTTTGCTCGCAATCACAATGTGCTTACTCATAATTTATACTGCTTGCTCTAAAATAACACGAGATAATTATCTGACTCTCAAGTACAGTTGTCTAATAAGTGATGCCTTTTTGTTTCGTGTGTGGTCAACTGCTGTGTTTTCAGATTCCAACACTCATTCATCATCATTTTCCAACACGGCTAAACGAATCTGGAACTGAGACAAAAACCGGGACTAACAGTTTTCCGTGTTCTCCTAAGCTTAGTAGCGCCCTGATAAATGCCACACACGGTCACCCACCCAATTGGCGACCTGAAAAAGCGTAGCTTAACTGTAGTGTGTACTGGAAACAAGTCTGGGGCACCAAACTGCTTCATGGTATTGCCATCAGAGAAAGTTGATATTGTCCTTCCTTTTCTATAACAAAAGTTACAGTAAGAATTTAGAGCAGCATAGTGAGTGCATTCACCCCTACATTTTATCCAACAGCACTTTTATTTCAATAAAGTCCTTTTTTAAATGACAATCACGCTTTCAGAACAACACTAACCTTACTAAGTTGTCACTCATAAGATTTTGTAACTCAGAGTGCACGACTATTTTGTTTAATTAAAATGAACCTTATTTATTACGCGTTCTGTACGAAAGCAGCAATCCAAAGGTTTGGATGGATTCCAAACATTATGTCACTGGGCCACAAAACCAGACTGCCCATCAGTACTGCTACACTACACAATTAAATAATAAATTATCTCATTTGGTTTCAAAGCTCTTGCTACAAACTCATCTTGTCGAGATGTACTCTTATTAATTAGATCTGGTATTCGTTCTTAGTAGCTTTTGAGCCGAAAATTTATAGTTCAATATTGTCTCGAGACAAAAAAACAACTTTTTAATAAACTTTATAGGTAGTAGAGCCTTGCTGATTTCAGCATGAATGGGCCGGCTCGACCGGGGATTTAGTGCAAGTACTTTGTCAGAAGTTTCTTTGTGGTACGAGGAATCGCATTAGGCAAACTTTCATTGAAATTCTGTCATATCTGGCTAGACCAGTAAGGGGACCTCGGGCTCCAAGGCGTGCGAATCTTGGATGCAACCGGAATAACGCTAGGGCGATGATGAGTAAAATATTATCAACATCAGGACATCAGGCCAAAAATAAAGAAAATACTCCTAATTTCTTAACCCTTTTTTGAAATTACACAAACACATTTTTATTAATTATTATGTTGCCGGCCCACTGCTGGTTTCGGTTAGGTCATATTATGTTGAACACTTTGGCTAAGTGCTGTGTTCGAGAATGAAACAATAACATAATTCAAATACACAAACGTAACCAACCAACTCTCGAATATCCTCCTCGCCTAATTTCCTCCGCGTATTAGAACTGGAGGGGTACTTACGTAAAAGTAGAGAAAATATATTACAAAGGAAAATGGTGGGTCATAAATAAAGAGAAACGCTCTTCACGCCTTGAATCTGACGGTACAGGGCTAAGGTTGAGTGTATGATTGCAGATATGAAAAATGTCGGCCCTTGTTTTTTTCGAGGGTAATCGTGTATCGTGTGTTCCAGGTTGATAATCTTCATTGTTGTCTAACTTGTTTATTTTTATTTATAGTTTCACGCCTGTGTCCCCAAAGGGGTAGGCAGAGGTGTAAATATTACACCCACATTTCGCCATGAATTTTTAGGTCCCACGTAATAGGTCTATTGCCGTTACCGGGCACATCACCAGACCCGGATGGAACCCGGGACCTCCGCTCAGCAGTCGCATACGCTATCCACTGGACCATGGAAGCAGGCGTCTACCTTGTATAATTGTATATTACTTGACTTTGCCTACGGTTTTGCCCATGGGTGAAGTATATACACCCAACCCTTCCTCAGAAATCATACTATTTATTGGTAAAACCCCTACAAAAGTCCGTTCAGTAGTTTTTGAGTTTGTCGCGTCCATACAGACAAACATGCCGCGACACACGTCTATAGTTTGTAGTACAGCAGTAACTAAACAAACAATACTAAATTTGATGCAAGCAATTTTATTCGTCACTAATTATTTATTATTCAAATCAAAATCAAATATTCGGCTCACGATTTAATAAAAGCGTGTCTAATTTTCGTTTTGTTATGACGGTTCCTTATGGTGACCTTTGCGTTTGGACATCGTTCACATTTTGTAAAGACATTTATTCTTCAGGCGACCAAATACCTACTATACGAGTTGTCGAGTTGAAATAAATAAATTGACCACATAAGTCCGGCTATTGAATTTTATATGCGATGTCTTGTTTTGTTTAAATATAACAAGTTAATTCGATTGACACCAAATTTCTTCAGAAAACAAAAATTTTCTTTTAATTGGTAACATACACTACTAGTTTTCATTGGTACATCTACGCTTCATATTTTAAATCAGTAATATAAGGGTGGTTTCAGATTAGCGTTTTATTCTCGTGTATAAGCTCGTTTTTGGGAGCGCATGTAGAAGCGTATAGGTGCGCCGTTTGGCACACGCGCAACTCATACGAGCGTTGACGCGACGAGTCGTCAAAACCCATGTTGACACTGACAAGATGCCACTACTGTTTCGAGCGAACACGCCGAAATATGCCCGATTACGCGAGTCCGGTTTTTGAAGCGCGCGTGTAAGTGCGTACGCTGAAACGACCGTATACGCGCAGAAAAATACGCTAATCTGAAACTGCCCTAAAGGATGTATAATATCTAAGCTACTAATTTCCATGGCTGAGACTAGAATCAAATACCTAACCGAACATTTCTCAGTAATAATTGCTCACCAAACAACAAAAATGTAAGTCCCATTATACACAACCCAAACATTAAATAGCACAACATATACAACGCTTGTTATCAGTATCCCGTCACTGGCATATACATTTGTCTACAACCCGCCATGTTTCCATAGCACTCGAGGAAACTATCATAGTCAAACTCCACTGTCATATTTATTCCCTCTAAAAGGCACATTGTTTTGAAGGAAACCTCTTACAAAAAACTGGCGTATAATAAATAGTAATTCAAGTGTCGCGTCTGGGAAATATATAGGTATGTCTTTGTTGGCGAGAAATAGATAAAATAACGTTTTAACGTTTCTACTAGTTTTTTGTATCATTCAAGTTTTGCTGAGAAAGGTTTAAGATGGTTTTGTGTAGAGATTTTCGCTCTTCCTTTGATGAGTTTTAAAAATATTATTTTGACGCTTGTTCTGTTTTACGCTGTTTATAATTTTATTATATGTAATTTTATTATTTGTCACTACTTGCAGATAAAGACTGGTGGAGGTGGTTTACAAGGAGTTTGTGATGCATCACTTATTATATTGTAGCACTCATAGCGTGACTTGGCTTCCCGTTCGTAATAGGTTAGAAGAGCTATGTAAAGGATGAAAATCAAAGACGCGTGTTAGAGGTTCGAATGCTTGAGCTATATTGCCTAAACTTACAGACTAATATTACAATATATAAGGAGGTTAGGCTGGCTACACACTACACCTCCCCCCTTTATAAAAAAATAAAAAAGAATACATGATTTTTTATTTTTACGGTTACAAAGATGAAAATTGGTTAAACATTTCTTAAACTATAGAATACCAAAAGTTAAAACAAAAAAAAAAGTCAAGTGATATGCACTGTTGACAATTAAATACAAATGCTCAAATAACATATAACCTTTATAAAAATAAATTTATATTACATGTTATTCAAATATTTTTACGGATTAAGATTATTATAAAAAATGGTATAAATTGGACACAAAACAAATTCACTAATTATCGTTATCACTTCCAATTTTAAATAATACATAACAACCATATTCAAAAGCAATCAGTACAAAGATCATAATTATTTTATTCAATCAAATATTTATTTATTTATTTAGGACAATCAGTAGTTGTTAAATTGTAATTAATGATAAAAGACAGAATTAATAATATAACCATAATATGTAGGTATTTCATTTTCATAACCACATCTCGCCATTCCAACATAATTCGTAATTTTCTTACAATAATCCACATTACAATACACAATAATATAACATTTTATATCATTCAATTACAATAGTCGACTTTATTTATTCATTATCATCATATTCATTTCTAGTCGACTTTCTTTATATATTACATCATTTTAATCACTTGACGACATTATTCATCATTATTATACGAAGGTCATAATTTAAGGCTCCTTTGGCCACCAACAATTCTCACAGTTAAATTCATTTACACCATGATCAAATTGAAGGAACACTTCATCGTATCTTTCATAGTGTGTACCTACATTAATTATTATCTTTCAATATAATATTCAACATTATCATACCATATCACAACTATTATGCTTTACACAGCTCGTGAATCAAAGTTAGAATCCTGAGCGTAGAGAGGGACTCAACAGCACGAGATACAAAAAACTTTGCTCTCGTGTAGCACACATAATTTTTCACCACAGCAGTGAGAACACATATACTTGGGAACAAACATGTTTTTATAAAATTATAAATAAGATCGATAGAAACAGCACTTACTTCTTATTATGTAAAAGATTTCATTTTGGATATTTTTAATAACTAGATTGGATATATCTGTGCAATTATAGTAGAATACATAAGTTAAATATAATGTTTAAAAGTGAGTTCATAGAAACAACATGACATCATTGTTTTAAAATTTTACACCTACTTTTAACGGAATGCAGCTTGTATCTATTTATGGACAAGTGATGCGATGCGAACTTGCAATGTGTACTTTATGCATCTCCAATGTATTATATACGAATGATTCAATATTATTTGATACGAATATGGTTCAATATTTTAATAGGTATCGTTATTCAATGTTTTAAATATAAAAAGATATATTAAGTATGTCAAATAAAACACGTCTAACGTAAATTATCTATGCAATATGTAATGTTTTCAAGAATATTTCCCTCTCTACGCTCAGGATTCTAACTTTGATTCACGAGCTGTGTAAAGCATAATAGTTGTGATATGGTATGATAATGTTGAATATTATATTGAAAGATAATAATTAATGTAGGTACACACTATGAAAGATACGATGAAGTGTTCCTTCAATTTGATCATGGTGTAAATGAATTTAACTGTGAGAATTGTTGGTGGCCAAAGGAGCCTTAAATTATGACCTTCGTATAATAATGATGAATAATGTCGTCAAGTGATTAAAATGATGTAATATATAAAGAAAGTCGACTAGAAATGAATATGATGATAATGAATTAATAAAGTCGACTATTGTAATTGAATGATATAAAATGTTATATTATTGTGTATTGTAATGTGGATTATTGTAAGAAAATTACGAATTATGTTGGAATGGCGAGATGTGGTTATGAAAATGAAATACCTACATATTATGGTTATATTATTAATTCTGTCTTTTATCATTAATTACAATTTAACAACTACTGATTGTCCTAAATAAATAAATAAATATTTGATTGAATAAAATAATTATGATCTTTGTACTGATTGCTTTTGAATATGGTTGTTATGTATTATTTAAAATTGGAAGTGATAACGATAATTAGTGAATTTGTTTTGTGTCCAATTTATACCATTTTTTATAATAATCTTAATCCGTAAAAATATTTGAATAACATGTAATATAAATTTATTTTTATAAAGGTTATATGTTATTTGAGCATTTGTATTTAATTGTCAACAGTGCATATCACTTGACTTTTGTTTTTGTTTTAACTTTTGGTATTCTATAGTTTAAGAAATGTTTAACCAATTTTCATCTTTGTAACCGTAAAAATAAAAAATCATGTATTCTTGTTTATTTTTTTATAAAGGGGGGAGGTGTAGTGTGTAGCCAGCCTAACCTCCTTATATATTGTAATATTAGTCTGTAAGTTTAGGCAATATAGCTCAAGCATTCGAACCTCTAACACGCGTCTTTGATTTCCATCCTTTACATAACTCTTCTAACCTATTACGAACGGGAAGCCAAGTCACGCTATGAGTGCTACAATATAATAAGTGATGCATCACAAACTCCTTGTAAACCACCTCCACCAGTCTTTATCTGCAAGTAGTGACAAATAATAAAATTACATATAATAAAATTATAAACAGCGTAAAACAGAACAAGCGTCAAAATAATATTTTTAAAACTCATCAAAGGAAGAGCGAAAATCTCTACACAAAACCATCTTAAACCTTTCTCAGCAAAACTTGAATGATACAAAAAACTAGTAGAAACGTTAAAACGTTATTTTATCTATTTCTCGCCAACAAAGACATACCTATATATTTCCCAGACGCGACACTTGAATTACTATTTATTATACGCCAGTTTTTTGTAAGAGGTTTCCTTCAAAACAATGTGCCTTTTAGAGGGAATAAATATGACAGTGGAGTTTGACTATGATAGTTTCCTCGAGTGCTATGCAAACATGGCGGGTTGTAGACAAATGTATATGCCAGTGACGGGATACTGATAACAAGCGTTGTATATGTTGTGCTATTTAATGTTTGGGTTGTGTATAATGGGACTTACATTTTTGTTGTTTGGTGAGCAATTATTACTGAGAAATGTTCGGTTAGGTATTTGATTCTAGTCTCAGCCATGGAAATTAGTAGCTTAGATATTATACATCCTTTAGGGCAGTTTCAGATTAGCGTATTTTTCTGCGCGTATACGGTCGTTTCAGCGTACGCACTTACACGCGCGCTTCAAAAACCGGACTCGCGTAATCGGGCATATTTCGGCGTGTTCGCTCGAAACAGTAGTGGCATCTTGTCAGTGTCAACATGGGTTTTGACGACTCGTCGCGTCAACGCTCGTATGAGTTGCGCGTGTGCCAAACGGCGCACCTATACGCTTCTACATGCGCTCCCAAAAACGAGCTTATACACGAGAATAAAACGCTAATCTGAAACCACCCTTATATTACTGATTTAAAATATGAAGCGTAGATGTACCAATGAAAACTAGTAGTGTATGTTACCAATTAAAAGAAAATTTTTGTTTTCTGAAGAAATTTGGTGTCAATTGAATTAACTTGTTATATTTAAACAAAACAAGACATCGCATATAAAATTCAATAGCCGGACTTATGTGGTCAATTTATTTATTTCAACTCGACAACTCGTATAGTAGGTATTTGGTCGCCTGAAGAATAAATGTCTTTACAAAATGTGAACGATGTCCAAACGCAAAGGTCACCATAAGGAACCGTCATAACAAAACGAAAATTAGACACGCTTTTATTAAATCGTGAGCCGAATATTTGATTTTGATTTGAATAATAAATAATTAGTGACGAATAAAATTGCTTGCATCAAATTTAGTATTGTTTGTTTAGTTACTGCTGTACTACAAACTATAGACGTGTGTCGCGGCATGTTTGTCTGTATGGACGCGACAAACTCAAAAACTACTGAACGGACTTTTGTAGGGGTTTTACCAATAAATAGTATGATTTCTGAGGAAGGGTTGGGTGTATATACTTCACCCATGGGCAAAACCGTAGGCAAAGTCAAGTAATATACTGTGTAATAGTAGACAAAGTTTTGTAATGAAAACCTCAGATTCCGTTGATAACAGCTTTAATCTTGCTTTTTTGTCATTAAGTATTACAATGATTCGCAGTTTTTACGTATTGATGCCAGCGTAACAAAATTAGAAATCGAATAACAAAAATATGTGCGGGTGTAAGTAAAATAAATTTAGGAGTCAGGTACAGTATTACTTAAACGAGTAACTTGATGCCATTTAAAATGATCAGGCGTTTATGCAGCGCAGACATCTTCCCCCCCGTTGAAAGACTCCTTTCAACTGCGTTAGTCGTCATCCGGTAAAGATGTAGGCAAGGGGCAGATCCGTGTGAGAGGCCTCCTGAAGCAGCCTCTGGTAGTCTCCACGTCTGCGACTCGTGTGACGCCGTCGGTTCCAGGGAACAGGCGGCTGACTCGTCCCATTCGCCAGCTCAGTGGTGGGACGTTATCCTCCTGGAGAAGAACTAAATCTCCAACTTGCAGGGATGCTGAATTAGTACGCCATTTGGAGCGCTGTTGTAGTTCAGCTATATATTCCTTTTCCCAGCGCTGCCAAAAATGCCGATGAATCTGTTCAAGCTTCAAGTAACGTTGAAGGTTGTTCTGGTTCTCGTGCTCGAGCGATGGACCAGGCAATGCATTTAGGGCACGCCCTATCAGAAAGTGACCGGGAGATAGGAAATGGTAATCGTTAGGGGAAGGGGAGAGTGGGCACAAAGGTCGACTATTAAGCACAGCTTCCACTTGTGTGAAGAGAGTACATATCTCCTCAAACGTTAAATGATGGTTCCCCATAACGCGTTTTAAATGGTATTTCGCGGATTTAACGCCGGCTTCCCAGATGCCGCCGAAATGTGGAGCATACGTGGGAGAAAACACAAACTTTATGCCTTCATTGGTAGCAAAATTAACTACAGGTTCATGATTAGTTTTAAGAAAATTGCCAATCTCTTTAGCTGCCGCAACAAAGTTGCGACCGTTATCGCAAAATATCTCCGCTGGCTTACCTCGACGCGATATAAATCTGCGTAACGTCATGATAAACGCGTCCTTGGACAAATCACTGACGGCTTCCAGGTGCACACACTTATAGCGAAAACATACAAACAAACATAAATAGGTTTTAATTAGTCGTGCACCTCGACCCTTTCTATTTAGTGTTAGGAACGGACCAGCGAAGTCAACTCCCACAGTACGGAATGGAAAATCAGGTATGATGCGCTGTGCAGGTAAATTTCCCATCATGGGAGTTAATGTTTTACCTTGTATACGTCTACATCGAACACAAACATGTACTGTGCGGCGGGCCAAATGCCTACCATTTATAGGCCACACAGTCTCTCTTACACAGGCCAGCAACAGCTGAGGCCCAGCATGCATATTGTGTAAGTGTTCATATTTAAAATACAATTTAGTGAGTGGATGAGAAGCGTGTAAAAGTATAGGATGTTTTTTAGTATAATTGTAATTAGATAATTCTATCCTACCACCGACCCTCATCACCTTGTCATCATCCAAAAAGGGTGAAAGTGACAAAAGTGTTGACTTGCTACTTAAAGTTTTATTTTTTAACAAAAGATTGTACTCTAGAGTAAATGAAGTTTGCTGAGCAATTTTACATAAGCTAATAAAAGATAATTCTAATTCGCTAACATTTAATTTACCAAATAATTTATCTTTAGGACATTTATATCTTATGTTATGTATGAATCTATTGACATACGCAAATACACGTCTCAGTTTTAAAAACGATGAAAACTTATCTATTTTTAGAATTTCTGTTGCTGGTTCCAGGACAACAGCGGAAGTGGACTTCATCTCAGGTAAGTCTGATTCATTTATTAATTTCTTTAAATAGGGCCAATCGGATTCAGGCTGTATTAGAAAGCTTGGACCTGACCACCAGAAATTAGAATTGATGATTTGATCTGGGCTCACGCCCCTTGAGATCAGGTCAGCTGGATTCTGATCAGTCGGCACATAGCGCCACGACGAACTATCGGTAAGTTCATTAATTTCGGCTACCCTATTAGCTACAAACGTTTTTAACTTTGCAGAATTACCATTTAACCAGCTGAGGACAACGCTGGAATCGCACCAGTAAATGATGCGATTGACATCACATCGCAGAGAGCTGGTAACTGTCTTACACAATTTTGCAGCTAATAGCGCAGCGCAAAGCTCCAGACGCGGTATTGTTATCGGTTTCAACGGCGCCACCTTAGACTTAGCACACAGTAAATTTACCTTTACCTCGCCAGCTAAGTTGTGTGACCGTAGGTACACACAGGCACCGTAAGCGACTTGAGAAGCATCACTAAAGGTATGTATTTCTATATAATTAGGAGCTTCGCATAGTGTTAAGCGCGGGATCTGTAAATCTGATAAAAAATGTAAATTGCCAATGAACTTGTTCCAGGATTCCAGGATATCGGAACTAACTGGTTCATCCCAACCCTTCTTGTTCAGCCATAAGGACTGAAGTAACATTTTAGGTATAATTACACATGGACTGAGAATTCCAAGAGGATCAAAAATCTTGAATGATGCAGACAGTATCGATCGCTTGGTAACCACATCATTTTTATTGGGAATCTCAATCGATATTTGAAGGGTATCGGTTTTAGGATTCCAATTTAATCCTAAAGTATTATTAGATTCACTTAAACTAACCTTATCATTCTGATCAATGACTGATGATGATAAAATGCTTGGTAAATTCGATCTGAATTTACGTAGTTTAAACCCACCTGACTTTAAAGTGTCCGACACCTTGCGTTGAATGTATAATAGCTTGGACTCGTCGTTTGATCCGGTGACCAGATCGTCGACGTAATGGTCGTGTTTAATAATGTTACCTATAAGCTGGTCATCGCAATTCTCTGCCAATACTGACAAACACTTGGTGCTCAAATATGTAGCACTTGCAAGACCATAAGTTACGGTTTTCAAACGTAAAGTTTTGATAGGATTGGACTCATCACTTCTCCAAAGTATTAATTGTAAATTACGATCCTTTTCATTTAATTCAACCATTCTAAAGAATTTTTCAATATCAGCTGTCAAAATATATTTGTACTGACGAGCTCGAATCAAAATAGAAAAGATTGAGTCTTGAACATTGGGACCGACCATCTGCAGATCGTTCAGAGAGAAACCTGAGGAAGTTCGTGCCGATCCATCAAAGACAACACGAGTCTTTGTCGTTTCACTGTTTTGCTTATATACTGCATGATGGCAAAGATAATAGGATGGAACGGGATTAGTAGTCGGACATTCCTCTAAATGACCTAACTCTAAATATTCTTGAATGAAATTGCAATATTTCAACTTTAATTCTGGATTCTTACGGAAACGTCTTTCTAAATACAACAATCGTTTTTTAGCCATAGCGTAAGAATCTCCTAAACAATCTGGATTATCAATTAGGGGCAGCCTCACACAAAATCTACCCGATTCTAAACGATAAGTATTACGATAAAAATGGTCTTCACATGCCTGCTCAATTTTGCTAAAATATTGCTTATCTGGAACCTGCTCAAGTTCCCAAAACCTTTTCAAATGAGAATCAATATTGGAATTATTGCATTCGTCACTATCACTAATTGAAACATGACACGGAATATTTTTAGGTGACGAACAATTCCTTACATTTGGAGAAATTGGGCCGGCAACGAGCCAACCTAGCTTTGAGCTACGAAGCTGGGGCATATTAGTACCTAATGCAAGCTGATCACATCCGAGTAGGTCCCAAAACAGGTCTGCACCTATCAAGACGTCTATGGCTGAAGGCCGATTAAAGCTAGGATCAGCTAGCTGTAGGTTGGTTGGAATATTTAATTGACTAATATCTATAGATTGTTTAGGAATAACACTTGTTAATTGGTTTAATACATAAAATGACTGTACAACACTATAGTCATCATTAAGAGAATTTAATCGGGCAATACAACTTTTGTTTACGTATTCCGCTAAGTTGTTGCCTATACCAATAACGTTTATAGTATTAATAGCACATACCTGTAATGATAACTTGTTCATAAGTGACTGGCTAATAAATGAAGACTGACTGCCACAGTCTAACAAAGCACGCACTCGAAATTGTTTGTTTGTTTGTGGATTGATAACATTAACCATAGCTGTTGATAAAAGAATGTGATTTTCTATAAAATTATCACTAATAGAATTATTTACTGATATTTCAGTTGAACCACGATCTGTGTTGGTATTATTGCTGCTGACTGTACTAGCATTACTTGCACTAGTATTGTTTAAATTAGGGGAATGCAAGAGTGAATTGTGCCTACGCTTGCACTCACGACAGGAACCCAACTTGCAGTCACGTGCACGATGCCCAGTTCGTAAACAATTGGAGCATAAGTGCAACTTAAATGCTTCATCTCGTCGTTCCTGAACGCTCTTCGCAAGGAATGTAGGGCAGTCGTATATCCAGTGGTCACCCTTACAGACAACGCACTGCTTAGCGACAGAGCCGGTGTTCTGAACTGTAGATGAAAAGGATTTAGTACTACGAGAATTGTTATTATTATTTTGACGTGATTGTGTGACCTTGGGTATATCAGACTTGTTTTGATTCATAGTTTCTAACACATCAGCGCGATCAGTTAGGAATTTTTTGAAATCCTTTAAAGCAGGGAGGTTGGACAAATTATTACGATGTTCTTCCCACTTCATGGCAGTACGATTATCTAATTTTGGTATAAGAATTTTAATAATTATCATTTCAAGCAGTTCATCTTTCGTTGCTAAACTTGACAATGCTCGCAAGTTTTTAGTTACGTGGTCAACTAGAAACCTCAGTGATTTGTCCGATTGACGTTTGTGTTGTTGTTGTGTTGATTCGAAATATATCAATGAATTAAGGTGTTGATTTATAAGTTGGCGCTTGTTATCGTAACGATCGCACAAAAGCTGCCATGCAGTTTTATAATTATTTTCAGAAATCTCTAAATTGGAAATAATTCGCGCGGCTTCCTTTTCAAGATACGATACCAAATAATGGAACTTGTGAATAGGTTTAATGCGTTCATTGTTATGAATAAGCGATAAATAGGTATCTCGGAACTCAAGCCAGCGGAAATAAGCGCCATCAAACTTTGCGATTTGTATTTGTGGTAATTTAAAATCAACATGATGACATTGAGATGACAGATCGTTATGACATTGTGATGAATTGTGCAAATCAGATTCGTTTGAAGTATTTTTGTACTTATCAAGTTGCTCTTCAGCAATTGCAAGATGTGAAGTGAAGATCTGCTCAATTTCATCACGTTCGTCGATCTCGGAGTCCATATTATCGCAATTAATGACCTCAATCTGAGCCTGTAGTTCATCAAATTTGCTAGACATAGCTCGTATTTTACCAATACTAATTTCTAACTCTTTAATTTGGGTTTTATTCAATTTTGAAGAGCATACTCCATCTAAATATTTTTTAAACTTTGTTAAACGACCTTTGACCGAGCTACGCTTAGCAAACAGTTCCTTCAATTGTTTTGCATTACAGTCTTTATCTTCGCTTAAAGACATTTTGTTAAATACTAATAGCAACAACAAACGATAAACTAGCACTGAGAACTTTACGAAAAATGCTTATTGTTAATTGAGTTCTAAACAGTAACGCAAAATGAAGGAATAAAGTTATATGTTTAGAATCTTATCTGATACTCCTTCGGCGGCACCTGGGGCCCGAACGCAGCCACGCGGCTGCAGCTCGGCAGCACGACGATGCACCGACGTCACCCGAACGCGGCTAGCGGTAGCTGGCAGCGTCAGGCAGCGATGGAGTTTCTGGAATAGTCGGCCCAAATATTTGAAATAATGTTAACTACAATAATGGCACGAACTATTGGGAGGGTGTCTATAAGAAAAATTGGCAATATTACTAATTGGTGTTTAGATACTCAAGTATTGTTCATTTATGAACTTATTTTAAGGAATGTACTGGTATTTTAAGAATTTATAATTTTACAAATGATGACGTAGGTAGTTGTCACACTGAACAATGAATTTTAATTACACTATTTTTCTATATTTACTGGTTGTTTACTTGAAATAAGCTTTAAATTAGCTAGATACTTTGTTGAACTAATGAAATACACAAGTGGAATGTACCAAACAGCGACCCTTTTGATAGGAAAAATAGGTTTAGGTGTTAGGGTAAACTATGGGAATGGCACTTAACTGATAGGCGAGACGGCTGCTTCTGGCTGCATTGGTCCTCGCTGATGGCTGTTGGCACTGATAGAAACACGAGCTGTTCTACAAATGTTGACGGAATCCTCGAACTGGCGTGGCAGGCTGACGGTGAACCCCGACGTGGCGTCGTCGTAGAAGCTAAGGCTGGGCGCGGCGCGTTCTGCTGACCGACCTGGCTGGCTTAGTTGTCTTCTTTGATAGTGTTCCTGCGTCTGTAGTCCTCCACAATCAATCTTTGGTAGATTTCCTTTTGACGAGAATTCTTTGTTTTCGTACTTCGATCCGAATTTTGCAAATCCGTGATGTCGCGGTCGCCAATTTTAATGTGTAATAGTAGACAAAGTTTTGTAATGAAAACCTCAGATTCCGTTGATAACAGCTTTAATCTTGCTTTTTTGTCATTAAGTATTACAATGATTCGCAGTTTTTACGTATTGATGCCAGCGTAACAAAATTAGAAATCGAATAACAAAAATATGTGCGGGTGTAAGTAAAATAAATTTAGGAGTCAGGTACAGTATTACTTAAACGAGTAACTTGATGCCATTTAAAATGATCAGGCGTTTATGCAGCGCAGACATATACAATTATACAAGGTAGACGCCTGCTTCCATGGTCCAGTGGATAGCGTATGCGACTGCTGAGCGGAGGTCCCGGGTTCCATCCGGGTCTGGTGATGTGCCCGGTAACGGCAATAGACCTATTACGTGGGACCTAAAAATTCATGGCGAAATGTGGGTGTAATATTTACACCTCTGCCTACCCCTTTGGGGACACAGGCGTGAAACTATAAATAAAAATAAACAAGTTAGACAACAATGAAGATTATCAATCTGGAAGCTACTACTCCGAAAATGACAACATTGTGTAATTTGCTTTACGATCACAAACTGCATGACGAATTTTGACACTTTTTATCCCATTTAAATATTACGTCTGCTTTTGAAAATTTCGTTCATAATGCTGACTGATACCAAAAATATTTCACCCCCCTAATGCTCGCACGTAACTGAGAAATAAATTTCAGAGAGATTATCGAAACACATACACGATTACCCTCGAAAAAAACAAGGGCCGACATTTTTCATATCTGCAATCATACACTCAACCTTAGCCCTGTACCGTCAGATTCAAGGCGTGAAGAGCGTTTCTCTTTATTTATGACCCACCATTTTCCTTTGTAATATATTTTCTCTACTTTTACGTAAGTACCCCTCCAGTTCTAATACGCGGAGGAAATTAGGCGAGGAGGATATTCGAGAGTTGGTTGGTTACGTTTGTGTATTTGAATTATGTTATTGTTTCATTCTCGAACACAGCACTTAGCCAAAGTGTTCAACATAATATGACCTAACCGAAACCAGCAGTGGGCCGGCAACATATTAATTAATAAAAATTTGTTTGTGTAATTTCAAAAAAGGGTTAAGAAATTAGGAGTATATTCTTTATTTTTGGCCTGATGTCCTGATGTTGATAATATTTTACTCATCATCGCCCTAGCGTTATTCCGGTTGCATCCAAGATTTGCACGCCTTGGAGCCCGAGGTCCCCTTACTGGTCTAACCAGATATGACAGAATTTCAATGAAAGTTTGCCTAATGCGATTCCTCGTACCACAACGAAACTTCTGACAAAGTACTTGCACTAAAACCGGATTACTGGAAACAAGTCTGGAGCACCAAACTGCTTCATGGTATTGCCATCAGAGAAAGTTGATATTGTCCTTCCTTTTCTATAACAAAAGTTACAGTAAGAATTTAGAGCAGCATAGTGAGTGCATTCACCCCTACATTTTCTCCAACAGCACTTTTATTTCAATAAAGTCCTTTTTTAAATGACAATCACGCTTTTAGAACAACACTAACCTTACTAAGTTGTCACTCATAAGATTTTGTAACTCAGAGTGCACGACTATTTTGTTTAATTAAAATGAACCTTATTTATTACGCGTTCTGTACGAAAGCAGCAATCCAAAGGTTTGGATGGATTCCAAACATTATGTCACTGGGCCACAAAACCAGACTGCCCATCAGTACTGCTACACTACACAATTAAATAATAAATTATCTCATTTGGTTTCACAGCTCTTGTTACAAACTCATCTTGTCGAGATGTACTCTTATTAATTAGATCTGGTATTCGTTCTTAGTAGCTTTTGAGCCGAAAATTTATAGTTCAATATTGTCACGAGACAAATAAAACAACTTTTTAATAAACTTTATAGGTAGTAGAGCCTTGCTGATTTCAGCATGAATGGGCCGGCTCGACCGGGGAAGTACTACCCTCTCACAGAAAATCGACGTAACGTAACAGTTCCTAAACTGTTGCGTTTCGTTCAGTGAGTGAGAGTGCCGGAGGCCCTATCCCCTATTCCTTCTCCCTAATCCCACTCCTCATCCTATCCCTTTTCCCAACCCCAAGGGGCGGCAACGCAATTGTGACTCCTGTGGTGTTGCTTGTGTCCATGGGCGGCGGTAATTGCTTACCATCAAGCAATCCGTCTGCTCGTTTGCCGTCTATTACCATAAAAAAAAAAACATTTTCTTTTTTTTCTTTTACTTTAGTGGATTTTGATCATGAAAAAATGATCTCACTTTTATATTGACTTACTTCTTCTTTTTAAATTATCATTGAAAATAAAAATTCAAATTAGCTGATCCCATTCGGCAGCACTGTCAAAAATAATAAACCAACATCTTTATACAGAAGTTAAAGAAAAGCCTAGTTTAATTTAAGCCATATTGATTCAATCAAAAAAAGAAACTCGCAATGGTATTCCTTCTCAAGTAGAAACACAATAAGCATACACAATTTCCAAGTGAAAACAACTTCGTACATTTGTGAAAGATTCGCTCTTTCACAAATATACGAGGTTGTTTTCACTTGGATATTCAACGTCGAAGAAAAATGTCCTTACATCGACTCCTAAAAATCTAATTATATACTATTGTGATTTTACTTCTTGATATCTGTCTCAATTTCCCTCCGTTTCTACTCTTGACGCAATTTCGTTCATATTATATTGGGCGTCACTGTAGGCGGTGAAAACGCGATTAGGTTGATTCTAGTTTTTTTTTGCATTAAGAAAATGTTCTTATTTTGCGCAGAGTCGCTTAGAGACTTGCTTTATATAGCTATTCAAAAGACAGCCATCTTTTGTGACATTTTGACTGACCTATGTAACCTTTTGGCTTTATAGTTCTGTAAAGCCAGCATTTATACATAATGGGAAAATTATAGAAGCTTCACAATGGCGTAAAATTGATCAATAGCTGAAACTTCAATGCTACATAATAGAGCACAATGCATAAGAAATATATGTGGCAAGAGTCTGCCAGTTAAACAAACGTCCTTATGTATCTGGCATAAGAAAAACAAACATCCACAAAATTTTGCATAGAAAGGGGTATGCGTATTATCTGTGCTGTCGACCGCTTTTCCTCGTCCCCGCCTTTCTCTCTCAATATGAACATAACTCGCGGGGCTAAACCGCACCACCATTCCACCGTACCTGTTCTTTCAATGTGAAAAGAGCCTTACTCCCATCTTCTGCTATTTGCATTAAATAATATCGTCTCATTGTACCTTTTCGAAGTAAGGAGAAGACTAACAAAGAAACATATGTTACCTCTTACAATATTGGATATGATCCGTCAAGTTTTTGTAGTGCTGAAGGGTGGCATCAGTGTATAGCTTGCTTAGTGAGAATTCGGTGAATAGACTAGATATTATCGGGGTATCGTTTGACCTTTGTTGACCTTGGAATATATAAATGAAGATAGAGGAAGCATGTTAACCTTTCGGCGAACACTTACTATTTGTAAATATGTATAATATTTTTGCGTTACTGACTGATTGATAGACAATGCACAGCCAAAACTATTGTGCGCAGGAAGCTGAAATTTGGTATTTATATACCTTTGGGACCGTAGAGGTGCACTAAGAAGGGATTTCCCGAAAATCCCAAGGAGTCGGGCAGCTACGGTTAAATTTAAAAAATAAAGAGCGGGCATATCTGCTTGCATCCTTTACTCTTGAAATAAATAATTATACCTAACTATGTGATTTATAGACATAATAATAATATTTCTTTAGCATGAAAAAGAACAGCCGTACCGGTCTTCCTCTGACTATACGGGTATCTAAAGGACCCAGAACAATAAAATCATGAAGAACATAAGGCTATTACGACTCACCGGTACTAAAATTATTCCAGTTTCATCTTATCTGCAGTAAGTATCTAATTGCAATAAAATTAGACCATCAAGAGGCAATAAAAGTTGAAGCAGTTAAAACTTCTCAGCGTAGTTCATTCAATTCATGACTATAAAAACACTTGCTTACGGCAATCCTTTGCACGTTAAAGAGTGCAGTTAAACCAGTTCTAGATTTTACGTTACTGCATCAGAATGGGAATGGCCAGGATATTTTACAGTGCCATGGAATAAACGTTGAAATATTGGCGTCCAATTCAGGAGTTGTTTAAAAAAAGACACCAAGAGTTAGCCTAGTTAACGGACCGACAGAGACAGTCACAGACCGCAGAGGCTCTAACCAATGTCTTATCGAAGTGATGTGCGTATTAAATTAACGCTTGCTTATCGGCGGAAGGCTGGGCACTGTGGACTGTGATAGGCTGATGGATTGACTAAAACGGTGAAAGAAAACCTGCATCTCTGAGAGTTCTCCATAATGTTCTCGAAAGACATGTGAAATCTGCCAACCCTCACTTGGCCTGTGTGGTGGGCTATGGCCTTACACTTCTCATAGTGAGAAGAGGCTCGCAACCAGCAGCGGTACAGTTTATATACAGAGTTGATGATGATGACCTGTAATAGACGAATTTTTACCGTCTAAATAGATTTTCATAGAACTCTATTTCAAAAGGAGATTGTTAGAAAATTTATAATATACATGGCTAGCATAACCATGGCTATAAAACATTTTCAGACTACAATGATATTAAATTCGGGATCATCATCATTGCCTTAACCTTATATTCCAATACCATCCAAGATTTCGCACTGGAACCCGAGGTCCGCTTTCTATTCTAACTTTATTTGACAGAATATGAGCTATACCACAGAGTAACAGCCGTCTGACCACCGCAACCTAACGGGATGGCGATATCCCATGCATAGTAATATGCTTAGTCCAGTACCCGCAATTCAAGAGTTCTGACTCCCTAAAACGATTATCAATCCATACAATTAAGTGAGTATTAACAATTTAATGCGCGCTTAGAACAATCTCTTCGCAAAAAGTGGTGAACGCCAATAGTCTTTTGGTATCGCTGTTTTGAAATAATATGATTATGATTACATGAATAAGCAGCGATAGCCGAGTGGTGAGACAGACAGACTGCTATGCAGAGGGTCTCGGGTTCGAATCGACGGCATGCACCAATAACTTTTCGGAGTTAAGTGCGTATTCAATTGTTAATTATCGCTTGCTTATCAGTGAAGGAAAACATCGTGAGGAAACCTGCATGTCTGAGAGTTCTCCATGATGTTCTCGAAAGACATGTGAAGTCTGCCAACCCGCACTTGGCCAACGTGGTGGACTATGGCCTTACCCTTCTCATAGTGAGAAGAGGCCCGTGCCCAGCAGTGGGATAATGACATGAAATTCAAATTCTTTGAATACTTAAATAAGAACAGACAAGCAACACCTTAACTTTAAAAAACAGAAGGCAATTAATATTCAAACACAATCACATTAATTGAATGTCCTGAGACGTATATTTTTTCTCTGGAATCTTCCAAATTGAATATCTTTTTGTTATTTGGTGCTCATTACTCACTCGATCAAGCTTGTCCTAATAATACTTTACTATATTTTTTGCCCTCTAGGGACATGTTTTAGAAATGAACTTAGGCATTAATCAAGTACTTCTTGTTTACCAAAAGAATAACATTTTAGGTTAGTGCTAACAGAAAAATATTTTTGTAGCCTATTATTACGAGACAGACAAAGGTAATGCTAGTGACTTCACATTTTACATGTAAAGTTTTGGGAAAATATTTATTTTATGAAACTAGTTTATTGATGAATAATTACAACGCAAAAATATAATACCATAATTGCAAAACAGCTTTACTGCCTTAAGCTAGAGAATCAAGATATCCCCCCCGTGCGATCTCCACCTTGTCGTGGTGGGGGGGCTCAGTAACCGTGGATTGGTCACCCGCGGTGAAGCTAAGAGGGATCCAGGAGGGGACGCTCCGCGTGGGCTTGGAGGGGCCTGCGCAGGATGCGTCCAACGGTGCGGGTGCGGGGGACAGTTCTGTCTGTCCCTCGCAGTCGGGTGCGGTCGCGGGAGGAGAGGCGTGTCGGTGTTGCGTTGCCGCGCGCCCTATCTCCCGCGACCAAGTGGGGGCGCACCATTCGATGCGTCGCGGTGGGGCCGCAGAGGAAGAGGAGATGCGGTGTTGCGTTGCCGTCCTCCCTATCCTCTGCGGCCGCTGGGCGTTTTGGCGGCGGAGTCCAACACCTTAATCCGTCGCCAAGGGGGTTTTGTTCGGGGCCCGCCTGACCATCTGGCGGGCCAATGCCCGTCGGAGGGTGGCGACGAGTGCTTTGGTGATGCCCCACCCTCCGACACACGGGTACATGGCGGAAGTCGAGGTGGTTTTTAGTGGAAACACCACATACTCCGGCTCTTATTTCCCCCAAGAGTCGGAGATCCGAAGGGATTTTCCACCTCGTAAAACAAAAAAAAAAAAAGAGAATCAAGCTATTACCGGATGATGAAAGTAAACTTGAGTGTGTTCTTATATGAAGACATACCTGATTATCTAACCGCATCTGGTTAGGTTCATAAATTTTGCAATCCTATTTTTTGACCTTCTTTTTTATATATTACTTCGATAGAACATTAAGGGATATATGTGTAATTTTGTTATTAACTACTGAGACATCTTTTATCGTAATAGTGTTATAATTTTTCGGCCTCGAGGACGCCCCAAGAAGCGCTGGATCGACATCGTGAGAAGTGACATGAGTGCCAACGGATTGACTTTGGAGGATGTAAAAGACCGGGCAAAATGGAGAGATTTGAGTAGGAAGGAGGACCCTGGTATAGACCGGGATTAATAATCGCTAGGCAGAAGGCGGAGTGTTATAATTTTGAGAGAAAATTCCGTAAAATTTTGTCAACAACAATCTAAGTATAAGGATCGTTAGGCCATGTCGGAGACCTTCAGGTGGTCTGAAAACTCCGACACCAGAGTTGGCCACACACCCACACGAAAAACAAAATAAAACAAATAATAACAATTTGATTAATTATTACTATTGACCAACACTATAATATTTAATCTAAATCTTCATCATACTACTGGTACACTTTATACAACTTACCTTAGAGAGTATCACAAAAGTATACTTAACTTGATTAGTAAGCTTTCTTTTGGACTGACTGTTCAATTCGATTTGAGAGCATCGTAATTGAATAAGAGATAAGTTGAATATATAATTTAATTCAAATGAAGTATCACAAGATTTGATCAAATAAAATAATGTTATTGAATTTTTGTGTAGTATGTATTGGGTACACGTATTAAATGAGATGGAAAGATGACAGCGTAAACATAGCGGGCAGTAATTGGTTAAAGTCTGCCCAAAATAGAAAGGAATAAAAGTTGTTGAAGGAGGACTACACCAAAATGGTCGAGAATGGTTTAAGATGATAATGATATATTACACAGTACAGGTGTAAACCACAAGGAATAATATATGTAATTATAGTTTCGCTATGTCCGGTCGTCCGACTGTTCGTCCGCCGCTTGCCGCAAAAACTATAAGCATTGGAACTGACATTTAGTATAGTTATTGACAGAGATTCATAGATAGGAGTATGAATGCCAGTATTTTTCGTCACTCACAATGAAGACCTAAAATACAACAAGTATTATTTTTACTAGATCTGAACATTAAGTACTAAACTATCTCACCGTAAGTAGTTCTTCACGTACATCTTTGATGGATAACAAGCCTTAATTATTTAAATATTAATTTCTAAAGATAGAAGATTCATGAGAGGCTTACCTGTGTCAACTCCGAGGTACCTGAAATTAAAATAAGAATGATATTAACACAAATGTAAAATATGTTCGTATTGTAAAAATAAGTTACATTGCTTTTAGAGTATAATATTACTCTTTAAAATTAAAAGGTAATTGGCTGTCAAGTCTTACTAATAACCTGATACAGCAGAGCAAATAAATAAAGTTAGGTACATCATAAATGTTTAGGGAATTGACATCATAAGGGTGTTCATGGGATAATTGCAATGGAAACTAGTCATCCCACAGCATCATCATCATCCGATGATGCCCGATTCCAGGCCGATGCCCTGTACAGAAACTGTCCCACTACTGGGAACAGGCCTCTTCTCACTATGAGAAGGATAAGGCCATATGTCTACCACGCTGTCCAAGTGCGGGTTGGCAGACTTCACATGTCTTTCGAGAACATTATGGAGAACTGTTAGACATACAGGTTTCCTCACGATGTTTTCCTTTACCGTTTCGCAAGCTGTAATTAACAATTTTATTTAATACGCACATGACTTCGAAATGTCATTAGTGCGCGCGCCGTGGATTCGACCCGATACCCTCTGCATGGCAGTCTGTTAGTATCTTCACAATACTATCGCTATCAATATTTTTTTTAAATAAGACTACCAGACTAGAATCAAACATTGTTCGGCAAGAAACTTTAAAAAATTCAAGCAACGGATGCAAAGAACACTCAGACTGGAAACAACAAACTACGGTCCACGCAAAGTTTTGTCACATCATTATAAGATAAAAACTCTCAACGCAGTGCTAAGCAATGAGGCGGCCGCTTTAGCCACTAAGATACCCGTGCAGATTTCTTATAGAGCCATAACGTATATTCAGTTAGAGAAATCATGTTAACCATTAATGTGAACAAAATAGTCCGTATCAGCGAATCAATGGACGTTTTGCTGACGCACGAACTAAGGGATAAAAGTGACTTCCCATTCACGGAGGGATCTGATTCTGGACTGAACACCGGTACAAAACGAGCTAGGTAACTAAAATTTAACTTAGTCCCTGTAAATATGATAAATTCAAACGGCAAAAGCAATGAAACAAACTTGTTAATTTTTTTTAAGATATGAGACCTTGATCGTAGGGTTACTTTTGTTGTGGAAATAAAACTTGAGCGTGTTAAAAATTATTACGGGGAAACTTATATATCTATGTAATAAATACAAGAACGGGAACTTGCTCAATGTTGAAGCAAAGCAAAGAATATAAGTAAGAAATACTTATATTGTTTTGAGCAAGATTGCCACTTACCTATAACTTTATGGTCGAATCTATTAAGAATACATGTCAACGGCAATATCTTATTTAATGTAAGTGTATGTTTACCATCCATTCCGTCATTACAACAAGACGCCAGGTCAACCGTATTCCAAGGTACTTGCCAGGTAACACGTAAAAAAAACATCATTGTTAATATAAATCCTAATAGAAGATTCCAGTACTATTATTCGTCTCACACATGAAACATATTAAATATCTCAGCCAAGCATTACTAAAAGTGTTGTATCTACCCAAATTCCTGCTGCGGATAAAACGGTCACTTATAAGCAACTAACTTATAGCAGAAGCTACTACCTATAACCCATGTGAGGACTTTTCTCATTATAATACTCTTTATTAATTTCTCGTAACGGTGTTCCCGTGTCGAAATAAAACTTGCACCTAGATTAAGCCCTTACTGTATTATAAGACTCCAAATATCAACGGCCTAACTAAACAAATTGAGTTCTTATATATCAAGGCAAGTTAGATTAGACAGAAATTCAGAACTAAATGAAATACCTACAAGTATATACTCGTAAAGTAAGTAATAAGCTGTGCGTCCACCGGATCGGAATCGGAGCGTACGGAGTGGAAGGATTTGTTGCTTTGTATTAATTTCTATGAAACTGCGTGCACCGGATCGGCATTTCTGCGCCAGAGACCGGTATTTGTGCTGATGACGTCATCCGCAGTGAACGCATCATTCGGATTCCGAGCGTTTCAAGTTCTGACGTGTTTGCGGCATTAAACTGTAGGCAAAAATACTTATTCACGATGAACGACGATGTTTTAATTACTTTAGTAGAGTCATATGAATGTACCCAAAAATCTATGATATTCATTATTTATGATATTCATCCAATGTATAATATTCTCCGAAAATTAATCTACAACAATATCCTCGTCACTATCCTCCTGCTTTAAAAATACCTAAATTGCCGATGCTGAATCCAAATGCAGTGGACGCACCCCATCGGCATTTTATAAATGACGACGCTCCGTCCGCTCCGAACGCTCCGATTCCGATTCGGTGGACGCGCAGCTTTATAGTCACTCATTCTAAATTTAAAAAACATGCATCCGAATTTCTTGCTGATCAATAATGTACATCCTTCATAACTTAGATACAATATAATTTTCTTTTCTGCATAATACACGTCCGTTATCTCTGCTTCAAGTGTAAGTTTGTGAACAATGGCACGGTAATATAATCTAACAGTATTGTAACTCGGCCGTCTTGGTGAGTTATATACCTACAGACGCGCCCGTATGCGAGCTGCGGCACGATCGCGGCTGTGGGTACTTTAGGCACAGTCCGCACAGTCTAATGGGTACTTTGCTCGAGGCGCGTAGGTATAACTCGAGTTTCGAGCGTTTGTATGGAGTTACAATACTGTTAGATATTATTACCGTGACAATGGTGTAGGTTATACTTTTTTAATATTTAAGTGCTAAATTATTTGTAAAGACTGCAATGTATAACTGTTTTTTGTCCCAATTTTTTTTTTTTTTTTTTTATGTTAAAAGGCGGCAAACGAGCAGACGGATTACCGATGGTAAGCAATTACCGTCGCCCATGGTCACAAGCAACACCACAGGAGTCACAAGTGCGTTGCCGCCCCTTGGGGTTGGGAATGCAGATAGGATGAGGAGTGGGATGAGGGAGAAGGAATAGGGGATAGGGCCTCCGGCACTCTCACTCACCGAACGAAACGCAACAGTTTAGGTACCGTTACTTTACGTCGATTTTCTCTGAGAGGGTAGTACTTCCCCGGTCGAGCCGGCCCATTCATGCTGAAATCAGCAAGGCTCTGCTACCTGTAAATAAAATAAAATAAAAAATAGTCTAAGTTTGTTACTCTGTTAAGGCACATACAAGTTGATGCCAGTTGTGTCACAGGAAAATAATCATTCAGCATCAGCCTTTAACAGTCCACTGCTAGCCTAGGCCTCTCCTTTGAAAGGAGGAATTGGCCTACTACACCACGCTGGCCAAACGGGTTGGTATAGGGTTTGTATCAAGTTTTCCTTCTCTTGCAGTGCTGTTCTCTGCATAGTATGCTCCCTCTGTCGGCTCTTACGACACCCATGGAATGATATGGGGTGGTGACATTTCGTATTTTTAATCCGTCACCACACGTAAAAAAGAATCATTAGGTCAAAGTAGAGGCCTTTGGCAGCCTGTAAAGATATTTGTATCTAGTGGAGTAGGCTAGACCGTAGTATCCAATCTGCTTTATTATTTTTTTCAATATGGTTGTAAATAATATAAAATGGGTTTTAAAAAATTAACGGTATCACACCAAATGATACATATATCGCTAGGGCTTTTAAAGCGTTGGCGACGGAAACTTATCATGACAAAAGTAATTAAAGGCGTTTTATACCAAGGAGGAAGATAAGGATGGGATGAACGTGGATAGAAAACACACTGACCTTTTCACACTGAAATATGTATCTCAACTTATTCCCTTTAACAAAGTAATAAATACTCTATTATTACAATACTAAAGTTTAACATTGATCTAACAAATATTTCAACTATTGCTTTACATTCATGTAATGGTCAGTACAAGACATGGAATCCATTTAACAACGTGGAAAGGTGCGTTTGGGACAATCCGACACTGTTTTCTCCGTTTGCCACTGACGGTAAAGATCACGACTCTCTGAAGCACTGCAAATTACCGTCAAATAAGTGATCGGAAAACCACTGATCGGCGCCAGAATTTATCTATTTCTTGAAAGACGAGGTTCATTCAAAAAGTACCAATCGAATTACAACTAACTATTACTATTAGTAATGTACACAATAACTAGATCGTCTATGTACAATAGTTTGTACATACATCTGCTTAATCAGCAGATATATTGCAGAGTAATTGAGTAGCAAATTAATATCTGGTATATACCGCATTACTAGAATGCGGATATCAAGTTGTAACTAATTTACATTATCTCAAAGCCTTAATGTTATTACACGAAACTTGACCCTCAAAGCATTTGCTGGTGATCACACCAATTAATCAACTGAGGTCTAATTTTCAATCATTAGATAGATGTTATCAGTAAGATGATTTCAGCATGAATGGGTAGGCTCAACCGAGGAAATACTACCCTCTCACAGATAATTGACCGCCTCGCCGCTTGACACTGCGTCGAGTGTTGTGGGTTCGATTCCCACACGAGACATCACTTTCTGCGATCCATAAATTGTTGTCTCGAGTCTGGGTATTCATTGTGTCCGTTGGTTGTATGTTTGTGACTTACCTGCGACACAGGATTTATTCATAGTGCGGGAGTAGTCTTTTAAAAAAAAATCGTTGTAAAGTAACAGTACCTATATCATTGCGTTTCGTTCGGTAAGTGAGCGTACGGAGGCCCCATCCCCTATTCCTTCTACCTCATCCCACTCCTCCTCCTATCCCTTTTTCTAACCCAAAGGGCAGCAAAGCACTTGTGAATCGTCTGGTGTTGCTTGTGTCCATGGGCGACAGTAATCGCTTACCGCCAGTTGATCTGTCTGCACGTTTGCCGCTTAGAACATTAAAAAAATTAAAAGTTAGATAAAATACAACGACATCAAATTCAAAATTACAAGTATTTTTATATAAAGTAGATCAAGTCGGTCTGCCTCGTTGGTCTCGCGGCATAAATGTGCGCGTGGGATTTGGAGGTCTCGGGTTCGATCCCCGGGTCGGTCCCCAAGTATTATTAGGTTTTTCCCTTAGGAAATTCTCAGTAGCAGCTCAGAGTCTGGTAATGTGCTGGCGAAATGTGGGGTGTAGCAATATACATCTGCCTACCTCTTCGGGGATATAGGCGTGAGACTATGTATGTAAGTAGATCAATTGTTTTACTTCCACATTCAGCCAGGTCAGTTTCAGTCATAGAATAACAATTTTTGATCTGATGATAAAAAAACCAGACCTCAATAAAATATTTAGTCAAAATATTGTTTAAGCCACAGACATTGACCCAAAAATCTCTCGACGCTATCACAAATTTTCATTTAGACCACTTAAGAAGACAGACATCGTAATACACATAATATTAACGAAGTAACAATATGCGTCTATTAATATACCAATGAATCCAATACCTATTATTTTAGGCTATTAATTAAGAGTATTGTCTCGAATTCGTGTTGGACTACCTATTATCTGAGAGGGTACTAAAAGGAATAGGAATTAATATAATTTTCCAGAATAAATAGGCTATGACTGCGAATAAATACAATTACAAATGATGTTTCAGCTCCGATTTTATTGGGCTTTAGGATATTATACTCAGGTTAAAGATGGTATTTATTAACAAAAGTGGGTATTGGGTATGATTAATGATACATCACCGGTAGTTTGAACACATTGAACAAAGGTTTTATCACATTAGACAATATATAAATTAGGTCAAAGTAGAGAGCAATTTTATTATTAATAATTTTTATTTTAAATATGTGATACTTACTTATTTTCTTTTGATACTAAACGTGCTTTGTTTTCTATGGTCCTGATACCTCGTTTCTAAAAATATGAGAAGTAAATAGATATACCCTCCCGTGGGATCTCTACCTTGTCGTGGTGGGGGGGCTCAGTAACCGTGGTTAGGTCCGCCACGGTGAAGCTAAGCGAGATCCCGGGAGTGGACGCTCCGCGTGGGCTTGACGGAGGCCTGCGCAGGATGCATCCAAAAGTGCAGGTGCGAGGGACAGTTCTTCTGCCCCTCGCAGTCGGGCGCGGTCGCGGGAGGAGAGGCGTGTCGGTGTTGCGTTGCCTCGCGCCCTATCTCCTGCGACCAAATGGGGGCGCACCATTGTTGCGTCGCGGTGGGCCGCAGGGGAAGAGGAGATGCGGTGTTGCGTTGCCGTCCTCCCTATCCTCTGCGGCCGCTGGGTGTTTTGGCGGCGTAGCCCAACACCTTCATCCGGCGTCAAAGGGGTTTTCCTGACCATCTGGCGGACCAATACCCGTCGAGGGGTAGCGAGAAATGCTTCGGCGATACCTGACCCTCCGACACACGGGTACATTAGGAACAAGGGTTGATTTTTAGTCAGTAAGAGTCTGACTGTCCTCTTCGCCCTTCCCCCAGGACCCCATGATAATTTTTTCAACCCGACACCAAAAAAAAGACACCCGAATATATGAATATACTGTATGATGTCCGCAACCACGCCCGCACAGTATTTTTAATTCAAGCTGTTCTGCATCCTTTTGCTCCATAAAGAACATACAATATACATGGCATATTGCAGCTTCTTGCGCAAAATAATTTTGGCTGTGCGTTGTCTGTCAGTCAGTCAGTAGCAGAATAATAATTTTATAATATTAATTATACTTACCCATAGCGGGTAAATTCACAATTCTTCGTATTCGGGTCAAAATACTACAATTTTGACATCAATATATTATAAAAAGAAGACGAGCAACGTCCTCCATAACTATGTTAACCGTGTTATCGTCGATATAGCTTCTTCTTTGTTCTAGCGATCTTTGGTTCTGCGATGTAAATGACCTACTTGGCGGGCACCTAAATTATCTGATGAATGATTTCATTCCATAATTATGTGACTTAACTTCTTGATCATAATGTACTGTGTAAAAGTTATATTGTGGACTATTGTGTGGAATATTTGCATTGTCGGTTCCAAAAAATATGGCAATTAAAAATACTAGACCCAGAACTATAATATCCGTTATTGTTACAGTTCTACATACCTGCATTTCAAATCCAGATTTGTTTAAAATATGTATCTATTTACAATTTTCAGTCAGTTTCATAAAAATATTACCGGAGATTCCGAAGGTTTAACTGCCCACTTTGTATTTTCGAGTCTTCCCTTACATTCCAACTTGAAAAGCTATTTCTAACTACATAATAGCAATACATACCTATATTTTCGGTGTTAACTAGAAACAATGCTATAATTATTGTTTTCAGATTTGTTTTCGGGACATAACGATGCCACTAGGTTATACTGAAAATTACAATGTCGCTACGAGTTATACAGAGATACTATGAAGTTACTGGCCTGATTATAGTCCATTAGCCTGTAATCTATCCTATATCAGCTATAATTTGGTCCACTGGCCTATATCGGCTCAGTCGTTGTCCATCGCTCCTGAGGATGCCTCGTGCATACAGCAGGATACTGCAAGTCAGGTATCTTCCTGGAACCCATACCATTCATATATCCCTTATCCTTTTAGAGGAGTTCGGTATTGTCAACCTTTTTCTATTGCAATAGTTGGGGTGGTAAATCCGAGGGTGCGTGGTGGGTTCCTTTTTCGTTTCATTAGGTTAAATGATATTTATTTCCCAAACATTATCCTTTTGTAATACCTACCTGTTTGAGGTAACAGTATTTTGACTTTGAACTTCTGCTGTAAGAATGAAAATACTTTCAGACTGACAAGATAACTTAAAAAGCTTAAAAGCACCTATTTCACCCTTGCAATAATTTACTTGGATATTGTAAATATATGTAATTATGTATCTAATACTAAGACTGAGAGTTACTAATACGAACTATATTTGTAGATTTTTTTGGCATAGGCCTTTAATTGAATGTCCCAGCTAACTCAACCGGACTAAGACGATTGTTGAATGTTAACACTTTAACATAAATAAAGATGCATCTTATTACAAGTTTAGTAATCTTGGATGACATTGATCATGCTATAGGACTGGCAGAGGGATGTGCCGGACGTCTACTATCTACTGTACCGTCTGTTTGTCTTTCCACTGTCCACTCTTTACTAATAGCAATTATTACTCAGGTTCAATTTAAAAATATCCACACCCAAATAACTTCTTGCGAAACTAAGTACCAAAGTACATGATGATGGCATACAATTGTAAGTGCTTTGGAGAGAAAGAGAGAGAATTTCATGTACCCTTTTCGAAGATAATATTCAGAAGAAAGTCTATGTAAATTATATTAAAACGTCGATTAAAATACTATTCATTAGCATTATAAAGTTTACCGTTTCTGCGCACTCAGTATAAGAACGTCGCCAAGCTAAATTAACCGTTCGAACTCAAATAAATTACCTTGGCTACATTTGGTGCCGATCCTAAGGAATTATTCGTAAGCTCAACCGAATATATGAAAATTGGACTTTAATTATAGCGGAGTGGGAAGGCATTTGAACTGCTATAGTGTATTGAATTCGATTTCTTTTAAAAGAAAACGCGTATCCTGATATCTGGGGGCACGGCAGTGCCCCCGCCAAGTCGAGCAAAAAAGCGGCACGGCCGTACCATCCTTTTCTCGAAGCAATTCAGGCCATTTTCGACCCCCTATAACTTCGTTGTGGATAAAACTAGAAGCCTGAGTTTTTAGTAACCATGCAGGCGTTGCATAAACATGGTGGATTGCAAATTTTATTCAATTTGAACTAGTAGTTTAAGAATTATAACGAGTCGAAATTCCTAATTTTGTCACTCACTGACCGATCATCAAAAGTCTAAGGCACTTCTAGCAGACATAGAAGCTTCAAATTTAGAATACAGTTTGTGTTTAGTATATGAATCAATGAAAAATTCAAATATTTTTTAATATCTGTCCAGTTTTCGAGATACATCAATTGCATAAATAACTTTGTAATCCCATATAAATATATAGGATTACAATATTACATTTGCAGTTAGAGCTTTAATTAAGATAATTCGTTGATGTTGTACAAGAAGTAGAAGGTACCGAAAAGGACAAAAGTAAGACTATCTACAAAAAGAAATTAGATCCCATAAAAACAATACTTGTCAAAAATACCAAGTCTCGCAACCGTCAAAAGTCGTGAGATCCATGTAATACCAAGTCGGTTAATTAAAACCTTTAATGTTTTAAATAAATATATTGACTTGGCAATCGCATTAAATAATCTAATTTATATATGTACTAGAGGACGCCAGCAGCTACGCCTGCATATTTTTTTTAATTTACCCGTTTTGGCCGATCCCGTGGGAATTTCGGGAAATCCCTTCTTAGTGCACCCCTAGGGTCCCCAAGGAACATACATGCCAAATTTCAGCTTCCTACGCCCAATAGTTTCGGCTGTACCGTGTCTGTCATTCAGTCAGTAACGCAAGGATTTTATATATTAAGATTACTTATGAGATTTATTGCGTTTTCATGCGATGGCCGAGTCAATCTATTTATTTATATAATCTGTGCCTGTGTTGATATGGTTATGCAATGGAAAACCTTTTGCGAGCCGTTGTTTCAACTACTCTAGAGTTTAAGTTTGGAGCTGCCAGATGATTTAAGACTATTTCCAACGGTCTCTTCGTCATTAAAATCACCGTGGTACCCGATTATAAGAGGAAATTTGTGCGGATATACAAAATCCGTATCACAGCTGGCAATTTGGTCATCATCGCAACGTAAATCGAAAGGCTAAATCCTATCTATTGCTTTAATTTTACCAGCAGCTTTTTCATATTTACTTAAAATACATTTTGAAAAAAGTTAAGCCAAAAACAGTTACATTAAGTTTAACAAACAAGAGAACTTAAATAGATAATCTTTATTACTAGCAAAAAATACATTATTGCCATACCAAATGAAAGGGATAAGAAACATTTGCAACCACGAAATCAGTATACAATTCTAAATAAGCCAATTCACAGTACTTTATCATCGGTCGGCTTTCACCGACTTTCCTGGTCAGCAGTTAAAGAAATTACCCGCTATAAGGAAGACTTAACAGCCACTCTTTGGCAGGGCAGCAATAAAATAGGCGTTTGTTGTTGTTATTTTATGAAAATCGTATATTTCCTTTACTATTGGGATTAACGTCATCAATCGGCGCTAAAACTGGTGTTGGTTTGCAGATCAATTTGTTTGTGTTTTCAATGGACTTGGCTGTGATAGCGATGTTTTTATTGAAAGAACGTTTTATTGATTTATTGGTCGTTTGGATTTCAAATAAATGCTGTTTGGAATTTAGTTTGGGATTGTCTTTTGGATTAATGACCTCAGTCACTTTGGGACGCGATAACGTAGAATGTTTGCCGTTGATTAACAGAACGCTGCGACTTGCAGTTTAATTGCAATATAGTACCTGCGTGCTATCTCATTCACTACGCCAACCATGCAGTCAAAAATGTAGTACTAAGTACCACGAAAGTTTAAATTCCTATATCTCATTCAATTTTGAGACTGCCTCCTTGGTCCAGTGGATAGCGTATGCGACTGCTGATCGGAGGTCCCGGGTTTGATTCTCAGATCGGGCAAAAGTGTTACTGGGTTTTTTCTAATTCTCAGTAGCAGCACGGCGTCTGGCGATGTGCTCGAAAACGGCAATAAGCTCGCCCCCTATGACGTGGGACGTAAAAATTCATGGCGAAATTTTGGTGTAATCTTACACCTCTACCTACCCCTTCGGGGATACAGGCGTGAGTCTATAAAAAATTTTGAAACTCTATACATAACTATGTAATTACTTGCCCTGGCTGACTGATTTGTCAAGTTTTAATTGTTAATGCCACTACTTTTGGGACGACAAACTTGACATTCTAGTAGTTCATGATTTTTATGTTGTAGGTATGCCAATTATTTGATCGGAATTTCGGAAACAAAAGTGGTAATATATAGTTTATCTGTCGCGTGGTGCAGCCGACTTTTAACTATACATCGATAAGGGAGGAATATATTAAGTTACCCTGGGAAGTAATACTCGCTGCGAAACATTTTGTTTTTAAAGTGTCAACTAGCGAACGTTTCGATAACACAATAAAATTATTCTTATTAAGTGCAAGTTCTAGTAAAGATAAAGATAAAGATGTATTTATTGGGTAACTGTGTACATTACATAGGTCTTAGTAATAATTTTGTTGGACACTACAGTTTGCCCATACCGGACATGCAACATAATTTAAAAAAAATGAAATAACAATTAAACAAAACAAAACAAAAAAGAAGCTTAAATACATGCACTAATACGATTGACCAAAAAACTCGTTTAGACTATAGAAAGCATGCTCAATCAGCCACTTTTTAGGGTTCCGTACCTAAAAGGTAAAAAACGGAACCCTATTACTAAGCCTCCGCTGTCTGTCTGTCTGTCTGTCTGTCACCAGGCTGTATCTCATAAACCATGATAGCTAGAAAGCTGAAATTTTCACAAATTATGTATTTCGGTTGCCGCTATAACAACAAATACTAAAAATAAAAAAATAAAATATTAAGAGGGGGTCCCATACAAAAAACGTGTTTTTTTTCGTATTTTTTGCTCAAAATTACTAACACAACAGGTAGACGCTTTAAATTTTCACAGAATATGTATTTGTATATTACCTTTCAAAATAAATAATTAAATTTTAAAAAAGTAAATAATAAAGGGGGGCTCCCATACAACAAACGTAATTTTTAAGCAATTTGTTACTCGATCTTAATAAACAGGTAGAAACTTATAAAGTATTTAAGTATACATACAACGAACGTGATTTTCTTTTATAGATGATGGTACGGAACCCTTCGTGTGCGAGTCCGACTCGCACTTGCCCAATTTTTTCAAATTTATTTTAAATTTACAGCCATCTAATTCTCTTAAGGCGGTAGGTAAATTGTTAAAAACACGAATTGCAGAAATATAAGTGTTTTTATAGTAAATCGTTTTATTAATTATAGGTAAGTTAATATTATACTTATATTTATTTCGTATGTTTCGTTTTGAAGCAGATTTAAAATCAAAATATTCTTTATTATTTTTCACAAATAAGCATAATTCAAAAATGTTAATACAAGTAAGTGTGAGAAATTCCTTAGTTTTAAAAATATTTCTCAGTGATTCAGTGCTATGCATATTATACAATGTCCTCAGACATTTTTTCTGGAGAATAAATGTAGACTGAACATTTGTAGAGCTGCCCCGGTATATTATACCGTACAATAATAGAGGATAGACATTTCCAAAATATGCATTTCTGGTGACATTTGTATTGGTAGTTTCTGACAGAACTGACAGTGCATAAGAGGCGCTGGATATTTTTTTGTTTACAATTTCAATTTGTGCTTTCCAATTTAGATATTGATCGATTACAACTCCTAAAAATTTTAAATCACTTACTTGTTCAATTTTTGTATTGGAAACAGATATATTTAATGGAGTGTGTTTACTTTTATAATTTCTAAATTGTATTATTTTTGTTTTAGAGACTTTCAAGTTTATTGAATCGAACCAATCAGTTACTGTTGTTAGTGTTTTATTTATTTCGTCTTGAAAGTTAGTATTATTATCATCATTGGAAATAAATATTGTTGCATCATCAGCATACATAACGCATAGGTGGTTGATTATATTTGGAAGTTCATTAATGTATACAAGGAATAAAATGTGACCCAATATGCTGCCTTGGGCACACCAAGTATAACATTATCGAAATCAGATGTAACTGCTTTTACTGTTTTTGTATGCTCATTAAATACTTCAATAGTAGTTGCTTGCTTTCTATTATTTAAGTAATTACCTAATAACTTTAAAGCGACACCTCTTCTTCCTATGTATTCCAATTTATTCAGCAAAATGTCATTTTTCACACAGTCAAAAGCTTTTGACATATCTATAAAAAGCGCAACAGAAGGTATATTATTATTAATTTTGTCCCAAATTGTATTAAATAATTTATATATAGCCAAAGAAGTGGCTTTTTTCTTCTGAAATCCAAATTGATTAATGTTAATGATGTTATAATGTTCTAGAAATTTTGTGATTCTATTGTATATGATTTTCTCGAATAGTTTTGAAATAGTCGGCAATAAAGCTATGGGTCTATAGTTATTTATATCATCTCGCGTACCTTTTTTAAACAGTGGCTTTATTAGAGCCTTCTTAAGATGTTTTAATTAAAGGTAGGTTTTGTAGGGAAAACATGGCTAGGTGGGGATTTTTAGACCACTCACTGGTCCACTGTGAATGTGGAGCTCCATCCCAGTCTATGGCACATTTGCTTTCTTGCCCTCTTTGCCCATCTACCTGCAGCAAACAAGAGCTTAAAGTGGCTTCAAATAATGCCGTCACCGTGGCCAAGTTTTGGGAACAAAAAATGTAATGTGAGCTATTGATACGAAGAAGAAGAATTAAAGGTTTTGATTTAATAAATATTTGCTCGATATTTTATCAACGAAACATGACAACTATTAGACTACATTTAAACTGGCAGCATTTTTTAACGTTTAAGTGTAAAACATAATCACTTTGATATTATTTCTGAAAGAATTTACTCAGTTCATCATCAAGTATACTTATAGAAATATTTAACCACTTGAATACTTGAAATTTGGATAACCGTTATGGCTTTTACTTGTGGTACTTTATTTGTAAACTTTTTCGGAGAAAAAATCAAGATATAATGTCATGTTATAACAAAATGAAGTTTTTGTCTTAAGCCGTCGCATAAGAGTATTTTATTAGGAAGGATAAAAAGCTGTAATGCTTTGATGGTCCAAGCTTCTGCCAAGAATTATTCCGCTGGCTACGTACTAAACGCAGCTTGCCAGCGCTAAGGAACAATGCTTGCCAAATAACTCAGGTGGCTCGAGCATTGAGCAGTTAGACATAAGTGTCGATTAAGACGCGATAGCTGGGAAATAAATAAAGTTATTAAGCTGCATTCCATAAAGTTAGCGATATTATGTACATATATACTATTAGCGATATACATAAATAGCATAACATAACTATACCGCATTGAACCCCGTAAGGGTCGGCAGAAGTGTATTACACACCCACATTCCGCCAGTTACATAATACGATAGATACGAGTATAATCGCCAAGTCTATCAGCTATAAAATAACAAAACAATGTAAGAAAAGAGTATTATGCTTGTGATAAATTAATTACTTCATACAATTAATAAATCATCTAATTTCAGTATCCACAAGTGCCACAACACAATCAATTCAAACATTAATCTTGCTCCATTTTCATATATCCACAATTAATTTCTAACAAAGAATCCCAAGCATTTCTCAAGCGTAAATTTCGTTCAAACCGTTCACTCTTTATTGAACCAAAGAATGAATACAACATACATTATACTGAGCTTCGTACAGACGCGGCGAAATCTCGAAGTGACCGCGTCTGGGTGTGTTAATCTAATTAACACATCTGTCCTTCACTGTACGTCCCGTTTCATTAATCACTGTTCCCAGCGACACTACAGGACTTAATCAGCCGCTGTCAACGACTACATTCCTTGTATTATTACTACAAACTCTGTCGTTTGTCACTTGCAGAAATTTTTGGACATGAATTATGTGTGTATCTTGTACGCTGTTTTAATATTTGGTACTATGTGTCAATACAATAGAGTATTGACATTGAAACCGAAAAGACTGCATTTTTAACTTTTAATTTTTTTTCTTATTATATGGGCGGTGATTTCGGCGATTGCCTAACTGCTTAGTACTGCGCTGAGGATTGTAAGTTTGATTCCTAAGCAATATAGTCTTAAACATAATCTGTGTTCTATTATCATTTAGAAATTCGTATTCTTTGTGACTATGTGTTCATTGTAGGCAGATGTCTGATATTACACCCATGTTTCGCCATATTATGAATTTTAGGTACCACGCTATAGGGGGCGAGCCTATTACCGGTACCTCATTTCCAGACTCCGTGCTGCTACTGAGAGTTCGGAAAAGTTAAGTAACACTTTGGTCCTACCCGGAATCGATCACTAGACCTCCGATCAGCAAGTGCATACGCTATCTACCGGATCATGAAGGCAGTCGATATTTATAATCGATTTTAAACTTTCGCGATTTGTATACATCATACAAAATTGAGTCACTATTCACCAATGTTCCTGTTCAAGATTGCCTTGAGGTCGTACAGAGGAAATTAAGGGAAAACGGTGTGTCTGATGAATACACAGTTCTACTTAAGAATTGCTTGGATGGTAACTACTTCTTATATCGTGGAAAACACTACCTCCAGATCGATGGAGTGGCTATGCCCTATAGCACCGATAATGGCAGAGGAAGAGGAAGAGATATGTCGACGATATCTTCTGCATCATGAGGGGAACCAGCAAGACGTGGAACAATTCGCAGACAAATTGAACTACATACATCCAAACATCCGATTCACATACGAAATGAAGGTACACGGATCGTTACCCTTTCTCGACGTTAAAGTGACAGCGAGAGATAATGGTACACTTGGACACACTGTATATAGGAAACCGACACACGCAGACAGGTATCCTAACGCGAACGCACCATCATCCGCGACATTTGGATTCCGTTGTGTCTTCGTTAGTGAACAGAGCGTATGACCTGTGTGACCCTGAACAGTTAAATAGTGAGCTGTCACATGTTAAGGAGGTACTTAAGCGCAACGGATACAAAAAGAAGATACTCCGTCTGAAGTGGAAAGATCGTAGACCTGACGTAAGCAGGGTGCCGGCTTACATGCCGTATCTAAAGGGAGTGATGGACAAGGTTGGAACAGTACTCAATAAATACTCCATCAAGACTGTATACACTCCGCTCTCTAACATAGCACACAATCTGCGTACCACAAAGAATGTCATTCCTCTCCAAACACCTGGCGTCTACAAGGTAGATGCAGCTGTGGTAGTTCATATATCTGGCAAACTAAGCGTACAATCGCTGAAAGAGTAAAGGAACATATCGCAGCTGTAAAAAACCGACATATTAATAAGTCGGCAATAGCTGAGCATTTGTTGGAGTCAGGACCAAACCACTGGATAGAACTGCATCAACACCGATCGTCACTATTACTCCAGGATAGTACGTGAAGCGATAGAAATCAAGAAATATAACAATTTCAACCGGGACTACTACAACCGGCTACTTGGTATCCAGTCATCAGCAAATGTAAACACCGCCGCAGTGATAAATCTTAACAATGTGTAGACGTCATTAGTGTAGTGTGTCGAAGTACCGACATTGCGAACTGAAATAAAGACCAAGTGAGGGTAGGTGCCGAAATCCGCACTTCCACAAGACGGCGCTGAGCTCTCATCAGTCTCTCCGCGACCACGTTCGGTGCAAGGCGAGCGAAACGTTGGAACCAAATAGGTATTTATACCTTAAATAAGTTAATTGTAGTTGATATTTATGTTGATAATTTTATGATTTGGGTATGCCTATGTATATAACATGTATGTTCCTAGTTGAATATGCTATAGTTAAATTCATTCAGACTCATATTATGCAAACTGAGTAAAATATTCTTACATCCATACATAAGTCTAGTCTCACTCACAGCTTACCATAGTTGTAATAGATAGCAAGACTACTGCTCCACAGGGACTCCCGACCATCACAAACTACCATAAGTTAAAGTGCAGACTTATGCTGTGCCACCGACAAGATTGTTACAAAAAATAAAATGCAGCATAAACTATAATATTCAAAGGAGCTGCTGTAATAAATTCATATTAATATTATAGAAGAAAATAGGACTAGAATTATAGAAGAATAGGAATAAATATGCGAAAGAAGGACTAACAAACAAAAGTATGTTTGTTTGTTAGTCCTTCTTTCGCATCGCAGCGGAGTAATATTCTACCATAATATTCTACCACATTCACACAACACCATCTAGTCCCAAACTAAGAAGAGCTTGTACAATGGGTAGTAGATTATGGATAAACATACATAATTATATACTTTTTTTTGTCAATGCATACATATTATACATAGAAGCACCCAGACCAAGACAAACATCCATGTTCATGCACACAAATGTTTGACTTGAGCGGGAATAGAATCCGCGACCTTGGACGTAGCAGTCGCTTACACTCCTGCTACGCCAACCGGGCGTCAAATCGGAGTGATGTTATAGTATGATTTTTGTGTGTGGAAATAGTCTGGAAGCTGGAAGGTGATTACCTTGAATGAGTGCAGACCTTCGGTCTGCAGTAACCAACTCTACCCAGCCAAGTTTTAACGTCGATTTCTGTCCTAAACATAAATACATTTTAGAAAAAATCAACGTTAACATAACCTTTTCATAAGACGATTTTGGCGTTTTTATAGTTTTATTATATATAGAACAACATAGATAATACTTATATATATAAAACGCCCATCGAAGCATCCACATTTCAAGATATTGTTCAATCACTTTGTGCAAAGCAAGCTATTTTCATTAAATAAAACACTCCAAATTATTCCATATTATCAAAACAATTATAACTCAAAAGCATAAACATTCACCTTGAAGGCATATAATGAATAATAATACTCAACTCATACCGAGCTCATTTCATCATTAAGCAATTCCTCCTTTTCAATTGTAGTAAGTACTACTTGAAAAAAACACGCCTTAATCCATTATCGTTTTATTTATTAATAAACCTGGAAACTATAGGGATCTTGAGCCACATTAATCGGGCCGTAAAATGGCGAATGCATTTATCTCTCACGACAAGAGGCACAGGAGACTCATAAACGAGGAGGGTTACCGAGAGAAAACAGTATTTTTGTCGCATTCGTTAAATAATAGGGTTATTTCCAACTAGTCAAAATGTCAAAAACGACCTTTGCCAAGGGTTTTGTATGAAATATGACGTAGTGTTTTGCTGTCAAGTAGAATAGTACTTATTATCAATAAATTGACGACAAATTAAAAAAAATTTTTTTTAACATTAATTGATGAATGAAACTACTATTATTTTGACATGTTTCACTAGATAAAAATACTTGTAGAATTAATTTTACATGCAGGAAACTTTCCTATTTATTTTGTAAGCGCATTTATGTGGTGCACAAGTTCGAGTAATTTGAGTGTTATCTGTTTAGTCTTTGGGAAATCTAGCACCGGTCTAGAAAGAAGCTCATCAGTTTTTTTATGGTTTTCTTCTTTGGTTAGTTTTCTCTTAATATTGGTAAAATGTCTTCTATTACTACTTTTTAACCGACTCCAAAAAGAGGAGGAGGTTCTCAATTCGGCTGTATTTTTTTTATGTTTGTTACCTCATAACTTCGTTATTTATAGACCGATTTCCAAAATTCTTTTTTTGTTTGAAATAATATACTTTCAGGTGGGTCCCATATATATTTTATCAAAATAAATCCAATAGATTAATTATAAACTCAAATTTTATCAAAATCAATAGTTTCATTAAAAACTCCAAAAAGTATGTCATCCAAGTAAACGAAATTAAGCATTTGCTGTGACTTTTCATCAGTGGACACTAGAATAGTCGCAATCAACGGGCCTACTTCGGGCTTCGTTATCAGGTATTGATGAAACCAGGAGGAAGAAAGGTTGGAGAGTAAAGCTATATATATAAAATTGCTTGGGCTGACTGATTCATCAACGCAGAGCCAAAACCACAGGGGCTTGAGACTTGAAATTTTGACAGTCGATGCATTTTATGACGTAAGCACCCACTTACGAATGATTTTTATACATATTTTTGGTTAGAAAAAGTAAACACGCAATATAGATTTTTTTCAAATCTAACAACTAAGAGGTAGAAAGTTTGTATGGGAGGTCCGTCATTTTTAAAAAGATAGCGTGTAATTTTGTGTGCAAACTTCTGGTTGGAAATAAAACAAATACGTGTTTTAGCGATTTCTAAAATCCACCGTTTAAAAGGGTGAAAGAGGGGTTGAAAGTTTTTATGCGAAGTGAAATTTCATATACTAGCTTCTGATTAGAAATAAGTGATCATGTATTTAAGCGTTTTTGGAAATAGGGGTTGAATTTTTATATGGAAAGTCCGTCATTACGCGCGAGCGAAGCCGCCAAACTAGCTTATACATATAATAACTTTGATTATAAATCACAGAATAACTAATAGTAGTACGGTTTAATTCAAAGAGCAGACGATGAGTACGTTTTTCAGTGTTTTAAAGATTAAATATTTTTCACTGTAAGCCTGAATTTGTGATAACCTCTTTTCACGCAGTTCACTACTTTCTCTTGAAATGGCCTTGGACCGAGATTCCCTACTTTGAGATAGCCATTTCTCCCTTTCTTCGCTAGTTGTGGAGTACTGCTCACATCTATGGGCCGGAGCGCCAAAATATCAGCTTGATCCACTTGACTCCCTACAGAGACGAGCTGCTCAAATCGTCGATGATTCCGATCTCACGGCTAGACTAGAGGTCGCTGGAGCAGCGGAGAGACTTTGGCTCTCTCTGCGTATTTTACCGACTCTTTCACGGGGAGTGCTCCAAAGAATTGTTTAATTTGGTACCAGGGTCACCCTTCTACCAACGTACCACTCGCCGATGCAGTAGAGTTCACCCGTACTACCTGGAAGCGTTCTCATCTAGTACGGTGCGCTTCCAGCGATCTTTTCTACCACGTACGTGTAGGCTCTGGAATGAACTACCTGCTGCGGTGTTTCCCGAGCGCTATGATTTGTCCTTCTTCAAACGAGGTTTAAAGAGAGCATTACTTTCACGGTAGGCAGCGGCTTTGCTGTGTATACACTGACATTAGCTAAGTCCATGAGCAGCGGTTACCGTTTACCATCAGATGGGCCGTTCGCTCGTCTGCCACTAGCAGCAATAAAAAAAAATGTTTCATTTAAACGGCGCTGTCTCATATAGACAGCGCGTTTAGTAGGTCTACCCATCTTTAATTTCTATAAATCCGATAAGTGCAGAAAGGAAAATTCACCAAAAAACAGGAAATAAAAAAAAAGAATAACAAAATAAACCGCCTCCAAAAATCAGCCAAGCGTTTTAGTAAATAATTTCTTGATAATGTACAAAATATATGAAAAACTGTATTGATACGATAATTTAGCAAAACCTCATCAAACTTATAAGAAATTTACAAATGACGAGAAATCAAATCAACAAATATAAATCAAATTTTAGGAAGTTTTCTATAACACAAAATATATGTAAAGTTACATTAATACCCCAATGTAGGATCGAACCAAACCTATTTTGCAAATAAAGAAAACAACGCAACCTGGCAACAGGCGTGACAGCTCAGTTACAAATTAACCTAAATACCTATTTACAATTACCTATTTAACCAAAACAAGAACTTAAAGCGATACTTGGAACAAATCAAATTCTGAGAAGATTTTACAAAAAGATCTCAAAATTTGAAAAACAAGAAATATAGAATTATGTAAAGATGCAAACCTATTTCAATAAACACAGATTTCGTGTAAAATAACTCTAAAGAACCACAATCCACTGCAATACAATAATTACCTACATACAAGCGCATAGAAAGGGTGCATAGGGTTCCCACCAAGAACTTAGGGTCCCAAGCCAACCTCACCTGCAAGTGGTGCACCTGCCGATCAACGGACGAGGCTCTGGCAAACAAAATATCCCGATAAGCGACAATAGGCTCGCCACCTATTACGTGGGATCAAAATACTGGCGAAAAGTGGGCGTTTAATTTGCCTCTGCCTACCCCTTCGGGAAAACAGGCGTGAGTCTATGTATGTATGTATGTATGTTAAAAATCGATATCGGAGACAACCGTCAACGATGTCTGCCCTCACGCGTCTGCCCGCGTTCGGGTCGGTCACTTAATCATGTTCCCCCCTGCCGCCACGGTATATGCCCACCGCTGCGAGCCTTGCTGTTCAAGATAATATACTCGTACTTCGCAACTTCATAATTACACGACTGCCAAAAAAGAGCGTAATGTTTTATTAGCGTTCATGTATGTATGTAATTGTGTAAGTATGTGAGTTTCTTTATTCCGCCATAACTTCTGTATGCCTAAACCGATTCGGATGTGCGGCATATCGTTGGAATCCTTATAGTACCCCGAGTGATATAGGCCATAAGTATTTTTTTTACTTCATAGTTCTTAATTGATGGAAGTGGGGTTTTATTAATTTTGAAATAATTGGTTATTTAATTCTTAATCTCAGCTGGCACCGACCCCAAAAAAAAGTATAATTGTATATTATAGTCCTAATAAAATATTTTTTTCTAAGTACTTAGTCCAAAAATATAATATACTTATCTGATTTCTGGTGATAGGTATTAAATTTAGTTTGTTAGTCAGAAGATGTGTGATGTGTTAGTCAGTGATTCAGAAATTGTTATAAAACTCGTAGCTTAAGAAAATATTATTGCTAATTGTATGTGATACAGCAAAATTTCCTTCTGTAACTACGTTGCATAGTTTCACAGCAGCAAATTTTCCGTATATTAAATGTAAAAGATGAACCTTTTGTATAAAATATAACAAAAAAGGAACCCACATTTTATGATATTATTTACCTCATAAACACAACATAAAAATAAAAACAACATACAAACATAAAAACAACCAAGACTCAGTAAAAGTACCTCACAAATTGCACTCTTCGTACATGGTATGTTTCTGGAAATTTTATTTCTTTCACTTTGCCACGAATCTGCTTACTCCAATCTAATTTATCAGACAATGAGCATCTGTTAACAACCACGTATCCTCTAATGACGTAGTCTTACTCTTAATTAAGAACATTTGATTAGAACCTAATATTCTGGCTTCAAGAAAAGAGGGTTCCTCTCTGTTCACATTAAGAATGTACTACTGACATACTTGAATAGAAATGAGTACTCTAAAGAGTACATTAACGGCTTCATGATTATTCAAGAACTTGCCTTTTAAGTGGAGTTGGTTTTAAATAGAACTAGCTTTTGTGTGCAGCTTCGGCTGCATCGAAGACAATGATTATTATCGGAACTTAAAGTAGTCAATGTGCTATTTTAATGCATAAGGTATTACTGCAAAGTTTCATCAAATTTTGTTCAATATTTTTTGGTTAATGTGTTTGCATTTATAAATAGTAGTAACTGTTCCTCGCAATGTTGTCTGCTGTTCCATCTGTATCAGCGATTCAATTATTTTCATTGTAAACCTTTAACTTCAACTGCAAAAAACTTCAATCGAAATATTCAGCTTTATAGTGTTTGTAAAGCTGTAAATTATTATTTCACACCAACTAGTTAGAAGTCACATACTCACTTGATGTGGTCTACTTTTGACAAAAATACTTTATTTGTATCGGCTTAATTTAACCCTTTCAGGACCATAAGGATATGGGACTATGTATTATGATAAAAACTGTACGAAACAGTTAATTAGGCATCAAATAAACATAATTTTAACTTAAAAGACAATAAAATGTTTTGGATTTTTTGGAATTGTTTGGGACACATATGTCCCTATGGTCATTGGTGGTAATTTTTGTTCTAGAAAATTATATTATACGTTTTAGAGATTTTATCAGTTTTTGAGGTATCGTATATACAAAACTGCAAATTTATTACAGAAAAATTGTTTGTTTATCGATAGGTATACAATTTTAAGTAATAAGCTAGTAGTAATTAGGTAGAATCCAGTGAAACATTTCCATTCATTAGTCTAGAAAAGGTGTACTTTGCAACACAGTTACTATTTTTCGGATTTCTATTATACATTGAGTAAACTGACACATCTCTTCCAGAAGTTTGGTTATCAATGGGGAGCGTTGGAAACTGTCTTCGTCTGACAGATCTGGGAACTGAACTTGATTTTGAAGTATTAACGTCATGCTGACAGAGAAATAGTTTCTCCAACTTGAACTTGTCTGAACTGCAGGCTAGTTTTGATTTCATTGTGAAGTTTTGGGTAGACAGTATGCGCATTATTCACTAAGATATCTAAGAAATCAAAAAATTATCGAAGATAGTATTTTATTTTCAATCAGCAATATATTTCATAACACTATGAGATCAACATGTAGGTATATAATCTACTCCTTCCATATTTTTGTTATATGTGAAACAATTTTAGAGCATTTCACTTTTTTTCGCTGATCCAGGTCTGCGTTGTCTTCCAGTGTCTATGTCTAAAAGTTTCAGAAAGTTGATCACTAAATATATTCCTTTATTTTCCATCAACTTAATGAACGATATGTCCCAAAACTTGTGGTGTACATGTCCCTCTCCTTATGTCAATGCTGTTTTCGGAAGATGTTTTCGATTTGTTCGAACGATTCTATATGCCAAGGAGAGTCAATACATCAGCATCAACTATTTGAGAAATCTGTACTTCACAACCATTATATTTCACATCACAAAAATCACGAAAATTATTTGGCACGTATGTTCCTTACTTCCACTTGAAAACTAGTTTTTGATTACTTTGTGCTCCAGTTATGGGTGAAAGAGTTGTAGACGTCGACGGTACAGGTGCCAGACTTATTGATTCCTGAAACTGAACAGGCACATCTTCAATTTCATCATCAGAAACACCAGAAACCCCTTGATCCTGTATCAAACTCCTTTGACCTTTTTCGTCAAGGTGTAAATCATCTTCTTCATCACTATTATCATCCATCAAAATTTATAAAAGTACCTACATGATCCTTGAATTCAAATAGCTAAGATAATCTGTAACAATATCAATAAAAATGAATATAATTCACAAAATCATCAGTTGAACAAGTAAACAATTTATTACAAATAGTGTCCCTTCCGGACCACTGGGACACTGGTGTCCCTTTATTTTTATGATGTTTTATAACTATAAAAACATAAGTAATGGTTTTGTTAATGAATATAATATAAATTTACTTACCAAGCAATGATTATAGCACAACAAAAAACAATATAAAACATTTTGAAGTTCCTAAAAACTTTTGAGAAATAGCGCAAGTGCGCGCTTAGCGAACAGTCATATTACAATTTTTATAGAAAATATATCGTACTACCTAGGTTGTACCGTCAATGAAAAAAAAATTAATAATGTGTTTAATAACAAACAAAAAAATTATAATTGGTATGAGGCTTCTTAATTATTATTATATTTTCAAATTATGGGCTAGGGACACATATGTCCCTTGGTCGTCAAAGGGTTAAAAGAAATGTTACATTTTTGTTATGACTTTCTAGTTGTTGCTGGTTGTCAGTCTGATTAGGACTTAATTATCAGACTGGATAAGTATTCTTCTGTTTCCTTATGTCATATACCCTAACAAGATTTATTCCACCACCAAACACATGACAACTACGATACCTTTCTCCAGGATGAACAAGAATAACGTTGTAGTAATATTACCAATATTTATCGCTTGGCAAACAAGTACCGGAAAATCATAACGCAAAAATTACTAGCCGTACCGAACATATAATAATGTCTGAGCCATGAACTCTACACGTGCCAATAAAGGATAGTATTTATGTTCATGATAAAAGTTTCGTGTGTAACCAGAAAAATAGCATACTTTATTGGAGTAATCAGGGGTCTTGATAAGGAGTACGTATAATAAAGTTCTGCCTGCATTTGGTGGCGTAATGATGCTGATATTACATACTGGTGTTATCTTAATAAGATTTTGAGGTGGATAGTTGAATGGCAAACAGGGATGTTATGCAAGCTGCAGCTACCGAGTGTAGTAGTAAAAAACGATTATCGTTTGAATAATCAATCATCATAGTCAGCCGACAGACGTCTACTGTGGAGAATAGGTACCAAAAGCCGTCCTACTCAGAGCTACCTCGAGCTGCAACTAACAACAACAATCTAGACTAGTATAGAAAAGAAAGAATAGAAACGAAAAGGTATCTAAACTATCTCTCCCGCGAAAGCTAAATTTGCAGTACCCTGACTTTTGGCACAAAAACATCTATTCACTGACACATCTTCACAAGCTATAATTTTATTCGCACCTCAAAGCTAAACTCCATACCAGACTTTCTAATCACACCATCCGACATAGATAGAACAGCGTGAAAAACGGACCTCTCTTCGCTGTTACTATAGTACAATGGAATTAAAACCCTACCCAATTCCACTTTATTTGTCCTAGCCGAGTTTCCAACACGATGGACTGGCGTACATCAAACTAGCCAAAGCGCAAAGATAAATTGTGAGCTCTCGTTGTATAGTTTACGACTGTGCGAAAGCTTTGAGTGAAAGCAATCAACTCTTCTGAAAGCGCGAAATCCGCCTGGTTCGTTTCAGAATAAACCAGTGTAAAAGAAATTATGTGTAACGTGTGTGGTAACGCCATCTACCTTTCTATTGATAATTAATTACATCAACATCAATCGTTCCTCGCTTGCTCGTCCAATACGAGCGATCCTTTTATTCCTTCCCTCCCAAAGGCATATTGCACGCTGATTGGTCGCAAGAATTCAACGACGCTACGAGGGAGTCTAGAATCATCCGTGTCGCGCCGAACACGTGTACCGAACACCGCCATATTTTACCGCTTTATACTATAAACGCAACAAAACCGCCCGCGAGTGAAGTGAAGTGAATTGTATTATTCTGGGTTGGATCCAGACGAAGTGATTAGTGCAGCTTCAGGATTCCCGAAGACACCAGGAGGCCGCCATTTGTGAAGGAGAAGACTGATTTGCAAGGTAGGTGTGCCGCAACCCCTAGTCTATACTCCCGCCTCCTATTCCACTCACTTTTCCTTTCCTAGGCGATCAGAACCCACCTCCTTACAGTCCACAATATTAATAATTTTTCCAAATCGCCTAGGAACATTCGGTTTCGGTGTAACGCCGAACCAGTGTGAATAATGATAAATATTTCAAGTGAGAGTAATAGTATGTTTAAGTATCAATATTATTCATTTTATTTTAGCAGTAACGTAATATATGGTTTTCTTTTTTAATTTTACAGTTTCGTCTAGTGATTTTATTGTATAAGAAGTAGCCCGTATTAATCTTACTGAATAAAAAATACCATTGCATCTGCGTGTCTACCTGTCTGATTATTGGGGAAGGTTTAGACATATAATTTACTAGATGAGCCCGAGGTTACACTCGCGTTACTTAAGGTTACTGATCCGCTCCCATGGCTCATAACGTGATGTTCTATAGCGTAGAGCCTGTCGCAATAAATGGGCTATCTGACAATGAACTTTTCAAATCGGACCAGTAGTTCCTAAGATTAGCGTGTTCAACCAAACAAACAAACTCTTCAGCTTTATTATAGTAGTATGAAATTGCAACCCGACATACCACACTTGGAAGCTGCCGACACAAGGTAGTAATAAAAGGCACTCTGAACAAGTAAACTTACTGTAATATGATTATCAAGATCCCAGGCATTGCTTTTTTATATTAAGTAAATGCGACAAATAACTTCACAAATTAAGTTAGCCACTAATTTTTATAATATCACTTTAGACTACAGCTGTAATAAAAAAGGTTGTGCCCAAGCCATTTATCAATTTTATAAGAGAACGTTTACTTAATATTTATCCTTTCCATATATACATACTATTGCCAAATTTTATTAGTAAACAATTTTCTTACTTTTAAGTCAAAAGAGCCTTATTCAAGAAAATCAATGAAAACAATCATAATACTTGTAAGTTGTTAGCTACAAATGCGTAACTAAGACAGCGCCTACGACGTAGCAACCTCGTAGACATACTTTTCCTTGCACAATATTTTTAAGAAATATTACATAATTAAATTTGTATCTTGAACAATACCTTTACAAAAACAGTATGAAGTTCATAAATTATGTAATACATAATTGTTATTTAAATAACATTATAATTTGATTCATAACATGATCTATTTAAATTCTTAAGTGGATCCTTCGAAAAATATATATGTACTTATCATTAATTTTGCCTTTGTCGCATAAATTGCGCTTACCAGTATCTACGTAATCATTACTTTTTCAACAAAAGTATACACTCCACACTAGGGATGACTTTTACATCATTCAACCAACAACGAATTTTGATCACAAAAAATGTTTTCTCGGGTGAGGATCAAACCCAAAACACTCCCTGTAATTTTAAACGGTGAGGTCCTGCCGTCCGTAGTTTACCACCGCAAACCACCCCGTAGTCCGTGCTGTCAGTCTTTGATGACCTGTTTCTAATCACATCATTAACAACACCTAGTGTGTTGTTAATGATGTGATTAGAAGTTCTGTGTTAGTTCTCACTTTTTGTCTAAATAGGCCCATAACATTGACTGGGTGCACGGCGTTTTATCAAAGTGATCATACATATGCCAGTCTAATTATATTTTACTTTTATTTTATTGGCCTTATTCGCCTTGTAAACTAAAACAATTTTGTTTTCTGTTTTAATCACCATTGTTCATCCGTGATCATGGTGCTTACATCAGTACCGATTTATTGGAAACAAAAGTTGGGCATATAATTATAAATTATACACATAGAATAGAAAGACAATTTAAAGTAATGTAAATTGCCACTAAAGTTTCAAAAACGAAAATATAATTATATGAAAAAATATATCTCACTCAAATTAATTTTTGAAATCTTATTTTAACTGGCAAAGGTAACGCTAATCCTGTATAATGCTTTATCATATAATAATATTTATAACACACTCATACACTTACACAATCACTCACACATGCATTAATATTCATGTACATACACGTTGTTTGTCTTCAAAGCCTTTGTAGTTGCCTCCAGGACTTGCTGTTGAATTTTTACAAGTTGCTCTAGAAACAAAGCAACTGATATATTCACCTATATTTTTGTTCCATACAACGTTAGAAATTCTCTATATCACAAAATATATTCAACAATTCTATTCTATTCTTTGATAGAAATATGTATATTGTTGGATATGTTTAATGATAAGAAAATAACATTTGTTTTGAGTGATGTTTCTTTTCGATGTCTTTGCATATTGTGTTGCTTGCATTTTCAATGCTTTGTTAACTTGATATAGTGCTGGAAGGGTCAAGCAACGTTCATAGAGGTCAGAATTTGGGTGGGAAACCATTTATTATAACCGTGAAGCAGTCGATTCTTGTGCTTGTCTCAGGTCAACTATGGCACAGAAATATTCTTTGAGTTAGCCTTGTAGGTACTTATTTTTAATCTATGCAGCCCATATTAGGGTTCCTATTATTATTCACAGGCCCAAAATTTATTTATAGGCATTTCTTAAAAATAGAACCAACTTGTAGACCGTGAAAATGGATTGACCAACCTATTTCATGGAATTCATGTGGATTTTCTCTATTCTATTAAAACTATTTATTTCATCAGCATGTTAAAATAGCAACGCTTACAAACGCGTTGGAAACAAAAATAGGTTTAGCATTGTCTCATTAATTAAAAATCGAAACCTGGTCATGCGTCTGGTAAATCACTACGTCATCTGTTCATTCAATAGTTCTTAATGAAAAAAGCCCAATATATATTTAGTCCCACTCGAAATTCGAACCTATGACTTCATAATCTATTATAGTCGCTTACACTACCATTCGACCACTGATAAAAAACCAATTTATTTCGTTATTAAAACAATCATGAAAATTGGTCACTTAAAACCATATTAATTAAATTGCCAACAATTACGATACTTTAATTGTACTAACAATAATTAACACATTAACGAAATCCTAAATCAGCATCGCATTGTAAACATTTCAGCTTAAGTATTATCATTTGGCGTCTATACAATTCAAACTTCAATTTTGTACGTTTCTAACTTTCCTTTTGTTCGTAAGGTACTGTAATTTTCTCAAGTAGAAAAGATTTTGCTGTATCTTCAATAATCTTACTCATAATTATAATGTCATACTGTTTTTAAGTAATTCCCTTTTTGTAATTGTATCTTAATATTTATAATTATTATGTACTTATACATACATATATACGTAGACTCACGCTGGAGGGGTAGGCAGAGACTACGGAACGCCATTTGCAACGATCCTGACATATCTCTCTTGCTTCATTCACTCCCATCAAATTTCTCATGCATGCTCTTCAGTTAAGGGTACTTCTAACATTTCCTTTTTTTAGGATGTCTCCAATCTGGTCAGGGAACGTCCGTCTCGGTCTTCCCCTTCCTCCTGTCACATTACCACATAGCTTTTTTTTAGTTCACCGCTGAACGTAGGGATCTCCTAATTTGTGTCACAATAGCATTGTGGGTCAGTAAAAAAAATATCCTCTTTAACTACGCTAGCCTGACTGATGGGTACTGGGTTTGATGTCGAGTTTTTTACCTCTTCCCAAGGAACTATGCTTCATGAAGCAAGGGGTAAAAAAGACATGTCTTTTCCTTAGCTATAACGACCGGTTGGCGCCGCGGGAGTGTAAGCGACTGCTACGCCGAAGGTCGCGGGTTCGATTCCCGCTCTAGTCAAACATTTGTGTGCATGAATATGGATGTTTTTCTTGGTCTGTGTGTTTCTATGTATAATATATATGTAATTATTTACAAAAAAAAAATATAAGTATGTATGTTTATCCATTATCTAGTACCCATAGTACAAGCTTCTTCTTACTTTGGGACTAGACGATGTTGTGTGAATTTGGCAGAATATTATTATTATTATTAGTCACGTCTTACAACATCCACGGAATGTCTCAGGAATCCACACGGATAAATTAAATTTGATGTCATAGTCGAAAGAAAATAAATTATCAATAATTAGCGAGTATAATGCTCCTAACTTCGGGGTGAAAGATACATGTTTTAAGCACAAAACATCGATAATGCCAGGATTATCTAAGGCATCTTTCTATTTCCTATTCTAAGATTTTTAATTTTTTTTTTATAGACTCACGTCTGTATCCCCGAAGGGCTAGGCAGAGGTGTAATATTACACCCCCATTTCGTCATGAATTTATAGGTCCCACGTAATGTTGGGCTACTAAGAAGATGGATGAAAAACGATTACATGTGGCAGAGATGAGAATGTTGCGATGGATGTGTGGAGTTACGAGAAGGGATAAGATTAGGAATGAATACGTGAAAGGTAGTCTGAAAGTGGCGCCTATAAACGAGAAAGTGAAAGGAAGTCCTTTGGCTTGGTATGGACATATTATGCGAAGAGATAATAATAATAATTTAATAATTTATTTATTTCACTTTTTGGTTTACAATTATGACACATAAAGATATAAACAATTTTAGGGTTCATAGCTAGTATAAAGAAACGTTGACATCTGTACTAATGAGAAACATTGTATCACAGATGCCAGCGCCTTCCATTGATTTGAACAAATAATGATAGTGTTTTTAGGAACGATAGATTTAAAAATAACACCATAAAAATAATTAAAAATATTAAAATTGTAAAATTAAAGCATGCTAGAGTATAATATTTTTCATAATGTAAATGTGTGAGCTCATACTCACACATTTACATTATGAAAAATATTGTGAGAGTGTATGGTTGTACTGGTGTGTATGAGTGTGCATGTAAATGTTTGTGTATATGAGTGTGTTTAACGTCAGCTATAAATTTGGTTTCAAGAGATCCTCCGTCTGCTGATAATCCATACTCAACAGCCAGCTTTGCAGAGCCGATTTGCATTTCTTTTTAGTTAGTGGATAAATGTAGACACTCTTGTTGACGCAATTATATAGGCGACTAGCGATAATCGCAGAACTACGACTAGCGAGGGCAGATCTATGGCGCTCTATGTCACAGATACGGTCCTTTCTACGTTTGTCTATTGGTTTATAGGGGATAGAAACATGTTTACGCAATAAAATTTGCCGCACAAAAAGCTGTCTCACAGTTAACAGCGAACATTCTTTATATAATGCTGTTGTAGAATATCTGCGAGGTTCGCCTGAAATTATTTTAAGAATACCTCTTTGAGCTCTTTCTACTTTTAACATATATGTAGCACATGCACCACCCCAGACTGGAATGCAATAGGTTAGGATTGACTCTACTAAGGAATAATACACAAATTTTAGTGCTTCTGCATCTGCCGAGGATCTGAGTTTTTTCATTATGAATATGAGTTTTCTTATACGTGGAGTCATATTCTCAACATGTTTGTCCCAGCGAAGGTAAGCATCAATATGCACGCCAAGATATTTTACAGTTGACGCGCGTTCAACAACGCCGCAGCTACAATTTGTACCTACAGCGTTGCAAGTGTGCGCCTTCAACTGCAGACTGTTTGATGGCTGCCCAGAAAGGGAAAGAGAAAAGGCCAAGTATTTCGTTTTTGAGATGTTTACTGTCAAGAGATTGGTGGTAAACCATGACATGACTGTGGAGAGTGCTTCCTCAGCTAGGATGAAGGCAAGATCCCAAGTCTTTGCACTTACAATCAGAGCTGTGTCGTCCGCATACGTCACAATTTTGCAGCTTTGTAGTTGTAATAGACACAGGTCATTTATATAAATAAGAAAGAGCGTTGGGCCAATTACGCTCCCCTGAGGAACACCATAAGAAATTGCCTCCACATCACTGATGTATCCGCTGACCTTCACACTTTGAGAGCGATCACTAAGGTAACTTCGGAATAAATTAAGAGCGTTACCTCTTATTCCTATTGTCTCCAACTTGTCTATGAGGAGGGGCACGGAGATGGCATCGAATGCCCTTGAAATATCTAAAAATATAGCTAATGTCTTCAGCTTTGAGTCAGTTAGGTTTACTACTGTGTCGGTTAATGTCAAAACAGCGTCTTCTGTTGACTTTCCCTTTGTAAAGCCATATTGGTTTGGAGCAATTACATTAAAGTTGTTAAGGTATCCAATTAGTTGCTTATTTATGAACTTTTCGAAAATTTTAGACACCGTAGTTAATACCGAAATTGGACGATAATTTGCAACCTGGATTCTGTCGCCTGCTTTATACACAGGATGAACCAAAGCCTTTTTGAAAACGGTGGGGAATACACCCGAATTTAAAGACAGATCAAATATATATTTAAGGGGAGTTATAATATATTGGCGGACAGATTTTAGAAGAGGTGCGAATATACCGTCCCAGCCAACGGCTGAATTGTCTCGCAGACTTGTAATGATGCTATCTAGTTCGTCTTCGGTGCCAGTAAGGAGCGACATAGAGTTGCCCAATTTTTATTTTTAAGTGGTGTATTAAAACAATCATTGGTGGTTGTTTGTGTGTTAGCTTGAACACTTTCAGCGAGAGACTTGCCAATGTTAGCAACATAGTTATTGACAACGTTTAAGGAGTTCTTAGGTCCACCTTGTAAAGTGAGCAGCTCTGCGGAAGGTGAGTTATGCTGATCCATAACGCTGATAGATTTAATAGCTTCCCATGTTGCCTTTGAGTTTCCTTTAGCCGCTTGTAACTGATTGCGCTCGTAATTAGTTTTAAGTTTTTTCAACAAGTTAGTGCAGAAGTTTTGGTAGCGTTTGTATGTAATTTGTAATATAACATTTTCAGAGTATTTTTTAGCCTTCAAATGTAGGACATCTCTATTACGTATGCATTTTAGGAGACCAACTGTCATCCAGGGCTTGAGGATCTTTTTTCTATGTGAATGTTTAGTCTGTTTACTATGACTCATTATTATATTAGAAATATTATGAATAAAAAATTCAGCTGCATAGTTGGCGTCTTGTATTAAATAGAGTGGTGAAAAATCAAATCTAAGTTAGTCAGAAATTACAGCTGGCAGATCTGTACGCTGGGAATAAAATTGTTGCTTAATTTTTAAATTTGTCGAGTCTAGGCTAAGTAGGGTAGGAAGGTGGTCAGTCGTGTAATTATTTAGAACTAAGGTCACAGCGCGTCTGTGAGTCTTTAGTATAACATGGTCTAAACATGAATTGCCTCTGGTTGGAAAAAGGTGAGCTGGAAGAAGTCCGTGCGCAGAGTAGATATTCAGATATTCCTCGTACTGGTGGTCACGAGATCCTGTAGCTATATTGATGTTAATATCGCCCAAAACTGCAACAGTTTTGAACATCCGTAACGAGTCCAGAAGGTCGTCGAGACCAGCCAGGAAACCATCGAGATTTCTATGTGCCGGTGAGCGATATATGGCGACTACAGCATTGTCCCCGCATGAACACACTAAACAGTTCGCGTCTGTAAGTGAGGTTTATTTTACAGTGTGTTTTAGTTCGCTCTTTATATAAACACAAACACCTTCATTCTGGTTAGACGAGGTCGATTGGTAGCTAGAATAACCGACGAGAGTTGGCAAATTTACAGATTTCCTGAGCCAGCACTCAGACAATAAAATTACATCACACGGAACTTCCATCATTTTCAATAGAATAGTCAACACATCGAAGTTGCGATTTATACTATGTATGTTCATGTGAAAGACGTTTAGGCTATTTCGTTTTTTGAAAACGTACTGCGAGCATAAGCTTGGTTGGCAGATGAACGACTTAGACACGCTAACGGATTCTATATCATCAGATATTTGCATTAAGTTATCCACTGATCAAATGGGAAAATTGTAATGAAGTTAGAAATGTATCGGAAAATCAAAGTTAAAAGTACGAGTATACTCTTGTTGACGTGTTATGGCAATGCAGTGTGACGAAGAATATGTGTTGTTTTCTGTTGTGTGTGTATGTGTAGTGTAGGAAGCATGCTATAAATATTATAATGACATATATGAGAAAAATATGATAACAGTATTTGTTTGAAATAGAATTAGTTTTTATTATAAGTCAAATCGATTATATCGACTAAGTAACATTTTGTTTAGTCTATTGAAAATTTCTGACAATGGTCACACTGAACTGTCACTTCCGTCTTTCCTTGAAAAATTACCTTGTCGTCTCGTACGTAAAATATCGCCTTTTGAATTAACGCGAATTGAATTAAATTGAGTAAACCGTCTTGAATGCCGCCTGATCTAGTGCTGGCAACGGTAAATTGATTGTGAACTATTGATTGACATTTGTGAAAATTGTGAATCCGGTATCGAGTCCACGTGCCAACGTGTCCTGAAAACGTCGCGTTTGAAGCTTAATAGCTAAGTATAAGATACTTCATTCATTTATTTTGGCCAATGTACTTGTATGAATGTGTCTAATTTAGCTCAAGCCTGACATCAGCAAGGATAGCGGATAAGTGAAATATAATATTGATATTGATTGATTTCAATTCATCACTGTGCAACGCAGTGCATTGTGTCTGGATCATTGTTTATCGTGGTCAGGTAGATGTATTACATCTTCCACTGCGCACTTCTGATACACCTTCCTGCCTGGCTACGGTAATTCTAGACATAAATTTTGATAGCAAGAGCGTGGTTAACTGTGCCTATATTGTAAACTTGTATATGAGCTATATATCTCACCTTGTAGACAGTATTGTAGTGTTTGTCAGGTCAGTTATTGTCTAAAATACATAATATTTAATTGTATAAGTTGACCTAGATAATTTGAAACACATTGTCACACATAACCTCAATCAGTAATTGTTGATTTGTATTGTTGAAAAATCTAACTTCAATTTGTTGTTGCATTAATAAGTCAGTTTGTTTGGATACATAACAGCTGTATGTATCAATAAATTTAGTAAATTTAGTTTATTGCATATATTCATAAAACAACCAACTTGACCTTGCCACTTGGGCGGGTCACATTAATAAACTTTGTTTTGTTATAATATAGATAATATTGCTAGGTAACACATATTCTGTGCTTACTTCCTATTGTATATCTCAAATAACACAGCCAGTCTGTCTGTTGCAAGTAATTAGTTAATTTATTTGAATATTTAACTTTAATTAACTTATTCGAAGGTTCAACTTTTGATAACTTTGACTTTGTTTTGTGTCAATATATATTGAAACTATTAATTTTGTTGGACATTAGATACCTGTCACTTGCCTGCACTTGCAGTAAACAGGCTAATATTTTGTTGGTTTCAAGGAATTAAGAAAAATTAAGTTTTGATTGTTAATTTTATTTAACGCTTGTCCGGGCTCTTTTGAATTTTGATTATGTCAGCTATCAAGGACTTGCGTGCGGCTGCTGGTGCTATTGCATCAGATTTGCGCTGGTTTGCCTCGGCCAGTGCTTTAGTGAACCGGCCTGATCGCCAGCAGGCCTTACTTCAAAGGTACGAGCGGATCGATGATCGCCTGGCAAGTGTGGAACAGCAATTCCGCACTTTCTGCACTTGCTGTCTTGAAGTGTCAGTCACTGATTTCACCGCTGACTAGCGAAATAAGGTCAGCGAAGACTATGCCCAGGTCTTAGACCTGTATGATGCTGTCTCCAATAGTGCGAGACAACTAGTTGTCGATAGGGAAGGGCAACCCGGCCTGAAGCAGGAGCTTCCTAGGTCAGCACCGGGGCTGGTGAGTAGGCTCCCTACTTTGGACCTCCCCCATTTTGATGGCTGCCTAGGAAGCTACCTGGGCTTCGTTAATTTGTTCGACAGCCTGGTCAATGATAGGGCTGACCTTCGGCCAGCACAAAACTTGGCATACTTAATGTCGGTTCTGGATGGGGAGGCTAAGGGCCTCATCCAGCATCTGCCCGTATCTGACGAGGCGTACCAGACGGCTCGGGACCTAATTACCCGTAGGTACCATAACAAACGTGGCCTCGCCGACACGCATATTGAGCAGATTTTGGGTTTGCCGACGCTCACCCGGGTCTCTGGGTTGCGCACCCAACTTTTGAACCCGCTTTTGGTGGCCATCAACGCACTTAAGTGCCTTGACCTGCCCGTGGACCAATGGTCCTATCTATTGGTGCACATTGTGCTGAAGAAGCTGCCTGCCGACCTGAGGTCGCGTTTTGAACAGCGCTTTGGTGGGGATAGCGCGACCCATCTGCCCCCCTTTGCTGACCTGGAGAGGTTCCTGGAGGATGAGTGCCGGGTCTTGGACAACTCCGGTGGTGACACGCCGGCTAAGACGCAGCCGCCCAAGGTCAAGGAGCAGGCTCGCGTTCACACCCGAGCCAATGTTGACCGGCGCCCTCCTCGCTTTGCAGTCACGCAGAGCCCAGTGGAGTGCTCTTACTGCAAGGTCACGGGGCACAGAACGGCCAGTTGTAGGGCATTCTTGGACCTACATGTCGCCTCTCGTAGGCGCATCGCGAATGCCCGCCGCCTTTGCTTCTCTTGCTTGGGGTCCCACTACCAGCGAGACTGCCCAAACTCTCGCCCCTGTCCTCACTGTGGAGGACAGCATTTGGACATTCTCTGTATGAATGCCAGAGAGGTTGGCCGCTTGTCCAACCAGCCGACGCCGCGCACGGGCGGGTGTTTTGAAGGTGGCAGCCGAGGCTCACCGGCGCGCAGCCGAGAGTCGCCTCGCTCAATTGATCGCCACTCACCCCGCTTGGAGAACCGTAGCGTGCGCACGCCTCCTCTCTCTCGCGCACCTGAATGTGCTATTCAGCGTCACCAGCACCATGACTGCTGCCCCAGGTATTCCCCTCCTTTGGCGGAGCGTCCCCGCCTTGACTCGCGCCCACCTCGTTTTGGGCGGGTGCGTCATTATGACCCCCCACAGATGGCGCGCGGATCAAGTCATCGCGCCTTTGAGGACTTCAAGCCGCACCCTCGTTTTGACTTGCCTGGTCCTGGCCAACGGTCGCCGTCCAGGCAACAATAGGTCATTGACCCCTGCCCTATAACGCCAACCTCCCCCATTGACACCGTTATCCTACCAACGGTTGCTGTTAGGGTCTGGGGACCCACGGGGACCTCTGTTGTTGTCCGTGCTATATTGGACACAGGTTCACAAGGTTGCATTGTTTCCACTTATTTGGTAGGGCAGGTTAAATTAAATATGGGCTCTTTTCCAAATTGTATACGGGGCATAGGTGACGTAGCCTCTAATGTTGAAGGGCAAGTTAAGGTTTTGTTTGGCCCTGTTGAATCTTCACACCCGAGGATTAAAACCTCGGCTATTGTGCTGAAGAATATTTTGGGTATGCATCCACAGAAACAGCTACCCGCTGCTGTGGTGAATTTGACATCGGGATTGGAACTGGCAGACCCCAAATTTGACACACCGGGACAAATCGACTTGTTGATTGGCTCTGATGTCCTCGGTGGAATTTTGATTGGTGGGAAACGGGTCTTGGTGCCAAATGGTTTGACTGCCATCCCGACCATATTTGGATTTGCTTTGATGGGACCTGTACCTAGGGACCCCCCTCCACCCGAACTTGATAATTTGTTGGCTGTAGGCTCTGCTCTCTCTGATGCAGTTCAGAGGTTTTGGGAGGTAGAGGAGTGCGAGCTGTTCTTCCAGAACAACACTGGTCGACTCCGTTCTGGTCGGATTATCACGAAGCTTCCCTTTCTGTCTGTTCGGCCTCCGCTTGGTGAGTCACGACCTTTAGCCGAAAAGAGATTGTTGGCTATGGAGCGTCGCATGGGTCGTGATCCGGAGCTCAGACAGAAGTATATTGAGTTGATGAGAGAATATGAACAATTGGGACACATGTCAGTGTCAAATTTGGATTGGCGTTCGGTGGAGCACTACTTTCTCCCGCATCATGCGGTATTGAAGCCATCGACTGGCAAGCTGCGCACCGTATTTGATGGTTCTGCGCAGACTTCAACAGGCGTATCCTTGAACCAGTGCTTGCATTCTGGTCCCAAGTTGGTCAAGGACCTTTGTGACGTCATCACCAGCTTCCGACGACATCAGGTTGTCTTTGTGGCCGACATAAAAATGATGTTCAGGCAGACGATTATACACCCTGATGACCGTCGCTTCCAGCTGATCCTTTGGAAAGAGTCTCCTCGTGATCCCATGGTCGTCTACGAGCTCAATACGAATACGTACGGGTTGAGATCAAGCCCCTACTTGGCAATACGTTCTCTTTGGGAGCTCGCAGACCGAGAAGGCTTACGTTTCCCACGAGCCTCCGCCATCTTGAAAGACGATATTTACGTCGATGACATTTGCTCGGGCGCCTCCACAGCGGACGAGGCGATCCTCCTGCGGGACGAATTGATAGGTATTTTGGCCTCCGGTGGTTATGAGTTGCGTAAATGGATTTCCAACTCACCAGCGCTTTTGGAAGGCTTGCCAGAGGATCATCAGCAAGATCCACATCTATTTGAGATTGTTGACAACCCCGCCATGATGGCTGTTCTCGGCGTTCAGTACAGACCAGTCTAAGACATCTTTACATATAACGTAGACTTGAAATTGCCGTGTTCTTGGACTAAACGTCTCGTATTGTCTACTGTCGCCAGAACCTTTGATCCGAATGGTTGGATCTGTCCAATTATATTTTGGGCAAAATGCTTCTTGCAGAAGCTTTGGACAGCAGGATTGACCTGGGACGAACCTCTGCACGGCACTCTTGTTGAGGAATGGACCTCTTTTGTATCCTCACTTCCTGCCGTCAACGAGATCTCCTTGCCTCGTCCCATCCTTCCTCCCGGGAAGTACAAGACCACCCTTCACGGGTTTTTTGATGCCTCGGAGCGTGGGAACGCGGCCGTGGTGTACTTGCGCACAGTTAGTGCCTCAGGTCAGGTGAGGGTTTCCCTGATCATGGCGAAGAGCAAGGTTGCACCCCTTCGTACATCTTTGACCATTCCGAAATTGGAGCTCTCGGGAGCAGCCCTACTTGTACGCTTGTTGAATCACGTGTCCAGTACCTTGGGTAAAAGCATTTGTATGAATGGGACCTACGCCTGGACAGACAGCCAAATTGTTCTTTGTTGGTTGAAGGCGTCCGTCCACACTTTGGAGGTATTTGTCGCTAATCGCGTTTCCCAAATCCAAAAATCCGAAGTCAAGCTTGTTTGGAGACACGTGCCAGGTGAGGTCAACCCCGCTGATTGTGCCTCGCGCGGATGCTTGACGCCTAGTCTGATATGTCATTCGCTGTGGTGGGGTCCGGAATGGCTGAGTCGACCAGAAATTGATTGGCCTCGAACGCCAGTTTTGAATACTACCAATTTGCCGGGTCTACAAACACTCGCTCTTGAGAAGGTGGAATGCGCCTTCGACTCCGATTTCTTGCTGAATCGCTACAGCTCCCTCGACAAGTTGTTAGGTGTTACTGCTTGGATAAAGCGTTTTGTTTTCAACTTTAAGCACCCACAACAGAAACGACTGACACCGTTTCTTTCACCACAGGAACGACAGGAGTCCCTCACCTTTTGGGTTCGTTCTGTGCAATTGGCGCATTTTGAGAAGGAGATTGCTATCCTTAAGTCAGGGAAATCGAAATTACTTTTTGGACGATACGGGTCTCTTGCGCGTTGGAGGGCGTCTCAAGAACGCCAACCTCCCTTACGGGGCTCGTCACCCCCTTTTGTTACCTAAGGACGGTCATTTGGTACGCTTGTTGGTAACTGACCGTCACCTTAAAAATTCGCATGCTGGTTGTAATGCGCTCTTGGCCATTTTGCAACGCGAGTTTTGGATTTTGTCTGCCCGAAGAATTATTCGGAGTGTAGTCTTTCGCTGCATCCCTTGCTATAAGCTCAAGGCTTCTACCATGCAGCCCTTGATGGGAGACTTACCGGCAGATCGCGTAACTGAGAGCAGGACGTTTGACGGTGTTGGCACGGACTTCGCTGGTCCCTTCTTGGTGAAAACGTCGACACTTCGAAACAGCAAGACTGTTAAGGCCTACTAGTATGTTTTTGTTTGTCTTTCCACAAAGGCCGTACATTTGGAACTGGTCTCCTCGCTTACGACCGAGACGTTTGTAGCCACATTTGACAGATTTGTATCCCGCAGAGGGCTGCCTTCCTTGATCCGTTCTGATTGCGGCACTATCTTCAAGGGCACTTATAATTATTTGAATGACGTTGTTAATTTCCTTGAAACCAACAAGGCTGATATAGGTGATAGGCTTGCCCGACGTGGGATAAATTGGTTGTTTTCCCCACCAAATTGTCCACACTGGGGTGGTATATTTGAGGCCGCCGTAAAATCTGCCAAAACACACTTGCGCAGGACAATCGGTGAATCTGTCCTTACCTTTGAGGAACTCGCAACTATGTTTTGTAAGATCGAGGCCGTTTTGAACTCTCGGCCGTTGTGCCCGATTTCCTCAGATCCGAATGATTTGGAAGCTCTTACGCCGGGCTATTTTTTTATTGGTCGCCCACTTGTCGCCTTGCCTGAGTACCCCTATATTGATACGAGACCTGGTCGTCTTTCGCGTTTTGAATTGGTATGCCAGATTACTCAGAGCTTTTGGAAACGCTGGAATTTGGAATATTTGCACATACTCCAGCAACGCGTTAAGTGGACCGACAAGACCGATCCACCCAAGATTGGTTACCTCGTTTTGATCAAGGAGGCTAACCTTCCGCCACTCAGATGGCGCAGGGGGCGCATCCTTCGTTTGGTAACTGGGGCTGATGGAGTTCCCCGATTTGCTGAGGTCTTGGTGGACGGTTCGATTCTGAGGAGAGCGGTTGCAACATTGTCATGTCTACCAACCGATTAGCGGACCGGTAGGCCGGTCCGGGGCGGGTGGATGTTTGAAATAGAATTAGTTTTTATTATAAGTCAAATCGATTATATCGATTAAGTAACATTTTGTTTAGTCTATTGAAAATTTCTGACAATGGTCACACTGAACTGTCACTTCCGTCTTTCCTTGAAAAATTACTTTGTCGTCTCGTACGTAAAATATCGCCTTTTGAATTAACGCGAATTGAATTAAATTGAGTAAACCGTCTTGAATGCCTCCTGATCTAGTGCTGGCAACGGTAAATTGATTGTGAACTATTGATTGACATTTGTGAAAATTGTGAATCCGGTATCGAGGCCACGTGCCAACGTGTCCTGAAAACGTCGCGTTTAAAGCTTAATAGCCAAGTATAAGATACTTCATTCATTTATTTTGGCCAATGTACTTGTATGAATGTGTCTAATTTAGTTCAAGCCTGACATCAGCAAGGATAGCGGGTAAGTGAAATATAATATTGATATTGATTGATTTCAATTCATCACTGTGCAACGCAGTGCATTGTGTCTGGATCATTGTCTATCGTGGTCAGGTAGATGTATTACATCTTCCACTGCGCACTTCTGATACACCTTCCTGCCTGGCTACGGTAATTCTAGACAGACTTCAAAGACATTATAAAATAAAGTTATAATACATACATACATACATATCTTCACGCCTTTTATCCCCGAAGGGGTAGGCAGAGGTGCATTTCTACACCCACTTTTCGCCAGATATACTTTAGTCCCACGTAATAAGGGGCGAGCCTATTGCCGTACCGGGCACATTTCCAGACTCCGTGCTGCTACTGAGAATTTCGTGACAGAAAAACCCAATAACACTGCCCGACCCAGGAATCGAACCCGGGACCTCCCGATCCCACGCGCACATTTATGCCGCGAGATCAACGAGGCAGTCGTATAGGGGTTTGATGTCGAGTTTTCCGTCTCTACGCAAAGATGGTATTTGCATCGTGTTATCCCTTAGTCGCCTCTTACGACACCCACGGGAAGATAGGGGGTGGTGACACTTGTATTCTATGCCGTCAACCACACGGCAATAAAGTTATAAACATTTGATTAAATTGATGGTCGTATAAAGATATGTAGAACTGTTGAGATAGTCATGCGTGGGGCTTTAGTTTATCGAGGTCGAACTCAGTATACACGCGAATAGCTGTCATTCCTTCCTTTTTGCGTAAATAAACTTTTCCATTTGTTGTCCAACAGTACGCATACTCATTAGTTTTGGCGTGGAAAATAATCGTCGGGTTTTATATGTGAGATTTTCTGACACAAATATAGGCTTCGGGGGACCACCAAGTTGCAGAGTGGTGGTGGACAGTTTGGCACAGCTGTTTTCTTTATTGTATTATTTATGTTTATTTAAAATCCTTTCTTTCATGATGGTTGTAGTGAAATCGACAATCAGAGGCTTTCTAAGGAAGTTTTGGAAGACATACGATATATATCCCGAATCTCCTGATTTTCCACAGGAATCCCAATGGTTCTACCAACATCTATAATGATTTGACATAGATCTTCTTTTGTTTCGTCCTTTTTAAAGGGAATATTTCTAATTTCTAAGCCAGATGAGATACTCCATTTCTCCAACATATCTTTTAACTAATGTTTTAGTAATTATGTGTATTCATATACAGTCACTTCTGTAACATATATTTCCACCATATAGTTATGAACATGGTCGCGAGTTGCCTACATTATAAGACGTAAGTGGATGCTCCTGTTACACAATATTCACACTGGAAGGCTACTACAGCAGTTAAATTGGTAACTGCATTAATTATTTAAGTATTATGTATGTTTCTAATTACTATTTACAAGTAATTAATGACAATGTGAAACAGTTGCAGCTCCTTACAAAAACAAAATATGTAACATAACACTGGCGATTAAAAAGAGTGGCCACGAGTTTTATTGCCCGTTCTTTCTCGTGGTTCTACCTATTGCTTTGCGAATGGGCAGTAAATGTAAATGTAGAAGCATTAACTAATGTACATTAAAAATTGACGTTCATAAGCGTCACTTTGTGACCAAGATGAATAAATGATTTTTGACTTTTGACTTTTGACTTTGACTTTATCAACTTTTTCCTCTAACTGCTGAGTATAAGCCCTGTTTTCCTTTCGCTCCATCTCTAAATTATCAAACCTCTTCTTTAAATCATCATACATTTGTGAGAAGAAAGCTTTAGAGGATGAAATACTCGAGTTTTGCTCCTTTATTTCATTCACAGTCTCCAATAACTTATTAAATTTCTTGTCTTGTTGCTGCTCGAAAACAGTAAACATCGCTTTCATTTCGATCATGCTGTCGTCACATTGTCCGTGCTTTCTTTTTACTCTTTGTGTAACATTCGGAGTCCCTTCGGTATGCATTTTTGACTGATTGGCATCAAAACATTTGTTTGGGGATGATGATCTAGTGGATGGCGGTGTATGCTTTAAAGACATATTCTCGGATGTATTTCTTGATATGAAATTTATAGAAAATAAAATTTAAACAAAAAAGGAGCACTAATTCACAGCAGATTTTCGCCAGTCTCGAACCTTCGCCTCGCAAATAAAGGATATTTCGCGTTCTAAATAGTCAAAAAGTCACTATGCTAATGCTCTGGACGCGATCTCGATTCAGTTCTGTCAATTCTTCACAGCTCAGCTATTCGGCCACGACGCTAGTTGAGATTATGACAAAATAGGCATATATATCAAATTTAATGAAATAGAAGAGCTTACTGCGCTCCTAGTACTTTGAGTATTTTACTTTAAATTGTTAGTAGAAATAAAGAGAGTATATTCTATTCACTCACTCCTTCCGAGGTGCGTATCTTTCCGCTCTAGCATTCACAAGCTTCTGTGTGTGTATGTAACTCTGGTACTGGTGGTTTAAAATGTGCCGTAAATTTCTCTCCAACGGGATTCTTCTTAATCCTTCGGGACTCTATGGTGCCTTCTCTTTCGTATTTCAATGGCCGTCGAGGTAAGTGTAAAACTTGATAAGATAGAACGGGACAGTCTGATATTTCACGTACAAGTTAATTTAACTATTTAAAAATATTAAAATTCTAATTTCTGAGCAACTGGTAACACGTTTGCTTAGGTACAGTGATCGGGCGGAAGGGGAAAGAAGAATAAGATGATATGTATGTAGGCAAGCAAGTGATGAATATGAAGATAGAGGGATGGAAATGGAGAGGGAGGCCAAGGAAAAGATGGATGGACTGTGTGAGGATGGATATGAAAGAGAAAGGGGTAAATGATCAGATAACGGGTGACAGAAAAGAATGGAAGCGAAGGACGTACTGCGCCGACCCCAAATAGATTGGGACCAGGGCAAGAAGATGATGACGTAATAGGGGGCGAGCCTATTGCCGTTCCGGGCACATCACCAGACTCCGTGATGCTGCTGAGATTTCTGAAAAACCCAGTAACACTTTTGCCCGACCCGGTAATCGAACCCGGGATCTCTGATCAGCAGTCGCATATGCTATCCACTGGGCCACCGAGGCAGTAATTTTTAAGGTAATTTACAATATTTTTACAGATCGGAATGTGTAACGATTAAGAAAGGGTTACCTCGCGTATAAGCTAGAAAACCTTATGCCATTTGTCTTCAAGTGAAAAAAATGTCTGATTTGTAAATATTTGTTCCGATTCTGGGTATCATTTGTGTCCGCTGTTTGAATATTTGTAAATATGATGGAAATTGCACGTATGAAACGATTATGCAGTGCTCCCTTTCTCTTGCTTCACGGTATATTGATCTAAAGGTATTTGGTTATATTAGTGTAAATGTCACCGGAAAATAACAAGACCCGTAGATTTATAAATTTCCTAGGAAATTTATAACCTATCGTATGATTCTAAACGAGAGATAAATTGTATTATTTTACGCCCATATTTTCGTACATTGATAAACTTACTGAATTCATTCGTAAATAATACGTAAGCAATAACCGAACGCCATGTGCGCTCTGATTGGTTGAATAAGTCACGTGTTCCTTTTCCTTTCTCGCCACTTTTACGAATAAACCGGAACTTTAGCGATGTTAATGAGGCTAAGTTAACGGAGCCCTGTGAGCCCTGAACAAAGTAAACTGTGTAACGACACAGTGTACTTTGTGACCTTGTGAGTGGCAGAAATAGAATGTCAAATAAAACTAGCGTATTATTTTGTCCTTCACGTAGAACGTTTGATGACAGCATGTTTGAGACTGCCTCCGGGGTCCAGTGAATAGCTAGTAGTCTGGTGATGTACCCGTTAACGGCAATAGGCTCGCCCCCTATTACGTGGAACCTAAAACGCCTCTGCCTACCCTTTCGGGGATACAGGTGCGAGTCTATAAAAAAAAAAAGATCGAGTCGTACAGTTTGACAATGCGAAAGATACGAGAAAGCAAGGTGTGCCCCGCAATGCGTTGCATCACAAACAATCTGTCAAACGGATCTGTGCGACAACGTAGGAAGAATGCTGGCTGTTTGATATTTTTGAAGTGTGTCAGCAGAACCCATTGTGCAATGTATGTTCTGCCTCTGTTGACTAGGATGAAGGATTAGGGCATAGTCCAACGACAAACTCAGATTAGCAGATTACACATTGAAAATATAAAGAACACACACATATAAAGAAAATTATAATAAACTTCGAGAAATTCAAGTTTGTTCACGATATTTTATCGTTTAACTTCGTAGTCACTAGTTTGTGATATGAGTTTGACTCCGAGACTATTCTCTCATTGGTACTGCGCCGCGTGTCGTGCGTTCGATTCCCACACGAGACAACACTTTGTGTGATCTACAAATTGTTGTCTCGAGTCTGGGTGTTCTTTGTGTCCGTTGATAGTTTGTTTGTAAAGTCCCCCGCGACACAGGAATTTCTTCCTAGTGCGGGAGTTGTCATTTTAAAAGAAAATAAATACAAATCTGCATATCTCAAAGTTTGGGCTACTTTTGGCACGTGTCACTGGTGTCTGATACGTGCCTGTTAAATTTACATCACAGACTAAAGGATGCCCGCAGCTAGGGCCGCAAACTTTGTTATTAACCGTCTCTGCCCGATCCCTTGGGAATTTAGGGTAATTCCTTCTTAGTGCACCCCTACGGTCCGAAAGGAACATACATACCGCATTTCAGCTTCTTGTGCCTTGTAGTTTCGGCTGTGCTTTGTCTGACAATCAGTCAGTAACGTAAGAATTTTATACAGATAACACATACAGGCTTTACTCCAATTTTTATTTATCTGGAAGGACTATCCAAAGATTGTGCAACTGGGTCTTAATATTCTTCTCGGCCTACAGCGGCGGGACGACAGCGGCGAGCCTTTTTGATGTTATTACGTTGGCGCGTTGACGTTTACGTAGTAAAGCGCGCCATGTACATCGAAAACGCTCGCCACTGCCGCCGCCGCTGTAGGCCGCGGGCGGGCCGTAAAGGTGTATAGTTCATGTACGAAAAACAGGCAAGATGCGGTGGTTTGCATATGTATGTTCCTTGTATTTAAATGTCTCATTTAGAATGTAAACTGTGTCCGAAAGACATAAGGGCTGGTACTTTATTACTGTCGTTCAAGCTGATTTGATTTACAGATTTGTGAGGAAGATATTCATGTTAATTCATACCTGTACGTTTTACTACATGGAAGCGATATTTATAGAAAATATTGTGATGGGTTTTAGTTATATAATTAATTTAAAAAAAGGTGAAATATCTTCTTGTTACCATCATTAATATACTTAGCATTTTCAATAGTCCGCCCTGTGGGATCGCCACCTTGACGTGGTGGGGGGGCTCAGTAACCGCGGCTTGGACACCCACGGTGAAGCTAAGCGGGATCCTGGGAGTAGACGCCCCACGTGGGCTTGAGGGAGGCCTGCACAGGATGCGTCCAAGGGTGCGGGTGCGGGGGACAGTTGTGTCTGTCCCTCGCAGTCAGACGCGATTGCGGGAGGAGAGGGTGTCGGTGTTGCGTTGCCGCGCGCCCTATCTCCCGCGAACAAATGGGGGCGCACCATTTGTTGCGTTGCAGTGGGGCCGCAGAGGAAAAGGAGATGCTGTGTTGTCAGGTTGCCGTCCTCCCTATCCTCTGTGGCCGCTGGGTCTTTTGACGGCGCAGCCCAACACCATCATCCGCCGCCAAGGAGGTTGTGGCCTTCGGGCTATCCGCCGGGGTGCCAGGGTAGAATGCTAACGCTACCCCCTGGCGCCCCCAAAATGGCGTGGAAGTATGCGCTGGCATTTTCAATAGTTGACTAGGTTGACATAATTACTTAAGATGCTACAAGATGCGACTAGAGAGTGGTAATGTACCAGTGGTGAAGAAATAAATCGTTTCATTTATCACGGCACAAAGATCCAAGTCAACGAATTGAATAATACATTATCTTTACGATGTCATTTAAGTACTTTTTCTATAGAATATTTTATTATTGTAATTATATTTTTATTACCACTATTAACATTACAATAAAATCTAAAGGGCTCAATTTATAAGTGTCTAATGTGTAAGTCTCTCTAGTCAGTAATAATGAGTTTTGTAAAAGTTATTCCATTTATAACTTTTCTACATTAAAATACTAATTTTAATAGCCTTAGTTGAAAAACAGAATGTCTTTTAAATGTATTTAAAAGTTCAATGTCACTGGAAAATTTATGAATTCTTGTTCACAAATATATTTCTAACGAATTTTGTAATAAGAATTGATTCTCAGACCTGAAGGTGTTATTCAAAACTCCATGTGAATCGAAAAAATGAACAACTTTACAAGTAAAACTTTATTCTCATAAATCGTTAAGCTGTAAATCATCTAGAATACATATTATTTCCAATTCACTTCTTAAGCACGTATATTTCAAATAGGTACAAAATCATTTTTTTTTATTTTTGTCGGAACTGGAATGTACCGTCATTTATAAAACGACTTCTTTGAAGGTTCGAAGTAGTGGCTGATTTAATTTTTCATATAAATCTTGAAAAATGAAATCCTTTAACTCGCATCGAAATTTCATTTCGACACAATACAACGCAATACAGAGAAGCGTCAGCCAACAGAAGTTGCACATCATAAACCTTATACAAAGGTAACAAAAGACTTACTGTGATACCCTTCACAAAGGGTTCAGATACAATGAAAAGAAATAAAGCGATGACAACACTAAGTTTATCTTCAGTGAGAGAATTACTTGGGAAGGCACCTACTTAACGGAGAGATATTGTGACTTTGTTTTGTGTACCATTGTCTGGGCGCAACGGTCTTTTTGTTACAATGTATAATTTTTGAATACATTGCGAAGTTTGTTTCGATGGTTAAAGTAATTACTGAGTTAGAAGAAGTAATGTAACGCGAGTGCTGTAAGTTTCTCTTACTTTGTAGTCGTGGCAATTCCCTTGGATATTTTCTCATTGTTTACATTCTTGCTGTTACTGTGAGCTTACGCAATGGTGTATCTAAATTCTATTATATAGTTGGATGTTTGTATTTAATGGAATCTATATATCGTGTGATCTGTCTTCCTTCTCAAAACCAAATTCATATTTTGTGCATTATATTAAAAAGCTAAAGTTAGCCATGTTGTTATTTACTTTTAATTTCTGTTATGTATACGTTAGATTAAATTTGTGTGGGTGCGGCACAAAATTTACTTTATAGACTGAATATTTAGTTTGTAGGATTAGTCTAGAATAGTAAAATATAAAATTAAAACAAAAGCCATCATAACCATTCAAGCAGTTTGCCGATTGCGGTTCAAGACTTCTATATTTGATATCGTTTATTTTATTATTGTAATTATATTTTTATATTTTTATTACCACTATTAACATTACAATAAAATCTAAAGGGCTCAATTTATAAGTGTCTAATGTGTAAGTCTCTCACTCTCACACGGCATTCAACACTATATAATGGAACAATTAGCACTTCAGAGGTCCTTCTATTTATAGGAAGAAGAGATTCGAGATGAAACATTTGTTTTGATGCTTGGGCCTTAATTAATGAGGTTGCGAAAGGAATAAAACCATTTGGATTTCAACACGATTCGAGGAATTTTGTGAAGCAATATTTTATCAGAAATTGCCAATATTTATATAATCAATTTTGTTTCTACCAAAACGATGTTTCTTTTCGTAAAAAAGCCCATTGAAAAAGGCATGGGTGTTGGGAACAGAAAAAGGATTTCTCACTGACGTGAACTCAGCATTAAAATAAGCACTGACGAATGAAGATATTGAGAGTAATACTAGAGCTTCATGGGTAGCTCAAATGTAAATAAATATGCAAAATTTTGCTTTGAAGATTGATGGGAAAATAGTATTAGTCTACATTTCAACACTAGCAAAGCATTTTGTTCAGAACATTTAATTTCCGTACCCTACAAATAAGGTCCCGCTCACATTGGGCGTCAGCGTCAACGCAGCGGCACGTCGGCGTATACGCGGCGTCTACGCGGCGTCGCCGCCGCGTCAGCCAAGCGTTCTTTGAGCGACCGGCTGCTTACTACTAGAGATGTTCGCTTTATCATAGATAACTTGATAAGCAACATACTATTTTATAATAACACATAATCTGTTATTTATAAAACCCAATATTGTGCTATGCTATTTTGTTTAAATATAGGTAAAGCAATTATGTCCCAGGTATAACCTAGGATTGACACCTAGCAGAGCTTTTAGGCCTCACGTGCTTTGGGTATGCGTGTTCCTTGAGCGGCCGCTCGGCGTGCGCTAAGCGAGCATTCTTCGTGCGCTCGACTTTCACTTTATACAACATTACTTGGTATGGCATCTCTGCCTACCACTTATACTTACCGGATATAGGCGGTTGTATGCGCCTTTTGTCTCAAAACAAAATTAACCGATCTGTCACTGGGCTAAAATTGTTTTTATTTAATTAAAGTCGCCACGTAAGTCGCTAAATTGGCAATTCTGCGAGTATCGCAACAACATGATAGAAGTCATTAACAGTCAATTCGTCTGACACACGACTTCATTAGTGGCACCGACTATAGATAGCATAAAGATAGACTACTAACAGTTAAAAAATTTCGTTTTATCGACATCCTCTTGCGATAGATGGCGATCTAATTAATATTGTTTGCAGCAGTCTTGAAGAGGGTGCTTGAGTGCTGGCTGGGGCATTTATGCATTCATAATATAATTAGTACCTGTTAACTTCATAGTAAATTAACAAGTAAATGATGAACAAATATTGTATTTTAAATGTGGTAAATTCTATTAAATAATTTTATTATTTACTAGCTGTCGCCCGCGGCTCCGCCCGCGTGGATGTCGGTTATCGCGATAACAGCGATCCTATGTCCTTTCTTGGGTCTTTGATTGATTGAAGAATTAGTAATTGGTATAAACATCTACTTGTTAGCATAAAATATCGATACCTCTGAGCTCAAAGGTCGTAAAGGACGTTTGGACGAAAATGACTTTTTGATACTGTTTTACTCAGTTTTTAATTCTCTATCGATCTGTATATTCCGTTTTACGAAATTCTTACAAAAAATGCTTTTACGACCCACATAATTTGAGACGTTTAACATAGTTTACCGTGAAAATATGGATGTAAATACCACTTAGTTACCAGAGTGAACTCATTTTGGTAGTAAAGCAAAGTAAAAAACAACTTTTGGGTGTAAAATACATAAATAATTACAATTGTCTTATACCACCTTAGGTGGTTAATATAATTCACCTCAAAAATTTGGATGTAAAGGACATCGTCTTTGCAAATTGTCCTGTACACCCTTACCATTTAAAATAAAAAATACAAGTGTCCTTTACGACCTAGTTTCATTTAATTTGCTTCTAGTGGAAGCTTCCACTAAGGGCGTATATAAACGTGAGGAATTGTTCCATAAATCCTAAAATATTCAAAACACAACGAACTTAATCTAAACTTAACTTAATAAAAATTAAATAATTTACGCAAAACTATTTACTCACAATTTTGTGAAATGTATTGTAACGATTATCGAAATCACAAGATGTTCAAGTTTAGGTATCCACTTCATTATTGTAGAATTTGATTTCTGTACACAAACTTTCAACGCCTACCTTATTAAAATGTTTCTAATACTGGTTATACATTACTTATATTCAAATAGCCTCCTGTATTGGCTAGGTTGTAAATAGGTAACTAGTATTGTATGAAGTACAAAGTGTATCTACGACACTTAAATAAAATGTCCTTTATAACCCAGAAAAATAACTGAACGAAAACAAACCTGTCCTTTACTACCCAAATAATCTATGGAAATGTATTGTAGCTCCTTTACATTTCGGTTTCGGTATGGAAATCTCATTGGTTAAAAAAAGAAATATACCTATACCTAAAGCTTTATACTTTGAAAAACACATTCATAATGGCTTTATGGGTGCTTTTCCCATGTTTTAAAGCATATTAATTATTCGTTCATTATAAATGGTAATACTTTAATCAAAGGTCTTGGGGGAAAGAACCTGAAGTGTCTGCCATACAGCAAACATCTCAACAGAGGTAAGACGCAACGCGGACCGACGATCTTAAAATATCGCGGGAAGCGGATGGATCTACGGCTCAAGATGTAATACTGCGGTCAATGTGGAGAACTTTGAGGAAGGTCTATATCCAGCAGTGTTCTTTTGGCTGATATCGATGATAGATGATGATGAAATAAATTACTGAACTCCACTTTGGAGGCGCGAAGGTTTGACACTGGTGATGGTAAGATTCATTAAGGAAGCCTCCCCCTCTCCCTCTTCCACCAGGTTACGCTCCTGTTTTTTATTAATTTATTTAGAAGCATAAAACACATTTCAATAATTTGGCAAAAATACGTATAAAAATAGATATTTCTGTTCTGGATTGCAACGTAACAACAGTGAATACATCAAAATCAAAGTTACAGATAATACAGGGGCTCAATTATAGAAAATGGAACAAAGAATTGAAGCTTCATTAGACACTACATACATTTTTAATAATAAGCATACAGATATCAGACTAGCATTAGATGCCTCTGACATCAATACCGATGTCTGAAGTATCCAAGCTCAATCTACTTACCATGGAGGATGTCTTTAATGTTATTAATAAACATGTTGAAATTGGGATTAAAAATGTCTAAATCTTTAATCTTATTTGTATCATATCGTTATACTGCCTCCTTGTCAATGGGTTGTAGTACGATACATTATTTTTATAAATTTGAAGGGCAAATAGATTTGTCTCGTTAGACCTGTTATTGACCATACTTAATATTATATATTTCAAAGTATCATTGAATAAAGTAAATGAATTACGCCTCCGTGATCCAGTGGTTAGCATAAATCAGTTGGTCCCGGGTTCGATTCCCGGGTCAGGCAAAAGTGTTACTGAGTTTTCCAAATTCTTAGTAGAGCAGCACGGAGTCTAACAAAGGTCCCGGTAACGGCCATAGGCTCGCCCACTATTTCGTGGGAGCTACAAATTCATATCATGGCGAAATATGGTTGTAATATTACACCTCTACCCCTTTGGGGATACAGGCTTGAGTCTATAAAAATAAAAATACAAGATGAATTACTCACAGCTTGCAAATACTAGTATCAGAATTATTACAATAATCATAATTATTATACAAATTACTTGTAAATTACAAAATGATATTATAGAAGAAAGTTTAAGAGTATAAAGTTGATTAAAGAACTGAACCTAATTCAAAGAGTAAAGAAGAGAGTAGAGAAAGGGCAAGCAAGAAAAACTATGTTAATTACCAGAATATTATTTTTTATTTTTAAAGATTTAAGGCCCACTTGCGTAACGTTTGATTTAAGTCACTCCTTAATTTAAAATTGTTGAACAGAATAAACAGCATAAAATAATTTAAGTTAAAAGTATTTAGCGTCCTCTTGCACAACGACAACAACGCTTAGATTTAGTTAAACATTTTATGAGGTCGGTAAAGTAGTTTCTACGTTTTGTTTCATGGTATGAAGCCTTTTGTTACGATTTTAACGATGTTATGCGTATGGTTTCGCATAAAACCTTAGACTATAATTTTATACTTTGAGCATAAAACAAAACGCATTGTCGTCGCCTAGCAACGAAATGACAATTGACAAATAATAACTAGAAACTTTTGAGCATTAACCCTAGAACCCTACAAGGGGTGCAGGTGCACCCCACACCGATTTGTTTTCTAAATATCTCAATTTCTTTAATATCCACGAATTCGCGCGTCGGAGTATTTTAGTTTGGTGTCAACCGCTCGCGTTACGTCAATACCGTGACGAGGGACCGCGTTCTGTGGTCGCCTGTATAAGTGTTGTGGGGTACGCCAGTACCCCAGTGTAGTAAAATCATAAGATTATTTATTTATTACGATTGATGTATTTATATGTAATAGGTTATTAAATTTGATTATTTATTAAAACAATAGTCTTATATGAATTAAATACAGATATTTTTAGATATTATGAAGGTAACATTCAATGAAGTTTATTTATTTTGTTTCGGATGGCTGTCAGAGGTTTGAATTACGAAGAAATAAGCTATATTCTAGACCACAAATCTGGCGAGGAAGAAATAGAAGTTGGGACCAGTTGTAATTCCTGGGTTCTTTACAAGTGTTCAAGATCAAATAATAAGCCAAATATAAAGTTTCAGCAGACAGTTTTGAAATTAGGTTTGGAACTGATACATGAACATTTGGAGGACCGTCACCGGATGCCAACTTAGTCCATTGCAGTGATCCTCAATAAGGACCAAATCCCACGAGCGCTGTTGCTCAAACTACATTTAACTTTGTGTAATAAGGCTGATTTGTGATCTCAAGTTACCGATTATGTTTAATAAAACGTATTTTCATGAATTGTTTTTTTTATTTTTAGGATTACAGTCATTTTAGTATGGGGTGTTCCAGCACCCCAGTGTAAGAATAACATGTGCGCCAAATAGTGTAGGATTCTAGGGTTAACAATAACACAAGTAGGTACATTGTTATCAGTTATATCATCATCATCATCATGTCAGCCTAGGGACGTCCACTGCTGGACATAGGCCTCCCCCTGCTGCGTCGTCCGGTCCAGATAAATAATTATTGATAATTTTCGTCGCTAATGACAAGATGCCAACATCAGTGTGACAGTTCTTAAATGAAATTAGCCACTAAACAGCCGATTTTCGGTAATTAATTTTGACAGTTCTTAAATCATATTACTCGACAAATTTTTCGTTGTGCAAGACGCTAGTGGTGTTTAATATTTTTTTTCTCGTTAAATACATCTTAATTCAATTTAAGAATCGTTGTGCAAGTGGGCCTTAGAGCTTTTATTGTTCAATTAAGTAAGTACAAATAAACGATCTCAATTTGATAACGCAAATGTACGTTTTATTTTTATAATTATGTTATTTCATGAATATTCGTAAAGAACAGATATACACATAGATATACAGTACATAGAAATATAGTAGTATACACATAGATATGTACAAAATTACATAATCCATTTAATACTTAAGTTTAATTATTATTTTATCCTTCTTCTTAGCGTGTGAGAAGAATTGAGAAGAATTTAACCTTTCAGAATACCTTAAGAAGGGTTATCCTTAAGAAACTAAAAAATATTACACTTGTCGATTATTTCCTTATTTTGTGTAGTTTTGTGCAGTAAAGTGGATTTACGCCCTTAGGTTATATCATAGGGTGAAAATTTGAAGGGTGTAAAGGACTTTTATTTTTAAATTTATGGTCGTAAAGGAAATCTATCTCGGTAAATACAGCACTAGGGTATTTTTTTAACACTACACTAGATAATACTAAAAATTCGGAACACTTTTTTCTTAGATTTCATTTAAATAGCTCAAGAAACAAAAAAGTTAGAGTAAAAATAATGTTTATTTTTTCGTTTTTTCCTTCTCCTGAAAAGTCGCATATTGTCCTTTACGACTGAGCCCCGAGGTATCGATATGAATGACTGTGATACGAAGAAAGTGATTAATAAAACATTTTGACACCAGAACGTTTAAGGCTGATACTACTACAACTAATTAACTATAGTCATTATTTTAACGATTTGTAGCCGGGCTAGGGGCACGCCAATCGATATTTAGCCTAGCGCTTAAATGTTTAAAGTTCCTCAACAAATGTTCTATATTTTCAAGTTTTATGAGTCAACAGTAAATGCTCATTAGACTGCCCAATTATTGCTAAGACATAGTACCTGTGTGTGTTATAGTTTAGATAGGCACTTGCAGTTCCACATCTGATGTTCCAGAACTTCGATTTTTGTAAGTTTGCAGCAAATGCTCATTGGACTGAATAACTTTTGCTAAGCCATCAAGTCAGTAGTCAGTGTAGTGTAGATAGGCTCTACCTTATCAGATGTTTCAGATCTTCGATTTTTATAAGTCAACAGAAATATAAAATATTCTATTGATTATAAAACGCACGTACACCTACTAACACTAAAACTGATGATAACAATGTGATTTATATAGATTAAACAAGACACTTATTTGAGAAATTGATCAATACTTTAGTAATACCGGCTTTCAATTTTCATGCCGACTCTACTTTTGAACCAAACTTATAGTACTGGTAATAGAACGCGTAATATCGCAATTTTTGCAAGATCCAGACCCAACGTAACGGGAATCATGTTATGTAACCGTACTTTTTTACGTAAATAACCGCACCTAATGTTCTTGGATATAATGGTACATACTTTTATCTAAATATTATCCGTAGGTACACTACTGATTTCTATTTTATTGAAAGTATATCGATGCCTTACGGCCAAAAGAGGCTAACCGCCACTTAACAAACTTTACAGGAGAGTAGTTTAAAGTTCAAAATAAGTGAAAAAAAATCATAGAAAATTTTCTGTACGTTCCAAAAGTTTCAAAATTTAACCATATACTTTTTGATTAGGTCTCTACGAAATGACATTGTTAATTAAAACAAATCACACTCCTAACACTATTTACTGTCGCTTACCCTCAAATGGTCCTAATTATACTAACAAGAAAAAACGTCGTAAATGAAAACAACCCAATTAATGAGTTCCAACCCAAATGATTTAACTGCACCATTTATTTTATTTCTGTTGAAGAAAAAGCGCATACCTGTGCTTTTTCTGTTCATCAAGCGGAGCCAATATGACATAACCGGCTATTGGTTAATGGCAGAAGAACAAGGAAATTGTTATAAGTTAATTATCTATAAAAAATACTATAAGCTCTTTAATACAACGCGAAAGCGCATTGTGATTAATTCTTATAAAATTATACATACATACTTACATACATACATTAGACTTTTATAAGTTTTCAAACTGGCTAACCGACTAAGGTATGAATTAAAAAAAAAGAGAAATTGTGCTCAATCAGTCTTTAGTTTAGAAAATGAAACAAAACAATTGTTACTCATTGTAAGTTAGTCTTGCATTATACATTCATGCTGAAATTCTAGGTATGAAAAAAAAATATAAACTTAAAATTTCGTACCTAAGGACCACTTTTAGGTATGACGGTAGGCGTTTGGTCCTCGTCGTCCGCATGTCCGCGTCTACAGTTGTCGTAAATCACCTCGCGACGTCCCACGGTGGTCAATGAGCGGAAAAAAATCAATTATGCAAAGTATGACTATTCGAATATGTCATATCAGTATTGGATACTACAAGCCTAAATAAACACAAACACATAATAATTTTATTTTTATTGCGTTATCTTATTAGTTTAATAAAATTACAAATTTGAAGTTAAAAGGATATTGAATTTTCACTTGAAAAAAGCCCTAAGTTAGTGGGTTGTATGTTCCAGTTTGTGGTGTTTTTTCAAATATACTTAAATTTTCTGTAATACTACACGTCTTAGAGAATCTACTAGATAATTAGTATTGTCGATAAAGTGATTAGTATGAGTGCAGGATAATTAGAGAAGAAAGCTTGTTTTTAAGTAAAATTCTTATATAGTTGATTGAATCAGGCGTTACTTGGCGGCACTCCATTGTAACCTAATGGAAGGAAAGAGGAACCCACCACGCACCCTCGAATTGACCACCCCAACTATTGCAATAGAAAAAGGTTGACAATATCGAACTCCTCTAAAAGGATAAGGGATATAGGAATGGTATGGGTTCCAGGAAGATACCTGACTTGCAGTATCCCGCTGTATCGTTCCTGAGGATGCCTCGTGCAGAGGCAAAACACTCGTCGAAGAATAATAGTCGGCGCATACAGCGGGATACTGCAAGTCAGGTATCTTACTGGAACCCATACCATTCCTATATCCCTTATCCTTTTAGAGGAGTTCGATATTGTCAACCTTTTTCTATTGCAATAGTTGGGGTGGTCAATTCGAGGGTGCGTGGTGGGTTCCTCTTTCCTTCCATTAGGTAAAATTCTTAGTTTAAACGGCCATATCTAGGTTGCGGCGGCTTTCGGCGGTTTCTCTTATAATTCAAATAATAGGCACATTTATGTAGATAATTAATAAATCACTTCCAGCTGCGAATACCTGCGAATCTCCATTTTTTAGCCATATTAGTTAATTAACTCATTATTACACACATTAAGATGGTGCCACAGACACTAACTTGTTTCTAACAACATTAGTTCCTCTCCGTCTCAATGACCAATGAAAACAATCTTCGGTGTATTGGAAGAATGAATCTCCTTCTTCAACCAGGTACTGTAGACCAGTACAGTTTCAGTTCATGAAAGAAACTACAGACGTCAGTAACAACGAAATTGCGAGAATGGAAAGTGAAATAGCAAATCTTAACGAAACATATATATTATTATTACATAACCAAATATCGATGAAAAATGTTTTGTTTTACTACTTTCTAAAGGAATAGACAACCTTCACAATTATATCCGCTGCCCCATAGTCACAGCAAAGAAACTACCCAAAACAACCGTGTCCGATGAAGACATGCGTCAGGCGGAAGGTAAGGACACCGTGGCGGCCTTCAGCCACTCCAAAAAGAGGGTTCTTACTATCGCTTTTGCCGTGTATCCATTCATTCGCACTCACCCATCCATTCACTCACTCGATAAAACAATGATGATGACACATGTTAAATCAGTCACGGTGACAAATCTTGAGGCAGAATAACAATTTGCAAAAGAGGGACCTACTAACGCTAATATATGTGCAAAACAAACGTGCAGTTTTTATTCTCTCACTCTCATAGTCCCATAGGCCATTCGACACAACAGAGTCATATCAGTCGCAGGATTAACTCTTGACTGTTACTGAGAATTCATAAAAAAATCCAATAATTCCTTGCAGGCCCAACCTGGGATTCGAACCCTTGATTATGCTCCTAAGCCAGGCCAGCCAACAAAAACTCTGTAGGTACTTATTTAACCATTCAGTATTGTCTGAACAAGATAGTAAAAGAATGACTTCTTACCTATAAAACTTAAAATAAGTAATTAGAATACTTAATTATAGATGAATATAAAAGTCTATTAAAATAATCTTACCGTTTTATTTCCTTCGAAAAACTTCGCGCCAAACGGACTCGCAAGCACGGAGGTGCTTATGCCCGCGGTGAATGTTCGCTGTGCAACGCTAACGACATTTTGTTCGAACGAAGGAGTGAGATAACCGACGCTGTTTGTCATTCTTCTGTAAGCTAACCGCCAAACTTGATTTACCTTGTTATCTAACCACCATACCAGATATTTTTTTGGGGAGGGAAAAAAAGGGTAAGCGACAATGTAAGGCGACATTCGTTTGGATAAATTATCCTAAGCGCCTTCGATGATTGATTTGGTGACTAGGGAAAATAAAACTAAACGCCAAATAAAGTCACGGAAATGAGACCTAAATGTAATAAATGACATATATTTTATCCAAAGGAACTGCCCTAATATCCTAACTGAAAGTTTGGTACACAAAGATTCAAGTAAAATTTGACTAATGTATTTTTTACAAAAAAGTATTTACAGCCCAAACTACTTAACGTTCAAGTAAAGAAAAAAATATTCAAAGCCAAAAATGCTTATCTCACAGTTTTGAAATATAATTTTTATCCAACCACCATAATACAAAATACACCAAAAATAACTGTCGTTTATGACGAAAAACTTAGTGTTAGAACCTTAATTCCTTTACCGCCTAAGCGACAAAAAGTTTGTCCTAGAGCCACGAAACTTAGACCATTAGACGCAGAAAAAAAAGCCGATTCTAACCATATATATAAGTCAATTTCGCAAAAAATGTCGCTTACCCCCTTTTGGCCGGAAGGCATCGATATGGATATGCATAAACATTTAACTATTATATTAGCGCTGCAAACATAACCTGCTATTGAAATATATAATTACGTTATGCTATAATATTTAGATGTAGCAGTTTAGCACACCCCTCACAAACCCGACATACGCTACAGTGTTACCAGCTTAGAAAATTTCCCACTAAAACTGGTGATTTTAAGTGGCAGAAATAAATAAACAGACTTACACAATGAAAATAAATCTTTAAAATGCTACGTTAAGAACAATTAATTCGTTTGATAATTACAAACAAATTCAAAATAGCCTTTTTTTGAAATAATTTGTACGTTGATTTATTTAAAAATGATAAATTGCATTACAAAATAAATAATAATATGATTTATTGTAACTTCATTGTTACTTAAAAGGGAACTTATAACTTGTGTGCGACTGACTGTGGACATAACTGTGTTTATGTCATGTGACTAGTTAAGGACAATACTTCTTAGTGTTTTATGGTAGTTTTAGTATTCGGATCAGATGGAAACCTGATTTAGTTGTTGGCAACACCGGTGAGGTCATCCGCTGTACCACAATGTCAAAAACCAACAGAAGTTAAACTTATACGTAGACAGTCGCGCAAGTGTTATCATATCTGTTTTATGCGGAATAACTATTATGGTAATGGTACTCGTATCTAGTTTTTTAATTGATTATTGGGAATAAAACTGATGTGCAAACAATTTCAAAACATGATAAGTTGCAAATTAAATTCGCTACAACATTGGTCCCGTAGCATTTAGTCGTAAAATAAATAAGTAAATAAGTTACCAACAAAAATCGAATGCAGTTTGCAACAAATTTTATTTTCAATGTGTTGTAGTTTTTTTCGTCCTCAGTAACAAAAAAAAAACGATTTAATTTATCTTTACTGCCTTCAAAACAAGAACCAGTCCTCCAACTTGAGACTCCAGCAGACTCCAAGACTACCATTAGGTCAAATTTTAACTCATTGCAACGATCTTGAAAACGGGGGTTGGCAAAAGCCTCTGTGGGCTATTGGAGTTGATGTTCCACCCAAGTACTTAAAGGAAACTGCAATGTTCTGCAGCACCTCAATGTTCTGGGGAGAGACGCAGCAAAATAATTGGAAAATCAGTGGGTAGTATGATTTACCGACAAAATGCGTTTTTTTTTCTATACTTCTTCTAAAGCTCTATTAGATCATAAGCCGCAGCCTGGCTCATAAAAAGACTATAGACACAGTAATCATGAAGAAACGTTATCATAACCTAAAGAAAACAATATCAAAGAAAATCTTTTTTATTCAGATGGTGGCCGAGGCAAAAAAGGTACGACCCCACAAATTTTGATCAAGCTTTAAAGAAGCCGTCCCTACACATCTGTAAAAATAAATTGCGTCCTCTGACAAATGCAACCCCAAATGTAACTTTTCAATGCTCTAATAGTTTCTGATAAGCACATTATTGTGTTACCTGAGAATATAACCAAATATCTATTTAGGTAGTAGTAATCTTCAAAAGCGACAATTAACTGCTTAAACTTAATAATTATTTGTTGTTCTTTGTTGCTGCCATCTTCTTTCTCTTAGCGTTATCCCAGTTTCAATCTGGGGTCCGCTTACTAGTCTAACAGGATTTGGCTGAATATTAGCTTTTCCACAGAGCGACTGCCTGTCTGACCTCCGCAACCCGAAGGGATAGAAATATTCCATGGTTTAGACTAGTGTCAGTTTATTTAGAAGGTACTGACGCCCTGTAACGACTGTCAAAGATCTTCATGACAACCGGGACCGACGGCTTAACGTGCTCTCCGAGGCACGGGACAAGCGATAATTAACAATTCAATGCGCACATAACTCCAAAAAGTCATTGGTGCGCGTCGTGGATTCGAACCCCATACCCTCTGCATGGCAGTCTGTTGGTATATCCACTCGGCTATCGCTGCCTCCTGTTCTTTGCTGCTCTTTGTTGCTGCCATGCTTGCACAAAAATCATTACAAGACCCGTGTCTGAAGCGGATGGCATCTATATGCCGCGCTTTACCTGACCGTTCTGAGATATCCTATCGGTAAGCGACGTCTATGTGTGGTTTGCTCGAGTGCATTTTGTATGTAGTTTAACTTCTGTTAGTTTTTTGTGGTTGTGACATGCCATCGGTGAAAACGCGGCGTCGATGTTTTCGGTCAAAACTAGTGTAATGTTAGTTGTCAGATTTCGGTAGAGATTTTTATGAAATGTACAAAATACAGAAACAGGAATAATCACAATTTAAACAACAAATGAAATATTATTCAAAAATTTTGGTGCGACGCAATGGTCAGAAAGGAAGTAAGACTATCCAGGCACCAGATTTGCAAGCTCAACGAGTTAATCCCATCATTTTTGTGTCCATAGGAAGACAATATTTTACCAAAATCAAGAAATTGGACCAACCAACATTTTATTATAATATTGTACTAAATACCAGCGATCTGATTTTTAATTGCCAGTCAAGCCAACAAATCACTCTAAGGAGTCTGGAACTTCTCTAAAACCCTATATTACCAACACAAGTTTTATAGATAGAAGGTAAACTTTCAATAATAACGCAGTAATGACTTCTACACGTCATAATCAGTTTTCCCGCCACGCGCCGATAAATAGACTTTTGTAAAAGTTTGTGAAGATTTCTGCCGAAACCGTTTATCCTTGTTTAGGTGGCGAACGATGTTATATTTTGTTTCGCTGGCTAATTCTGTTTAGCCAAGTTATTTTGTGTAGATTATTATCGGTTTTCTGTTCTTCTCTTATCTTCAAGACAGATCGAACGCGAACAGAGGTTTTGTCTGAATTGATATTGATGAAATTCGTTTCCCGGAGATAGGTGTAGTGAATCTAGTGATTTAGTTGATTTAGGCATCTTCTTTTTCATCAGCCTTTAGCAGTCCACTGCTGGACTTGGCCTCTCCTTTAAAAGGAGAGAGGCCTACTATACCACGCTGGCCAAACGGGTTGGTATAGGGTTTGTATCAAGTTTTCCTTCTCTTGCAGTGTTGTTCTCTGCATAATATGCTCCATCTGTCGGCTCTTACGACACCAATGGGATGACATGGGGTGGTGACATTTCGTATTCTTAATCCGTCACCACACGGGCGCGCAAGATAGTAATATTCCTGATGACTAGTTCAATCGATCAAATCAAAAGATTCGATCAAATTACTCCTTTGACAGAACGTAATGCGTAGTTGTTTAACTGGTTTACTCGCCTAAGCCGAGTGTTGTAGGTTCGATAACTACGATACAACTCTTGTGTGTGATCCATTATTTGTGGTGAGTGTATTTTGAGTCCGTTGATTGAATGTTTGATAAGACTCTCGCAATACAAGTTATAACCTCAATGCGAGACCGGTCTTAAAAAAGTATTGTTTTAATTTAGTATCAAGCTGCTGTTCTTTCACCACCGAACCAACGGAAACACGTCATGAGATAAAATTATTTTTGAAATTAACAAATATTTGTCTTTTTCGATGTCGCTGATACTCCTCGCGATAGGCAGTTGTGTCAAGCGTTGCCTTGAAAATAAAATCTTACATAGAAAAGATAAGCAGTTACCACAGGCGAGCTCTGGGTATGTTAGAGTAAAATACTGCTGTACCGTGTCTTCTCTAAAACACATATCTGATCAACCTCCCAATAAACAGAATACGAATTTACACAAGCCCATAAAGACAAGGCTACGTGATCTTTTATCTCTCTTGAATAAAGTCGACTAAGCAACTTGCTTATCTTATTTCGAAAGATTATTTTAATGTAACAACATTATTTCCTATCTGACCAGAGTACCCTGTGAAATCTTCTTAAGCTGTAATTAAAAAACGGTCGTTTCATAAACAAAATCTTTTCACAGCGTAACTTTCACCAAATCTAGACAATCCGAACGAAACTGCCTCTCACGTAGTGATGTGCCGTTACCATATTACCGTTACCAGTATTTTACTCGATGGTAATATTCCCAGTAAGTTTCTATTGTTACCGGTAATATTCCCAAACCCCGGTAATATTGTTTAATATTTTCTTATTGATTTAAATATTATGCAATATCTGTTTAAAACGCTTACGCGCAGCTGTTAGTTCACTTTCGCACTTGCACAGTCAGCCACATAAGTGAATACACATTCCCAAGATTTTTAATGGCATTATCGTCCAAAATAATAATAAAGTACAATATCTTATGGCATTTTTCGTCATAGATATCTTAATTTGATCATATTTTACAACTACTGGGTAAAAAAGAGAAAGTTTTAATACATAAAACACTCATAAAAATTGTGTAGCGACTTATGTCGTTGACTGTACAAGTTTTAACAACGCACAGCACAGCATTTGTCTTTATATGCTATAGAGACAGCTATTGTCAAGCCACTGTCACAGATCCCTGAAGAAAGAAAAACCAGCTACAGTAGAAAGACAACCTGCTGTCCTCCCATACTTAAGGGCGTGACCGACTAAATTGGCTACATCTTGAAGCGAGCTTCAATCAAAACTTACTACAAGCCGCCAACGAAGATATGTCAATTTCTACCAACAGTCAAGTGTTATTTACCCTTGCAAGAGGCCAGTGTCTACAAAATAGACTGCGACTGTGGGCTCTCATACATTGGACAAACCAAGAGAAGCATAGGCATCCGACTTAAACAAAATATAGCAGACATAAAACATAAACGCTCAACAAAGTCTGCTGTGTGTGAACATGTGGAACAAGGACCCAACCACTACTTGCGAATTGATGAACCACAGATACTCGCAAAAGAACACCGTTTTCTTCCAAGGATGATACGTGAGGCTATTGAAATTAAAAAACACCCTAATTTCAATAGGGAAGATGGTTGGAATGTTCCTCCAGCTTGGGACCCTGTCATAAGGCTAATGAAACCCAAGAAGGACAAAGTCACCAGAAGACCTAAGGACACTGTGAGCTCATTCTGTGTAAATAGTAACACCAGTAGTTGAAAAATGTTCGGGTACTTTGAGATAACTTATACATTCAAGAAAAAGACAAATATCACCTCAGTCTGCCGTGAACATGAATCCTGTAAAGAATTCGAAACGTCGGCTAGTAATAAAAATGTAGTTTCTAGATCATACGGTTTAAATGTAATGACTAGTGAAACCAATATCGCGTTATATTGGTTTCACTAAACAATAAAATCCGTAAACTGTAGTTTAATTTAAATGTGTAAATCCAAGAAAAACCAAATTGACGACTAACAGAGCCGGTAAAATTTGCATATCTTTTAGTCACTGCGAAGCATAGAACGACTGCGTTTAAGGGCAGTTTCAGATATGCCGCTACTCGATGTTGGAATGATATTCCGCCACCCCTGCGTAACCTAAAAACGGTACATACATTCCATAATAAGTTTAAAGAAATCTTGATAAACAAACAAAAATTATCTACATGATGGTAAAACATGCGGTTACTTACTTAATTGTACTGAATGGTACCTACACTGCTGAAGCATATTGTTTTACTTATATATGAATATGTGTATATGTTTATATAATATATATTTGTATCTGTTGATATTATATATATATTTATTGATATAATATTCACTTATAATATATTACATATATTTAATAAGTTGTTAACTATTTGTTATCATACAAGTAGCTATATAAGTCATAAATTAATGTCATGAGTAAGACTTGTATGTTGACCTATAATTAGGCCCTGCGAGAATACCAGCGTTGTAGATTCCCCTACAACTATTGCTGACGCAGGTGCCTTATTTGTTCTCTTGGATGAACTTATTAATTTTATATTGTCTTTTTTGTAAATTTTATAAGGAGAAACAAATAAAATATTTTTTTCTTTCTTTCTTTCTTTCTTTCTTTATAGCCCATAACTGGAAACTAATCCATGGCCATGAAGACGGCCAAGTTCCATCAAAGAAACCTATTTTAGATAGCTCACAGAATAATAGAAATAGTACTTTATTGTCATCATCTATATCATCATATGATTCGGAGGTGGACTTCTTTGATAATTTATTAAAAACTTCTAGAAATGACACCACCAGCACCACTCATTCGACAGAGGAGGACCGATCGAATTATATTATCTGATTCGGATAGCTCTGAATAGAAGACTCACGTTACTTTTTTACTTTAAAATTGTTTCGTTTGTTCGTAAGTTGTTTTTTTTGTTCATAAGTTAAGTTAAATCATTTCAAAAAACTGTAAAAACCTGTTATTGTATAGTTGATTATAATAATCGTCTAGATTTAAAAAATATACTGTGATTTACTGTGATTATCTCGGAAAATAACTTTGTGATCTCAAAAATGTTACATTAATTATTATTACTGAAACGTTGCGATATGTCTAGCTAAATTTAATAAATTTGGCTATTTTTATTTCACGATTATCTCGGAAAATAACTTTGTGATCTCAAAAATGTTACATTAATTATTATTACTGAAACGTTGCGATGTGTCTAGCCAAATTTAATAAATAATAATTAGTAAAAGTTTTTTTTTTTACTTAAACCTAAATCTTACCATTTATATAATATTCCCAGACGAAAATTGTCAAGAAATTTACTAAGTAATACAAACTACTAAGTAATAGTAGCAATGTGAAAATACCTAGAAAGTTACTGTATGGAAAGATACTCAGTAAGTTTCTGGGAACTTACTCGGTAAGTTACCAGTAATTTTGGGAATATAGTATTTAAAATTGAAATTACGATTGCATTTGAACTTGAAGCGATAGAAGTCTTATCGGATTACTCAAAATCACAAATTAAATTAAAATATAAAAGTATTATTACCTATGTTACCCTATATTACTATTTTTGTAGAATGTTACCGGTAGCGTTACTGGGAAAATACTCGACTAGAGTAAGTTACCGGTAACGGCACATCACTGCTCTCACGAATACCATCATCTATAATTTTAAATGTAAAGTATCTTAATATTAGGCATTCTGTAGCGGAGGTGCTTCAGTCCAAGATATATTCCTAAGACGGTTGGCACCATCGAATTTCGACGTTATCTTGAACGAATTAGGCTCCAATATAAGGTTTTTCGTTAAGAGGTTGAGAAAAACGGGTGATTATGTAAATAATGCTGTAATTACATCACCAGGGGTCATGTCGTTTGCCTTGATGCGAGGAAGCGATATAATAAAATCTGAAATGCGTTCGCTCATTTTGATGAACATGAATTTCGTTGAACAATCTTCTTATTACAAAAATCTGATAAGGGAATTCAGTGAAGCGTCCCTAGGACAACGTATGAAGTGCTTCCCTAAATGTCAGTCGTTGTTGATAATGGGCCACATTAAGATCCTCGCCTTACTGCTGAAACCTGTAAAGTTTTATTTTACAGATCTTAGAAGACGATAAAAATATACTTAAAGGGTGTAAATGTAATAAGAGCTAATTTGGCGACGGTTTAGTGAATAAAATCTTTGGGAAACTGCTGTATTTTCCATTTACGTGTCCTGTTTTAAGGATAGCAGCTTTTTTAAATTATTTTTTTTCAGATGAGCTTTTGGCTTGGTTTCTCTCTTTAAATTAGGTACTTAGGTTCCTAGTTGTCATAAAACTTAACGTAACGTATTGTAATGGATACAAATGTATGCATTTTTCTCAACCTAGTTTTTATATAGTTTGGTTTATATTTTCCAAAATAAAAGTTCACAATAACCGGTGTAACAGTGTCAAATGTCGATTACTTTATAAGATAAGTAATATATTGTCTGACATAACATATCTATCTTCTATAGTATAATAAAACTGTAAAGGTGAAAAAGTCTGTACATTAAAGATATTTTGACGAGAATTAGCTGATATTTTTTAGAATTTATGTCTGTCTGTCTTTCCCTATATTGCTAAAAATCTCTAAAATGGCGAAATAGATTTCAATAAAACTTACACTCATGTACAAAGGATACTCAAACCTATAAAATAGTATATGTTACATCACAATCGGTTGAGTGGTTTTCGGTGTACAGCTTGACCTCTCCTTTGTACGTCCCTCCCAAACAAAACAGGGATCATCCAAAACTGGTTAGATATGTAGTGCCATCCATGATCATTATAAGTTTGTTAGTAAAAGTATAGTTAGTCTAAATAGGTACCTTCAAAGTGTTTTATGGCTATTTACCCGACTTTAAAAAAGGAGGCGATTCTTAATTTCGTCAGTATATTTATATGTATTTTCGATAAATAAATAACTGGAACCGAGCATAATTATAGTTATCCTTCCGACTGATAGATGTCACTATTTTCTAATAATTTTTTAGCAAATAAATGTTTCGTGCATAAAAGACAATAATTATGTGTCAGGTATCTTTCTGTTATTAAAAAAATAATAGAGTATAATATTCGGCACTTTCATAAACTTAAAGTCTGTGTCAAAATTTATTACATTGTCCACTTGCTTTAAACGGTCAATCTCATTTATTTCAAATTATTATGATTATATACATAACATAACATAACTTCACGCCTTTTATCTCCGAAGGGGTAGGCAGAGGTGCATTAAACACCCACACTTCGCCAGTTATGTTTAGGTCCCAATGTAATAGGGGGCGAGCCTATTGCCATCTACCGGGCACATTGTTAAGCGAGCGATAATTAGCATTTTTAATACACACATAACTTCGAAAAGTCAGAGGTGTGTGCCCAGAGTACGGCTCAGCGCAGACAGAACGGAGTGCAGCAGAGAGGATTTTATTTACGCACTTAAATATTCTAAACTTTAAAATTATTACAATAAAGCGCATAAACGGATTCCCGCGTATCTTCGAGGAAGCGCGAGCATTTTTTGTCAGGTTCAAGCATTTATGCACGTTATTTTAATAACCTTAAAGTTTATTTTCAAGTGCGTTTATAAAATCCTCTCGGCTGCGCTCCGTTCTGTCTGCACTGAGCCTACCTGGGGATCAAACCCGAGACTGTCGTCTCGGCAGTCTGTTACGTACACCACTGGGCTACCGCCGTTTTTTTAAAATGAAATGAAATGATTATATAATAGTTATATAATCATCTCATTTTATTTTAAATGATAAAAACAATGACTATTGATCTTTTTTTTAATAAATATTCGATCAGTCCATATTATTTTGTATCTCGGTCGGTTTGTATATGTAAACATAATTATATGACGTTGAGCAAATGACGTCATTTTCTGAATGGCGGTGTTAAGATTTTCTGAGGATTGATCAGGTTCTCGGTTAATTTTCTTTCGTCGTCGCTGGATTACTTGAATTGGTGTCTTTGTCGTTTCTGTTGAATTTTTGATTGTTGTATGTGATTGTGTATCTTTGATTTCTTTCGTTCGTTCGTGTTCTGTTCTTATACAGGTGTCTCTTTATTCCCAATTGCCCAGCTAGTTGTTAATAAAAATATGCTTCATGCGGTAAGCTTTGCTTGTTGTTTTTGTGGCTGTCACCGCCACGCTGTGTCACCGTGAACGTTTACCAAAACTGACAACTCGTCAAAAAGCGTGAACAAAATCACTATTCGAAAAACCATTCCATCACGTCTGATACAGATGTGTATCGTCAATGAATAAAGATTTACATAGAAGCTCAGTTCTTAAGGATTTCATGTGCTGATTCCATATGGAGACTGTCTCCAGTTTAGTTCGTAGTTGGCGCCGTTGGCGGCGCTGGCGTCGTGCTCCGTCTCTCTTGCTCTCGTAGTTAAGATATACAGGAGGAACGTTCGTCTCTCTTGCTCTCGTAGAGACAGCTGTCACAGCGCGTCTGCCATGCCGCCAAGCGGCAATTTGGGTCACAGAAAGTTTGTCTTCAGAGTGCCCATATGAAATGCGCCTCTATGTAAATATCTGAGCTCTTTGCTATCGTAAACCTTTGACACTTAATCAATATGACAGTTATTCAAAATGTGTAACGGCCATTTCCTTGTAGGTATCTCGACAATTCACTGTAAAATTTTTATCTAAAAACCTCAAAGATTAATTAAAATATCATTATTCATCGTTGATGTTTTATTAATTCGATATAATGGTATCGTCGAGTCAACATACCGACCACACAATGATTCATCAAAAGCTATGATTGATGCATTCTGTATATAAATAATCGTTTTAAATTGCTATTATTTAGCTGTGTGAGTTGTAAGGATTTTGGTGGTACTGTCCAATTATTATTTACTTATTGTCTACTGGTAATGGACTTATTATTTGGGTGTTTTACGAGTTAAATTTGTTTCTAAGAGTGAGATTATGAATCAAACTTTTATGTTGCTACAAGTGACGTAGATATGGATGACTACAATAACATCACCAAAACCTAAATATGCTAGTGTAGGTGTCATACAATGTCAAAGTTAGAACAAAATATTACAAAGGAATAGTGAATTACAATATCTATTTTTGGCCCAAATTCCAAAGTCTTGTATATCAAATAAATATACAAATAAAGAAATTATCATAGAGAACATAGATATAAGTTATAAGTACTCCAAATATTTTTGACAATATATGCTCACTGCCAAACTAAATCCAAAATAATTACCTTTTTTGCAACAGAAGTAACAACTATTATTCATAGTCCTGTGTCTAAACTCGATTACATATTAACTCGTGTCTACTTTACTTATAATCAATAATCTGTCTCACATATTCTCAATATCATCATCATCTCATCAGCCTGCCATGGTCCTCAATTTATAGGTTTCGTTTATATAAGAATACTAGCTTTTGCTCGCAGCTTCGCTCGCGTAAATTCTGGGTTCTCTAGTTACAGTATATCATCTATGTTCGGGGTAACAGAAATCTCCTTTATTGGGCGGATACTTCCATAATTGTCGCTTTAACTGTTTAAGAAATATAACTGCAAAAAGTATTTGCACATACAAACTACTTGAACTAAGACTGTAGTACTCAAAATGTTATCCGGTATCTGTGACGTTTCGCGAAAATGGCCAATCTGGCGACTGTGATTTGGCTGTCAGAACGATTAGAATTTAACACAATACTCGACAGCCCGAAACTATTACTATATGATTTGACACTGCGATAGCAGCGCAGTCCGTCGGTTCCAATGTGAAACATTCTGAAATCCACAACTACTTACAAATTAAAAATTAAGTAAAAAATCATTTTCTAGTGGACTAAATTGTGAATCTAAACCATACTCAGGTACCCTTGAACACACACAAAAAATTCATCAAGATCGATCCAGTCGTTTAGGAGGAGTTCAGTGACATACACACGCACACAAGAAATATATATATTAAGATTAATTGAAATTAAACTACAGTTTACGGATTTTATCGCGATGTATTGGTTTCACTAAGTTATTACATTTGAAACTAATGATCTAGAAACTATATTTTTAATTTATTACTAGCCGACGTTTCGAATTCTTTACAGAATTCATGTTCACGGCAGACTGAGGTGATATTTGTCTTTTTCTTGAATGTATAAGTTATCTCAAAGTACCCGAACATTTTTCATCTACTGCTGTTACTATTTACGCAGAATGAGCTCACAGTGTCCTTAGGTCTTCTGGTGAACCCAACGATTTTATATTTGTCTGATCAATACCCCAGATTGATGAGAAGATTGGTGCGATCTGGTAGCTAGGACTTACAGAATTATTTTTTAACTTTTAGTACATAACCTAACTACATTTTTTTTTATTTTAATAAAACCGTTTAACATAAAAATGTTTTTATTTTATTTTATTCTCTGTATTCATTTTTGTGTATTTCGGGGACCATTATAACTCTTGGTCCATAATTTGCATTTCTTACTACTTAAACTTCCTAAAACATTGTATAAAAACCAACTCATAAAAATCACCATGTATATGTATCACGTTGTAAGGTTTACAGCGTCCTCGTAGCGTCTATTTGTAGCACAACAGGTTTTATTGCTCCCTTGTGGAGGCACTATTTGTCAGTGTAAAACCTATAACACGGTAACGAATAAACTTCACCTAGTTTGGGTAGCAATTCTTATGAAATTACTAATAAATTATGCACATTTGATTGGAGTGCGTCAAAAGAAATGATTTTATTATTGTGAACTTGTCAGTCTTTGAACCATAGAACATAGATATCCCTTTGTGTTATGGAGGCCAGACTGCAACAGGCAAATGTTGTGACAAATCTAGATTTAGGCTCAAAAGTTTTGGAATGCAACAGACAAAGAGCTAAGAGGATGATTGAGCGTTTTTTTTACTGGGCGATGGATTAAAATTTGATGAATTTTCCAAACTTCATAAATCAGTAAAATGTTTTTGAAACAAAGATCCTTTATGCAGTTTATTCAGGAAGTAATTTAATATATTAAATATTAAAAGGCGGATGAAAGCCTCTTAGATATAGCGCATATGGATATCAATAATTTTATTCATTTACGCTCATCACATCCAAAGATATATGCGTACATTGCCTTTTTATATCGCAATAAAAGTCATTATATACGGATATATTATTTTAATGTGCTACTGACGTTTCATAGCCTTTATAAGCTAAAGAAGAAAAAAGGAAAGAAAGTAAATCGGTGAAAATGTTCAACAAGCTTTAGCCATCGGCAAAAACGTATCAATCTGCTATTTGCTCAACGATTACCAGGCCCATTGTACTGAGTGTTGCGCCGTTTAGTTGAGAGAAATAGTTCAGGTATATTGTAATATACAAAGAGGTATACATTGTTTGAATCTGATAACCCTAAGACAGGTATCTGAAGGTAAACGTATCTATACTTATAATAAAACTGTAGAGACGTCAATTCTGTACATTGTATATATATTTAAAATTAATATTGGAGGATGAATGGTGATCGATACTGATGCCAAAAATGCAGTAAATATTTTGTCTGTCTGTCTGTCTGTCTATATGTGCACGCATGGGTCAAAAACGACTGAAGGGATTTTAACAAAACTAGGTACGATTGTAGTCCATACTCTTGGGCAGGTTATAGGCTATTTAACATAACGCTTAGACACATAGGAGCTGAACAGTGATGATAAATTTGAAGCAAGTCGGATGAAAATGCGCTTTCAAGCTCATAATCTGCTGGACTGCGCACAAGTGACTATTGTCCCTTTTTGGAAAAACAGATGAGCGCGTAAACTGTCATTTTTCCGACGCTTTTCCGCTGCGCACTAATCTGTTTGTGGAACTCGGATAACTTAACCGATTGCGGTATGTTGCATATCACTAGACGCGTAATTAAATGAGCTTTCCAATGATATAAATTTAAACCATATAATATGGTTGAAGCCAACGCAAGGGCAGTATAAAGTGAAAATTAGAATTTTTTTCCCGCCATTTTTGAGCGCGATTTTATATTTCTGACATATTCCTTTTTCTCGTCGTTTTTTATTATGGGAGGTATATAAGTATTATACACAGTTAGAAAGGTTATTTAATTAACTTTTAGAAAAAATAAATATAATGAAAAGAAGCATTTTAATATTAAACATAAAAAAATAAAACAAAGATTTTTTTATTGGCGCCAATTTTCATATTTTATTTTTTAAAATACCGTTTTATGTTATATATCAGATTCAAACCTAGATAACTTCCTTTCCAACTAGATTTCAAAGTATAAAAACCAATTCTGATAAGAATTATTTTCATTGGAATCTGCACAATAGTTTACTTTTCCCGCCAAAAAAAAACTGCTCCCGCCTAAATTTTCGATAGCTAATATCTCATAAATAATATGAGTATTATATATTTTATCAAAGGTTTATTATTTATATACTCATAATAAAAAAATAATACAACGCATAAATAATGTAACCTTTACATACATATGTATTTAAACTTTTTTACATAAAATAAAAAAATGCCGGTTTTACGATATTTTTTTTATGTAACTTCATATTTAATCACTTAATTTACAATAAAAACATAAAAGTATGATATATAGTTACATAATTTGTTTACAATGATGTTTTTAATCCATAATTACGCCCCGCGTGCGTAATGCAAAGTCAGCGAAATATATATTTTCTTTCAAATGCTTACATCTAAATAATTTTCTGCAAGTATTGCTATAACTTTATTTTATTACATAGATAATATCACCAGGTATATGAAAAAACAACAGCAAGAAAGATTCAGCTAATACTTTTATTATGATAAACAAAGGTGTCGAGTAAGTCGTTAAAGACGACATTGTTTACGTTACGGCCGCTCGCCTAAAGTAAACATTTCATTGAAAATTATTTTGTTTTGTACCATTAGAATGAGTCATTCATTAGGTTGCAGAAAAATAAACAACACTCCTCTCACGTTATTGACAATCGAACAAAAATTATTTATTGAGCGCGCCCGTCTTCAAGTGGCGACGCGCACTTGAAATTTGTCGATGCTGAGTAAGCACTTAAAAATGGTGAGAGGTCAAGCGGGTATGGGTACTGCTATACGGTTGATTTTTGTTTAACGCGCGTAACGGTCATCTATACATACATAATTATAATAAATCTGTAAGTGATCGATGTCTGTACATGGAAGATATTCAGGCGAAATCTATTTTAAGGGGTCTATATAAAGGAAGAGAAGCCAAAAATATAATTATTACAATTTTTGTCAGTTTGTCTGTGCGTTTGTGCACGCTAATTTCAGAAACGGCTAACCGAATTGGAATGCGGTTTTCACTGATGTATTTTGGTAAGCCCCACTTAACATTTAGTGTTTGTTTAATCCGAATCAGTTCATAAATAAAAAACTTGTGTCAAATTATACATTACGATGCATTTGATTGTATTAACATTTCTCTTCTACTCTCCAAGCTCTCTTACTACGGATGTGACTCTGCAACAGTAAAATGGTTCCATAGTTATCTGACTGATAGATCTCAATTTGTCCAAATGGATAGTGACATGGAAGGTAATAAGGCCAGTTCTTCTTGTTGTCAGGTAGCCAGGGGTGTACCTCAGGGTTCCATCCTTGGCCCTCTCCTTTTTATATTGTATAGTGCTGATGTTGCCAACCAAATACTCAACTCCAAATTTCATCTGTATGCTGACGATCTCCAAATATATTTATCCTTTCTTCCTCAGGACTGTGGGTTGGCTATAAATAAAATTAATGCAGACTTAGATAGAATATCAAAATGGGCAAAAAGTAACTCTTTAGTACTTAACCCCTTAAAATCAAAATTTATTATGCTGGGCTCTAAGAAAAGTATTCAAAAAATTAAGGCTATGAATCCTCTCATACAAATAGATGGCTGTCCAATAGAGCAGGTATCAGAGGCTCGCAATCTAGGATTAATAATAGATGGTCAACTTCAGTTTGAGACGCATGTTCTTGAGGCTGTACAAAACTGTTTTTACCGTCTCAAATTGTTGTACAGAGTGCGGCAATACCTCAGTTCAGACATGAGAATCATGCTTTGCGAGTCTCTGATCCTATCTAAACTAAATTATGCTGATTATGTGTATGGTCCTTGTATAATAGGCAGAACTCAGAGGCTTATTCAGCGGGTACAGAATGCATGTGCGCGGTTTTGTTATAATATTCCACCCCGTACTCATGTCACTACTTACTTGAATAATGGTAATCTGTTGAAAATGTCTGCACGCAGGCGTTTTCACTTAGCTTCCTTGCTATTTGACATTGTGCGGTCCGGGCATCCAGATTATCTGTTCAAGAAGCTATCTTGGTCCAGGGACATCAATTGCCACCGCACAAGAGCATCCAGACATCTTTTAGTTGTATTGCGACACAGAACGACTGCTTTTCGTGGTAGTTTTAGATATGCTGCCACACGATGCTGGAACGATCTGCCGCCTCCTCTTCGTACTCTCAAAACGTCACATACATTCCGCATTACGCTAAAGAAGATTTTATTAGACGAGCAGAAGCTCGGGAGGTAAGATCTGCATATACATGAACGATTGCAGCACAACAACAATAAAAAAAAAAAAATAGGTTAGTAATCGCATAGCAGGTAGAATAATAGTCTCGTGATGAAATTTTGCAGCCATAACACCACACACATATATACAAAAAGAACACTACACAAACATAGAACACATATGTCATAAATTCACAAAATTGTTATTATTACAAATAATTATATACAAAATGTTCTATCCATACGCCATTTTTGACGCGCAATGCCATTAGCCAATAAGAACCTAGTCCAACCTCTCTGCCAATAAGCCAAGCCATAGACTAAGCGTCAATGTTTGAATGTCATACTTTGCTTCGTCTAGAAACGAGACAGAAGTAGCCTGTCAATGCAATGTTTATAGAGCTAATATTTATATTATTAAAATTAAAAGTGGTTCATGCAATTAGTGTTTAAGTTTTTCTATCTTTTTTGTTGTATAAGTTTTATTTTATGTGTTTTTTTGTTTTTTTAATAACTCATATGATTCCGTGACGCCACTTAATGGACCTGCCAGAATACCAGCGCAGCGGCAAAGTTTGTCGCAGCATTAGATGAGGCAGGTTCCAATTTTGGCCTCACTAATGTATTTATAAAAAAAAAAATATATATTATTAGAAATATTATTAATTTTCATTTATTTTTTTATTGTGTTCACTGATATTTACTGTGTGAGGCACAAAATAAACATTTTCTTTTCTTTTTCTTTTCATTTGTTGGGTTAAAATTTGTTCTATAAAAGTAACTCTTTAGTTGAATTGGTTGAAACTTAATATACTATGATCAATCAAATGTAAAATTAAGAGGGTTGAAAGGTTATAAATAAGATATTTTCGAACATTTAGATCTTTCAATTTAATTGAGCTTAAATCTGTATGATTTTAGAGTAGATTAAATAGGGTTCAGCTTAGGCTGGACGTATTCGCACATGTATAATATGTAAACAGCTCACAGAGTGGCAAGTAATTTCATTTTACTATATGAGGATAAACACCGGGATGACATTGTCTGAAGCAAGTATAAGTATAAGTCCTCATCGATTACGCCATGGGTTTGAGATGCTGCATAGTTATGGCATAAATATGAAGACAAATTGGCCGAGGATATTTTTAGGTTCCCACAACAATCTTATAAACCGTTGCTTGACATTAGACATATCTATCCTATTACTCAATATGGCCTGCCTGAATCGTCATTTGCTGGTGTATGTATGAATAAAGATTACGCCATACACTAAATAGACTATTACCCATTAGATCTAGTAGAAAGCCTGCAAAATGATGTCTCGAGACTTACTGAAGAACAGCGTTTAATATATCTTCGGGTGCGTCGTAGCGTGGGTAGTGATTTGGGAAAAATACTATTTGTAGATGCTCCGGGTGGAACGGGAAGATTTTTCCTACCAAAGTGATTTCGGAAAAGGAACGAAGCTAAAGTAAGATTGCGCTTGCTGTTGCTTCATCGGGGACTAGAGAATGATCGCAGCTATACCCGCTCATTTTTATTAATTTTACAATTTCTTCCCGATTCCATGAGAATTTTGAGAAATCCTTTCATTTTGCTTGGCGACTAGCCGCTTGTACTAAGCGGCTGGTCGCCAAGCAAAATATATGTCCAATAGGTAGTTTTGGCCGCACGTTGTCGGTCAGTCAATCAGTAACGCAATGATTTAATATAATTATACAGACAGGAAACAGCCACATTGTTGCAAGAATGAATAATTCAATCAAGAGCGAGTCGGATTCGCACATGAAGAGCTCTGTGCTAGAGGTATACACCTTACCATATACCACTATCTCTTTTTCACCGGTACAAATAACTTTGTTTTTCATAATTTTTGTATTAACGACCATGTTATATTTGCGGTCGAATGGTAAAACTGCTGACCACATATCGTTCAAACTAATTTTCGTTGGAAGTTTTATTACGATCTACAGCATAATATACTTTTTTAGATTTGTCTCTCTCTTACTTCCAAAGTTTGAGGACGGAGGGCGGGGCAACGATACTCATTGAACCACTTTGGAAACGTCTATCTTTCAAACGATTGACTTTGAGAAATTTATGATTTCAGGTACCCTAAAATTATTTTTTAATACCTAGACATGCCCCATTGTAAAAATATTTTCACGTCAGCTCCATGTATGGAGAGGACCCCTTAATTGCCATTCCTTTTCTATGTATAAAAGTCGAGCAGCGGTTCACAGAATACATCTTTCTAAAAATATTCAATGATGTAGTCTTAATGGTTTCGGTATAAGATGGATGTGACATACGGAAGTACTGATAGAAAGACAGACATACATACATACATATACTCACGCCTGCTTCCCGGAGGGGTAGGCAGAGACTACGGAACGCCATTTGCAACGATCCTGACATATCTCTCTTGCTTCATTTACTCCCATCAGATTCCTCATGCATGCTCTTTTGTTCAGGGTACTTCTAACCTGTCCTGTTTTTAGGATGTCTCTAATCTGGTCAGAGAACGTTCACCTAGGTCTTCCCCTGCATCCTGTCCCTTCCACACTTGCCTTATATATCTGCTTGGTCAGTCTTTCGTCATCCATCCTCTCCACGTGCCCAAACCATCTTAGCATACCTTTCTCGATGCTTTGTCACTACATCTTCTTTTACCCCACAACACTCTCTTATCACACAATTCTTTACTCTGTCAGTCAAATAAACACTACACATACTTCTCAGTGCTCTCATTTCTACAGCATTTATTCTACTTTCATGACTCTTCTGCCATACCCAACAATCACTACCAAACATAAGAGTAGGTACTAACACCCCTCCATGCACAGCCAAACGAGCCTTTTTGGACACGTTTTGGCTATTCATAAACGCCTTCAGACAGACAGATATGGCGAATCTATCAGGGTGCCGATTTTTGCCATTTTTGGATAAATAATCCTAAAAATTGCCTACAATGTTTAAAATTCCGATCGACTTGGACCACACAGAGTTCTGTTTGTTATACCTCTAAAAGCAGTGAAAAAGCTAAGATTTAACGTTATTGTCATCTTATCATATGAGATGAATAAACGATGGCAAACCGTGAAGCGGTCTAAGCATGTAGATCGCAAACCAAGGGAAATCAAGAAAAATTACGAACCCATAGGCGGTAGATATAACAGTACTTTTTCGTGGCGATTTTCGTAAGACTCTGTCTGTTATACCACCATACAATATAAGACAAGAGCTGATGAAATTAGAGCCTGTCTAAAGAGTTCATAACTATGGGATTGTATTACCGCTATGCATTTGACATTAAATATGCGAGTGCGATTATGATACAACGAACATGCACAGGAATTCTCTGATCTTTTACTCGCGATTGGTAACTTCGTGGTGTGGACTCGCACTAACAAGTGAAAGTCATTTGAGCTATTTTCAGGACATCTACATCTACACTATTCCATATAGGTATTATATGCAACTTAAAACATTTTTCCGTAGATATCGATTCTGTAGCCTAATGAAATGACAAATTCCGCGCGAACGGAGTCGTGGAACAGCTAGTTTTACAATAATACAAGAAATAGACTGGTTATAGATAGTAAGTGAAAGGAATTAAGCATACGCCTCAGCCAATGACCTCGAATGGCGGGTTACAGTGATGCATGGTATGAACAAGATGTAAAGTTCACAAGTTTGGTACTGTGAACCGTTTCTCGTGTACAAAAAAACATTGGTTTTCTGCGAGGCTACTGTTTTGCTTAAGTTTTTGTTCTACGAGGGTCAAACTGAAAGTTCTTAGAACTGGCCACTTATAAACAATATAATAAAAAAAATATTCTAAAATTTGAAAATAGAACTCTTTGCCAGTATTACTGAGTATATATTTCATTCATTTGTCATTTGTTTTACGATTTGGCGGCAAATTGAAAATTGTCTGTGTCACGTCAACATGAATTTAACACGAGAAAATTTTCGTGCAATGATTTTTTATGACTTTCGATGTCATTTAAGTCAACAAGAAAGTTATGATAGACTACGATTGGCCTTTCACGATGAAGCCCCATCTCGTGCGACTGTTTACAACTGGTTTAATGAGTTTAAACGTGGTCGCACTAATCTCACTGATGATGTACGTGAGGGACGGCCTTCTACGGCGACAACTGAAAATAACATCTGTGTTGTGCGGCGTATGATAGAGACTGACAAAAGAGTGACCTATCAGCAGATTCGGACAAGCTTAGGCATCGGTATGAGTCAAGTGCACAAAATCCTCCACGAACATTTAGCGGTCAGGAAGCTTTGCGCCCGGTGGATACCTCATAATTTGACTAAGGCTCAAAAACTCCATCGTGTGGATTGGTGCCGTAAAATGATTGAAAGATTTAACGGAGGTGACTCAAATGCTGTGTTCGATATACTAACAGGTGACGAAAGCTGGATTTACTGTTATGATCCTGAAACCAAAAGACAATCTGCTCAGTGGGTGTTTCCTTTCGAGGAGTTGCCAACTAAAGTGAAGAGAGATCGAAGTGCGGGAAAAAAAATGGTGGCCTCGTTCTTTGGAAGGATAGGTCATTTCGCAACAATTGTGTTAGAGGATCAAAAAACAGTTTCTGCAGAATGGTACACTACCAATTGTTTGCCACTTGTCTTGGAAAAAGTTCGAGAGAAACGACCTCGCAGTAGGATCCTCCTTCACCACGACAACGCCTCGTCGCACACCGCCAAGCGAACGATCGACTATTTGGCGACATCAAACGTTGAATTACTGGGTCACCCGCCGTATAGCCCCGACCTCGCGCCTTGTAATTTTTATTTATTTCCAAAAATTAAAGAAAAACTTAAAGGAAAGCGGTTTATGAATGCTGAAGAAGCGGTGGCTGCGTATCGCGATGCCATTGAAGAGACCCCTAAGGACGAGTGGGCAAAGTGCTTTTCCCAGTGGTTCCATCGCATGCAGCGGTATATTGACGTCAATGGACAATATTTTGAAAAGATATAATAAAACGAATAACTGGCTAATGTAATCAGTTTTTGATTTTCTAAGAACTTTCAGTTTGACCCTCGTATGCGTCCTTCAATATGCTATTGACTGAACTCGACGCAAGTTCATAAAGAGTTTGAATTGACCGCCTGCAGGCTGCATGATAAGTATGTGTTGTCAATGTTCACATTTAAAGACACTAATGGATGTGGCAATGTATGTAGCATAGCTGTAGTAGGAATGTGGCTAAGTCTTTATACAATTTCATTCAGATTGCAGCCAAGTATATAATATCACAAACTATTTTTGATTAGTCTGATATCTTAAATGTTTTGTTTGACTTTCGTCATATGAACTCTTTTAGGAGAAATAATAAGTTGACATAAATAAAGCCAACCACAACAACATGACATCAGAAGCAATCCAATGTTATTACTTTATGATTTGATATACATAAATCTTGGCACCTTTAAAGACACATACTAACGATTTACGTCTCAAAGTTCTACGAACAAAAAATTAGGAACAATCATATTTAGAACATTGTATGAGAAAAATATTTTTTCTAATAAACTTACAGGCCATAACTCAATTTACACCAACATTCAGGCTGTACTAGTAAACAAAGCTATTATCGGGCCATACAACATTCTATCCAAAACAAATTCAAATAAATCTGTAGCATTGTTTTCCGCTGTTTTTATGGGACGTTCCGCAGCAAAAGTATGATTTATTTCTATTCAGATAATTATTCAAAATAGCTTTGAGTTTCGCGTTTTTTACGTAAATCGTTGGAGATATTCTTGTCAACAAAATTCTTGAGAGGAAAGAGTTGCGTGAGATACAAAATTACTTTCATATTCCTTTTGTACGTGGATGTTTGTTTGTTTGCTTTTGAGAATAGGGAACATACGAAAGATTTCTAGGAAAAATATTTATTGCTTGTTTGTAAATTTTTGAATTATTCTACTATGCTATCAATTTGATTCCTTATTGTACCAGTATAAGAAAAACGTTAAGGCATGGTCCCAGGACACCGGTTTAAGACGGCAATCGAATATTAAATAGGTACAAATTAATGAGAATATTTCGTACTAAGTACATAAAGTTACTGTCTCCTGATAGTTCACGAAGATCTTGATCTACTTAAATTGTGAGTACAAAACTAATTTGTTATAAAAAATATATTCTCTTAAAATGGAAAATAAATTTAACGAAACGTAAAATAAATATTCCTTAAGGCATTTTAAAAAAGAGGTCGTAATTAATATACGTTTAATATCCTGTACCGTCTTGTTTTAATAACATTCAGTAATTTTCTTTTACTTTTTCAACGTAATTTCAAGAAATTAGAGACCCGGTTACAAAAAATATATATTCATTTCAAAGTTTGACTTTGAATGGAGGTAAGCAGAAAGGGGAAAATGGAGAAAATTGTTCGTTATCAACGCTGTTCAGCTTTTGGTGTTTCATCCTATTATACACCAAAACAAAGGACCTTAAAAAGTTTAGTTTCGTTCCAAGAGTATTTATATTTAGACTTCTTAAATCCTAGAGTTTTTTAGTTACGGTTCGTTTAGGACACAAAGGGCAGGCTTTGTTTCCTATCTTTCCACGCGAACTACTTTTCAGACATTGGTATTCCAGTTTTCATAAAATAAACATGTTTATTCTTATCAACCGACTAGGTACAACCACTCTGATGAAAATGTCGCACGCAATCACCCATCCAAGCGGTGACCTCTGCGAGGCTTGCTTGACTTTGCCGACCTATTACGAATGGCAAGCCAAGTCACGATATGAGCGCTCTATACTTACGAGTAAATAAATTTATTCAATGGTACACAGTTTTATTTTTATTTTTTTATTTATAGCCTCACGCCTGTATCCCCGCAGGGTTAGGCAGAGGTGTAATATACACCCACATTACGCCATGATTTTTAAGGTCCCATGTAATTGGGGGCGAGAGAATTGTCGTTACCGGGCACATTGCCGGACTCCGAGCTGCTACTGAGAATTCGGAAAAACTCAGTAACACAGCTCGACCCTGCAATCAAACCCGGAATCTCCGATCAGCAGACGCTTCAGCCACTGGACCACGGAGCAGTCACAGTTTTAAGTCAAAATAGTTTAGTTAGACCTAAGGTTGCTAGCTCACACATCGCCTCGTTAACGCAAGCTAGAAACCCCGCACAAACACAGTGTTAAATGAAGCCTTCAATCGGTGTCATTGACCTATCAGAATACACGTGGATGTGAACTGTGATATGTATCCCAATAATGGTACAAATTATTCAACATTGGAATACGTGAATATTGATACTATTTCATGACTTTTTTTGTGGCCCCGTAGTAATTTTTAAGAAGTCCAAGTATTACCTCAGAAGCCATTTTAATGGGCGCCGATATACACCGCTATTTTTTAATTAGTACAAAAAATTTAACAGGGCACTAAGTATCTTTAACTGATCATAATTATGTAGTTGAAAAATAAAAACACTAAGTCCCAAAACTGTCTCAAAACTGTCCACAAAAACACGTGATAATTGGTAAATGCAATACTAATACTATGACCGACCCGTGTACTATCATACCATTGTTAAATTAGCCCCCCCCCCCCCGGGCCTGCGCCACGCCCCGACGATGCGAAAATCAGTACTAAATTACTAGCGAAAGTCAGCGTATCTAATTTCGTTGCAAAACTTAACTTATGTTTGTCTACGTTTGCCCGACGCGATGGCCTATCATATCAGTTCATATCACGGGAGTATGTAGCTATGCTTCGTGCGTACTTTTTGAGTGGAAAAATCGCGAGTGCAGCTGTGTACCCATGGACATCGTATTGTGAGTGTACAAAAGTGACCGGGTCAGTGTCAAACAATTAAAACAGTGCATATTGGATGCTTTTGACAATGGTGGTGGACATTTCGAAGGACAATGGAAATACTTGTAAGTTTAGTAAATAATACGTACTTAAGTAAATAATAATTTGATGCATGCGCCTCAAAATCGGTCTGTGCTCTCCACACACCTTGAGGAAGGCCTATGTACAACAGTGGACGTCTCTAGGCTGACATGATAATGATAAAATAATTTGTAAATAGCAGATGATTCTAACTTCATAAATACGCCAAAATTACTCTTTTCTTTTAGTCCAGAACACCATCTTTTATTTTGATATTTGTTTGCTTTCTAATTACATACCTCCGTATTTAATTACTTGTTAAACGATAAATTTTACCGGTCCTACGCCCGAATGAAGTATGAAGGAGAGGGTAGAACTAACAAAATTAAAAAATAACTACCTACATTTATTATTTTTCTTCATTTTATTTTCTATTGCTACCTACATCATAAGTGCGACAGAGAGAATGCGAATGAGTAGGATGGAATATTATCAATGAATTAGTGAATGGATTGTAAAATATGACTATGATTTAAGTGAGATTTTCTACAATAAACAAATGATAATAACTTTACTCTTTATTGATATTATGAAATTCTTACGTCACATATATGATAATAATATCTTCGCTAATCTGTGCTTAAAGTTTTTGTACTAATTAAAAAATAGCGGTGTATATAAATTAGATATGATTTCAAAATTAATAGAGGCTATTCTTAAGAAAAAAATGTAGTTAAAGAAACCTTTAGTTCCGTCAACAATGTGTTTAAAAATATATATATTTATTTCATATCTAGTTCGAATAAAATAATTCTAAATAGGAATAAATGATTTAAAAAAACCTGGAGATACGATTAACTTATCCTAACTAGACATAAAATACTAGCTATACCTTGAAGGGCAACAACCGAACCTGACATTGTACATACGTGTCACGATACGCACTTGACAAGTTTTTTCCATAAATAAGATCAAGATGTATTCATTAATTCAATAGGGCAACTATAAATACACGCCAATATGAATCAATAAAGTTGAATGACTATTATGCCTACCGTACCGTAATTTTACGCAAGCTTACTACTCAAACGGCTCGTAATAGTCGAAACGTGAAGACTGTTTCCCCAGATTTTTTACAGTGAATTAACTTCAAGCAATGGCCATTTTCTTATATTACTAAAAATAAAAGCTAGTACATTTTTTGTGCCAATAATAACGATTTTTTTATTATGGAACATAGTAGCCGGAACAAAAATACCGTTCCACATTCAAGATCAATGATCGGAACACTGGTTGTTCCGTGATAAATATATGTGCTTGGATGTACATTACTTTGTTAGTCTGTTACCGAATTTATTTCACAATGAGTTTAATGTTTCAGGGTTTGTTTAACTTATGTTGGTTACGGGTAAGTATGTGCTTTTCTGTTGATAAATAAAGATCTGAACTTGCTACCATTGCTTGGAATAGGAATGCGATTATCTGCCAATTTTAAAGATAGCTCACAAATTTAAATTTTGCTACGAAAAATGTCACTAATACTAGTTCCAAATTATATTTTGTCATATCTTCTATATATTAATACGTGAAGCGAAATTTTGTGATCCCTTTTTACGAGAAATGTGCGAACGGAGGATTATGAAATTTGGCACACTTATAGAAAGTATGCAGAATGCTAATATTTTTATTTAATATACATAAGAAATAATTATATGATTTTAATGAAAATAAACGATACCAACTTGGATTTTTCACACACACATGCATAATAAATATATACGTATACAATATTATTTTTTGGTTTACGGTTATGGACCCACAGACTTTATAACTGAAAAGAGGATAATGAGTAATATATGTATATACTTTTTTGTTCAAGGTTTGTCCTATTCTGCCTTCTCTGAATATATTTATCTTGGCATTCTTTATTTATACGTTAAAAATACTTACATGTATTATGAATAGTCCATTAATTTTAATTTTTATCTAAGTATAAATACGTGAAGAAAAAAATGTTATCCCTGTTTACCACAATAATATTGATACAGACCCATAGACTGGCAAACTGAAAATAGTTTAATTATAAAATGTATCTATTTTTTTATGAAAGCATTTTATAGTATTAAATTAATTTTAGAAAAAAAAACAATTTAAGTACTTAAAACTACAATTCAATTTTATTAAATATTAATATACAGTACTGTTTGAAATAGAATTAGTTTTTATTATAAGTCAAATCGATTAGATCGATTGAGTTACATTTTGTTTAGTCTATTGAAAATTTCTGACAATGGTCACACTGAACTGTCACTTCCGCCCTTCCGCTGAAAAAAATGAACACGCCGTTTGCAAGCTCGCGTGCCTTGTACCTAAATTAAATTGATCGCCCTTTGAATTAACGCGAATTGAATCAACTTGTAATTAACTTAATACGTAATTGCCGCTTTTGACTTCCGGCAAGGTTTGTTGTAAATTGATGACATATTGAACTTTTGTGAAAAGTTTTGTGAACTGCTAACGTGCATCGTGGTCTGGAGAAGGACTTCGCCGAATTGTAAACTGGTATCTATTGATTCTCTTGTTATTTTGGCCAAAATTATAGGTTAATCTATAGGTCCACTTCAAGAACATCACCAGGATATATAAGGTAAAATTTTCATGTACCTACTCAATACTTTACTCACTGTGCAACGCAGTGCATTGTGTCTGGATATATTGTCTATCGTGGTTAGGTAGATGTATTACACCTTCCACTGCGCACTTCTGATACACCTTCCTGCCTGGCTACGGTAATTCTAGACATAATTTTGGTGCAGAGCTGTAGTTGAAATTTAGCCGCTGTTGCATTACTGAGTATAAACTCAGATTGGTATGAGCTTGTATCTTATCACCTTGTAGACAGTATTGTAGTGTTTGTCAGGTCAGTTATTGTCTAAAATACATAATATTTAATTGTATAAGTTGACCTAGATAATTTGAAACACATTGTCACATAACCTCAATCAGTAATTGTTGATTAGTATTGTTGAAAAATCTAACTTAAATTTGTTGTTGCATTAATAAGTCAGTTTGTTTGGATACATAACAGCTGTATGTATCAATAAATTTAGTAAATTTAGTTCATTGCATATATTCATAAACATTGTAATAATCAAACTTGACCTTGCCACTTGGGCGGGTCACATTAATAAACTTTGTTTTGTTATAATATAGATAATATTGCTAGGTAACACATATTCTGTGCTTACTTACTATTGTATATCTCAAATAACACAGCCAGTCTGTCTGTTGCAAATAATTAATTAATTAATTTGAAGTTTCAACTTTTAATTTGTTATAAGTTATAACTTTGATAACTTTGATAACTTTGACTTTGTTTTGTGTCAATATATATTGAAACTATTAATTTTGTTGGACAGTAGATACCTGTCACTTGCCTGCACTTGCAGTAAACAGGCTAATACTTTGTTGGTTTCAAAGAATTGAGAAAAATTAAGTTTTGATTGTTAATATTGTTTAACGCTTGTCCGGGCTCTTTTGAAATTTTGATTATGTCAGCTATCAAGGACTTGCGTGCGGCTGCTGGTGCTATTGCATCAGATTTGCGCTGGTTTGCCTCAGCCAGTGCTTTAGTGAACCAGCCTAATCGCCAGCAGGCCCTACTTCAAAGGTACGAGCGGATTGACGATCGCCTGGCAAGTGTGGAACAGCAATTCCGCACTTTCAGCACTTGCTGTCTTGAAGTGTCAATCAATGATTTCACTGCTGACCAGCGAAATAAGGTCAGTGAAGACTATGCCCAGGTCTTAGACCTGTATGATGCTGTCTCCAATAGTGCGAGACAACTAGTTGCAGATAGGGAAGGGCAACCCGGCCTGAAGCAGGAGCTTCCTAGGTCAGCACCGGGGCTGGTGAGTAGGCTCCCTACCTTGGACCTCCCCCATTTTGATGGCTGCCTAGGAAGCTACCTGGGCTTCGTTAATTTGTTCGACAGCCTAGTCACTGATAGGGCTGACCTTCGGCCGGCACAAAAGTTGGCCTATCTAATGTCGGTTCTGGATGGGGAGGCTAAGGGCCTCATCCAGCATCTGCCCGTGTCTGACGAGGCGTACCAGACGGCTCGGGACCTAATTACCCGTAGGTACCATAATAAGCGTGGCCTCGCCGACACGCACATCGAGCAGATTTTGGGTTTGCCGACGCTCACCCGGGTCTCTGGGTTGCGCACCCAACTGTTGAACCCGCTCTTGGTGGCCATCAACGCACTTAAGTGCCTTGACCTGCCCGTAGACCAATGGTCTTATCTATTGGTGCACATTGTGCTGAAGAAGCTTCCTGCCGACCTGAGGTCGCGTTTTGAACAGCGCTTTGGTGGGGATAGCGCGACCCTTCTGCCCCCCTTTGCTGACCTGGAGAAGTTCCTGGAGGATGAGTGCCGGGTCTTGGACAACTCCGGTGGTGACACGCCGGCTAAGTCGCAGCCGCCCAAGGTCAAGGAGCAGGCTTGCGTTCACATCCGAGCCAATGTTGACCGGCGCCCTCCTCGCTTTGCGGTCACGCAGAGCCCAGCGGAGTGCTCCTACTGCAAGGTCACGGGGCACAGAACGGCCAGTTGTAGGGCATTCTTGGACCTACATGTCGCCTCTCGTAGGCGCATCGCGAATGCCCGTATTTTAATTGGTAAGGCAGGTTAAATTAAATATGGGTTTATTTCCAAATTGTATACGGAGCATAGGTGACGTAGCCTCTAATGTTGAAGGACAAGTTAAGGTTTTGTTTGGCCCTGTTGAATCTTCACACCCGAGGATTAAAACCTCGGCTATTGTGTTGAAGAATATTTTGGGTATGCACCCACAGAAGCAGCTACCTGCTGCTGTGGTGAATTTGACATCGGGATTGGAACTGGCAGACCCCAAATTTGACACACCGGGACAAATCGACTTGTTGATTGGCTCTGATGTCCTCGGTGGAATTTTGATTGGTGGGAAACGGGTCTTGGTGCCAAATGGTTTGACTGCCATCCCGACCATATTTGGATTTGCTTTAATGGGCCCTGTACCTAGGAACCCTCCTCCACCTGAACTTGATAATTTGTTGGCTGTAGGCTCTGCTCTCTCTGATGCGGTTCAGAGGTTTTGGGAGGTAGAGGAGCCCCCTCAAGCTGCCCGTTTGAATCCAGAACATGAGGAGTGCGAGCTGTTCTTCCAGAACAACACTGGTCGACTCCGCTCTGGTCGGATCATTACGAGGCTACCTTTTCTGTCTGTTCGGCCTCCGCTTGGTGAGTCACGACCTTTAGCCGAAAAGAGATTGTTGGCTATGGAGCGTCGCATGGGTCGTGATCCGGAGCTCAGACAGAAGTACATTGAGTTCATGAGAGAATATGAACAATTGGGACACATGTCAGTGTCAGATTTGGATTGGCGTTCGGTGGAGCATTACTTTCTCCCGCATCATGCGGTATTGAAGCCATTGACTGGGAAGCTGCGCACAGTATTTGATGGTTCTGCGCAGACTTCAACAGGCGTATCCTTGAACCAGTGCTTGCATTCTGGTCCCAAGTTGGTCAAGGACCTTTGTGACGTCATCACCAGCTTCCGACGACATCAGGTTGTCTTTGTGGCCGACATAAAAATGATGTTCAGGCAGACGATTATCCACCCTGATGACCGTCGCTTCCAGCTGATCCTTTGGAAAGAGTCTCCTCGTGATCCCATGGTCGTCTACGAGCTCAATACGAATACGTACGGGTTGAGATCAAGCCCCTACTTGGCAATACGTTCTCTTTGGGAGCTCGCAGACCGAGAAGGCTTACGTTTCCCACGAACCTCCGCCATCTTGAAAGACGATATTTACGTCGATGACATTTGCTCGGGCGCCTCCACAGCGGACGAGGCGATCATCCTGCGGGACGAATTGATAGGTATTTTGGCCTCCGCTGGTTATGAGTTGCGTAAATGGATTTCCAACTCACCAGCGCTTTTGGAAGGCTTGCCAGAGGATCATCAGCAAGATCCACATCTATTTGAGATTGTTGACAACCCCGCTATGATGGCTGTTCTCGGCGTTCAGTACAGACCAGTCCAAAACATCTTTACGTATAACGTAGACTTGAAATTGCCTTGTTCTTGGACTAAACGTCTCGTGTTGTCTACTGTCGCCAGAACCTTTGATCCGAACGGTTGGATTTGTCCTATCATATTTTGGGCAAAATGCTTCTTGCAGAAGCTTTGGACAGCAGGATTGACCTGGGACGAACCTCTACACGGCACTCTTGTTCAGTAATGGACCTCTTTTGTATCCTCACTTCCTGCCGTCAATGAGATCTCCTTGCCTCGTCCCATCCTTCCTCCCGGGAAGTACAAGGCCACCCTTCACGGGTTTTGTGATGCCTCGGAACGTGGTCACGCGGCCGTGGTGTACTTGCGCACAGTCAGTGCCTCAGGTCAGGTGAGAGTTTCCCTGATCATGGCAAAGAACAAGGTGGCACCCCTTCGGACATCTCTGACCATTCCGAAATTGGAGCTCTCGGGAGCAGCCCTACTTGTACGCTTGTTGAATCACGTGTCCAGTACCTTGGGTAAACGCATTTGCATTAATGGGACCTACGCCTGGACAGACAGCCAAATTGTTCTTTGTTGGTTGAAGGCTTCTGTCCACACCTTGGAGGTATTTGTTGCTAATCGCGTTTCCCAAATCCAGAAATCCGAAGTCAAGCTTGTTTGGAGACACGTGCCAGGTGAGCTCAACCCCGCTGATTGTGCCTCGCGCGGATGCTTGACGCCTAGTTTGATAGGTCATTCGCTGTGGTGGGGTCCGGAATGGTTGAGTCGACCAGAAACTGATTGGCCTCGAACGCCAGTTTTGAATACTTCTAATTTGCCGGGTCTACGAACACTTGCTCTTGAAAAGGTGGAATGCGCCTTCGACCCCGATTTTTTGTTGAATCGTTACAGCTCCCTCGACAAGTTGCTAGGTGTTACTGCTTGGATAAAGCGTTTTGTTTTTAATTTTAGGCACCCACAACAAAAACGTCTGACACCGTTTCTCTCACCACAGGAACGACAGGAGTCCCTCACCTTTTGGGTTCGTTCTGTGCAATTGGCGCATTTTGAGAAAGAGATTGCTATCCTTAAATCGGGGAGATCGAAATTGTCGGGAGCAATATCTAAATTGAACCCCTTTTTGGACGATACGGGTCTCTTGCGCGTTGGAGGGCGTCTCAAGAACGCCACCCTTCCTTACGGAGAACGTCACCCCCTTTTTGTTACCTAAGGACGGTCATTTGGTACGCTTGTTGGTAACTGACCGTCACCTTAAAAATTCGCATGCTGGTTGTAATGCTTTGTTGGCCATTTTGCAACGCGAATTTTGGATCTTGTCTGCCCGAAGAATTATTCGGAGTGTAGTCTTTCGCTGCATCCCTTGCTATAAGCTTAAGGCTTCTACCATGCAGCCCTTGATGGGAGACTTACCGGCAGATCGCGTAACTGAGAGCAGGACGTTTGACGGTGTTGGCACGGACTTCGCAGGTCCCTTTTTGGTAAAAACGTCGACACTTCGAAACAGCAAGACTGTCAAGGCCTACTTGTGCGTTTTTGTTTGTCTCTCCACAAAGGCCGTACACTTAGAACTGGTCTCCTCGCTTACGACCGAGGCGTTTGTAGCCACATTTGACAGATTTGTATCCCGCAGAGGGCTGCCTTCCTTGATCCGTTCTGACTGCGGCACTAACTTCAAGGGCACCTATAATTATTTGAATGATGTTGTTAATTTCCTTGAAACCAACAAAGCTGATATAGGTGATAGGCTTGCCCGACGTGGGATAAATTGGTTGTTTTCCTCACCAAATTGTCCACACTGGAGTGGTATATTTGAGGCCGCTGTAAAATCGGCCAAAACACACTTGCGCAGGACAATCGGTGAATCTGTCCTTACATTTGAGGAACTCGCAACTGTGTTTTGTAAGATTGAGGCCGTTTTGAACTCTCGCCCATTGTGCCCGATCTCCTCAGATCCGAATGATTTGGAGGCCCTTACGCCGGGCCATTTTTTGATTGGTCGCCCACTTGTCGCCTTGCCTGAGTACCCCTATATTGATACGAGACCTGGTCGTCTCTCGCGTTTTGAATTGGTACGCCAGATTACTCAGAGCTTTTGGAAACGCTGGAACTTGGAATATTTGCACATACTCCAGCAACGCGTTAAGTGGACCGACAAGACCGATCCACCCAAGATTGGTGACCTCGTTTTGATCAAGGAGGCTAACCTTCCGCCACTCAGATGGCGCAGGGGGCGCATCCTTCGTTTGGTAACTGGGGCTGATGGAGTTCCCCGATTTGCTGAGGTCTTAGTGGACGGTTCGATTCTGAAGAGAGCGGTTGCAACATTGTCACGTCTACCAACCGATTAGCAGACCGGTAGGCCGGTCCGGGGCGGGTGGATGTTTGAAATAGAATTAGTTTTTATTATAAGTCAAATCGATTAGATCGATTGAGTTACATTTTGTTTAGTCTATTGAAAATTTCTGACAATGGTCACACTGAACTGTCACTTCCGCCCTTCCGCTGGAAAAAATGAACACGCCGTTTGCAAGCTCGCGTGCCTTGTACCTAAATTAAATTGATCGCCCTTTGAATTAACGCGAATTGAATCAACTTGTAATTAACTTAATACGTAATTGCCGCTTTTGACTTCCGGCAAGGTTTGTTGTAAATTGATGACATATTGAACTTTGGTGAAAAGTTTTGTGAACTGCTAACGTGCATCGTGGTCTGGAGAAGGACTTCGCCGAATTGTAAACTGGTATCTATTGATTCTCTTGTTATTTTGGCCAAAATTATAGGTTAATCTATAGGTCCACTTCAAGAACATCACCAGGATATATAAGGTAAAATTTTCATGTACCTACTCAATACTTTACTCACTGTGCAACGCAGTGCATTGTGTCTGGATATATTGTCTATCGTGGTCAGGTAGATGTATTACACCTTCCACTGCGCACTTCTGATACACCTTCCTGCCTGGCTACGGTAATTCTAGACAAGTACAAATAAAAAGGAGAATATATAAAATTAAAAAAAGAAAAATAAAACAATACTTTTTTCTTCAAGGTTTGTTCTATTCTGCCAATTAAATGTTGTATTTATTACAATATATTATTTATCTTGGCAATTTTTTAATAAAGCACAAAGATAAATATTATAAGTATGGATTATATTATACTATAATTATTTTTTTATTATTTTAATATGAGTTTCAAACTGAAAATATATGAAATAATTATTACATTTATGTATTTTTTTGTCGAAGGTTTATCCTATTCTGCCTAATAGATATTGTATTTTCACAATATAATTTATCTTGACATGTAAATTAAAATAAATTAATAAAATATGTATTAAGTGTATTATTTTATTATGGTATTTTATAGTGGTATTTTTTTATTATATTATAAGTTTCTGACAAAGTGTTAAATAACAAAACTATATCTGTTTATTGATATCCGTAGGCAAAAACATAATTGCAGTTGTCATAAAGTTTGACTTCAGAACGCCGCGCGCGGGAAATTTTTCTTTCTTAATCTTAATGATTGTGTTTTATTACCTACATATAGTTAAAAATCTATCAAGCACATGGTATTGAGCTAATTGAGCTATTTGTGAATGAGAATGATATAATACATTTGCCGTCTATCAGTTTTATGTATCAATGTCAGATCGTATTGGTAAGTTTTCAGACTTTTCAGTGTTTCTCTTATTTTAAAACTTTGTTTATACTTATAGTACTTACCTGCAAATGGTCATACTACTCAATAGGGTTGTGGCATGTGTTTTTATTATCCGCCTGCCTTGCCTTGAGAATGATATTGTTATAAAGGAGGAGGAATAGGTAGATATGGAAAATATAGGATGTGTTGTATGAAATTAATGTATATACATACATACATACATACATACATAGTCTCACGCCTATATCCCCGAAGAGGTAGGCAGAGGTATATTTGCTACACCCACTTTTCGCCAGATTTATTTTAGTCCCACGTAATAGGGGGCGAGCCTATTGCCGTACCGGGCACATTACCAGACTCCGAGCTGCTACTGAGAATTTCCTAACGGATATGTAACCGAAGCAAAGGCTGAAGGGTTATTATTGGTACATTGCAGCAAAGATGAGAATGTTACGATGGATGTGTGGAGTGACGAGAATGCACAGAATTAGAAGGAATGAGTATGTAAGATAGTACGTATATTTGAGGTATAGGTATATAGGTACATATAGGTATATGAGGTATATAGTCTGAAAGTGGTACCCATAGACTAAAAGTGGAAGAAAATATCGGTCGGCTTGGTATGGACATGTTTTGCGAAGAGATTATTTGTATGGAGGTAAACAAGTGAGTATGTTTTTTTATTTATTTTAAAGACAACTTTCGCTTTAAGAATATATCCTGTGTCGCGGGGGCTCACCCTCGAAACAACAATTCATGGATCGCACATGTGTTGTCTCGTGTGGGTATCGAAACCACAATACTTGCGCAGTGTCAACCAACTATACAGTCTTAAAAGTCGAAAGGAGAGGGCCAAAAAGCAAGAGTGTTTCCACGGAAAAGATAGACAGTGTGAATATGAAAGTACAGGCACGAAAGGGATGATCAGGCCAAGGAAAACATTAGTCGACTGTTTGAGGATGGTATATTTGTGAAAGAGATTTACTCCTTTGTAAATAATTAGATAACAAGAAGTGTCGAACCAAAGGACATACTGCGCAAGGACAATATAATGACATTTTTATAAAGTAAAAGTCTATAATGTTAACATCTGTTTTAGACTGTTCCTACGGGATATATACCACGTACCTTTGATTTGAGTAACCGATATTTCGGCACTGTTGCAAGCGCCATGTTCACGGATGTACTGAAGTATTGCGGGTGGATGAAAGTTATAAACAAGTGAACCGGTCTACCCGCTTCCTTACTCGTTTATTGCGCGCACAACCACTATCACCGTTTTCACTCTCGCACTGTACTCGATCGCGACACACTGTACTCACTACGTCAGCTCGTGATTTATGTTTTTCCGGTTTATGGGTTTTGCATAGACGTACCACTGGATGCCAGGTATTCGACAGTTGAAACCCATCTTCTCTATTGAAGGTTTTATACTTTTTAATTTCAATAGCTTCTTTAACCATTCTAGGTATATAGTGGCGTTCTGTCGAAAACACCTGAGGGTTATGTAACTCAATCCAATGGTTCGTACCCGAGTCTAGGAGATGTTGAGCTATTGCCGACTTCTGTGGTTCATTGTTTTTGACTGCCCTGATGTATTCCTTGATACGGCAGGAAATGGTGCGTTTCGTTTGTCCTATATAAGAACTCCCACAGCTGCAGTCAATTTTGTATACACCCGGCTTTTCCAAGGGGAAACTGTCCTTTGGCGTTCTTATGTACTGTGACAGTGTCTTCAAAGGAGTGAAGATAGTTTTAACAGATACCTTCTCAAGGATATTATATCCACGTACCTTTTCCATTGCTACTGCCCCATCTAGTGTGAAGATTTGGAAACGGTACGTGGACGACATTTTTTGTATATTGGAAGGCAATGAAGAGGTAGTACAACAGTATTTGGCGCATTTAAATAGTATCCACGCTAAAATGTGCTTCACGTACGAAATAGAAAGGGACAGAAGAATGGCATTTCTTGACGTGATGGTTGGTGTACGATCTGACGGTTCGCTTAGCCACTCTGTACACAGGAAAACAACGCATACCGACCGCTATCTACATGCTGACTCACATCACCACCCACGTCAACTGAACTCAGTTATAACGTCACTTACCAACCGAGCATACAGCTTGTGCGACGAAGACCACTTAAATGAAGAACTTGCACACATAAGTGACGTTCTATGAAAGAACGGGTACAGCGGACGTGTCAGACCACCTAGACACACTCAAAAACACCTCGACTACAAGGTAGAACGACAACCAGCGTACTTACCGTACGTCAAAAGAGTGACAGATAAGGTCTCTAATATCCTTGAGAAGGTATCTGTTAAAACTATCTTCACTCCTTTGAAGACACTGTCACAGTACATAAGAACGCCAAAGGACAGTTTCCCCTTGGAAAAGCCGGGTGTATACAAAATTGACTGCAGCTGTGGGAGTTCTTATATAGGACAAACGAAACGCACCATTTCCTGCCGCATCAAGGAACACATCAGGACAGTCAAAAACAATGAATCACAGAAGTCGGCAATAGCTCAACATCTCCTAGACTCGGGTACGAACCATTGGATTGAGTTACATAACTCTCAGGTGCTTTCGACAGAACGCCACTATATACCTAGAATGGTTAAAGAAGCTATTGAAATTAAAAAGTATAAAACCTTCAATAGAGAAGATGGGTTTCAAATGTCGAATACCTGGCATCCAGTGGTACGTCTATGCAAAACCCATAAACCGGAAAAACGTAAATCACGAGCTGACGTAGTGAGTACAGTGTGTCGCGATCGAGTACAGTGCGAGAGTGAAAACGGTGATAGTGGTTGTGCGCGCAATAAACGAGCAAGGAAGCGGGTAGACCGGTTCACTTGTTTATAACTTTCATCCACCCGCAATACTTCAGTACATCCGTGAACATGGCGCTTGCAACAGTGCCGAAATATCGGTTACTCAAAACAAAGGTACGTGGTATATATCCCGTAGGAACAGTACAAAGTAATTATAGTGACCACGAAAGTTTAAATTCCTATAATCTGTTTTAGAGTTTTATAACCAAGATGAGTATTTAATAGCCGTTCCAGTAATTTCATAAATGTTTTCTTTATTTTGCGGTGAATTCTATGATTGTAGTCTTTGACAGTACAATCTTAATAATGTAGAAACTTATTTTTTTTATAAATGATGGTCGAATTTCGACCAATGGGCGACCTCTAGTGTATATAATTACTCGTTCGTTACTTTCATCCATCCACAGTACTTCAGTACATCCGCAATCATGGCGCTTGCAATAATGCCGAAATATCGAATACTCGAAACAAACTCGGTCCGTGGTAAATATCCCGAAAGATATATAATTCACGCCTGTTTTCGAAGGTTTGCAAAGACTATGGACCACCATTTGCTGCAATAAAAAAATAAGTTTAAAAACTATAACCCGACTACGAAAAAACAGGGTCTTAAAAGGAAGAAACAAGAAAATAGCTTATTCAGATACAAATCCAGAAATGTATAAGTACAGAAATGCTTAAGCTGGAGCCGTGGTCGCACCTATTGTTTTACTAATATGGGTAATATGGGCCAGGAACACGTACGCCTCATTAAACAAACTTGGCTGGTAACAACATGTACCTACACTAGTATACAATAGGTGCGACCACGGCTCTAGCTTGAGCATATCTGTACTTAAACTTTTCTGGATTTATACCTGAATAAGCTATTTTCTTGTTTCTTCCTTCTTAGACCTCGTTTTTTACGTAGTCCGGTTATAGTTGTTAAACTTATTCTTTTATATAATCCTTTTCCGTAACCCGATGGGGCATGTAAACTAATCGTGCAATATTTACATTGTCACATAAAAGAAAGCAAAATAGGTAACTCAAAGCGTGTGAACCACGCGAATTGTTAGTACAAAAGGCATTTTAAACTGATATTTTGACTCAAGCAGTATAGTATATGTACATATTTGAAATGTGCTCATCAATATCTTTCTTTTGCACCAAACACGAAATTATTATCTCAGTTATTTTTTTTTTGAGGTTGGAATCTGAGGTATTGATATCATAATATAAAGTTAGGTGAAATTTATATAGCCTATGTCACCCGGGCTATCTTTCCAAATCTATTGGCACCCCATTTATTAAGATCGGTTCAGTAGTTTAGTAGCTACGGTGGAACATACAAACAAACATACTTACATAGACATAGACTGCCAAAAACATTACCCTACCTTTTGGCTTCGCCGTAGTCGGGTAAAAAGAAGGCGTAAATAATTTCATAGAATGACAAAAGTACAAACCAATTAATCTTTATCTTAAATAAAATTGGAGTGTCACTTTGTAATTCTAAAATAACCGCTTTTTACTTAATGCATATAGATTAATACACGTTACATATACCGAAATGTAATTTTTTACTATTTTTGTCTGTTTGTTTGTTCTTGCTAATCTCTGGAACAGCTGAGCCGATTTTGACGGGACTTTCACTGGCGGATAGCTGATGTAACAAGGAGTAACTTAGACTATAAATTAACCGGGTACGCGAAGTAGTTTCTTCAGGACGCGGGTGAAACCGCGGGAAACAGCTAGTAATAAATATATGCCTTACATATTTATACCCGGTAGATTAAGGCAGCGATAGCCTAATGGAGATAACAAAAGACTGCCATGCAGAGGGTTTGAATCAACGGCACGCACCAATGATTTTTCGTAGTTATGTGCGTATTGAATTGTAAATTGTCGCTTGCCTCGTGCCTCGGAGAGCACGTTAAGCCGTCGGTCCCGGCTGTCATGAAGATCTTTGACAGTCGTTATAGTGAGTTAGTGAGTCAGTCACTATAACCTATGAAGAAACTGACATTGGTCTAAACCATGGAATATAAGGTATAGCTATACCTTTGTGTTGCAGAGGTCATACAGGCAGTCGCTCTGTGGAAAAGCTAATATTCAGTCAAATCCAGTTAGACTAGGAAGCGGTTCCCGGGTACTAACTGGGATAACGCTTGGAGAAAGAAAGAAGACATATATAACCGGTAGATATAAATGAGACCAAGACCCACATTTTCGCGCCGTAAATCGTAAGTTCGAACTCAGGACCTTCTTCCTAGCAATCCATTAATTGTTCATAAAGCTATTGCTGCTTAGTTACGTAAATACTATGTTCAAAATAATTTTGTAGGTGCATCCGTTGGTATATAAATAAATAAGTTGATTTCGCGGTACATAATTTATTGAGCGGCTTAAAACAGTTTCGTTCATTAACATGCCCGTGCAAACTTTATATAAAATCGTAATAAATATGTTATATTGACTGCATATATGGTTTTACACAACAGTCATGGTATTATATTGTAAGCATTACGCTGTCTTTCAAATCACTGGTGACATTTTTTGTGGTATAGGAGGCGAACAAGCACACAGATCGCTGGATGGCAATCGATTACCACCTATGTACAGTCGAACAACTTCCCGCTAGGCCACCATAAGGGTGAGAATCGCTCAGCAAGACATCAACGCTTCCAGTGCTATTTTACATGCACATTGACACTCGTACACAAAAGCAGTTTCTGGTGTGCCTCGACTCTATGAGCGAGCCAAAGGATTTTTTTTTAAACTGATCGGCCACGAACTTGTTTGATTGTACACCCAACCACAGAGGGCTCACACGTGCGTTGCCGACCAGGATGGAAAAAACAATAGTAGGAGGAGCGAGTTGAGAGAAAAGGAAATGATGATGAACTATTTAAAGACAACTTACGTAGCCTTATAGATACCTACTGTTATTTTACGTCCATTTTGTGAGAGGGTTGTACATACATTCCTGGCCGAGCCAGCCGATTCATGCCGAATAGTTTAATCATGCCGAAAACGTTAAAAATATAACAGTTCCGCCTTCAATCCCATTACCTGTTATGTCTGCAAAGCACAGTTGCAGTTGCAGGATATGCTCGTCCAAGCGTGCATCCTAGTCAAAGCGAGGGAAGAACGACGAAGCACATGATGGTGAGAACGACTACTGGTGTGGCACAAGTCGTAGGAATGATCCGGTTAGTAAACCAGGTGACCATATTCAAGACGGAGACCTTTTGATTTCGTAGACCTCAAAAGCGGCCACCTTTGGAGTCGAGTTGGCTGTAGACTTTCTTAAATGACTGGACAATTTGGCCTTCATTGTAAAACAAAAAGTATAATACCAGACCTAGTCTAACATTTTAACCTGTTTTGAAAGAAATTTAAGAAAGATGGTCATTTATTTATTTCAATTCAATATTTATTTCTATATATATATCTGGCTGTGTGGTTGACGGCATAGAATACAAGTGTCACCACCCCCTATCTTCCCGTGGGTGTCATAAGAGACGACTAAGGGATAACACGATGCAAATACCATCTTTGCGTAGATACGGAAAACTCGACATCAAACCCTATACGACTGCCTCGTTGGTCTCGCGGCATAAATGTGCTCGTGGGATCGGGAGGTCCCGGGTTCGATTCCTGGGTCGGGCAGTGTTATTGGGTTTTTCTGTAACGAAATTCTCAGTAGCAGCACGGAGTCTGGAAATGTGCCCGGTACGGCAATAGGCTCGCCCCATATTACGTGGGACTAAAGTATATCTGGCGAAAAGTGGGTGTAGAAATACACCTCTGCCTACCCCTTCGGGGATAAAAGGCGTGACGATATGTATGTATGTATGTATTTATTTCTACGAAGCGACTGTTAGCTGTTTAGCGACTGATTCAATTGGGCATATATCTCGATCCTCATCAGCTTTTAAAAACTAAATCTTATATTATTATTATTCAAGAATAAAAACTCTACATAAAAGCTTAATTCAGAATTGAATAAATTACTATCATAATATCTCTTGAACTCGCAACCGCAGTGAATTGAGAGCAATTGCTTCGCTAACTTTGTAATCGATTGCTTTGTACATATTTATATACATTCACGCTACTTCAAAACACAATAAGAACAGACTGCGTTATTATAATTCAATGGTAAAGTCACTTATAATTCGGGAAATTTATAAAATAAAATATCTAGTCAGTACCATGTATGGAGAGCCCTCTTTAATTTTTTTTTACTTTCGTATAATAATTGTGAAGCAGCTCACAGAACACATCTACCTACTAATTTTCAAATCTGTATTCTCAACAATTTCGAAATAAAGTGGCTGTGTCAAACGGACGGACAGACAAACAGACATGGTGAATCTATAAGGGTTCCGTATTTTGCCACTATTGGCTACAGGACCCAAAAAATGTGGCTGAAGATCGATCAATCGATAATTATCGTCCGTCCGTTAGCCTTGTAAGTTAACGGTTCCACAGCTCTCTTTTCATTATGAAAAGGGTAAGGTCGTCCATCATGCTGGCCAATTAGTTGACAAACTTCACATGTCTTTTGAGAATATTATGGAAGTCTGTCAGTCACGCAGGTTTCCTAACCACTTTTCCTTCACCATTCACCACATAACTTCAACGAGTAAGTAGTGCGGGGCGTAGGTTTAATCTTGAGCCCCCTGTTAGTCTCTCTACTAGGCTAAGGCTTCTAGTAATCTATCGATATCTGAACAGAACTAAGACGGCATAACACTTGTCTACGTTTACCTGTACCAAGAATATTGCCATGATATCTAGCGTATTCGCGGAAGCCTCTTGTTCGACTAAACCCCAATATCAGTTACTAGGTAACAACTGCGATAGAGCTTCTCCAACCCAAAGTGGTTACATTATTCTCAGATCAGTTTGCAGGTTGTTTGTCGTAAAGCAACTGCCCATATCATATATTGTGGTTATAGAAGTTTCGCCCAACTGAGCATAATGTTTTTTTTATAAAATTCTTTAAACTAGTATCTATCGTGTGGTGACGGATTAAGAATACGGATTGTCACCACCCCGTATCATCCCACGGGTGTCGTAAGAGCCGACAAAGGGAGCATATTATGCACAGAACAGCACTGTTAGAGAAGGAAAACTTGACACAAACCCTATACCAACCCGTTTGGCCAGCGTGGTATAGTAGGCCAATTTTTCCTTTCAAAGAAGAGGTCTAGTCCAGCAGTGGACTATTAAAGGCTGATGATGATGAGTATCTATCGGATTATTTCAACATGATATTTTTTTTTTATATATATACTCACGATCTGTGAAAGGAATGATAGGGGTTATTCCTAAAAGAGCAACTATTTTTGAGCGCAACTAAAAAAGCGCAACTACTTTATTCCACAAAGCGCAACCACGTCGAAAAATAGTGAAGTGGCATAATAGATTCATAAAGGACTATTTACTATCGATAGGATTTTTAAATCATCTGCCCATTTTTTATTATTATATTATGGTGATTGTTTTCAAAAGTACCAGGATAACAAAAATGAACAGAGGTTAGAAGTGTTTATAGAATCTGGTAACAAAGTTATCAATCAGTAAATTGTTTTGAAAAGTACCAGGGTAACATAAATGAAGAGAAGTTAGTAGCCTAATAAAAACCTGGTTTTAGGGTCATCAATCAGAAATAAGGCACTGCATGGTATAGGTAAAACTCAGGCGCACAGCAACAGCTCTGCCCTGTGGTCACCGCTCCCCGAACCGCACCCTGCTCCCCGCTGCATTGTATTTTTTTTATATCCATTAAAAGTCATAAAGTATATTAAAATGTCCTGTCTTATCAACTATCGATAATTTCCGTTTGGCTCGGCGTTGCACCGAAACGTATGTACTAGGCGATTTCGTGATATGGAAAATATTAATATAGTGGACTGTATAAAGGATGGCTGTTAAATCACCCAGTAGAGTGGGTTATAGGGAAGGGATAAAAGGATCGCTCGTATTTGATACTGCGGTATGCAAAGGAATTTATTAGCTAGGGTTTGACATAATTAATTATCAATAGAAAGATAGATGGCGCTACCATATCCCCCCGGCCCTAAAGGGTTGCCTTTAAAAAAAATAAAATTGAACTTAGCTATGTTGGATGTACTACCGCATAACCCATCAATAGGCTAAGACAGCGATATGATATTAAAATTAATCTAAATTAACTTTAGCGAAACAATTATAACGAAAACTACAAACTAAATACTTAAACAAAGAGGTAAATCCAACTTCAGGCTAGATCTCACTGAGTTGGAAGTGGACAGAGACGTACAACAGGGCGCACGTAGCTCCCCTTCGCGGTTTTCACGGTAACAACGCGGGTTGTACCGTCTTTGGAAGTATGCAGTTTCTCCACGATAGCTAACGGCCATGAAAGCGGCGGAGCATTATCATCTATTATGACGACCAACGTACCCTCCTGTATAGGGCATGCAGGACTATTCCATTTGGATCTAGCCTAAAGCTGGTGGAGATATTCCGCACGCCAGCGCCGCCAGAACGACTGCACGAGTTTACCCAGCCGAGTATGTCTCTGGAGCAAGCTTGAAGAGTCTGTTTCAGGAGCCGGAAATGACGATAATGGTTCGGATAATGTACGAGGATGGTTCTGCCCCTGAAGACTACTCAATGCCGTGAGCGGACGCGAGTTGATCAGTGCCTCGACTTGTGCAAGGACAAAAAAGAAACAAGTAGCAGGAACAAGTTCAATTAATTTACTATCGCGGTTGGCTACAAAAGTCTGCCAGCGGTGAGGAGAAGAATAAATCCAAGCGAGCACTACTTTGGAGTCAGAAAACGCGTATATTTTTTTGATAGGATAGTGGGGCAAAACTGTGTCTTGAACCTTGCGGAGCAACTGAGACAGCAGAAGGGCCGCGCACAACTCCAGTCTCGCAACCGTAATGTTTTTAACAGGCGAGACCTTACACTTGGCACAAACTAACTGCACCGAGTAGTTAGAACCAATGCGGACTTGCAGATATACGACTCCGCCGTAAGCACGCTCGCTGGCGTCAGCGAAACCTATTAAGTTGACGGTACATCCATCTACCAACCCAAGATGACGCGGCATAATAATTTGATTGAGCGCGGTAAGCTCAATACAAAACTGGCTCCAAGCGGCGACAATATGGTCAGGGGGTGTTTCATCCCACTCACACTTTGATAGCCAAAGCTCTTTGATCAAGAGCTTGGCGTACAAAATTGTGGGAGCCACAAAACCCATTATGTCCCATAGTCGAGCTACTGTGTACAGCATAGTGCGTTTGGTGCACTTATCATCTGGCGGTGAGACGTCAAACCGAAAAGTATCACAGGATTTGTCCCAGCGTAAACCGATAACTTTATGCGGTACAGACTTCTTAAACTCAATGTCTGGAGAAGCTTTATGAGAATCAGATATGCGTGCGAGAACCTCTTTAGAGTTGCTTGACCATTTGATAAGGTCAAACGGGCCTCGCTTAAAAAGCTGAATAAGCTCTTCACAAAGCGAAATTGCTAGCGGAACGGATATGACACTACAGGCAATGTCACCCATATACATAGCGGCAGTAGCAACAGCTGCTGCGGCGGGAAAGTGATCGCCTTCATCAGCGATCAACTGGTGAACAACTCGTAACACGTGATATGGGCTAGACTTGAGTCCAAAACAAACACGATTGAACTGATACACGGATAAAGGTTCCTTATTGTCAAAACGATAAAAAATCCGTTGAAATCTACGGTCAGATTCGCAAACGCCGATACTGAGAAACATTTGGCGGCAATCAGCTGACAGAGCGATTTGGAAAAGACGAAACTTTAATATGATGTTAAATAAATCACCCTGTAGATTAGGGCCGGCATGCAAAAAGTCATTAATCGACTAACCCGATGTAGTTTAGTAGAGGTTTTATCTTCGCGAACTACGCCGTGATGCGGGATATAATATGAGGGAAGAGAATTGCCCTCGTTGTTTACAACTACACTCAAAAAACCTTTATTTAGGTAGTCACGAATGACGTCATTATAGGCGCCGCGTAACTTAAGTGTGCATCAAGTTTACGTTCTAAACAATGAAAACGTCTAAGCGCAGCAGCGTACGAGTCGCCTAACGAATAAGGGTCACCATAGAATGGCAACGCCAGTACGTATCTGCCGCTGTCGTCACGAACAGTGGTAGCGCGGAAATGTTGTTCACACTCGAGATCCTTACGGCTCATCGAGGGCGGTGCGGTAATTTCTTCGAGCTCCCAAAATCGCTTCAGAAGAGAATCAATGTTATTTTCTTGAAGAACAGAACAACAACAAGACGTAATATAATGAGAAGTATGTAACGTAGGTACGGTACCCATAATCACATACCCAAATACCGTCTCAATAGCGGGCGGTAAATTATGTTGCTCACTACGTACAACTTTAGGTAGTAACAAGTGCGGAAATATTGAAACTCCGATCAAAACATCAATGTCTGCCGGATTCGCAAATTCCGCGTCTGCTAGCGGTAATGTCTCGAGATGTGTGAGTAGTGATACGTCCACATTAGCGTTCGGCAATGTGTCCGTAATACGCTCTACGATAAGCGAAGAAATGTTAAAATTAATATTCCTATCAAAACGCCAATGTATTTAAATATCTACGGAACCCTTGCAATGTTTTTCTGACCCCCCGATACCCTTGACTACTAAGTTAGTATTTCTAAAGTTATCCCAAACTCCAAGGCGTTTGAAACAATCAGAAGTAATAAAATTACTCTGTGACGCACTATCGAGTAAACAACGAACTATGTGCGGCACGTTATTAATATCATAAACGATAACTTGCGCTGTCGCTAATAGAACCGTCTTGGACGCCGTACACTGCGGTATAGCATCGCACTGAGCACTACAAGCGCGCGAGGGTTGTCCGCGTGTGTGCGCTGCCCGCGTAATGAACGTCGTACATAACGATACTTTGCCCTGAAACGCGGAGGGGGAAGCCACCGTGGCCTGCACCTGCGATGTAAGTGGGCCAAGGTTACCGGATTGGCCAGACAGCGGATAACTTTTATCAAAGTGTAATCAATGTTGATTTCGATCAATGAGTGATGTCGTTGATTACATGAACGACACTTCGTCTTACTAGAACAATCACGCGTTTTATGTTTTATACACAATTAACGCAAGCTTTGTTTTCTTTTACACATTTAAAACGAGCAGTCGGATTTAAATTATTAAAAGCGAGGCATTTATAGAAATGATCGTGTACTATATTACTGCACAGACACTTCTGTGAATTATTATTATTAGATTCCGAGCATGCTACGTAAGATTGCGAATTAGGTACCGAGTTATTATTGCTATTTCGCGATTTATTCGACTTTTGTTTGCTATTATTATTATTAGACGAGCTAGATGAACTAGACTGCGTATTATGAAATATTCGACATTGATCTTTGATGAAGGAAATAAAACTATCTAGTGTAGGTATTTTATGACAACGTTCCGTCATCTCGAATGCACGAATTGTTTCAGTGTCAAACTTTTTTAAAGCGAGTTGAAGAAACATAAAGTCGGAAAGATCTTTTAATTTTAAGTTTTTAAGGGAACTAACTGCGGTAACAAAGTTGTCTATAAACAGCTGAAAATTCGAAACAGATGCGGCACCGGACAATTTAAGATTTAAAGCTTGATCAAAGTAAGTAGACACTAGAACATGAGTATCTTGATACCTATCAAGTAGTGACTGGAATATGACCTAATAGTTCTCAGCACTAGGTGTGACACCTGCAAATACTGACTGGGCCATCGGTGATAGCTTACCTATTAAATAGTACAACCTGTCAGCATCTGTCAAAGAACCATTATCGTGCACAGTAGACTTGAAACTCGCATAGAATAACGGCCAATTTCGTATATCGCCATCAACTGACATAAGCTCAATTGGCGGTAATCTTGGCGCTCGAACTGCCGGTGAGGCAGGAACGGGCTGCGCGGAACACCTACCCTCCAATTGTGATGTATGCGCTGGATGATACAATAAAGATCTTCGAATGAGGTGTACGCCTAATAATTCGGCTGTTCATCAGGATTAATAGAAAGCAATCTTGCGTTATAATCGTCTAACAACTTATGAAAATCTGTTCGAATACTATCTACTGTCATACAATAACTAAGAAATGATTCCCTATTAATATCGGAAGTAGCAGCAGTTTTTGAGCGCTCGTAAATGTTTTGAATACGCTCAAATAAAATATTACGTTTAGCTTCCAAGATTGTCAGCTCTTTTTCTTCCGACATGCATGGCTTCTTTTGTTGCGGCATGTTTACGTAAGTATAAGTTAATGAGACCGAATCAAAATAAGAATACCTAAAGTACCTATTATTTTACCTAAGTAGGTGTTTATGCGGTAGTTATTCGTAAGTAGGCAACAACTTTAAGGCGGTGGAATTAAAAGGTGCTTGAAATATGAAATTTACAAGACAACTATGAAAGTTTCAGTAATAATAATTGGGTAAGTAGGTAGCTACATAAAAGTATTTTACCTACGGAAGCGTGCGGAAATAACCACGTAATGGGTATGTAAATGGACTAGGAGTATAGCTAGGTGCTATAACTAACTAGGTAGGTACTTCTAGAAGATACCTACGCGATATAAACGAGAGGTTACGTATAAACGCAAATGAATCCGGCTTCGTACGGACCAAAAAATGGTTCGGCGTTGCACCGAACCGTATGTACTAGGCGATTTCGTGATATGGAAAATATTTATATAGTGGACTGTATAAAGGATGGCTGTTAAATCGCCCAGTAGAGTGGGTTATAGGGAAGGGATAAAGGATCGCTCGTATTTGATACTGCGGTATGCAAAGTAATTTATTAGCTAGGTGTTGACATAATTAATTATCAATAGAAAGATAGATGGCGCTACCACCGTTTGTTATTAACCAGCACTATTGCATCTTGATATTTAGTTGCGCTTTGTGGAATAAAGTATGTAGTTGCGCTTTTTTAGTTGCGCTCAAAAATAGTTGCGCTTTCAGGAATACCCCGGGGTAGGCGAAATGTAGGTGTAATATTTACACCCACATTTCGCCATCAATTTTAGGTCCCACGTAGTTTATTATGCTGGTAATTTTTTTGCCTAAGATTTCTATACTCAATTTTCATGAAACTTGCTTAAAATCTGCGGGAGATCCTATTAAATATTAAAATGGAAAGTAGTGATTCAACTATATTTTATTAAGTAATGGTCACACATTCAATAATATTCAATGCTTTAGTGAATCAGTGACCGTTTACTTTTCATGCATAACCTCAAAAACTAACATAGTGAATAGTGAATACTGAAATTAGGACATATCATTTTATTGGCACATCAGAGGTGCAGGCTTGAAAAATGTTTCTTTTTTTGTGAGTAAACATTTCTGACGTTTGTAACAGCCTTACAACTAACCCAGATTCTTACTGCTTATATTCAAGCATTGACAATAGCCCAACGTTAAAACAGCAAGAAAATGCTTCAAAAGACCGAAAAAGAGCAACGAGAAAAGTTAGAATACAGTACCTACAAGTTAAAAAAACAACATTTTCAGTCAAGACACTCTAAGGATCCGTATCTAATTAGGTCCAAAATTAAACGCAACTTCAGTCACAAACACAAGGTATAGAAACTGGCGAAGAATGAAAAATTCTGTTTAACATTTACTAGGACGGCATTTAGTAGAAGTAAACAGTGGAATTGTGACGCAACTCAAACATTCCAGTTGAATTAAATTCAGGGAATCTAATACAATCGTTATTTGAAAGAGGACGATATTGTACTGGTTATATGTTTAAGGAAACTAGACAATATTTTTGTCTAGCACACATTATTTATGTATGTGTGTGTAAATTTATCCCATTACTTAGAGTGGTAAGCAGATTTGTTTGGTTGGCGTTTGTATTAATCTTAGTCGAATTCTTTAGCTTCCTTCATAAACATTTGACTGTACGAGACCTTCAACTTTTTTTCAAGCATGATGTGCATTACTGAGATCAACTCTAGTAAAAAGGAAGAAACAGTGTGGTTGCAGTCCAAAGCAAAAAAATTACAGTGGATACACGCGCTTAAGATGACACAGCACTTCAAGGCAACACTCGATTAACTTACATATCTATAAAAAGTGGCTTTTTAGGGTTCCGTACCTAAAAGTTAAAAATCGGAACCCTATTACTAAGCCTCCGCTGTCTGTCTGTCTGTCTGTCTGTCTGTCTGTCACCAGGCTGTATCTCATAAACCGTGATAGCTAGAAATTACAAATAACACGATAAAGGCATCAGCAGATGAATTCATCAGTTCGAAATTGAAACCTCCAAATTTTTACCAACAAATATTCCCATAGTACTGAACAACTCAATTAGCGATATTGGAGACTGGCAAACTTTGTACGCTTGCGATTCGTCAGTACACCCAGTGCTAACTCCGAAACTAGTTAGCTAATAGCCGAGATAAATGGCTGCAGCAAGAGAATATAGGTATTTGTATTCGAATGTAGTGTAAGTTGTTCGAAATGTTGTGTTTGGAAATGGAATTTGGAATCTCTTGAAGTTAAATTGCAATGGTTTTTGAAGCTGGTTGCTTTATAAGAATTGTTTTATACTGAGCCCTTTGTTCGTCTTTGGATAAGAATTAATTACGAAATACCTCGCGTGCGTTTTAATGTAGAAGGATAATAAACGTATGTGAAGCTTTGAGTAAAGAGAGTTGAAAGCGTTCGTCTTATTCGTTTTGGAATAAGATATATATGAATATGTATTGAACCTTAGTATAGTTTTATGAACGTGAATGTTTGTGAGGGTACTTGGCTGATTTTTTATAATTTTGCAAAAAAACTATTGGAAAAGCTCTGATAAAATTTTGCAGCAAAACAGCTAATAAAAATACAAATAAGCCATATTATATACCTTGTAGTACAAGCGAATTTTGTCAAAATTCAATCAAAACAAAATTTTTTTGCTAGACAGAATTTAGTTTTTTTTTTAATCAATTTGAGCAGTATAACAAATTAAGAATGAAAAAGAATGATGGTTTATTTCACGTTGGGTCGTTGATAAATTAGTTTACATAACAGACCTGTTGAAGTAGTTTTCTTCTTTGGCAGTGGTGTGGTTAAGTGATTTCCAATATCCGGTTGGTTGAAAAAGGGAGCAGTCAAGTTTTTACGTGATTTGAGTAGTTTTAAATACAAATCTGTTTGCAACAGTTTCCATATATTTTAGTTTCTTCGGCATGAAAAATTACCTTGCAGTCCATGTTGGGTTGACGTTAAAAAATATCCAAGATGATAAATTGGAGGGAGTCAAAATTTTCCCATTCCAATATGTTCTATAACTGGAAGCTATACAAATAAATGATTACTCGTCAATATTCTGTATCAGGGTCGTTTCACGATAAATACCCGTCGGAGCAATACCCGTCGGAGGGTGGCGACGAGTGCTTAGGTGATGCCCCACCCTCCGACACACGGGTACATGGCGGCAGTCGAGGTGGTTTTTAGTGGAAACACCACATACTCCGGCTCTTATTTCCTCCAAGAGTCGGTGACCCGAAGGGATTTTCCACCTCGTAAAACAAAAAAAAATAAAAGAAGGGTCGTTTCACGATGATGCTGTGCGGCCAATTCTGGTGTCAAAGTTTTTAGACCGCCCGAAGGCCGCCGAGATGACCTAGCGATTCTTGTCCTGAGTCAAAAATCCGGGACCGACAGCTTTATGTATCCTCTGAAGTACGATAGCTCTCTGTTATAAATGCGACATAAGCGGTCACCCATCCAAGTGATGACTTCTGTGAACGTTGCTTACCTACGCTGAAATATTACGAATGGCAAGTCAAGGCAACCTGCACGGGGCAGGCAATATGAACCAAGTCAATATTAATAAAAATCTAGTCCTGAATACGCCAACTGAAATTGCCGCCACGTATTTTATCTTGAAAATAATTATTTTGCTTTTTCCTTCTAAATATAAATGTAAATTGTAAACAAATTGTATGGAAACAAGTAGGTATTTGAGTCCTGTTAGCAACTTAATTACTTGTGAATACGGTACGAATGCCTCTTAGCTCTGCCCCTTGGTTGCCTCCATTAAAGAACAATTTAATGTTGATATTACTTTGCAGGAAATGTATTTGGAAAATAGTTTTTCAAAGGTTTTAGCTTTGACGGCGTTTTAATAACTGTATTGTGCTATATTGAGTTTATGCGAAATTTTGTGTATCATCCCAAAATGAGCTTAATGAAAGTAATTATGTTTTTTATTAATTTTGGCTTGAAGATGGCTAAATAATACTTAAGGAAGGAAAAATACTAGATATATGGTGTTTCTTTAGAGGCCTAATTTGGCTTTTAAGCACAAATATTCCTATTTGTTTCCAATTTCATTTCCGCACGCGAATTAGGACAGAAAATACTTTGTATAGAAATGCTTGGCCTAAGGAACTATAACAACAGCTTTGTTTTTATAACTATTTACCTTAAAGTATCTACCATTTGGTTTCGTTATAGTTATATTTCGCCATTGATCCCAAAATTAAGGACCACGATTGGGGGGCCGATATAAAAATACTAAAATAAGTCCCTGAAGAGGGTCTTATAATAAATACCCTACACTTTTCATTCGTACCGGTCTATTTGGAAATAAATTTTGTAAATGAAAAAGCCTTGTTGATAGCCAACGAAAGCCGGCTTATTTACGAAGACCGTGTAAGTGAGCAACAAAACGAGGAAACTGAAATTTAACGACATACATTGATGAGACTCATCCTTTAATTACAGTCAAGAATATCTTAGTTGGTGCGAATTAGTCCGTCTCTTAGCATGAAGTGGCAGTTGTCTTAATGTTAACTCACGCAATTCGTCAACTGGACGGGGATAAGGGTAAGCTCTTAACAGCTATATAATTCTAGCTGAGTACGTTGAGTAATTTTGAAGTTGAAGTTTTTGTTTTTATGAGCCTCTGCGTACTGAGTATTTCAGTTATCTTCAAAGTTTCCTGGAATTTTTCTGTTTGGGCTGACAATAGACTTGGCCTAGTGGTTTGCTTTTTATGCTTTGATGAAAGGAAGGTTTTATGTTTTTGGGTTAATAGATTGTTTATTTACGTGTCGATAGCATGCAACGTTTAACGTCGATTTTGTCTTTAATGTGGCGTGGTTTAAATATTAGTGTTCAATATTCATGCTCATGTTGTAAATGCTTTGACGTTGTTAATGCAATACATCGCAATGTAATTAAATTTTCATATTATTGCTACTTGGTGCATAAGTCGATTGAGTTGACAAACTGACAGGTTCGGAAACAAAGCCTTTTTGTCGTCACAGTGGAAATTCAAATTACGCGGCTCATTTTCCGCCACTAAAGGCAGACAGAAAGGTGTACGTGACTCTCCCCTACAGGCCATAGGGCCTACCAACTAAAGCCAACGTGAAGTTCGTTGATGTCTTGTAGAGGCCGAGCTAGTCGGGGGTTCGCGGTTAGCATACACCGCGTACCCGTCAGGTCAGAAACAGAGCTTAATTGAATAAATTTTTCTCATCCCAAATAAGTAGCACATTTTTGTTGGTCTATGAACTACTTTGTTTTGTGAACGCCTACACTATGAATTGATCCTGTGGTTGATATTTGTTTCTTAAGACAGCGCCCACTCTAAGAATAAATCCTACGGGGTACTGACTTAACAGACATTCAACTAACAGACGCAAATCACACTCAGACTTCAAACAAGTATTTGTGGATCACGCAAAGTGATGTCCTGTGTTTGTATCGAACCCGCAACACTCAGCGCACTATTAAACGGCAAGATGGTAACTTGAAACCCTGCGCTGTCCGTGGAGTCAATAGGTATTTCTATGGTATTAAAACTTTGCTCTAATTTGAACTAAAGTTTATAGAGATTACCGCAGAAGCCCGCCTCTTAAAGAAACAAGAAACATCTTGAACGATCTCTACTACAATTGTTGTATGTAATTCAGTTAGTTACATGAATAATGTAGTAGATGGTACATAGGGTTGCTATGACAATAATGTTATAGCGGCATGCCGCGACATTCAAGGACCTTAATATAAATAAGTTAACTTAATGAGTGGTGTAGTGGCCTAAGCAGCTACAATGTCGTAAAACTGTTTCGAAAGTTGTTGGTTCAATCACCACGTGGAATTATGTTATTCCAGCATATGATATCCAAAATACTTCAACACACTAGATTTTTTTCCTAGTGTTATTGTTTTCCTTAAATAACCGTTTTGTGCTACCATTATATTCAAGAAAGAGTAGCTAAGAATAATTTTGAGTTATTTAAACATCATAAAGTTTGTTTGTGTCTGAGTTACTGCATACTGTATTACTGGCTGGGTTGCATTGGTTCTAGAATCATTTAATCAATGGTTATACAAACCTTCAAAATTACAATACAACTAATCATGTGTCATACATTTTTATCTAAATTTTTTATCAAACGTACATTAAAATCTTGTACACTGAAAACTAACATTGGGATAAAACTACATCAGAAAGCGGTATAGAAATAAGCTATATAATGAACCATCTATAAACCTATGTATATCCAATCGTATTGAACAATCCGCTTCGGAAAATTCAAGTTTTTAAAAACATGTCAACATATTTTATTGTCATCCGAGAAGTAAGTAGCGAAGTTTATTGTTTATTGCAACATGTTGATGCAGACAAATGGATCATCCCGATAAGTTTATTTTTATTTCTTGTACAAAGCTTTTGTTTTGTTACTTTTATCTTATTTCAGAGTAACGACTTCTGGCTTTTATGATCTTACTTGGCAATGTCAGTAATCTATACAAGTGTAGGTATACGAAAAGTATATATTAGTATTCGTTCATGGAATCTCATTGCATTATTTCTTGGACGGTATTGATGAAAAAGAAAATACAATATCGTAATTGCTGTCATTGCATCTTTTGCACTTTTCAACAAAATTGTCTCTCACGTCAAAATCTCATACAAATTTACTTGTTTAATACAATCATCATCATCATATCAGACCATAGACGTACACTGCAGCACAAAGGACTTGCCAAAGGCTCTCCACATAGACCGATCTAATACTTTAAGCTCATAAAATGTCATAGTTATTAGATGACCTATACCAAGCCAGTAAGTAGTACTTAGAACAGATTATTTGCCAGATCATGTTTCAATCACTGTTTTACTAAATGTACATTGTTTACTAAATGTAAAAAGGATTTATTTGAGAAAGCTCGTGAAACATGATCACATACATTACGTTACTCTTATATAATCACATAAGGGTAATAATAATAATATTCTACCACATTCACACAACATCATCTGGACGCAAACTAAGCAGTGCTTGTACTATGGATAAACATACATATGTACTTTTTTTGTAAATACATACATATTATACATAGAAACACCCAGCCAAGACAAACATCCATGTTCATGGAACCTGCGACCTTCGACGTAGCATTTGCTTACACTCCCGCTACGCCAACCGGCCGTCAAGGTATTGGTAGGTAATGTATTTCATTCCACAGCTCTAATATTCATAGATCTCTGTTTGTGAAAAGCTAATTGTATTTTTTTAGACTATCCGTTTTTCTATACAGCTCCTTTTGCTAGATAGAACGAAATTCACGTGTATCGATACAAGTATATTTTATGTAAAGAGTACAATATCTTCCCTCTCCTAATTAACGTCACAATTGGATTATAAGGCAGTATAAAAATCAAGAGTCAAAATCATTTATTCATTTAGGCCACAAACTGACTCTTATGAACGTCAAAAATTAAAGTTAATTACTAGATGATTCTACATTTACATTTACTGCTACGTTCGCAATGCAAAAGGTAGCACCACGAGAAAGAACAGGCAATAAAACTCGTGGCCGCTCTTTTTAACTGCCAGTATAATGATTTTACATGTTATCTTTGTAAGAAGCTGCAACTGTTTCACATTGTGAGTTTAAAGGATTTGGCTACTATGTACCTATATCACGCTGGCCAAAGTCTCTTCCGCAAGATACTAATTGCTCTGTGAATTTTGCTTGGTTGCCTCTTTTGACCCCGGCGCGCGGCGGAATGAAACGGAGTTGTAACACTTTGGATTTTGAAAGTGTCAACACGCAAAAATAGCGAAAAATATAAAAACCGTAAAGAAAATAATAATATAATAACAGAAAAATACACACCGAAAACATACTCCTCCATCTCACTCTAACTAAATACGATATCCTATTTCGCTTCTAATTTGTGATAATCAAACATCCTCCATATACACTGCGTCCCCATTCAAACATAAAGTTGTCAAAGCGATCAATTGGTTTGTACGATCATGTGCAATCGAGAGGCATCAGCCCCGCGGCGTGAGGTCCATTGTTCCAAGTTGTTCCTGCGAGTGCAAGTTTTTGTTAGTTTGCCTACGTAGTTCTGGTGACGTATCTGTGCGCTCTAGTTCCATATTATGCTGGGCTGTAGAATAGACCATTAATGAGCTAAGATAGCCTAGTAGGTTGTAATAGAATCGTATGCCTTTTTTTTTTGACACATGGTGGCAATTTCAGTTTGCGGGGTCCTTTAGACCGGAATTATGGGATTCGTTCCAGAAGGACTGTGAGACTCCTCGTCGAGAAGCATCGGGACTACTCACTAAATTCACCATAGTGTTACTCTATCCGGTCCCGCTGAATGGTTGGGCAACGACATTGTACCATGCCACTTCGGGCTCGCTAAACACGTTGGTCCAAGTATTTATGAAGAGCTTTTACAGTGAGTGTGGGGGCAATAGATACATTATAATTTTAAACAATTCTTGTCCTGGCCTAACGATTCTTGTACTGAGACAAAATCTGGGACCGAAAGATTTCAGTGCCCTCCGTGGCACGGTCACGCTCTGATGTATTGCACATATATACATATCCTTGCTGATTTCAGCATTAATGGGCCGGCTCGACCGAGGAAGACCCTCTCACAAAAAATCGACGTAAAGTAACAGTACCTAAACTGGTGCGTTTCGATCGGTGAGTGAGAGTTCCGGGGGCCCTATCACCTATTCCTTCTCCCTTATCCCCCTCCTCATCCCATCCCTTTTGCCAACCCCAAGGGGTGGCAACGCACTTGTGACTCCTGTAGTGTTGCTTGTGTTCATGGGCGGCGATAATTGCTTACCATCAGGTAATCCGTCTGCTCCGTGCTCTGTCCGTGTGGTGACGGATTAAGAATACGGAATATCACCACCCCATATCAACCCATGGGTGTCGTAAGAGCCGACAAAGGGAGCATATTATGCAGAGAACAGCACTGTAAGAGAAGGAAAACTTGATACAAACCCTATACTAACCCATTTGGCCAGCGTGGTATAGTTCCTCCTCCTTCCAAAGGAGAGGCCTAGTCCAGCAGTGGACTGTTAAAGGCTGATGATGATAATGAAACCATCTGCTCATTTGCCGCCTATTACTATAAAAAAATATATATCTATGAAGCCTCAATTGTGAATAGTCTGATACTAGTCTAACCATAAAATAATGCATCTGTAGCCCACGGGATTGCCAATGACACACGTTGGTCAGATATCTGATTTACTATAATAGAAAAATGGGAGTGAATGAAGCAAGAGAGATATGTCAGGATTATTGTAAATGGCGTTCCGTAGTCTCTACCTACACCTTGGGGAAACAGGCGTGAGCATGTGTGTGTATATGAGTATATGTATGTATGTACATATGCTAGAAAACGGATCCTGAATTCTTGTATGACTGGAATAACACTGGGCTGAAAATAAACCTATTATTACATTATTATACGTTTCAAAATAACGCCTTCACTCAGTGGCAGTTAGTACAAACTTGCTTTTTGTTAAAGAAGCAAATTAGTTTCGTGAAAGAGATACTGTTACAGAACACGTTTTTAATCTTGCACTTAGCTGCTTTTTAACTAGCTTAAAGTAGTTTACGCACATGTATATACGTAGTCATGTCATGTGTATTGTCTGATATAATAAATGGATACCTTTGTTAGATGTCACGAAACAAGTTTTTTGCCTTAAACTTGGAGTCTGTATATATAAAATCCTTGTGTTACTGATTAACTGACAGTAAAGCTTCAGGCAAAACTATTAGGCACAGGAAGCTGAAAATTGGCATGAATGTTCTTTGAAAACCGTAGAGATGCACTAAGATGGGATTTCCCGAAATTCAAATGGGATCGGCCAAAAACAGTTAAATCATAATAAAATCTGTGGGCGAAGCCTATATGGTAGTATATAAATTATAAAAAAATCTTATAATACTCTTGGACAAGTCTATATTCTAAAGTCTATATTCCAAGTTGACTGCCTCCCTGGTCCAGTGTTTGGCGTATGCGACTGCTGATCGGAGATCCCGGGTTCGATTCCCGGGTCGAGCAAAAGTGTTACTGGGTTTTTCCGAATTCTCAGTAGCAGCACGGGTCTGGTGATGTGCCCGGTAACGGCAATAGGCTCGGCCCCTATTACGTGGGACCTAAAAATGCATAGCGAAATGTGGGTGTAATAATTATTACACCTCTGCCTACCCCTTAGGGGATACAGGCGTGAGTCTATAAAAAAAAACTATTCCAAAGTTGCTTCCAACATTATCTTTACATAGTGTGTGTATATAAAGAGGTTACCAATTGTTTTTACCTCCTTATTTGTGTTAAAAGTAGGTTCACCCCAACTAAACAAAGGACCTTTTCTTTGACCTCTTTCCAATCCACAACCAATACAAAGCCCATGGCTAAAACATAATTAGTTATAAATCTTAGTCCAAACAAGAATCTCTTAAGTGACAATTCGTCAGGAAGCCGCTTTACCGTTTGTGTGCCAAAACTGGCTAATCGGCTAAAATCGGCAAAACTTCGGCACCAACAGAGTCCGTTCTTTGTCATAGTGATTTATTGATCTTTCTTGGAGCCCGACAACAAATTAAATCCATGGTACTGTTTACAGAAGGAAGAGGATGGATGAGCGGTTTTTGTTTTATGGTTATTTGATTGCCTGGGTATAAGTGAGAAGAAATAGCGGGCACCTAATAAAAAAAGTAACTGTCATTTGATGAATGTTCCTTCATTTGATTATTATATTTGTTCAGACAAAGATAATAGTTAAAAAAACATTGAAGACTTTGCTGTAGCCTATAACTTTTTTCACAGTGGTTTCGACGAGCGTAGACTTTTTTTAAAATTTTCTATCACCTCAGTACGGGCTGTATTGAATAGTGATTAATTTTAATGTCCCAAAATACTGCAAACGATATAAGACGGTATTCTAAGTATTACTTCGTTTTAATATTAAGCATAAATATTCTGGCACAGATAATATAAAACTGAGATTATAGTCAGCAGCTGTCGACTGATAAACTTGTCAACATATCTGGATAAGAAAACTTTTTTGCCACAGTACCGGGTATAACTACTAATAACGTTTTAGATAAGATAAAGGTTTGTGTTTGTATTATTATAAGCAAAATAACAAACCTATCTTCGAATGCTTCAATTTGGACCAAACACTAAAAAACCCGTTCACTATACCGTTGGGGTAAACAAGTTGTTAAAGAAATTGAAAGTAACTTAAAATGTTGTAATAAAATTTCATCATCCCCCTTTGTCTTTCATTTACTAGCGTTGACATTTGTGACCTTGTTTGTTTTACGTTATGAACAAAGGTTATAAAACAATAATGTTCGAGAGCTTTCGGGTTATTGATGACTTCGGTCATGAGATTTAGTGAATAGAATTATGGGATATACTTATGTAAATGCTATTCCTTTAGTAGAAATAGAAGACAAAGTGTAAGGGCTTGTAGTTTCCTGAGTCGGCATAAGTACTCAATTGAGGAAAATGAATGATTCAGCGTATACTTCCGATGGTAATATATAAGACACAAGAGAAATATTAGGATGTTATGAATTTATTAATACATCAGACCCAGGCAAAGGCAATTTTAGGACTTAATAGAGCAAAAACAAAGGACCCTACTAATTTATACAACTGATAAGACAAAATGTATGAATCGGAAGTTTGCTTTGTTTTATCTAGAAGAGAATATTCGTGGAGAGTGGATTAAATATCTAGACATAAAATGGTAAAGGCAGTAATAATATAATAAAAGTTAATTGCTAACTAAGTTAGTGGACATAATTTATTGCAGTGAAAAAAGAAGACTTGAAGTTTAATTAAACATCCTGTTTAGAAATAAAAGATATATAAAACGGTAAAAAATTAAACATAACAAGTTATATTATATCATAAACTGCCATCTCGGATCCAAAAACTAAATAACAGAAATAATTATGTTCTCAGCACTACAATTGAAACGTTCGGAAATAGATAATTGTGTTTTCGCTCGCTCTTTCCCTTTTTTAATCGATGCTTTGTGGCGAGATGATTGGGAACCATGCATTTGCTGCTGAAATTAAATGAAAAAAACATTACAATGAAATTGAGTACCTTTCCAAAAACTAGGTCAGCATCGGTCAATAAAGGAGCTCTCGCACCAATAATGGTACCACTCATTTCAACCTTGCTCCTAACTTTACAAACCAAATATCAAATTGATACAGAACTTAACAAATAACTAGAAAGGGTAAAGCTATTGTTACCTACAATTATAAACGGTGAACCTTCTACTGTTTGAGTTTTGGAATATTAAATTAAGAAAGTTCCGTAGTCAGGCTCAGTTCGTTTCATTATATTAACATAAAAGGAAATGTAACGGTCAGATGATTAGACTTGACTCATAGTTTGTCGCAGACAGTTTTCCAAATGAATGCGACTAAGGTTCTTTAAATGTGATGCCTGTTTGATTATGTTGACGAGATAGATGGCTCATTAAGGTGTAATGTTCCGTTACGATTGAATAATTGAGTTATGTACAAAGATAAAGTTTACGTTATAGAAAATAGGGGTGGTGAAGATAAGAAAAGGAAACAGGTGACCAAAAATGTCTATTGCAACCATTTTGCAAGATTATCATGTCACAACGTAAACTGGAATTGCAAGGAAATTTTATCAAAAGTAAACTGAGACCCTCTTTTGGTCACGTTTCAGTGTGCAAATGTGGAAAGATAGTAGGGTTCCAGGTTTAATTCTGGACCCAAACAAAGTATGATTGGTTCTGTTTATAAAGAAAACCATTGTCTTTCAATATGTGTTCAACACAGTAAGAGGCTCGCACATTTTGAGAAGAAGAATATTATGTTGGTCCGATGCGTTTTTGTTATCAAAGTCAGCCATGTTCTGCAGAGGTATGCAGTCTAGGTAATGTTTAAATACTTAAATGTTACATTAATTTTACATTAAAATGGACCTAGACAGCAAAGAACAACGTATAACAATTTTATGTGAACTTTGTAACAAGACACATTATAAACCAATTAAACTTAAGTAACCAGACAGTTTAAAATACAAAAGAACACTCGAGATATCTTCGGTGCCTCCAATAACTCTTTTGGATAATATTATGTTACGAATATAAATTTTATTCATGAATTCATTTATACATCAATTTTATTCAAAACAAACTTAAATAGCAATTGAAATTGATTCGATCTGAAGTTTTCAAATCTATCAAAGCAATTAATGGTATCAGAGTTAGGTAGTATTACGTATGAACGTTTGGCTTGTATTATAATAATACATGTTTATTAGCATAGGGGGTGCATAGGGTTCCCACTAAGAACTTAGGGTACCAAGCCAACCTCACCTGCAAGTGGTGCACCTGCCGATCAACGGACGAGGCTCTGGCAAACAAAATATCCAGACAAGCGGCAATAGGCTCGCCACCTATTTATTGCGTGGGATCAAAACACTGGCGAAAAGTGGGCGTTTAATATGCCTCTGCCTGCTCCCTCGGGGAAACAGGCGTGAGTCTATGTATGTATATATTAGCGTATTCTTATCATTGAGATTATGCTCAACAGATAAGGCTATATTATGTGATTATTAATTCTAAATTGTGTACGGTGTATTACAGTCTTATCTGGGTATTATAGTGTGGTTGGACACACGATTAGGTTTAGAATATAACGCGAGTATTAGAGGGGTCGTAATTGCTATTAGTAATAGCCCATGCCAAATTTTTTCTGTATATATTAAACTGCTGTGTTACTGACTGACTGACAGACAAGGCACAGCCAAAACTATTGGTCGTAAGACGTTTTAATTTGGCATGTATGCTCTTTGGGGAGTGTAGGGGAGGAATAAGAGAGGATTTTTGTAAACTCCTCTCTCAAGAGAGTCAAAAGTCCCACGGGAGCACAGCCGCGGGCGGAGTCTTGTTTAAATTTTTTTTTTTGTTTTTTTTTTTTTTTATTTATAGACTCACGCCTGTATCTCCTAAAGGGTAGATAGAAATGTAATATTACACCCACATTTCGCCATGAATTTTTAGGTCCCACGTAATAGAGGGCGAGCCTATTGCCGTTACCGGGCACATCACCAGACTCCTAGCTGCTACTGAGAATTCGGAAAAAACCATTTACACTTTTGCCCGACCCGGGACCTCCGATCAGCAGTCGCATACGCTACCCACTGGACCATGAAGGCAGTTAAAATAAATATCTTGCTTTAATCACTCGACATACTAAGTCACAAAAATACATAACACAAAACAACTCAATCGCTAAGCCAATTTTTAATTATTGTGGTTTGCACTATATAGAATGGAATGAATGATCTATTTTCTTTAAATAAAAATTACCTAGGATTTAACTGCAATTAAATTCAGTTTAAGATTTTCAAAATAAACTTTTGATATAAGAGTTGTTACCAACATAATAAGGTAACAAAAGCTATCAAAAGTTACTAAAATGGCGAAAGTAAGTAAAAGAAAAACATGATTTGGATTATACCAACAATTTCATGCAATGAATTTTACAATCCATGAAATAAAAATAAGCTATAAAAAGCAATGCAATCATCAATTCAAGTTCTATCAACAACACTTAAACAGTGATTCACCGAACAACGTAAATTGAGAATCATTAAGACAATACGAAACTTCTTAATGGACAGTCCAAAATCACTGCTAAGTACCTTTTAAGTACATTTGGAACTTGAGGAATCTTCGGATGTCTACAGTTATGAATAAAATTGTTTTTATTGTAAATGGTGGATTAACTTAATTTGTTTAATGTGAAGGCTTTGCTCCAAACGCGTTTCCTTTAAAACTTGAGGCAAATTTTGTTATAAGCAACTTTGTGTAACAATTCCGGAAGGCTTTGTGGTAGCTAGGTAGGAATTGTCGTACATGAAAAACAGTAAATGTTGCCTAATCATTATAATTAGGTATCGCGTAATGTGGCACTTGGCTTAAACAGCTGCGCAGTAGTTGCCAACTTCTAAGTACAAGTATTGTTATGATCAAGATTATGTTGTATTATAATTAGTTTGCCGACGTGTTGTTTGTGAAATATGCTCGCATGCACTTCAAGTCAAACTTGAAGTTTAGGTTTATATAATTAGGTTGTATTAGCTATTCTCAACCCTGTTTATACTGGAAGTAGTTCACAGGCGTATATTGAACCCATATTTTGCTATCATTATTGTGGGTTTAATTAGGAACATGGAACATATTCAGAGTCAAATAATTACCAATTACAGGGACATTGTTAATAACGTAAAAAAGAAACGTTTATAAGAGTTGCTTTGTAACTAAATGAATTTGAACTGAATTAAAGTGAGTTTCGAAAAAGGCACTATTACTATTACACTAAAACAGTATGAAATCAATTTATAAACACAGACAACGGCTTTACATTGTAGAAACCAGTGAGACTGATATCAGTGAACTGTAATGAGATACCGTAGATGCAGACATCTATTTAATTGCCGCATGGAGAAGTTCACTAACTAACAATGAATAGGTGTTGATAAACATCTGTGCTTAGAAATTTACTAATGTTGAGACATGTTTAAATATATTGAAATCATATTTGTGTGTTTCCTTCAAAATCTGTGATTTTTAAGCAATCTAAATCTATCATAGATCTCATACCACCATAACTCTATAGATCAAAACGCAATATATGCCTTTAGCATTTAACAAAAATGCTCTTTTTAGGCTTTAGCTTTCCTTCTAAAAATAGCATTCTTGGTTATTGATACCGATAAAACCAACCAAATATTTTAAAATATCTGAATCAATATATCAAAACCAAGCCACCGCATCCCACAAAATATTGCCAACAAATTAATAAATTTCGTCCGCAACAATAGGGTAGTTTCCAGGGTCAAAATAATTACATTTTATTTAGTTCGTATTTTAGATTATAAAAAAATATTGGACACGTATTTTTTCTTTTTTCGATTAAATAAAAAATAACAAAGATATAGCCCATTAAAGGTACGTGTGACGTCATCTAGTGCGAAAAAATGCAGCACGAAGTGACGTTATACGTAACTTTAATCAGCTATATCTTGGTCATTTTTGGTTTAATTTACAAATAAAAAAATACGTATCGCTTATTTTTGAATAATCTAAAGGACAGACTTATAATTTGTTTTTTGTCAACTAGCCTATTGAACTAATAACATTATTAATGATACAGTCATCCATCCAGTGACTGACGGGTGGAAATTCCGGAATCACTGCATCATATTCCATTAGAACTAATGTATCATACGGGATTTTTGTAAATTGCAAACGGATAGAACTCGATGATGTCCATCCGAGATTTTTGGGAGTAATAAATGACGGATTTATAAAAAATTTGAATGAGCTTAGTTTGACTCAGTTCTTGATTTTCATATAATAGTTCAAGTTTATTTTTGATTGACATTAATAAAATGCGCAGACGTCAAATCATTTATTGTGATCAATGCAAAAGTTGCTTTTGGAAATGAAATACTTGAATTTGAAGGAGCTAAAATAAATATGTAGGCTAAAATGATGAAATATATTATTATGCAATTATTCATCCCTTCTTGTCCGAGCAAAACAAAAATAACTGTATTTGTGTATGTAAATAAACCTCTACTATTCACTTAACTACACGTCAGTAAGTTGGCACCGCAAAACAATTAAGAGAAAAATCTAATGTAAGTACATCTTTCCAGCCACCGTTATCTGTTTAAACCCTTTTACCCACACCACACACGATATTTATTCCACCGTACACACGAAACAATGAAGCGATAAAAATTCAAACCCATACCCACGTAGTACGTACCATCCCGAAAGTCGTTTGCAATGTACAACTTAGAATTATGAAACGTTCACCACAAACAATACTACCTCCGCATATAAAAGAAGCTGATCAGCCCTTAATATCCAATACCTTTACAAATTAAGGTATGAAAGGTCTGCTCGCAATGATTCTTAAACGAAATTCATTTATGGCCCATAAACAAAATCCTCTCCGGTCGAACGAGCCCTTAAATAGCTGTTATTAAAATCTGAGGATTCGAGAATTTCCTAATAATTTTGTCGTTCATTGCGCTTTAAGTATCAGTGATATTGTTTTACACAGAAGCTAATTGGTAATGTATTGTAGTGGAGGAAATAAATCAGTACTTGTTCCGTAACCAATAGCTACTCAGTATAGTCAAAATTTTGCGCTTTTCGGTACGGAAAATATTTAGGCATGTAAAATTAATTTGTAAAGCTATTCTGATTTAGAAAGGGCCTATCCAATTTATTTTTATGTGATGTTCCCTATTTTGTACGTATCAGTATTTATAATATGGTTGAAAATGGATTTATTGAATACAATATGATTATATTCTGATACGGGTTTTTGACTGCAGTCAAAATCTGCAGATCATATCGTCTGAAATGATTGGATTTCATAAATTTCAAGAGAGTAAACTATTTAAAACAATTTAATAATAATATAGAACAATCGTGTTTATTCTTTGTAATTCGTTTTAGTTATTTTTTTGTGTAACTTAAACGTAGATGATTACAATGTATGTATTAAGCGTTGATGAGTGAGTCAAAGAAAATTACAATTTTTATTAAGTTTAAACTGTTTCGTGAAGTTTTGTTACAAATTTTATTTGATGAAAAGTGTAAACTAAGGCGAAAAGTTTGCAGTTTCTTTGAATTAAAAGAAAGAATTGCGAGATTATTTACTAAGAGCGATTCTTTAGTTTCTTTATTAGTTAAGATATATTCTTACAGTTTCACTGTGAATACATGTTTACCTAATATTATATAAACGATAGGGCTCGGCCATGACTAATTTGATGAGGTGCCAACATTGAGAGCGTTAATTTTACATTAACTGTTTCATTTCGTAATTTTGTTAATACTTTTATAGTTTAGCTTTTTTAATATTTAGTTATTTAACGTTTTTCCTATTTAGTTTAATCGAGGAATCAATATTTAGTGAATTATCACAATTATAATTATTATTTCCAGAAAATCTCCTTGCAATGGCTTCAATGGACACTTTCTTACCAGGAACACATTTGGTTTCGAAGAAGATTCTACTAACATTCATACAACGGACACAAAGAAGGCGTAGACGTGAAACAACACGCTGTGGTTCACACACAGTTTCAGCTTAGGGTGTGAACGCAGAACACTCGGAGCAGTGTCTAAGGACGAGGCACCGCATATACATATACATCAGTGCAGACTTCGGTCGTTAAAAATGACAAAGTAGGACGCGTGGCTATTGTCCTCTCCTTCACATCAACGATTACATTAACGAGTCAATGAAGTTCGAGAGCATCGTAAGATAAAAACACATGAAAGCTCTGCGTGATCCATGCCAGAACTATGTATTCAATATTGTTTTTTTTTTAAAGGCAACTCCTGCACTAGGAATAAATCTTTTCTCTTCTCGTCTTTACAAACATACAACCAACGGACACAATGAACACCCAGACTCGACTCGACGACTAAGTGTTGTCTCGTGTGGGAATCGAACCCACAACACTGGGCGCAGTGTCAAGCGGCAAGGCGGCCGCTTAAACCACTACGCCCACCGTGCAGTCAATGATGCATGATTAAGACTTTTAATTTGATTTGATAGTATTTCAATGAAATTAATGGCCAAAGATAAAACCAGCAATCCTTTTTTGTTCCAATTGGGTCAAATAATTCTGCCCAAATGGGCAAATAACATTGATAATAACGTCTCTGTAATGGGATAATCATAATTATAAAGTCGGTGTTTTGTCGCAATCCGACAACTGGGCACTCGCAGTCCGATTCTGATGATACATAAAACCCCATTGGAACTCAGTATTCGAAACATCATTAATACCTCTATACACAAAATCACAGCATACATCATCTGCCTCATTAAGTATAAAAATTTGGAAACGTTATGTGGATGACATTTTCTGTGTTATGGAAGGCGATGAAGCAACTATTCAATAATACTTGGCACATTTAAACAGCATCCACAGTAAAATGGATTTCACTTATGAAATAGAAAGGGATAGAAGAATGGCGTTCCTTGACGTTATGATTGCCGTACTAGATGACGGTTCCCTGAGCCACTCCGTATACAGAAAACCAACGCACACAGATCGCTATCTACACGGCGACTCACATCATCACCCACGTCAACTGAATTCTGTTATAACGTCGCTTACCGACCGGGCATACAGCTTGTGTGACGAGGAACATCTGAATAAGGAACTTTCACATATAAGCGACGTTCTACACAAGAACGGGTACAGTAGGCGAATTAGACCACCCAGACATACTCAAAAACACCTGGACTTCAAGGTTGAACGACACCCAGCGTACTTACCGTACGTCAAATGAGTGACAGATAAGGTCGCCAACATCCTTAAGAAGGTTTCAGTTAAAACTATCTTCACTCCCTTTAAGAAACTGTCGCAATATATAAAAACGCCGAAAGACAGTCTTCCCTTAGAAAAGCCAGGTGTATACAAAATTGACTGCAGCTGTGGGAATTCCTATATAGGAAAAACTAAACGCACCATCTCTTGCCGGATAAAGGAACACATCAGGGCAGTCAAAAAAAATTAACCACACAAGTCGGCCATAGTTCAACACCTCCTAGACTCGGGTACCGACGACTGGATTGAGTTACATAACCCTCAGGTGCTTTCAACAGAACGCCACTACATACCTCGAATGGTTAGGGAGGCTATTGAAATTAAAAAGTGCAAAAATTTCAATAGAGAGGATGGGTTTCAACTGTCGAGTATCTGGCATCCAGTGGTACGTCTATGTAAAACCCGTGATAAGAACAAAGTCAAACCGCGAGCTGACGTAGTGAGTGTAGTATGTCGTGATCGGGTACAGTGCGGATAGTGATAACAGTGCTGCTGGTGTTGAACGCAAAAAACGAGTAAGAAAGCGGGTAGACCGTTATACTTGCTCGTAACATTCATCCACCCGCAAGACCCTCAGTACATCTGTGAACATGGCGCTTGCAACAGTGCCGAAATATCGGTTACTCCAAACAAAGGTACGTGGTATATATCCCGGAAGACAATTTAAAATAAGTTTAAATGACCACGAAAGTTTAAATTCCTAAATTAACCTAAATTATACAACATTACATAGTTCTACAATGAATTAGTGGCATAAAAACACAAGCTGCAACACTAAATATTTCAAGTCTTTAGTACCGCACCTGCGCATTATAGGTGACAGGCTGCCGTCTGCGAAGACCACATACTATAATGTATGTACAACCTAATTTTCTTAGTCTAGTTTCTGGGTAACCTTTCAGATACAAGTATATTATTTTAATTAGAAATTGAGAATGGTTTTGTGGTATGTTGAGATTTGAAGCTGCTTTTTTATGCGGTCCAAAATTATTTTGTGTGGTTTTGATATTCTTTTATGGAAACAATAATAATGTAATAATTAGTTAATGCCTCCGTGGTCCAGTGGATAGCGTATGTGACTGCTGATCGGAGGTCCCGGGTTCGATTCCCGGGTTGGGCAAAATGTTACTGGATTTTTCCGAATTCTCAGTAGTAGTACGGAGTCTGGGGATGTGCTCGGTAACGGCAATAGGCTCGTCCTCTATTACGTGGGACCTAAAAATTCATGTCGAAATGTGGGTGTAATATTACACCTCTGTCTACCCCTTAGGAGATACAGGCGTCAGTTCATAAAAAAAATATATATACCTATATATAATTAATGCGAAAGTGTGTTAGATTGAAAAAAAGAACTAACCTTCTTTTTATTATGCAATGGATCTTCTTGTAACGGAGCGTATGAATTTTGTGCGTAGTGATAGTTAGGAGGCTGAACAGTGACATAGGTTACTGTTCAGTGCAAAAACCGAAACTTTAGATGCACTATTAAAAATTGGACATCGACTTTTAAGGTACAGAGATTAAGATCGATATTTTTAGTGCCACTCTCTCACGGCAGTTTGGCATAAAGTAACAATATTTATTTCCATAGGGTAGAGGACTGAGAATGAGAGAAAAAGGGGAAGGTTGGGAATAAAAGACGAGTAATCTTTTAAAACAGTAAAACACAATTATTGTTATAATAATATAATCATCTACTAAGAACCTCTTTATTTAATAGGTACCAAATCTAAACATGAAACTATAATATATTTTAAACTCCTACAAAGTTGGGTTATATTTTATGTCTCGATATATACATCTCAGTCGGGAATAGTTTGTAAGCTTGTCATTTAGGCTGAAGAAAGTTAGAAATCACTTTATTAAGATTTTGAAGTTACGTCTAACACTTTGTGATATCTCTCTTACCTCGTTCTATGATCTGAATCATTATTTACTATGTGGTTACATGTAGAACTACCAGTAATATAAAAATATATATTAATCACTTAAGTGCATAAAGTATTGAATTGCAATAGGTTACAGCTTTCACCTTGTAGTAAACATTTCAACTTAAATAAATAAATCACACTCTTATTGCCAAAAAACAAACAATACCGAAGCAAGATTTTCCCAAAGGCCGGTACCAAGTATACCTACTAACCTCTTCTTACCCTTCTCACCTATAATGAGTGTTTGTGTTTACATCGCTAGGCCCGTTCCAATTTATCGTCTGCTTGTAAACACATCCCAATGTCCCCTTCGTTTGTTTACTGTCATCCGATTTGAGCTGACAGGTTGTTTTTCGTACTCGCATCATAAACTTTGAAACTCAATAACTTGGTTTATTAAACATATTTCATCAACGATCTTGTTTTATCTACACTAATATTATAAAGAGGAAAAATTTGTATTTTTGTTTGTAATGGATAAACTCAAAAACTACTGGACCGATTTCAAAAATTCACCATTAGAAAGCTACATTATCTGCGAGTAACATAGGCTATATTTTATTTTATAAAAAAATAGGGGTCCGTAAGATATTTGGGATTTTCGGGTACGCGAAGTAGCTCCCTCAGGACGCGGGTGAAACCGCGGGAAACGGCTAGTTTTAAGATAAAGTAATTTCGTAAGTTTTTTGCCGTCGTAGCTTTTTTAGGTGTCGGTCGAGTTTGTGTTTAGTTTGCAGAATTTTGATAGAAAGCTGTGTGTTTGCCGATACATCTACATGGCAGTTTGCTTACATTGCGGTTCTTAGGACCTTCTCTCACGAAGCGACTCTCAAACGATTTGTGTTTTGCACCCGTATCCTACGCGTCGCTGGTGAGTAGCCGCCGTACATATTCAGCTAATTTCGCACACGATGAGACGCTATGACGACGCGTTTGATGTCAGTCGCACGCTACCGTCTTGCTGGTCGCACGCTACCCGAGCAGTATATGCGTCGCATTACAAAATGGTGGCGGAACAAACTTTTAATATTATTTTTGTGCAGAAGGTACAAAATGATCCAATTTTTGTATAATTATAATAATGGTAAAAGATGTAGTGACAAGCATTGAGAAAGGCATGTTAAGATAGTTTGGACATATGGAGAGGATGGATGACGATAGACTGACAAAGAAGATATATAATATACTAGCTTTTGCCCGCCGCTTCGCGCCCGTTAAATTTGGGGTAACATAAATCCACTTTCAGTCTCAAGATGTGTGAAGACACTCCTGATTATTCTAAAGACTTCAGAAAATCTATGGGGTACAAAGTAACTCGGTCAGTATCCATGACATTACCTACCGTTATCTTCTGAAAGGTAGGTACATAATAACATCACCTTGCATACAGTCAAATGTCAAAGCCATGTTCTAATACATGTTCAATATATCTCTATAAACATTTTCACATTTTTAATATTAGTTGGGAAAATCGTTTCAGCCGTTTAAATTTATTATATAATTATAAGTTTATATATGCGAACAATTTTATGTAATAGGTCGGGGCAAAAGTATTTTAGTATTTCGAATGTATTATTAGTAATCAAACCTCTTTGGCTGTACTGAATGTAACTGGCTGGTTTTTCAACGTGCACAATATGACATTATGCATGACGTGACAGTACAGACAGATATGTTAGCACATGCGCAACACTCAATTATTAGCGCATGCGTTCTTACTTCCAAGAGGTAAATTTGAGCCGTACAAACTTCTACCCTCCCTACAATCCCTCCCAGTTTAATTTTTGCAACTTATGGTAGCCTATGTCCGTCTCCATGGTCCAATATATCTCTATATTAAATTTCAACAAAATCAGTTCAGCCGTTTTAGCGTGAAAACGGAACATACATACATACACATTTTCAAATTTATAATATTATAGTAGGGATGTGAATGGGACAGGACAAAGGGAAAGACCTAGGCGGACGTTATCTGACCTGGGGGGCCATTCAGAATCGTTCGATATCTCATTTGACATTCGATTCCGTTAATTGTCAAACGGGCTACCTCATTTTTTGTCTAAACTATCGTATTTCCTATCAATTTTATGCAATAAGTATGAAGTAAATTAATAAATAAACCGAATTCAATGAATATTTGTTCAAAATATCTCTGATAGGCGGCTAAAAGACGAGGACAATAATTTGACATATCGTACGATTACTTGTCGTGACATTCTGAATCGGCCTGCTGATTGGAGACATCCTGAAAAAAGGACAAGTCAGAAGTACCCTTAACAGAAGAGCATGCATGAAAAATTTTATGGGAGTGAGTGAAGCTAGAGAGGTATGTCAGGATCGTTGCAAATGGCGTTCCGTAGTCTCTGCCTACCCCTCCGGGAAACAGGCGTGAGTCTATGTATGTATGTATGTATGTACAATTTTAAGAAAATGTTTTAAAGATTTCAAAGCCTTATAGTAAAAGAGCCATAGTAATTTACTTCACCACCAAGAATACAAAATATTTAAGCAGTGAGTTATATATTCTACGTAAACTTGCGCTACATAAAGAACAATTTAACTTCTTCAGCTAGTTGAATTACGAGGTTTCTTTATGTATTCTAATATCATCCACATTGTTGTCTTTTGTACTGCCTCGTTAGTGTTATAACATTTAAGTTTCGGTGCAGTAAGACTTCTGGGGTGGAGCGGCCTACATAGCAGTGCGCTTTGCTTGAAATATGTTCGAAATTTTGGAGCTTCATGTCTTTCGAAGTCTATTTTTTATCGCAGAACAGAATGTCATCCAGTCTTGACAAACCACTATACATATTCTAATCTAACTTGACTGTTATTAACTTGTCTACTAACGTCTGCAACTTAAAAAATATGCTATTGTTAGAGCTTAGACTACTGTCAGAATATGCGAGTTTGTGGTCAAGTATGCTAACCGCAATTTGCATGGCCCCTTCAATACGAGACGTTGACGGACACCGTGGTGATTTTAGTTGGTCAAACACAACCCAGACCTACAAAATGGAGGGCATCTCATTTGCCTGCTCCGAGCAGCGGAGGGCGAGCCAAACATTTAAATTCCGTCTTTGAAGAAAATAACAGCTTTATATAATACATGCTCTAATCAGTCCAACATCTTTAATTTCTTCTAGCACCATGCAGTGGTTAGTTCCGACCTCCGTAATAGTAAAAACATTTACAATAAGACTTTCTGCCGGAGTTGTCGTCGTCGCCGTTGTCGTCTTTCGTCAGGTAGTTTGAAGGCTAAACGAACAAAACGCTAACTATGCTAAGATTACAAACTTTCTTTCCATGTTTGCTACCAACCGAGTTTTCTTTAAAGTTGGCTCTAATTTTAAAGCACTAGTTGTGCTCGCGGTTACACACGTTTTATTATTATTATTAATGGCTACCGGTCCTCACCCGTGACTCATAGCGTGCATACACATATAGCATACACCGTACATTATAAATCAGAGTTTTACCAAAAAGTATGTACTCAGCCCATGATATAGAAGCTTATTTTAGTCAAACAATTTTTTTGGTGTAATTCCTCGATTTATCGTAAATATTCCTTCTACATTTGGCATCAAATAAAAGAAGATAGACTTCTCAATAACAAAATTTTCTCGTTTTACATCATTGCCTTTATAATTATTTCTACTAATATAATTTTGTACTTGATAGCAATTTAACTTCTCGTCTTACCTACACAGCAAACTCAGCGAAGGGCCAATCTCGCAAGTTGGTTCAAGCCACGTCTGTACAGATCTATTTAAAATTTTACCTAAATATTTGCTTCTCCATCGGGTTGAAAACTTCACTATAGTTTGAAGTAGATTTGTTTCAGTTAGGTTGCCCAACTATAATAAAATTTGAATAAGATTTCTTGGTATACGAAAGTGTTCTTGGAGTTCTAGCAAATTATTATTACGTACCATTTCAATATCATACGACATGTAATTAATTAAAATTATTTTAAGCGTTCAAGTTTGTTAATAGATTTAAATAAGTTATCTTACTTTGTATAAAGAAGGCTACAAGAATAAATTCTGTGTCCCGGGGAACTGTACAACTATTTAATCATTCGATACAAAGACGACAAAAACACGAAGAGTTGTCTCGTGTGGGAATATAACCCACAACACGCAGCGCAGTGTTAACACTGCTGGTGGCTGATTAAAACACTATGCCACATGTACAGTAGAAGAGCCTCACTAAAATTCTAGAGGGGTAGTCTCATCATAATCAATTCACTATCTTTTGTGTGTGACAAAAGAATAAACAAAACAAAAGTAGCGGATGTAAAAAAATCACGGTCTTAGTTTTAAACTTTATATCACAACATAGTATAAAACAATCCGTCTTCTGTCTGTGTGTTCCTAAGTACGCTTAAATTTTTAAAACTACGTATCAGATTTTGTAGCGGTTTTTTAATGGATAGAGTGATTCAAGATGCAGGTTTATATGTATAATACATGCCTAATAAGCATTGCACCCGTGCGAAGCCGGAGCGGGTCGCTAGTTTAATTATAATTTCGTACGGTAATAAGTTTAAAATAGTAGCCATTATTAACCTGATTTACGTATTAATACAGTCAATATATGCCGCACTTGCGATTGTTCATCGCCTTTCATCTAAGGTCTAGTCTAAAAAAGATTTATCCCAATCAAACACTAAGCAATCCAAAGGAAATCAGTACTTATGCCAGTCTCTTCAATGTAGTAGAAAATCATTACGAAAAACTCTGCCTAATAGACCAAGGCGAAAAATAATCAAATTATACTGAATTTTAGCTTTGAATCATTCAACTGGATGTGTTATTCCAAATCTTCTAGGTGGATATCCAAGCGATCAAAAATTACTACTCATAAATTTGGCAAATTCTTTTGTTCGAACCGAAACCATTCTGGCGAAAATAATTAAAACACAAAAGAAAATTCTTCATTTTTCTTACAATTTTGTCTTGCCCTTTCATCTCGGATGTACTTGACCCGTTATTATCGTCTCGTTATAAATAGGTAATTTGTCTCGACTTCAGCCCGAAGTGCTCAGTTCCAGTGAAGTGTAACATAATGTAATTTATTACTGTCGTATCTAAATAGACGTCATATGAGAATTATTATGGCATAACAGCAGGATTAACCTTCATTTGGTTTGTAGATTAAGACGCTTCCAAGTGGATGTGAATGGAAGACAAATGTGCTACCAAAACTATTATACGAAATTTTTTATTTATATACATTAAAGAAACATAATTTTATTCTTTGCTCAGAGAATCAGCATTGCCATCCAGCGTGGCAATGCTGCCAGCCTTCTGGGCACGTTACCCGATGACATTGATGCGGAGGCATTTTAGAGGCCTAAACCTTGTAAATATTTTCATTGTTTAATTTCTTTTTATGGTTTTTGTACATATACTACTTAGACATTAAGATTAGATTAAGCTTCATATAGATTATAAAATGATGTTTCTTTAATGTACTTATACAGGGTGGCGCTACCATAGGGGCACTTTTTGAACAGAGGCATAGCGTACAACATTCTGAAGCTTTGTACCAAAAATCAATTAAATTGGTGCAGTAGTTTAGCCACAATATCGATTTTAAGTTCCGCAATTTTTGCACATGCTTTGAATTCCACACAGCTGATACAAAACGGTCAACGACCCTACAATGCACGCCCCGACTTGCTCCGACGCGACGCCTCGACGTCATCCGAAACTCAGCGCAGATAAAACGGAGCGCAACGGAGAGGATTTTATTAACGCACTTGAAAATAAACTATATTTTTTTTACAATAAAGTGCATAAATGCTTGAACCTGACAAAAAACATTCGCGCGTCCTCGAAGATATGCGGGAATCCTCGCGCGGCGTCGAGTCGGCGCCCGCATCGTAGTGAGTCGCGGCGCGCAATGTAGGGTCGTTGACCGTTTTGTATCAGCTGTGTGGAATTCAAAGCATGTGCAAAAATTGCGGAACTTAAAATCGATATTGTGGCTAAACTACTGCACCGATTTAATTGATTTTTGGTACAAGGCTTCAGAATGTTGTACGCTCTACCTCTGTTCAAAAAGTGCCCCTATGGTAGCGCCACCCTGTATAAATAAAAACTTGACACTAAAATAATAAGAAATAACTCCCTAAATAGCCTTAGCAAAAATAGAACATCTTGTCCTATTTGCTGACCTAAAACCCAGTTCTTTTGTGATATAAAACATAATAGCAGACTTTTTAAGCATTAGCGTAAGTATCACATTTTGGCATTAAAACAAGAACAGTATACGAAAACAAAACCACAATTATTTAAACAATGTATAACTACAAAGACCAGTCAAATCTCAAGGAAAACAGAACAAACATCAAAACTCAACTCAAAAATATTTTGAAAATGTATAAGCGAGGCTTCAAATGCAAGCCAAATTTCCATACTGTTTGGTTCGTTAGCACTAACTTAGAACCGTCTGAAAACCTTGTCAGCATTGTCCTTTGATTGGCAGAATACATTCAATACGTGAGAACGTTTGTGTCTAAACTTCGTGATGTTTTAGTCAACGAATCCCGTATTTTGAATTCCAACTGAAGCATACCAATGCTCTCCATGATACTAAAAGGAAACACGAAAAAAGAATTATCAAGACAGCTATAACATTTAACGACTAACGTAGTTTGAATTTCAAATGTTCTACGAATCGTGTGAGAAAATAGCAATTAAACTTCAGCTCATTCTAAACTATAGTAATTTAAGAGTAAAGTCAATGTTCTGTGGTTGAGGCTGTATCAATAAATGGGTTCTTGGAAATTACTTTTCGATCCTGTTGCTAATCATAATAATAATATTCTAGTAACATGAAGAGTTCTATCCTTGTTTTCGTATGGTAATGATTCCAGTATTGGATTTGTGAAGGTGTGGAATATCTTTAGTGAGAGCTGTAATATAAATGTAATTAATGCAGATTAAAAGTGAATATTGTTTGGTTCCGAGTTCGAGTATTGGAAGAAGAATAAAATGTTTAAAAAAATGATTCGTATTTAGATGATTCTCTTTGAAATTTATGTCAAAGAGGATCATCTAAATTGTCATAAATTGTTTGTATTAAGTAATGATAATAAAACTAGATCATAATAATATAAATTTTATGAGTAAAATACGTTGTGTCATATTCGTATCTTTACCAATGTTTCGAAGTAGGTATAGTGTAGTAAGTCTCTAATATCTAAGGTTTAGAATATTTATTCAAAACCTTGGATATTAACCTTTATTTAGATTTGCCAAATTAATTTAGATTTTTCATTATAAGAACAAAAATATATGATGCTAAAAATATCAACTTAAACGTACAAGGACTCTAGTTCTTCGAACAAAGCTGCATTGTTTTTTTAATCCTCAGCTTCACGTCAAACTTCGAGCGCTTAGTCTAAGTTTTAACTGTCCCAACTAAAGAGCGGTTACCCTTGACTCATTCCAACGATAATACTCATTCTACTGTTCTTTGAGCTCCGTCGTAAATGATTTGAAGTCACTGAGCGAAATTCATATTGTTATTTTATATATATTTTGCTGAGAACATCGCGCTTTCAACTAAAATTTTAGACACTAAAATATGCCCGAACTACTTCTAATTTCCATTCAATACCTTGCGCCTTAATCCATTACCACTTCTTCAACTTATTGTTAAATAAATCTCTTTCTAAAGAATTAGAGTTATCTTCGTTCGGGCTACCTTATCCTACTTTTTTTCGGCGTACTACCTATGCCTTTTAAGATAGTATTATAAATATAGAAAATATATTATTTGAGTTACATTAGTAAGATTTTCCAGGCTAGTTATTAGAATAATAACTATGGCAATAGTTTTTGTTGTACTTACGTAAAGTTTTGACCAGTGATAGTTTTCTCGATAAAGTCATAATATATCCAACGGTCATACCTGTGAACAAGACAGTAAAATTAATTACATAGTCAAAAAATTCAATCTAAAATGTCAAGAAGTTTATAAAATTAAAATACGATTATAATATAAGTAAGTAAAATATACATTAAGTCCTAGCTAGAATATCATCAACTTTCTTTGATTGCGATTTCTCAACACTTTTAGTGTAAATGCAAAAGCAATTATGTCTCGCTGTGTATTTTACGTTTCGACGGCTGTTCGGATAATTTGAATGAAATGGTACATGGGATTTCCATTTGCATGGATGTGAGAAAAGGAAATACCGATGTTAGTTTAGCGATAATTAAGTGTGGCTAATGGGTTCTGCTCAGGTGTTAATTGCAGAACAGAATGTTACGTTTATAGTCACTGAAGAGTTTCTCATCCCCTCTCTTTCTTCTAGTTCCCATCCTTTATCATCCAACTGTACATAAATGTTTGATCCATGCCAAATCTTTTTTGGAATATAATTGACTAATACGATTTTTTGGCCTATCACAAAATATGCCAAAGTACAGAAACAGTATGCTAGTATTCATCTTATTTTTAACTAACGAAATTAGGGAAAAACAATAATTTATTATTGTGTGCTAGTACTTGTATTTTTTTGAACGAAAATAATAGGTCTTTAGCTATGAAATTGCCGTTCTGCCATACTGACCATTTCATATTAAAAAAACATGTTTTATGGCAGATATTTCTAATTGCAAATTAAGTTTATTTAAAAAAGATGTTTTTTTTTCTAAAATCGTCATTTGTTTAATACTCGTAGTTAGTGTTACGTTTTCATCGCATTCGAACATTTTCATCATCATGAATACGTAAAACAATTTGAATAATTATGGAGTATGAGTACTGTCGTGGCAGCAAAGCGGCACGCAACATCAACGACGTTTACAGAGCGAACACTACAAACGAACGCACCACCCGTTATTGGTTTGCCCGCTTCGGTTCTGGAAATTTTCGTGGTCGTCCAAAAACTTTGGTCGACTATAACAAATTAAAGGCGATTGTGGAAGCTGATTATGCTCAATCTACGGCTGAATTAGCAGCAGCTTTTCACGTTAGCATCAAAACAATATTGGTCCATTTGCGTCAAATAGGTAAGGTAAAAAAGCTTGACAAATGGGTACCCCACGAACTCAATGATCGCCAGCGCGAAGTACGCGTCGAGACGTGCTCCACAGGCATACAAATGAAGGCATTTTGAACCGCATTGTTACTTGTGACGAGAAATGGATCCTGTTCGACAATCGTAAGCGCTCAGCAAGTTGGTTGGACCCTGGTTCAGCACCCAAACAATGCCCTAAACGAAAACTTACCCCTAGAAAAGTGATGGTCACTGTTTGGTGGTCTAATGCTGGTGTAATTCATCACAGCTTCCTACCAAACGGGACGACCATTACTGCAGATGTGTACTGTGAAGAACTGAACACAATAATGGAGAAGCTCGCACGTCTCCAACCAGCTTTGGTCAATCGTTCGGCTCCACTGCTCCTGCACGATAACGCGCGACCTCATACTGCACAGCAGACGGTCTCCAAGCTACAAGAGCTGGGGTCGGAAGTTCTCCATCATATGCCGTATTCACCAGACCTTGCGCCTACAGACTTCTACTTTTTCCAGAATTTGGATAACTTCTTGGCGGAAAAAAATTCAATACCCGAGAGGCAGTATAAAATGCCTTTGAAGAATTTGTTGGCGCCCGTCCAGCTGATTTCTTCAAGAAAGGCATCAATAAGCTACCAATGCGTTGGCAAGGATGCATTGATTGCATGGGTGATAACTTTGATGTATAGAAGTAAAAAATATAGAAAAAAATACGCTTAATTTATTTCATGAAAAACGGCAATTTCATAGGCAAAGACTCAATATTTTATGAAATTTCGCTTGCCAAGCTACAGTGGCAATTCTTAAAAAGTATTACATCGTATATTTTCATAATTACAATCGCATAAAGTGCTACACTAAAGCAAGCTTACTAACCTTTTAGAAAGCGTAGAAATACATGTAAAAATTTCTCCTAGAGACTTTAACACCTCACGGTACTAACAGCTAATACACGAAGCAACCTTTTAGTTATTTTAGTAGACATTTTCGCTAAGTAACGGTATGCTTGCGAACATTTCTTTGAAATGCAGAGCCAAATGTGATTTTATGTTTCAGAGACCTGTGTGTTCGAAATACCAATCATAATATAGGTAAAATATAACTTAGTAATTTTCCTCTTACGCCTTTTCTGAAATGTAGTTAGCCTGTTTTGGGCTTGGTTGATTTATTACTACATAGGTTTAACAAGATTAGGCCCGGTAATTGCTTTATCTAGACATATTCCTTGATAAAAAAAAGTTTCTAGGAAAATAAATACTGTGTAAATAAAAATCGATGGATAATCTAATGAGGTAATATCTGGTATACCACATTGGTTTGACTTTAATCACATTCATTCACATATTTCGCAGAAAAGTTACTCAAGAGCAAAATCTTTCCACTCAAAGAGAACGTAATATTTCAAGAATCTACATTCATTGGTGTTAAGTACTTTTACTTTAGTTAAAAATTTCTTTACCTGAAGTATACAGGGTGTAAAAGGACCCTTAACGAAAACTGAAATACCATATTATTTTCTGACTGTTATTTTGGATACCTGCTGTAAAATTAATCATTTATGCCTGATTAGGCTATAGTTTAATAGCCTAATAAAGCAAATTTGATTCATTTTACTTTCATAGAAGTCGATACGCTGAAGAGAACACGCCTATTAACAATTTATGATAAAATTGCTTGACAATCTTATTTCAAGAAAGATTTTCCTCATAGAGAAATTTAAAAATAGTAACTGAAATCCACGACCACAGTTATGGCCGCAACCATGATCAGCAACTTTTACTAGAAGCCTAAAACCAAACAAGCGATGCAAAAGTAAATAATTTAGAATATTTTTCATAATTCATAGAACCCAACCAAACTTTAGTTGATCAATTTGTTTGCCTGACATAAATTATATCGACGCAACGTGAATCGAGTATCAAACAATCCCGTCGATGGCCTCTTGAACATTTTGAAGTGCTAAAACAGATCATTCTAGTTTTACATAAGTTTATATAATGTTATAGTATTGTTTGCCTTAAAATAAGGACCCATTATTACGTATTTTATATTTTACGCTGATTTTACTATCTAAATGTTATAAAAATATTTAGTGTAATGGCATTTTTTTAACTGCCCTCTCATTAATTCAATGTATTGAATTGCAGGGGGTTTTACAAAGGAGAATCGATTAATCAAGGACAAATGTAGGAAATGAAGCTGATAACTGTTTTATTCTTTAGAGACAATCCTGAATGAAGTATCAAGGCACGGTTACAGTTAAAATGTATTTTGTATCCGCAAAACCATTTTAACTCAGCAGAAAATATATTTTCTATTTGATTTGCAGTAAGTTTTGATCTACATGGTTTTTCAAAGACAACTTGCGCACTAGGAATTATTTCTGTCACACGGAGGATTTTGCAATATAATAATAAGAAAAGAAATATTTCTTTGCTAGAAACATGGTCAGATTAACAAGGTGTTAAAAATATTATTTTAAATTGTTAATTATCGCTTGCTGATCAGTGAAGGAAAACATCGTGAGGAAACCTGCATGTCTGAGAGTTCTCCATGATGTTATCGAAAGACATGTGAAGTCTGCCAACCCGCACTTGGCCAGCGTGGTGGACTATGGCCTTACCCTTGTGAGAAGAGGCTCTTGCCCAACAGTGGGACAGTATAAAGGGCTGATGATGTTGTAGATATCATAAAAGGCACAGCATGTTTCACCGCCCTCCCGTGGGATCTCCACCTTGTAGTGGTGGGCGGGCTCAGTAACCGTGACACCTGACACCTGCGGTTAAGCTAAGAGAAATCTCGGGAGTGGACGTTCCGCGTGGGCTTGGAGGGGCCTACACAGGACGCGTCTAAAGTTGCGGGTGCGGGGGACAGTTCTGTCTGTCCCTCGCAGTCGGGCGCGGTCGCGGGAGGAGAGACGTGTCGATGTTGCGTTGCCGCACGCCCTATCTCCCGCGACCAAATGGGGACGCACCATTATTGCGTCGCGGTGGGGCCGCAGAGGAAGAGGAGATGCGGTGTTGTCAGGTTGCCGTCCTACCCATCCTTTGTAGCCGCTGGTTGTTTTAGCGGCAGAGCCCAACACCTTCATTCGCCGCCAAGGGGGTTTTGTTCGAGGGGTAGCGACGAATGCTTCGGCGATACCCAACCCTCCGACACATGGGTACATGAGAAACACGGGTTTTTTTAGTCAGTAAGAGTCTGACAGTCCCCTTCGCCCTTCCCCCAGGGCGGAGGGACTCCATGAGGATTTTCCAACCCGATACCAAAAAAAACAATGCATGCAAAATTTAAATAGTTTTTTTTATAGACTCACGCCTGTATCCCCGAAGGGGTAGGCAGAGGTCTAATATTACACCCACATTTCGCCATGAATTAGGTCCCACGTAATAGGGGGCGAGACTACTGCCGTTACCGGGCACATCACCAGACGCATCGCCCGACCCGGGAATCGAACCCGGGACCTCCGATCAGCAATCGCATACGCTATCAACTTGATCACGGAGGCAGTGTACATTAATTTATTTAACTAAATTGTAGAAAGCTTACACATTTTTTGTATCAGTTACAAACATTTAATCAACAGATTCAAAGAATAACCAGATTCGAAACAAAAAAAAGTGGATCACACAAATTGTTATCTCGTATGGGGATCGTACCCACAATACTTGGTTCAGTGAAAATTATTGAGGCAAAATTACTAAACTGTCCGTACAATCACATTCAAGCTTAGCAGAGATGTTCAGAAGATTGTTGTTCAAAAATAAACTTAAACGTCGTACGTATAAATGTCATCATAACAGCATACAATTTAGCCCCTAAATCGTTAGTACTATCTATTCTGTGCCTAAATGCCTCAGCGTACAAGGTTAATTTTTCAATTTACCCTCGTTGGCAAAAACATGACGGCGCGATTTCACGGCCTATAATATTCTTCAAGCGTACAATACACTTCATAAAGAGCCTTTAACCCGTGCCTTAAACTCAAGATGATTTATGTTAATGAGAACAGCGCCACCTTGCGGAACAGATTCATCATCATCATCAGCCTTTATCAGTCCACTGCTGGACTAGGCCTCTCCTTTGAAAGGAGGAATTGGCCTACTATACCACGCTGGCCAAACGGGTTGGTATAGGGTTTGTATCAAGTTTTCCTTCTCTTACAGTGCTGTTTTCTGCATAATATGCTCCCTCTGTCGGCTCTTACGACACCCATGGGATGATATGGGGTGGTGACAATCCGTATTTTTAATCCGTCACCACACGGAACAGATTGGGTATTAATGATAGATCAGATAGTGACTAGACTCTCTGGATGTGTTACAGGAAAGTGGGGAAGACGAATTGATTTGGATACTATTGTATTGGAATAAGTTATCATTGACTGCTTCCTTGCTCCAGTGGGTAGCGTAGTTGTGTGCTGATGGGAAGGTCCCGGGTTCGTTTTAAGAATCGAGCAAAAGTTTTACTGAGTTTTCCGTGTTCTCAACAGGAACTAGAGTCTGGCAAAGTGCCCGATAACGGCGATAGGCTCGCCCCCTATTACGTGGTAACCCGCCCCCACTAAAAAGGCCGGTTTACCTGAAATTGTAGGTCTTTCGATTTGTGGAAATAGGACAGTACTTTTTTATTTTAATCTTTATGTGGCTTATATTGTTGCGAATACTTTCTACACGTTTAAAATTAAAAATCGGTTCTATTTGTGTGGCCTTTGCGTTTTAATCAAAACCGTTGTTTACTTAAAAATTATTGTTTATTTATTTATGTATACATGATGTGAAAAGTTTTTATACGTTTTTCAGAGGATACCACGTACATAGTGTGAGGATTGGCAGTTAAAGTTTGTATGGAGAAGAAAAAATCAGGCGAAATCAATTTGATTATGGTCAAATTTCAATCACATTAAAATTGCTTTGCGGTCTAATTTCAAAAACGATGCTATTGATGGTTTCAATAACATATACAATTATCAAAACCATTTAAATATGCTTAATGCTACTGTGTAATTATCACCAGCCATTAGGTCAAATTTGTATTTATTCCATGGTACGTGTACCATGAAGATCTCAAGTACCTCATTGTACGTGTACAATGAGGTACTTGAGATCATCTAAAATACGTATATATCGGAACTCAATGCATCCTAGGTAGAACGATTTGATTGAAATTTCACTGCGCAAGCTGAACAACTGTTCTTTATTTAAACAAAAAATAAATCGAAGAAAATCTGTATTTGCCAGTTAATTTCATGGGCATAAAGTCTTAAAATCAAGTACTTTCGTGACTCCATCTTACAAAACCACAAATTGAAATACCCCAAGATTTAGTAACTAGTCCATCGTTTCGTTTTACGTCCACTCCCATCAAAATACCATCGCCATTTATTGCTTCCTCCACTTACCTCCAGCCATAGCCTTAGATATTACTGCTTTAATTGTTATAACCCTTGTTCCTTCAAGACTTTAGTATTCTCAGTAAATCGCCGCAACGAGTTCTCTGAGGCTAGCATCGCTGTAATCACCTCGCTTGGCAAGCGGATTAGGGGAATGTGGAATATAGTTAGCACACCTATGAATGCAACCTACACCGCTTGCTCGCAGTTGTTACATTAAGGTAGACTTTAAGGTAGTACTGTAAATTGTTGTAGACTGTGGCGGATTTGTGTGTGTAGTAAATATTAAACAACTGGACTTAAACTCATGAAATTTATTGTTTCATCTTCTTCATCTTCATCATCAGCCTTTAACAGTCCACTGCTGGACTAGGCCTCTCCTTTGAATTTGTATGTATGTATAGAATCCACTTAGTGCTCAATTTACAGTTGTTCAACAACGAAGAAAGATAGCCTATAAGTAATATATCCAGTATACAGATGCGTAGATGTTTTCAGCGTCAATTGAATACAGACCCTTTTACGTCTTCAGATGTTCAGCACTATAATCCCGCATCTTTAGTAATTCAATATTTTATGAATGCTTACATTTTTGCAGTTATGGCGTTTAACATGATTCAAATAAATAGCACAATTGCTGTTTTTCGCATTCTAACAGTGCATTGTCTATGAAAAAAAAAGATGTATTTCCTACATCAATTTAGATTCTGACACAAAAAAAGCGATTTATATTATGAGTTACAGTAGTGTAGTATATTATGATATGAGTTACAGTACAAAATTTTCATTTTTACGTAAAAATCTAAAACACTTCGGTTTATTTTTTAAAAGAGTACGAACGAACGAACTTGAATAAGTCTTGTGTCACGAAAATCTTTACCAACATCTAACCAACAGAGACAAAGTAGGAAGTGGTACACCCAGTTTCATTAAACATAAGCCTAGTAACTATATTTAGGTTTAAAGAATTTATTTCTCATAAAAAAACTATACAGTTTTACTATATACACCGTTATTTTTTAATTAGTACAAAAACTTTAAGGACATATTAGCGAAGACATTATTATCATATAAGTGACGTAAGAATTTCATAATATCTATAAATAACAAAGTTATAATCATTTGTTTTTTGTAGAAAATCTCACCCAAATCATATACATATTTTACAATCCATTCACTACTTCATTGATAGTACTTACTTTCCGTCCTACTCTTACGCATTCTTTCGTCAGGTAGCCGTAGACAATAAAATGAAGCAAAATAATAAGTGCAGGTAGATATTTTTTATTTTTTTAAATTCTACCCACTCCTTCATACTTCATCCTGTCTTAGGACCGGCAAAATTTACCGTTTTACAAGTAATTAAATACGGAGGTAGGTATGTAATTAGAAAGCAAACACGTCATATCAAAATAAAAGAAAGTATTCTGTTATAAAAGAAAAGAGTAATTTTGGCGTATTTATGAAGTTAGATTCGGCTGCTATTTACAATTACTATTAAATCGTCATCACGTCAGCCTAGAGACATCCACTGCTGAACATAGGCCTCCCTCAAGGTTCTCCACACAGACCGATTTTGAGCCGCCCGCATCAAATTATTATTTTGTTAAGTAGGTAATATTTACTTTACTTACAAGTATTTCAATTGTTCTTCGAAATATCCATCACTATTGTCAATACACAGCACGTTTTATTTAATTGTTTTTTAACGAGATAAGTAAGCTTCTCTGACTTTTCACTGCGTCAAAAGCGTCCAATATGCACTATTTAAATTATTCGACACTCACACTCACAACGGCTCACTTTTGTACACAGTGGTGAGCATGGAGGCCAAGCTACGACCCGCCTCGACCGATCCACTGGCTTCCAAACACTTCCCTGTACAAACGCATAGCTGCACTCGCGTGATGTGAACTAATAAGCCATCCCGTTGGGCAAACGTAAACAAAAAATAATTGTTTCCACGAAAAAACATCCGCTCGCTATCGCCTTCAATTTAGCACTGCGGCGCGCGCGCAGAGGGACAGGGGTTGGCGAGCTTCGAGTTTGCACAAATTTATCAATGGAGTACTGGCGCGTAAAATTACTACGACAACATAGTATTTAGTTATGCATTTACCAAACATTACGTATTTTTGTGGACAGTTTTGGGACAGTTTTGGAACTTAGTATTTTTATTTTTTACATACATATATATGATTACTTATAGATGCCTAGAGCCCCATTAAATTTTTTGTACTAATTAAAAAATAGCGGTGTGTATATATATATATATACACACCGCTATATATATATTATATATATATATATATATATAAAATATATATATATATATATATATATATATATATAAAATATATATATATATATATATATTTCCACGAGTAAAACCACTGCTCATTGCAGGTATCATGTACATTAATAATTTAGTTTAATAAATAGTTAATTAGTTTAAAAAAAATAATGTAGTTTTGTTTTAAACTGAAATAATTAGAATGTTGCATCAATTTCTGCATATGACACTAATCGAAATGGCAATAAACCAAGCATCTTTCGGTATTATTCTATTAAATTCACGTATAACATAGGTATGTAGTTTATTACTGAATTCATAGTACGATAACAAAACTTTAGAAGCGATTCGTGGAATACTGGGGATTATGGTTTATTCAAAGCGTCAGTGTAACAATGTCAAGAGATATATATTTGGAAATCGGACAAATTCACGGCAAATATTATAAGCGATTATAATAATATAAACTACAGATCACGATATGATTCAATAAGTACCACTTCTCTGAAATTTGTAAATTAGATGCTAGTTTGAGACATAACATTGCGTAATAGAGAAAATTAATCAGAACTTTTAGCGTCCCCTGCAATAAAAAAAAATGGCAGGACATTATTACTCAAGGTGTGATAAAAACATAAAAGTTTAGTATGGAATAAACAGTAGCAAATTAGTGGTGACAATGTGTTGACCCCAGGACTGCGTTTTAAATTTTTTTTTCAATAAATGTATCAAACAATTTGTATTGAAATTCGATCTTATTTGAAAAAAATAAAGGTTTTAATTTTCAATGTATTTTATCACTAATTTGGTAATTTTCGTTCTGGCTTCAAATGACATTCATTTACAAAGATAACTGCTGTTTGTAGCTTCTATTTTCATTTATTGTGGATACATTTGGCTGTAATACACTACACAACATTAAAGGTAAACCACCTAAAGTCAATGTATGTCCATACAATAAAATACAAATCCTTTTCACCCTTCACACGCCATTACTAGTTTTAGAACGTTTTTACAACGCAAAACTCGGCGAAATAAATCGCTGAACTAAAACTTTTCGGTAAGAATACTTCGAGATAAGATTATATAACATGTAAAAAGCGGTAAACATGATATTGTAGCTCAAACATACTTGAGAGCGGTATAAGGATTTATTTAGTGAATATTCCAGTGCTAAAAGGGTTTTGGCAACCCTTCGATAGGTAACAAGAGGATTTTTGACAAAAACATCCTAAGTATTTTATTTTGACTCTCTAATATATTTACATAAATTGTCCGCGACCGTCGTCTTAGTGTTAAATCAAGGACTTTTAGTAAGAAATATTATGTAGTAGGTACATTATATTTATAAACTAGAACAAGAAACATAAATAAGTATCTATCTATCTAAACGTTAGGCTTATCGCCGATTGGGGTAAACACACCTTCCTCGACATTCATTAATCTCGTCACGCATGCTCGTCGGTTATGGGTACTTTTGATTTGGCTCTTTCGCAGTACGTCACCAATTTGGTCGGCGTAGTCTGTCTTGGGCATCTTCTACCGACATCGCCATTTATTCTTACTCGAAACATTTCTTTCATTCATAAATATTTATCTAAATGTGACCTTACTAGTAGTTTTTTTACATGACACAACAAAACGCATGTAACGTTTCAAGATCTACGTTATTTGAACCATTTTCAGCTATTAAATTAATTTTTCAATCAAAATATGTTGTTGTTTGAGCTTAGACATACCTACTTGCGGCAAAAAGAGAGAGAAAAAAGCTAGTTGAAATGGCAACCAGAGGTGTCAAGGTATGGCGTTCGAATCCACATTATTTCTCTCTTTTCAAATTTATCCCTCTCTAATTGATGTCCTAGGTACTTGTAGATGTAGCGATTTCCTTTGTCTCTATCAAGATTTATATTTTTATCTTTCATTAGTATCGCTTACAACATAGTCGCACTTACAAATAACAGGGAAAACTCTAGAAAACTACTGAACAACATGAGCACTGTTTTCCGAAGCATAAATATGACTATTCATATTTTAATATCGTCAACATTTATTGAAGCTAAATTCTTATTGTATTCTGTGATTTTGAAGAACACAACAATTCAAAAATCCACGTAAATATTTTGACACGTATACATCAGAGACTAGAGCTCCACTGCCACATGTGGATATTTCTTAAGAGCAAGTCAAATCAAGCGTTCGGGGTTGAATCACTTAGCTGTGAAACCGCTGCAAAATGTCGGCTGTTAAATGAATTGTTTCTGGAACGAAAATACTAAAGTAATATGACAAATTTTCGATTAGGAAGAAGCTTTGTGAAGTTTGCTTCAGTGGTTGTGGATAGCACGATTATTTTTCCTTTTAAATCAAATTTGGCTGTTCACGTTTTGTGAAGTGCTTTGAGTCATCGGACTTATTTTACTAAACGTGAAAAGATGCAATATTAAACGATGAAACGATTTTCATCGTTTAATATTGCTACTTAAAACAGTATTTTGTGGAATCCAAAAATTATTGGATATTCTTTGTGCACGATGCTTGTATATTTGTAACATGCTCCACAATACAGGATTAATTCCCATCGCGAGAATATATTTAAAACTGCAATGTACGAGCATAGACTATGCCTATGTTGTATTTATTTATCAGCATAGAAATAACCAATTTCTCAAATTTTTTTGTCAGGTGCGGCGCTCTTAGCGCGATTTGCTTTGGCCTTTGTTCAGCAAAGGTAAGTAACGTTTACGCAGGTTGTTATCTGGATGGGAGGCCGATTATTGTGCCATTTACATCACAGATCTACCCTGTTTAAGAAGGAACATGAACCCGTCGATTTTTGTTTCACAACATAAACTACTAGGTTCAAGGTTAAGGCCTTCGGCAAGCCTATGAACTCCGACGCCAGAACATACCACAACCTCATGCAAAATGTAAGCAGGATGTAAATTTGATTAGTATTGATAATATTGCCAATAAAATTAAACGCAAATTCGCCTTATGAAATTAATATACTTCTTGAAATTACCAAGGAACACATTATAACGTTTACACAAGACTTTTATTTGGCAACCGGAAAAGGTATGTTCAAATAATACTTATAGCTTAAAGGTGAAACCCTTATCGAATAAGAAAACAACATGGGAAATTCAAATATAACAGTAATGTTACTAACTTGACATGATTGCTTTCGAGAAAGGATTGGATAAAAATATTGCATGATATTGAAGAATAATCTAACTGAAACTTTGTTCGGCTGTGAGGAAAATATCGTGGTTCGTATAGCTGTATTCCACTTATTATTTTCATAATAAGCAGAATATTATGGTAAAAATGCTGTTAACAATACATGTCGTTCTATATTCAGACAGTATATAGCGTAGCAATATGGAGAGAATAATAACGCTTTATTGCTATTGGAGCTTTTAGGAATGCTGAAGTTGGCTTTCATAAAAGTCAAACAATGTTAAACCAAAATTAACCGATTACATTCGTAAATTGTAGTATAATTTCAAGAATATAGTGTGTGTGTACTTTAATGTGCGTCTAACAATCTTAAAAGTTCTAATATTTGCTTTATCTTAACATCATCCAACGATCCCAATATAGATAACTAGTTCAGGAGAGCAGCGATAGCTGAGTGGAGAGACCGACAGACTACTACGCAGAGGGTCTCAGGTTCGAATCCACGGCACGCACCAATGACTTTTCGGAGTTAAGTGCGTATTAAATTGTTAATTATCGCTTGCTAATCATTGAAGGAAAATATCGTGAGGAAACCTGCATGTCCGAGACTTCTTCATAATGTTCTCGTAAGACATATTATATATTTTATATATATATATATATATATATATATATATATATATATATAAAATATATATATATATAAAATATATATATATATATATATATATATATATATATATATATATATAAATATATATATATATATATATAATATATATATATATATATATATATATATATAAAATATATATATATATATATATATATTTCCACGAGTAAAACCACTGCTCATTGCAGGTATCATGTACATTAATAATTTAGTTTAATAAATAGTTAATTAGTTTAAAAAAAATAATGTAGTTTTGTTTTAAACTGAAATAATTAGAATGTTGCATCAATTTCTGCATATGACACTAATCGAAATGGCAATAAACCAAGCATCTTTCGGTATTATTCTATTAAATTCACGTATAACATAGGTATGTAGTTTATTACTGAATTCATAGTACGATAACAAAACTTTAGAAGCGATTCGTGGAATACTGGGGATTATGGTTTATTCAAAGCGTCAGTGTAACAATGTCAAGAGATATATATTTGGAAATCGGACAAATTCACGGCAAATATTATAAGCGATTATAATAATATAAACTACAGATCACGATATGATTCAATAAGTACCACTTCTCTGAAATTTGTAAATTAGATGCTAGTTTGAGACATAACATTGCGTAATAGAGAAAATTAATCAGAACTTTTAGCGTCCCCTGCAATAAAAAAAAAATGGCAGGACATTATTACTCAAGGTGTGATAAAAACATAAAAGTTTAGTATGGAATAAACAGTAGCAAATTAGTGGTGACAATGTGTTGACCCCAGGACTGCGTTTTAAATTTTTTTTTCAATAAATGTATCAAACAATTTGTATTGAAATTCGATCTTATTTGAAAAAAATAAAGGTTTTAATTTTCAATGTATTTTATCACTAATTTGGTAATTTTCGTTCTGGCTTCAAATGACATTCATTTACAAAGATAACTGCTGTTTGTAGCTTCTATTTTCATTTATTGTGGATACATTTGGCTGTAATACACTACACAACATTAAAGGTAAACCACCTAAAGTCAATGTATGTCCATACAATAAAATACAAATCCTTTTCACCCTTCACACGCCATTACTAGTTTTAGAACGTTTTTACAACGCAAAACTCGGCGAAATAAATCGCTGAACTAAAACTTTTCGGTAAGAATACTTCGAGATAAGATTATATAACATGTAAAAAGCGGTAAACATGATATTGTAGCTCAAACATACTTGAGAGCGGTATAAGGATTTATTTAGTGAATATTCCAGTGCTAAAAGGGTTTTGGCAACCCTTCGATAGGTAACAAGAGGATTTTTGACAAAAACATCCTAAGTATTTTATTTTGACTCTCTAATATATTTACATAAATTGTCCGCGACCGTCGTCTTAGTGTTAAATCAAGGACTTTTAGTAAGAAATATTATGTAGTAGGTACATTATATTTATAAACTAGAACAAGAAACATAAATAAGTATCTATCTATCTAAACGTTAGGCTTATCGCCGATTGGGGTAAACACACCTTCCTCGACATTCATTAATCTCGTCACGCATGCTCGTCGGTTATGGGTACTTTTGATTTGGCTCTTTCGCAGTACGTCACCAATTTGGTCGGCGTAGTCTGTCTTGGGCATCTTCTACCGACATCGCCATTTATTCTTACTCGAAACATTTCTTTCATTCATAAATATTTATCTAAATGTGACCTTACTAGTAGTTTTTTTACATGACACAACAAAACGCATGTAACGTTTCAAGATCTACGTTATTTGAACCATTTTCAGCTATTAAATTAATTTTTCAATCAAAATATGTTGTTGTTTGAGCTTAGACATACCTACTTGCGGCAAAAAGAGAGAGAAAAAAGCTAGTTGAAATGGCAACCAGAGGTGTCAAGGTATGGCGTTCGAATCCACATTATTTCTCTCTTTTCAAATTTATCCCTCTCTAATTGATGTCCTAGGTACTTGTAGATGTAGCGATTTCCTTTGTCTCTATCAAGATTTATATTTTTATCTTTCATTAGTATCGCTTACAACATAGTCGCACTTACAAATAACAGGGAAAACTCTAGAAAACTACTGAACAACATGAGCACTGTTTTCCGAAGCATAAATATGACTATTCATATTTTAATATCGTCAACATTTATTGAAGCTAAATTCTTATTGTATTCTGTGATTTTGAAGAACACAACAATTCAAAAATCCACGTAAATATTTTGACACGTATACATCAGAGACTAGAGCTCCACTGCCACATGTGGATATTTCTTAAGAGCAAGTCAAATCAAGCGTTCGGGGTTGAATCACTTAGCTGTGAAACCGCTGCAAAATGTCGGCTGTTAAATGAATTGTTTCTGGAACGAAAATACTAAAGTAATATGACAAATTTTCGATTAGGAAGAAGCTTTGTGAAGGTTGCTTCAGTGGTTGTGGATAGCACGATTATTTTTCCTTTTAAATCAAATTTGGCTGTTCACGTTTTGTGAAGTGCTTTGAGTCATCGGACTTATTTTACTAAACGTGAAAAGATGCAATATTAAACGATGAAACGATTTTCATCGTTTAATATTGCTACTTAAAACAGTATTTTGTGGAATCCAAAAATTATTGGATATTCTTTGTGCACGATGCTTGTATATTTGTAACATGCTCCACAATACAGGATTAATTCCCATCGCGAGAATATATTTAAAACTGCAATGTACGAGCATAGACTATGCCTATGTTGTATTTATTTATCAGCATAGAAATAACCAATTTCTCAAATTTTTTAGTCAGGTGCGGCGCTCTTAGCGCGATTTGCTTTGGCCTTTGTTCAGCAAAGGTAAGTAACGTTTACGCAGGTTGTTATCTGGATGGGAGGCCGATTATTGTGCCATTTACATCACAGATCTACCCTGTTTAAGAAGGAACATGAACCCGTCGATTTTTGTTTCACAACATAAACTACTAGGTTCAAGGTTAAGGCCTTCGGCAAGCCTATGAACTCCGACGCCAGAACATACCACAACCTCATGCAAAATGTAAGCAGGATGTAAATTTGATTAGTATTGATAATATTGCCAATAAAATTAAACGCAAATTCGCCTTATGAAATTAATATACTTCTTGAAATTACCAAGGAACACATTATAACGTTTACACAAGACTTTTATTTGGCAACCGGAAAAGGTATGTTCAAATAATACTTATAGCTTAAAGGTGAAACCCTTATCGAATAAGAAAACAACATGGGAAATTCAAATATAACAGTAATGTTACTAACTTGACATGATTGCTTTCGAGAAAGGATTGGATAAAAATATTGCATGATATTGAAGAATAATCTAACTGAAACTTTGTTCGGCTGTGAGGAAAATATCGTGGTTCGTATAGCTGTATTCCACTTATTATTTTCATAATAAGCAGAATATTATGGTAAAAATGCTGTTAACAATACATGTCGTTCTATATTCAGACAGTATATAGCGTAGCAATATGGAGAGAATAATAACGCTTTATTGCTATTGGAGCTTTTAGGAATGCTGAAGTTGGCTTTCATAAAAGTCAAACAATGTTAAACCAAAATTAACCGATTACATTCGTAAATTGTAGTATAATTTCAAGAATATAGTGTGTGTGTACTTTAATGTGCGTCTAACAATCTTAAAAGTTCTAATATTTGCTTTATCTTAACATCATCCAACGATCCCAATATAGATAACTAGTTCAGGAGAGCAGCGATAGCTGAGTGGAGAGACCGACAGACTACTACGCAGAGGGTCTCAGGTTCGAATCCACGGCACGCACCAATGACTTTTCGGAGTTAAGTGCGTATTAAATTGTTAATTATCGCTTGCTAATCATTGAAGGAAAATATCGTGAGGAAACCTGCATGTCCGAGACTTCTTCATAATGTTCTCGTAAGCCATGTTAACTCTGCCAACCTCTGGCCAGCGTGGTGGACCATGGCCTTACCTTTCTCGTAGTGAGAAGGGGCCCGTGCCCAGCAGTAGGACAGTATAAAGGGCTGATATGAGTTCAGGTAGCTTCTACAATCAGAATTTTAAGATTTGTCCTAGTAATCTTCTCACTCTTGATAACGGAACTTCTAGGAAGAATCTTAAAATGTGAAATTGTTAAAATAGCTAATATTTATCCATTTCAGATAGTAAGACATCAACTCAAATTAATATTTGTGTCTAAGTATATAAGCAATAGGCTCGCCCCCTATTACGTGGGACCTAAAAAAATTCATGGCGAAATGTGGGTGTAATATTACACCTCTGCCTACCCCTTCGGGGATACAGGCGTGAGTCTATAAAAAAAAAGTATATATATGTTTAAAATATGGCCGAAATTTGTAACATATACATAGTCTACAATTAGGGATTCCCAAAGTGGTCGAATCGATATCGACCCCTTGGGGTCGATATCGGTTTTCTATGGGTCGACATAAACGAAAACTGATTTTGGGGTCGACGAGGTCTAAAAATCGACCCCTATTAAATTAACACAAGTTTTCACAAGAGTCTAGACGTCGTTCCAGTCCCTACATCTTCATGAACGCAGAGCAGGTAGAGTAAATTGTAGAAGCCACACACTTAAATTTATGTATATTAAATGAACAGTAAAGTGGAGCATCGTCACATTATGGCCAGTTCGACGACCGGTTGGCGCAGCGGGAGTGTAAGCGACTGCTACGCCGAAGGTCGCGGGTTCGATTACCGCTCAAGTCAAACATTTGTGTGCATGAACATGGATGTTTGTCTTGGTCTGGGTGTTTCTATGTATAATATGTATGTATTTACAAAAAAAAAGTATATATGTATGTTTATCCATTATCTAGTACCCATAGTACAAGCCCTGCTTAGTTTGGGACTAGATGGTGTTGTGTGAATGTGGTAGAATATTATTATTATATTATATTAGTTCTTTGTTCCTATCATCATCATCATCATCATCCTAGCGCTGTCCCGGTTGCACTCCAAAACCCACGCCTTGGAGCCCGGGGTCCGCTTTCCTGCTGTGTCTCATTTCGCACGGTCTTCAGCATCCCTGGTGGTTAGTTGGTTGGCACGCATGTCATCCCTTACGACGTCAAGCCAGCATTTCGTTGGCCTTCCCCGTTTACCGGGGCCCGGCGGAGGTAGCATGGCAAGACATTTGTTACCCACGTAAGATGCCGGTTGACGTAAGACGTGGTCATACCAGCGTAGACGACACTCTTGCAGTTTGTCAGCAATGTCACGGACATGAAGGCAACCCCGGATGCGGGAGTTCCTAATGCGGTCCTTCCGCGTGACTCCACACATCCAGCGCAGCATGTTCATCTCCGTGACACGCAGACTCTGCTTGTAATCAATATATATTATTATCATCTTAGCGTTGTCCCAGTTGCGATCCAAGATCCTCGCCTTGGTTCCCTTGGATCTTTTATGGGATACATTTTTAATGACGTCTGTTGCTTGATGAGTAAAATTTCGGAGTCCAGAAGTCACCAGTGGATCTAGCTTCCTTTGCTACCTTTCTTTTATATAAGAGAGTTCTATCGTCTTTATTCTTCCATTGTTTAATATTTACTACTTATAGGTACAGACATCTCACAAGACTGCATTACCATAAAAAGATTAGAATGTGCACACACATTTCTATGAACAAACATTTTTCGTCTCTTTGACATGAGAGCTCTTGATTTAGAAACTTTAATGCAAGCTATTTTCAATTTAAAAGTTCACGTCCTCATCCTCACCTTAAGCAAACTACTTAGTAACTTTGTGAGTTGAGTGATTTACTTTATGCACTATCTTGCCTTTATACAGCATTCACTATTTATTTTGTCACGTTTTTTGATTTAATAGGGAGATGCGTTTTGCCGTGTGGTTGACGGCATAGAATACAAGTGTGACCACCCTCTATCTTCCCGTGGGTGTCGTAAGAGGCGACTAAGGGATAACACGATGCAAATACCATCTTTGCGTAGAGACGGAAAACTCGACATCAAACCCTATACGACTGCCTCGTTGGTCTCGCGGCATAAATGTGCGCGTGGGATCGGGAGGTCCCGGGTTCGATTGCTGGATCGGGCAGTGTTATTGGGTTTTTCTGTCACGAAATTCTCAGTAGCCGCACGGAGTCTGGAAATGTGCCCGGTACGGCAATAGGCTCGCCCCTTATTTCGTGGGACAAAAGTATATCTGGTGAAAAGTGGGTGTAGAAATACACCTCTGCTTACCCCTCGGAGATAAAAGGCGTGACGTTATGTATGTATGCGTTTCGCAAAATATAGTTGTTTTTTTACTTCTTTTTATAAAAAAAAGACAACCTTTAAAATTACATACTTCATTGCTCTGTTTGATATACATTTATGGGAATCTCTTGTTTTCTGTTTTAGATTTTTTATCGTCGTTGTTCTAGTATTTTCTTTGATATAATTGATGACGTTCTTAATAGCGACTGAAGTTCACTTTGAATATTTGAAATAATAGCTTTCCCAGTAAGACTCAAATTACAATTTGAATAGGACGCGTATGTATTTCTATCATTATCACACAACTGCCCAAAAAATTTCAATATCAGGCAATTTTCAAAATTTTAAGAACAGTTTTTATTTAAGGCAGTGAAAAAATAAATACGTCATGATCAGCAATAAGATATTTTTGAAATTAATTGAGTCACTGTTTACTATTTATTTGGGACAAAATGTACTCTGAATCTGTTCGTTCGATTCATTTCACGGCTTTATGTATTCTCTAGTTTGTGCTTGATTTTGTGGTAGGTAAGTTCCTTTGGTCTAGGTCTAGTATTAGTCTAGTACTAGTCAAAGGAACTAACTAATATTCAAAGGCTAGCACAAAACATGAACAAAATACAATGCTATTAACATAATCTTGTAACAAAGACTCATATGGATTAAAAAGTCTTTGAGAGAAAAATTATATATCATAAAAGTTTTCCAAAACACATCACAGCTGTATAATGTAGTTGCTTATTTCATGTTTTTGCATTCTTTCGTCTGAGTTTTAATACGTTATTCTCTCTTCTCAGCTTTCGAGAGTTACTTTAGTGGCGAACTTTGATTTGTTTTGGTTTTGTATTCTCTTATCTTTGTTGGGAGTTTGTTTAATTCATTATTTTTCTAGAACTCAATTTTCTGTATATAATCTGCTAGTAGCAATAAGTGAATATGAATTTATTTTAACAAACAATTTATTTAACAGGGAGCGAAATATAATACTGGTAAATATTTAAGTACAATACAATACGAGTATGACGACGGGTAGCATGATTTTTGGCCGGTATCAACGCTTCACAGTTCTATGTGGGTACAGCTGGGTCTCTTGGCAATGAATACTGGCTGCATGGTTGGCGTAGTGTTGTGGGTTCGATTCCCACACGAGGCAACACTTTGTGTAATTCACAAATTGTTGTTTCGAGTCTGGGTGTTCATTGTGTCCGTTAGTTGTATGTTTGTAAAGTCCCCCGCGACACAGGATTTAGTCCTAATGCGGGAGTCGCCTTTAAAAAAAATACACACTGAGTTTCTTTCAGGACACAAAGTACCTTATCTTCACAATTACTGTCTAACACGGTAACACTTCCACTTAAAGTCTACAAACGGACCGAAGACAGATTCACGAGGTACTTATGGCTCGCCGCTTCGAGCTAGAATGCTGTTCCCTCGCCAGACGAGTTCTCAGGAACACTTGTCAAGCGCTACCCCTTCATCGCACCGATACGTCACCGGTCGGCAGATGGCAGCACTTCGAGTCGTTTAGCGACTTTACTAATGACATTCGACAAGTATAATAAACTAACTTATTTTATTTTATTTTTGATCATAAAGCACTTACATAATATAGATACAGAATGTAATAAAACCATTAGTACGCTTTTTACGCTCATAAAGTAAAGAAAACCTTTTCTAAAAAATATTCACAATATTAAACTTCAAACTTGAGATTATACACTACGTTCCTAAATCACACGAATATTATGATGTATTCACTTGTATAGCGTTTAACCAGTCTGTAATTTATTTGCAATATCGAATAAATAATATTATGTTTAATTTCATAGCAAATTGTGCTCTGTACATATATTTTTATTCAAACAGCGTATTGATTAATTAAAACAAAAAGAACCAATTTAAAACAAGACTGCTCTGTTAAAGCACCAAAGTAAATGCGACAGCAAGTTGTCGTTGCAGTCGGGGGACCTCTTAGGTGAAAAAGTGCTTCATTCTACAGTAAAAAACAACTAGTTTATTTTAAATTTTGATGTATTTACAAATTTTACCGACTTTTCCGTGTGCGCTTTAGGGTATATTCAATAGCGCCAATTCGTCAAAAAAGTCTTAAAGGCATTTAGAAGGTATCTAAGAATAAAGATAATAAAACATATTCACATATAGGTAAATACACACATGAACCCTGAAAACATCCCTTTACCAACACCAACATAACACAGTTTGAGTAGTGTAGTGGTGTAATAAGAATATTGGAGCACAGACTCAGACGGTTTTTTTGTTTTGGACAGTGGTAATCTGCGAAGTTTTACTTTCGGAATAATCTCGTGTGGAACATGCTAAAGAATGTAGCGGAAAATTATTAAGATAAGAAATTTCTATTTTTTTTTATTGCTGCTCTTGGCAGACGAGCGAACGGCCCATTTGATGGTAAACGGTAAGCGCTGCTCATGGACTTCGCTAATGTCAGGGTATACACAGCAAAGCCGCTGCGTACCGTGAAAGTAATGCTCTCTTTAAACCTCGTTTGAAGAAGGACAAGTCATAGTGCTCGGGAAATACCGCAGCAGGTACTCGTAGTTCATTTCAGAGCTTACACGTACGTGGTAGAAAAGATCGCTGGAAGCGCACCGTACTAGATGAGAACGCTTTCAGGTAGAACGGGTGAACTCTACTGCGTCGGCGAGTGGTACGTTGGTAGAAGGGTGCCCCTGGTACCAAATTAAACAATTCTTCGGAGCACTCCCCGTGAAAGAGTCGGTAAAATACGCAGAGAGAACTAAAGTCTCTCCGCTGCTCCAGCGACTCTAGTCTAGCCGTGAGATCGGGATCATCGACGATTCGAACAGCTCGTCTCTGTAGGGAGTTAAGTGGATCAAGCTGATATTTTGGCGCTCCGGCCCAGAGATGTGAGCAGTACTCCACATGTGGCCGGACTTGCGCTTTATAAAGCATAAGCCGTTGGCTTGGTGTGAAGTACCGCTTAGCCCGGTTCAGCACTCCCAGCTTCTTGCTTGCCAATTTGGCTTTATCCTCCAAATGACTCCTAAATTGGACTTTGTGCGATATTTCGACGCCGAGGATCCCAATATTCTCGGCAATATGCAGGGGTACTCCTTTAAACCGAGGCGCTATAACGAAAGGGTCCTTCTTCGCAGTGAACGCGCATACTTGTGTCTTAGTGGGATTAAATTGAACAAGGTTCTTTTCACCCCAATTGGAGGGTCGCCCTAGAGAGTCCTCGACTTCAGACACAAGTTGCAATCGTCTTTCCTGTACCTGGCTCCGAGGGACATTCTGGTGGCTGGTGTACCGCGCATCACCCGTACTGTCATCTGCATAGCAATGCATGTTCTCAATTGACAACAAGTCATTGATATGCAAGATGAACAGCGTTGGGGAGAGCACCGAGCCTTGTGGGACGCCAGCGTTGATCGACTTCATTTCGGAGCAGCTGCCGTCTGCGACGACTTTAATGCTCCGATCAGCCAGAAAGCTGGCAATCCATTTGCAGAGTCCCTCGGGGATTCCATAAGATGGTAACTTCGATAGAAGTGCCCTGTGCCAGACCCGGTCAAACGCCTTGGCAATGTCAAGGCTAACGGCTAGAGCTTCGGCCCCACTCTCCAAGGCTTCTGCCCAGCAGTGTGTAAGGTACACTAGAAGATCGCCAGCCGAACGACCATGCCGGAAACCGTACTGGCGGTCGCTGATCAGCTGGCGATCCTCTAGGTACTGGAGGAGTTTGTTGTTGATGACTCGCTCCATTACCTTGGAGAGTAAGGACGTTATCGCTATAGGCCTGTAGTTTGACGGGTCCGATCTGTCACCCTTTTTAGGAATAGGGTGAACATGGGCTACCTTCCACGAAGATAGAACCCTGTTAATTTATGTAGATTAGTCTTGTTTTCGTGTCAACTGAAAGTAGCATCATCATCAGCCTTTTTGAGTACACTGCCTGGACATAAGCCGTTCTTAAGTTGCACCACAAAGCTATTATGAGAGTCAATCTCGTCAAATGTTTTGATGTCAAGTTTTCAATCTCTACTTCAAGATATGTAGTTTGACGACCGGTTGGCGCAGCGGGAGTGTAAGCGACTGCTACGGTGAAGGTCGCGGGTTCGATTCCCGCTCAAGTCAAACATTTGTGTGCATGAACATGGATGTTTGTCTTGGTCTGGGTGTTTTTATGTATGATATGTACAAAAAAAGTATATAATTATGTATGTTTATCTATTATCTAGTACCCAAAACACAAGCTATGCTTAGCTTGGGACTAGATGGTGATGTGTGTATGTGGTAGAATATTATAGAATATTATATAGTGGGCGTTTAATATGCCTCTGCCTACCCCTTCGGGGAAACAGGCGTGAGTCTATGTATGTATGTATGTATAGTTTATGCTTTGTGTATTTTCCTTAGTCACCTTTTACGAAATTACGTATTCTTAATCCGTCTTCACACGGAGCAAGTAACATCATCCCAGAAAACATAGACGGGCAGCAATATTGTCTGTTCAGTACACCGCGCCGCTTCAAAGTTCAATAAATATTTTTAACACATGCAACGCATATTTTTATTCGAATAACGTGTTGAAAAGCGGCGATGGCCCAGTTGTGAACGTAACGGACTGTCGAGACGATGGTCTCTGGTTCGATCCCAGGTACCTCGGGCACACACCGACTTTTCGAAGTTATGTGTACATTATAAATTTATTATCACTTGCTTAATGATGTGCCCAGTAGATGGCAATAGGCTCGTCCCCTATTACATTGGGACCGAAACATAACTGGCGAAGTGTGGGTGTGTAATGCACCTCTGCCTACCCCTTCGAGGATAAAAGGCGTGAAGTTATGTTATGTTATGTTAACGTGTTGATTCATTAAAATATCGTCTCGTAAAATCAGATGTCACGATTGTTCAGGACAGTGGTAATCTACGAAGCAGTACAGCTTCACAGCGGCGTCGCGGCGACTAATGTCATGTGGTTCATGTCAAAGAACCTAGAGGAGTGAGTTACGGACCAGCAAAGAATGTTGGATTGCCTTTTTCTTTGACCCATATAAACATTGAAATTTAGTTTACGGGTGTCGTAAGAGACTGACTGGAAAACCGGACAAGACAAGATGGAAAATTCGACGTCAAACCCTGTACCAACCAGTCTGCCGAGCGTGATATAGTAGGCCAACTCCCCGCTATGGGAGGAAGACTGGACAGCTCCTGTACCAGGTCTTCTTCCCGCCTCGGTCGGCAGTCGAGGTCGTTTTTAGTGGAAACACCACATACTCTGGTTTTTTCGTTACTTTCGTTTCCCCAGGAGCTGGATATCAAAGGGATTTTCCATCTCGAAAAAAAAGAGGCCAACTCCCCTTATTGCCTCTCAGTTTACTGTGGAGAATTAATATGCTCCTCTCCTAATGTAGAGGCTTCAGTCCAGCAGGGGACTGCGAAAGGCTCCATACATATATAGACTCAGGCCTGTTTCCCGGAGGGGTAGGCAGAGACTATGGAACGCCATTTGCAACGATCCTGACATACATCTCTTGCTTCAACGGATACATATTTGATTTTAACAGAATCAAGAGTAACACTACGTATTAACGTTTACATTATTAAAGTGTTTACTATTTGGAAATCACCCCGGCGCGGGGTAATGCCACCTAAAGGCTATTGTTAATTTTGTTAGAGTGAGTGACAATAAAAGTGAAAATCGAATTCACAACAGAATCATTAAACTATGAATGCAATATCCGGTCTAAATACAAAAAACCGATTCAAAGTATTCCAATATGCCTAAGGCTTTCGAGGCTTTCGAGATGTGGTGCTGGAAGTGGATGGAAAGGATCAACTGGACTGAAAAAAAGACCAACGCGGAAGTTTTGAGCCTTGTCCAAGAAAAACGGAGCATTTTAGCGACGATAGAAAGAAGAAGAGGAAAGATGTTTGGCCACCTTATACGACATGTTGATTTTATTAAAAACATACTGGAAGGCAAAATAGAAGGAAAGAGAGGAAGAGGTCGACCCAGACGGGCATTCACGGATCAAATGAAAGAAAAAGCAAAGTTCATGTCGTATAAAGAGGTCAAGCTATTGACCGAAGACCGAAATAAATGGCGTACACTCCACCGACAAGAGCACAGCTCTTAAATTGAAATGAATGAATACACATACAAATATACCTAAGAAAATTACGAACCCATATAAAACCAGTGTATAAAAACATCATTTACGAGTATAATATGTATCATGCTTGTATCCTTAAAAATAAAAAAATTAAGGATTTGTCCCTTTAGAGAGGGACAAATCTGTCAAACATCATTCAAAACGTATCAAAAGACGTATCGTATTGCCATTGATTCCCATATTCCCACAGATATGCACTAATAATGACATCAAAGCTTCAAATTTGGGCCAACAGGGAATTTAATCCGTAACCTCTCGCCGAAGCAAAATAGCACTTGCAAGGCATTTCATAACTGCGAATCAAACATACATAAGGGCGATGTTTGAATGGCAGTGAATCCTCTCAAGCACTCATTTAGCAAGGATTACTCGGGTCAACGATTCTGTTGAAATGATTTAACGTTTTGGTTGCTAAGCTAGTGCAATACACAAGTCTGTATTTTTTATGTGGAACACTGCGTTTCGGAGTTCCTTAATTAATTTTTGAGTGCCAGTTATGTTTGAAGCTGAATAGAGGTTTTAACACAACGTCGTCATCTTACATACAGGAATTGTTGGTGAACGGAGTTCTTAGGTTTTGTATTGTTTGTGTTTATCTTGAAAGGATAGTCAACATATAAGCTTAGCGACGTTTATTTAAATAATAAAGAGGTATTAAAAATTAATTGTGAATAGATAATTATGGTGTTATCATATCGATAAAATTCAATTTGTAGATGCTTCATCTCTATCTATTTTAATCAACTGCATTGAGTTCTAAATTACAACTAGTATAGCAAATGGCAATCTTTATGGATACACTCTAGTCTAGGTAGGCAGAGGTGTAATATTACACCCACATTTTGTCATGAATTTTTAGGTCACACTTAATAGGGGGCGAGCCTATTGCCGTACCGGGCACATTACCAGGCTCCGTGCTGCTACTGAGAATTTCCTAATGGAAAAGCCCAATAACAAAATTTAACAATTATAAATAAAGTACCCTACTATACAAAAGTGACAGCAAAATAGAGCAAATATAAAAGACAATATAGGAAAACGTGAAAGGCTGTGTAGTTGTGTACTAATACAGTTGACGACTAATTATATTTTAATTTGGCTGATTACATTTTTACACAAAAATATTTATGCAAATCTAATCTGAAACCCGAATACTTTTAATCAGTGATTATATTTCTCCATTATTGTAATAGGTTTCAATTTTTTTCCGCAATAACACAATTATGAATTCTCTTGTTGGCTTTTATTTTTATTGCAAAATCTTTGATTAAGAATAAAGAAGGATCACACTTTTCTAAGCATTTAAGTTTTTGATATAATCGTTGTTAACACAATTGCCTTTTACACTTTCATTTACGAACATTTTCCTAATCAAAGTTGACACAAAGTTACATTTTCTACAGAGCCACTATCATGATCACCTCAATGTAAAGCGATAGAGCTAAATTTTATGGTTTTCACTGCTGTCCGTTTATTGAGGGTACTGATTACCTAAAAAGATCTTCGTAACAGTCTTGATCTGCGCTCAACCACCTGTGTATGTACAGAGCAAATAAATAATTAACAATTTAATCAGTACATAATTACGAAATGGTACTAGAAAGATAAGAGAACAAAAATAACAGTTTGAATACTGCTAATTCATGTCAATTTTCTACAATATTCTCAAACCAGTCTATTATTGCTGTAAACAGCGAGGCGTCACCACAAAGAGAGAATGAATGACCATTTTACGTTTCAGGCAAAGAATACAGAAAAAGTGCCTATATCAATGCCTTAATGTATGTCTAAATATATCTCTGCTGCATTTGGTTGAATAAGGTCCAAATTAAGATTTATATCCCTAAATTTCTCGTGTTCTGCCACCTAAGGATTCTCAGTCCGCAAAATTCTCAGTAATACATAGGATTTGGGACTTAGCTCGCGCGCATTTTGTTATAAAGCTTTGCTTATTTGATGTTGCATCGTATAATTTAATTTTGGTAATTTCGTTGAATTATATCGTCGTTGTAAAATATACCGCTTTGAATAACTAGCACTGTGATTCAGATTCTACTTTAAAAGTATTTCACACTATTGCGGGTTATGGTAGACACGATTTTTATATTAAGGCGCTGTTATACCTCAGAAGCCGTGAAACACCTAATTTTTCGTCGCGCATCTAGCCATAACGGTACATATTACAAACTAGCAAAAAATAGAGCTTAAAGTCAAAAGTCTGAACAAAAGACTTTTGAAAGAATTTTTCATGTATGTAAAATAGAATCACGGTAAAAAAATCACAAAATCGAGGCAAAAAATAATCTTTCGTCTCACTGTTTGCAATATTTTGATCGTAAGCTGTCATATTTTATTTGATAATATTGTAGGAAACCTAATGAACTAAAGAATTACCCTATTTATTTTCATATTATACGTGTATATTTTGTAATATAAAATAAAATCTGCCAAACGTCTATAATTTTGACGCTCGGTATATCCCATCCATATCAAACGCTTCAGCTATTTAAACCTTATTAGCATAAGCGGTGTACTGAGTGTCAGTTGCTAGTTTACGCCCTGCCCAGACCTCATCATTGAGCCCTGTGAGAGATAGGTCATGTCGCTTGCGTCTCCGCTGCACGAAATTTTACGTAAACCTGTTTGTTGTTATAATACGCCAAATTGAGTTCGTAATTTCAGTTTTATGTTATAGACTGAATACTTTGAATCAAATAGGCTTTTCATGTAACTATGGGCACATATAATTAGAACCTAAGTTTATACTCTTGTTGCGTTTAGTGTTATTGTTTCTGTGCTTATATATGAGTTAGAAGAATAAAATATGGACAATTAGAGAAATACAGTTCTACGAAGGATTTGTACAAGAAAGCGTCGTAATAAAATAGAAATTCATCCATGGTCAAGTGATTATGAAATATGTAACATTTTTACACAAATTATTTTCATAAGAGTCTTTTATGACTAACTATGTTACTTATATATTATCGATTATGCATAATATAATTATATAAATTATTCTCACAATACATAGCTGCCACAGTTTTCAATTTTTGAAAGAGTAATAACATAAAATCGAATCATTTTATGTACCTATATTCCAAATTCATTAGCTTGTCAGAGCGCCGGGAGCGCTAAGATGCAGATATATATGTAAAAAATTAAAGCAAAACACACGACGCGATTTTCGCCCGCGGTGTGCGCGGTTGTTTGCGGTTCCCGCTGCACCGGCGGGCAACTAGTGGAATCGTGCGGGCCGCGGTCAACCGCAGCGGTGGCGGGCGGCGCCCGCGTGCTCTGCGGTCGGTTGGCGGGCCACGGTCGCGGGCGAGGGGTGGGGTGTACAGAAATCCAACGTCATTTTGCACCAGCCTGTGACTTGTGGCATCGTGACAAATGTTTGTGCATGTTTAAAACTAAACAAACATTATAAAATGGATATTGAAATCGATCTACCAATTACTTACGTCTTGCAACCGCCTGTCTTGCGATCATCGCCCGCCACGTCTGCGGGCGATGATCGCAGCCAGCAGAAAAACCGCGCAAATAACCGGCCTCGTGAGTTTAGAAATAAAACCGCAGTTCCACCACCGCGGCAGTCGCGGGAGAAAATCGCTCCGTGAGTTCTTAGCCTTACAATACTGTTAGATTATATTACCGTGTCCCAGGAGTGGGCGCTCCGCGTGGGCTTAGAGGGGCCTGCGCAGGATGCGTCCAACGGTGTGGGTGCGGGGGACAGTTCTGTGTGTACCTCGTTGTCGGCCGCGGTCGCGGGAGGAGAGGCGTGTCGGTGTTGCGTTGCCGCACGCCCTATCTCGCGCGACCAAATGGAGGCGCATCATTCGATGCGTCGCGGTGGGGCCGCAGAGGAAGAGGAGATGCGGTGTGGCGTTGCCGTCCACCCTATGCTCTGCGGCCGCTGGGTGTTTTGGCGGCGGAGCCCAACACCTTATTCCGCCGCTAAGGGGGTTTTGTTCGGGGCCCGCCTGACCATCTGGCGGGCCAATACCCGTCGGGGGGTTGCGACGAATGCTTATGCGATTCCCTAACCTCCGTCACATGGGTACATGAGAAAGTCGAGGTGGTTTTTAGTGGTTACACCACATACTCCGGCTCTCATTTCCCCAAGAGTCGGAGATCCGAAGGGATTTTCCACCTCGTAAAACAAAAAAGAGCGCATATTTCTTGGATAATAAGCCTTGGGATACTATGAAGATAAGAACATTGTTGCCACTATTAAAAATAAGAGCTTTTTACTAGACCTACATACATACATATACTCACGCCTTTTTCCCGTCGGGGTAGGCAGAGAAAACGGAACGTCACTTGCTTCTATCCTTACAAATCTCACGCGCGTCCTCTATATTCATTACTCTTTTCATACATGCTCGCAGGTTCCGGGTGCTTTGGATCTAGCCGTTTTCCAGAACGTCACCAATTTGGTCGACGAATGTCCTATTTCAGTATCTGAATTTGTTTAGAAATCCCTGTCATACAAACAGGCTTCAATGTTACGAATAAAAAGTATATACTAATATTCCTGCTGTTGTTGCAATGTTTTTACACTATATTTAAAAATTCTATTTTTTTGGAGACTCTGTGTTGATAATAAATGCCAACAGTAGAATAGATTATGCAATAATCAATAAAAAATAGGTGATGATGACTCATTATACATCGACATATTCTAATGGTGCTGATACATTTGATCATTCGTCTATAACAAGCATTCTGACTTGCGAATGTTACGTATAACAGGAAAACAAAAGATAGTGTTTTAGCGAGCATGTATTGTTCTTTTAAATATCCTGTAAATGGTATACCATCGTGTTTAAGTGATGCACTATGGGTCTAATAGTTAGTGACACTTGCAGGTCGGAGTTTATGGGTTCGATTTCTACAATATGCTTAAATATGGGTGTAATATTGCACCTCTGCCCACCCCTTCGGGGATATAGGCGTGACTATATAAAAAAGTAAAACAAATTAAAGATTTATAATTAAAGAAAACATAAACAACTAACATGTTTAAGACCAATAAAAAATTCATTTATCTAGAAAATTCAAAGATTACGTTACCATGCGAATATTAAATTATAACTTATAATCTATAGTATTGTACCTCTCAATTAACATCCAGGCCACATTGTCTCGCCGCAGGTAATTGACAACACTATCGTCTAGACACTCTAGACTCTAGACTTTAAAAGGACAGACGATTGTCTACGCATTATCTCAAAAAATAGGTCATGATATTGTCATACAACGCCTACGAATTTGATTATAGAAAGTCTACGTACTTACATACATACATACATTACTTGACGGAACTCCATTGTAACCACTGCGCTCAGTCGTTGCCCATCGCTCCTGAGGACGCCTCGTGCAGAGGCGAAACACGTGTCTAAGAATAGTCGGTGCATACAGCGGGATACTGCAAGTCAGATATCTTCCTGGAACCAATACCATTCCTACATCCCTTATCGTTTTAGAGGAGTTCGGTATTGACAACCTTTTTGTATTGCAATAGTTGGGGTGGTCAACCCGAGGGTGGTGGGTTCCTCTTTCCTTCCATTAAGTTATAGATATTTATGTTTGGGATAGTTTGGGTTAACAGTAATCTATGTAGTAAGGTAACTAATTAAAAAAATGCTAAAGTGTGTGTGAATGTTCCGTTTCCACGTGAAATAGTGGAACCTAATTTGATAAAGTCGTACATGAGATTTGACCATCAATTTTACAGCAGACCATAGACATTGCTATAGGCTACTTTTGTGCCAAAATAAAATTTAAATGGGTTGAAATAGTGCGAAAATGTTCCTACGGGGACTTTAATTTTTTTAAGTTAGGGATAACGGGACTTTCTGTAATATTTCCACTACATAGAAAGCAAATGGTGAATTAAACCTTAGGTTAGGCAGTAATGTAAGAACTTATTTTAACGCCACAAGACGATATTATTAATAGTAGTTCTTTACATATTATAATTGCCGAACCTAAACTGAAACCATTTGAAGACGGTTTTAACTAGTTTCCATTGCGCTAGAAAATAATTTAATTTGCTTTTCTCTCACTATAGCACAAAAATATATTATTTATCTTTCCCTCTCAAACTATAAGAGAAAGGAACAGCTATATGCGTACCTCGGGTGCAGGTGGAACCACAATATTCCACGTCTCTCAAAAAAAACATCAGCGAGGTGTAACATAGGAGCAGAAAATTCTGCTCCTATATTACACCTCGCTGATGTTTATTAAATAATAAAGACGGTGCAACAAATTGAATTACACATTTTTTATCAACACTCGCATACTTCTAGTAATTTTTTTTCGGGTGAAACGGTGAAACTCTGGGGTGAAAATTTGCAGGAGGTATCAATTTTGGAAGAGACGAAGCTAGGTTATAAAGAAAAGGACAATGGCAGATCTCCATACATCAAAATGTCTGAAATTAAATTGAAGCGTACAGCAATAAAAATATATATAAAAAAATTCAGCGTAAGTAACTGAGTCTCTAAATGATTCTATTTTTACTCGGGCAAGCCGAAAAAAGAAGATATCGGTATCTTTAGTTAAGAATGAACAATGTAGGTACGTTTGTATTATCAAATGACATATGTCAGATTGATATCAAAACGCAGACGTATTCTGTGGCATCTGCATCAGTAGGTACCTAATTCGTAATCAATTGGAATGCTTTTTATCATCATAAAATACTACGGTTTTAACGAGACAAAGTGAAACTATTAAAAATCGTAGAAAAATAACCCAATTTGTTTTGTTCATATGAAGTTTAAGGTCGCCACAACAAACCCAGACCAAATTCTGCCATTGTTCTTTGGCTGCTTCTCCTAAGTGGCTGCAAACAAGTAAGCTTCGTAATATAGTGTTCTGATTTTATATCTTGACCTTAACCTTTCCTTCACCAGCAATATCCAATACCAGTTAACTGGTACCTATTATCCAAAATAATTCTTCTTCGAACCACACCCTTTATTCCTGGATTACTGGTCTAATGTACTTTGAGTATTAAATTGAAAGTGCGTGTGCAATTATTCGTAAATTGTATTTCTGTTATTTGTCACTTGTAGGTTCCTAGCCAGATGTAGCACTTCTACGTGGAAAGGATAGCTAATTAGGTACCCTTGCCACATGGATGTGACATTCCTTCTGATTGACTATTTTACTTGCCCTTATGACTCTCGTACTTCACGAGTGTTTTAACTCGTATTCAATGGATACTTAACTTGGCTTTGCAGGTTTTATAGTACTGACAATGTAGATGCGAGTAGCTTCAAAAATATATTATATAGCCTTCCCCCCGGACCTCTGTACAGTACAGACGTGTTTTAAGTGAACCTCTATTAATTTAAATTAAAAAATAATTAAAAATTCGAATGTAAATTAAATAGTGCGGCTACCAGGAGCGCATAAGTGTAAAGGAGACAGCAGTGTGAAGAGTAACGACAGAGGCAGCAAGTGAGTAATTAGCGAATAAGGACAACTTAATAAGCCGCGGCCGCGCCCCCGCCACCGCTGTTGCTCCGTGGTGCGCTCGCCACGCCCACTCTTGTTGACGCCTCTAAGAACGCCAGCGCAAGCGACGAGGGCGGAGACGACTGCGCCTGACCACAACGTCATTGGCTGACAATATTATACTACTGCTGGATAGCGTTATACTGGGCGCTGCGACAACGTTTTATTTTATTTGTTTTCCTGCTGCTCTATTATAATAATGCCGAACCTTAAGCGGTCACCACCGCTGTCTGCGGCGAAGGCTAAACCATCTGAACCATTACGCCATCATGACACCGATCCAAACATTGCTGTGAGTGAACGGGACAGTGGGTCCACAGACCAGCAGAGCAACGTCAATTTACGTCGTGTGAAGCGGAAACATGACGAAGAATTAAAAGACGAGTTTAAGGCGTTTAAAATAGAGATTAAAGATATGCTACGAGACTGGACTACCACCCAAGAAAGAAAGTACGACCAACTACTAACATCAATAAATGAATTAAAAGCTGAAATTAAAGAACTGAATGAAACTGTGAGGTTCATTTCGGCCAAGTATGATGATATTAACGGGAAATTGAAAAGCATGGAAGAGGATCGACAAGAACAGCTCAAATATATAAAAACGCTTGAAGAGAAGCTGGAAAAGTCTCGAGCGTAGCCAAAACTCCGCGAGTATTGAAGTGCGAAACATACCAAAACTTAGCACTAGGGAAAGCAAGCAGGATCTTATTGACATCGCGTGCCGTATGGGTAAAGCCCTTGATGTCAAATTGCAGACGGCTGATATCCGCGATATTTTTAGGGTCAACACCAAAGTAAAGGCCCATAATCCCATTATTGTGGAGTTTAGCAGTGATCTCATGAAGGAAGGTGTTATTGATTCACTTAGAAAATTTAATAAACAGCATCGCGAAGGCAATTTCAATACCACCCATCTGGCTTTTAGCGGTACGCCGATACCAGTTTACATATCAGAGACCCTCACTGCCAGTGCTAAAAAGCTTTACTATCTGAGCCGCACATTTGCGAAGGAAAACAAATACGAGTATTGCTGGACCACGCATGGACGAATCTTCTTACGCAAAGCTGCAGGGACACCACACATACGGATCGACAGTGAAAGTGATCTGAAAAAACTAAGGGAGAAATTACTATTTATGTTTACGTGCATGTTATTTTTGGGGTTCCGTACCTAAAAGGTAAAAAACGGAACCCTATTACTAAGCCTCCACTGTCTGTCTGTCTGTCTGTCTGTCTGTCTGTCTGTCTGTCTGTCTGTCTGTCTGTCACCAGGCTGTATCTCATAAGCCATGATAGCTAGAAAGCTGAAATTTTCACAAATTATGTATTTCGGTTGCCGCTATAACAACAAATACTAAAAATAAAAAAAATGAAAATATTAAGGGGGGGTCCCATACAAAAAACGTGTTTTTTCGTATTTTTTGCTCAAAATTACTAACTGTAACAGGTAGACGCTTTAAATTTTTACAGAATATGTAGTTGTATATTACCTTTCAAAATAAATAATTAAATTTAAAAAAAGTAAATAATAAAGGGGGGCTCCCATACAACAAACGTAATTTTTAAGCAATTTGTTACTCGATCTTAATGAACAGGTAGAAACTTATAAAGTATTTAAGTATACATACAACGAACGTGATTTTCTTTTATACATGATGGTACGGAACCCTTCGTGCGCGAGTCCGACTCGCACTTGGCCAATTTTTTTACTCTTTTCTGTTTTATCGTGTTTTAACAGGCTCTGTGCATGCTTTGTTTAACTCATGTAATTTATATAACGTCTGTTGCAAATATGTTATGGTAGCACATCCAAACATTATACACACACACAAATACACTAACTTTCTACTCACACACATCCACAGATATCATGAAAACACTTTCACATTTTATAAACTACACGTCATATGTATTATTTCGAATTGTTGGTATAACACACAACTAATAGTTATCATAAATGTACAGCTTACAAATTTATTCACCGCACCGCCATTAACAAGCACAAATATTATCTTATTTAAAATTCAATAGTCTTTCGTCGAATGTCAGGGAGGAACTCGATGATGCATGCAATGCTAACTGCGTTTTCGTTAACGACTCGTCGCAGTGCACGAGTATCCTAAACTATGAGTACAACTCTATGTGCATTCTATGTCTAAACATACGCAGTATATATTGTAATTTTGATCTTCTCCTAGCTTTTATATCCACACTGAACATGGCTATAGACGTCATAGTTCTTACTGAGTGTTGGACAAAAAAAGATATAGACCCACCAAGCTTGAATAATTATTACACATACATGACTAAAAATAACTTGAACCAGAACGATGGTATAGTAGCGTACGTGCGTAAAGATATAGAGGCTGTATCTATTGAGCCATCCATAGTCGAAGGTAACTGTCTACTGTTAGATACCGAACACCACACCATTGTCTGTTCTTATAGACCACCCTGTTACAGTAACCCTTGTAAATATTTAGAATCCCTTGATAGCATTTTAACGGGTATTCGCAATAAAGATATAATCTTTACAGGCGACATTAACATCAATACTATGCCACTTAACATTGCTAGCTTAGGAAATGACTACTTGTGTCTCATGGCGTCGCATGGCCTGCAGCAGGGTGTAACACTCCCTACGAGAACATCCAATTGTTTAGATCATTTCATGATTAGGACAAGAGCAAAATGGCGGACCTTAGTGTTTCCAGAATTGACAGACCACAGCCCTATTCTTTTGTATCTTAATCATGCTGTAGCCCCCAAAAATAATGAGTATTTCACTCGCATTACCCTAGACTATAACCTCGCCATTGAAGAATTGAGAAAGACTGATTGGACAAAGTTTTATAAGCATACCGATGTGAACATAGCTGCTGAGACACTGGTCAATACCATTCAGGACACCATACGGAAATGCTCAAACACTAAGACTCAAAGAAGGAAAGAAACGCCTCTCAAACCTTGGATTACGACAAGTGTTGTGCGATCAATTCGGAAAAGAGATAGGTTACACGAAAAGTCCAAAAAACAGGCGGATAATCAGGACTTACGAGCGACTTATATAAGGTATAGAAATACGTGTAACAAAATTATTAAATACCTAAAAAAGCAGTACTATCGAGCTGAACTGGAAAGAAATTTTGGGGATTTAAAGAAGACATGGAATACCATAAAAGACATCTGTAACATAAAGAAATGTAATGATACCCCAAAGGAGCTCCTGGCAATCGGCCAATCTCCTTCTGAATTTTTAAACGAAGTGAATACATATTTCACAACGGTAGGTACTAACCTAGCGGACGTAACACTGCAAAGGCTTGGCAAAACAGAAGCTGAACTAGCTACTCTAACTCAACACCTTGAAGCACCAGTAAATTCTATGTCGTTCACACCAACGGACCCGACAGAAGTGGACAATACTATAGCTTCCCTAAAATCAAGTGGCGCTCCTGGACACGATGGTATCACTAGCAAAATAATTAAGTTAGCACGAAAAGCACTTGTAGAGCCTATTACCCATCTGTGCAATCTTAGCCTTGGACAAGGAGCTTTTCCAGCTAGATTCAAAACAGCGATTGTCGCGCCAATCCATAAATCTGGAGACAAGAAAATAGCATCTAATTACAGACCAATCGCCCTGCTTTCCTGTCTCTCCAAGGTACTGGAAAAGATAGTTAACAAAAGACTCAGCAACTATCTTGAAAAAAACAAGTTACTGTCAGATAAGCAGTTTGGTTTCCGTAAGGGAATCTCCACAACTGATGCCGTTTTAAAGTTGACATCATCAATTACCAAAGAGGTTGATGTTGGGAATAAAGTTATCGGCGTTTTTTTGGACCTCCAAAAAGCGTTCGATACGGTATCGATTCCTATACTCTTATCCAAACTCTACAACATGGGTATTAGGGGACACGTCCACCAATGGTTCAAGGACTATTTGACGGGGCGGAAACAAAGAGTGCGTGTCGTAAACCACGTAAGTGATAGTTCAACCTGCACATTCGGAATCCCACAGGGTAGTACAATTGGTCCGACACTGTTTTTAACGTATATAAACCACCTTGCTACGTTAAACTTGGTCAATGCGGAAATCCTAATGTTTGCCGACGACACTGTCATTCTTTTCCATGGAAAGACTTGGAAACATGTAAGGGAGGTAACCGAGACGGGCCTTGCAAAAGTCACGCAATGGCTAGAGCACAACCTCCTGACTCTTAATACCACTAAAACCAAGTTTCTGTGTTTCACAAAGACTAATGCTTCTTGTCCGTGGCGTTCAATAAATATTAAAATACACACATTCCCCTGCAATCAGATCTACCAACGTGGTAACAATAATTGCCCATGTGACTTTCTAAGCCGAGCCACTTCTGTAAAATACCTGGGAGTAATAGTAGACGATAACTTACGCTGGGATCAGCACATAACAACATTGAGTTTAAGACTGCGTAAAATCATATATATTTTCAAAGAACTACGAACAGTTGCACCTCCGAAACTTTTAATACAGACATATAGAGCTCTTTGCGAGTGTCTAGTTAGTTACTGCATATGTTCTTGGGGAGGAGCCTCAAAGACTTTAATAATAGAGTTAGAACGTGCACAACGTGCCGTGTTAAAGGTTATGATGCATCTCCCGTTTCGACACCCTACAACTGATCTATATAATACTACCCAAATTCTAACAGTTCGGAAACTATATATATACCAGTCATTGCGTAGGTACCACCGTGTTTCCATCCCTTACTTGCCTATAATGTCAAAAAGACAGTTTCGATGTCCAGTACCCGCCACCAAATCCAGTTTCGCTCAACGTCATTATAACTATTGTGCACCCCGTATATATAATAGGATAAATAAAAATTGTAAAAACATCCATGAGTTTAACAACCACAAATACAAAAAGTACCTGTTAGGCTACCTCAAAGCAATGGATTACGACCAAGTAGAATCTCTGATCGTAAATCAATATACATAATAACGTATTAAACATACACACAGACGCACACACACAACATAACAAAACACAACACACACACTCCTTTTTATTTGTTTTGTTTATATTATTAATGTACACTTGTTTTTGTTGTTTTTTTGCTGTATTTACTTTTTGACGTGACAACGTCTTATAAATTGGTTTGCCGGGCGACACTTCAAGAAACTGCGTTACGCTCCGCTCACGTTATGCGCTCACAATGAGAGCGAGTGAGAGGCACGCGTCCCGCCTAAGAGCGAGAGAGACAGACATAAAAAGTGAAAGGCACGCGTCTTTCATCCTTCTTCCTACTATACGAATGAATATTCACATTAAAATTATTTTACCACTCAAAGTCGTTGTCACGTAAAACTTTCGCCCGTATACCGACTTTACAGGCAACCAATTTTTTTATTATCTTTTAAACCATCTGTAACTGTAACATACTCGTGTATCACCTAATGTGGGAAGGAACTGTCTCCTGAGATACAGGTTTATGACCTAGTTTGGGGGGCAGTACTTCAATTTAATTATTTCATTTATGGTTACAATAAAGATTATTATTATTATTATTATTATTATTATTTATAAAATTCGAGCTTTTACCCGATTCCGCCAAAAGAGCAAATAGATTGATGAACAAGAATTATATCTATAAATACTTACAAAGTATACAAATATAACCCAACAAAATGTTTCAAAATATTTTCATGAAGCAGTTTCGTCTTCCCTCTTTCACTCGGTCGCTCTTAATCAACCCAGTTTGTCAATTATGTTAACTTCAAACTGTTTATATAAGTACAACTACATCAAAAGCTATATAGTTCGGAATATTTAAATCAAAATAGCTCCAACACTTAGTTCATAATAATGAACCAAACAAAATAGCTTTTCATCCGACTGGCCTGTTAGTATAATGCTTCGTGATCCTGCTGCTAATTTTTTATGTTTCTTCTTCGTGTGAGTGTGTGGCCAAATCTGGTATCAGAGTTTTTAGACCACCCGAAGGCCTCCCTCCGACATGGCCCAGCGATGCTTGTCCTGAGACCAGAACCGGCACCGACAGCTTTACGTGTCCTCCGAAGCACGGTAGCTCTCTGGAGTAAATGTTGTACGCGGTCATCCATCCAAGCAGTAACCTGTGCAAGCGTTACTTATCTTTGTCGAATAATTACGTACAGCAAGCAAGAGACGGTATGAGTGTTACAACTGTGTAATAGGTATGGGTTAAGTCGAAAGTATAGTAAATCTCTCAGGATACATCTATCTTTAATTAACACGAATCTAAAATTTGTTCTATGTCTTGGGTAACATTGTTCTACGACAAATTTTAGATTATCTAAGTATGTGTATCAGTTCTCTGGTTACCATGTAATAGATACTCAACCTTGCTCGGGATCTGTAAACCGCGTATGAGTTTTCACAGAATATGGTATGGCGTGGTGCCGAAACCAAGGTAGGGTTCTAGGCGACTTGGAAAAGGAAATGGACTGTATTAGGGCGAGTTCTGGGTCGCTAGAAAGGAATAAGGGAAGAGGAGATGGATACGGGAGGAGGTGATTGAGTGGGTATAGGCTATTTTAAGGATGGAAGGCACTTACCTTATACAGCCTTGGTGGTTTCGTGATACAGCTGCTTGTTTTCACTTCACTCACGAGCGGGTTTTCCTTGGTGGAAGCGGTGACAAACACATACGGGAGCGGCGCGGTACGAACGAGACGGCGATACAGCGGTGCGGCGCGGAGCGGTATCGAGACGGCGTTCTTAGCGAGCGGAATGTTCGAGACTGTCCGTCGCGTTCGCGATCGCGTCGACGAAATCAGGCGCAAGGCAGTGCCTCTTCCAGGGAGAGGGAAAGAGAGGGACGGAAATATGATATCGCTCGCACTAGACAAGCGTGGAACGATTCATGTTGATGCGATTAGTTATATATAGGAAGGTAGATGGCGCTACCATATCCCCCCGGCCCTAAAGGGTTGCCTTTAAAAAAAAAATAGAATTGAACTTAGCTATGTTGGGTGTACTACCGTATAACCCTGTATAGGCTAAGACAGCGATATGACAATAAAATTAATCTAAACTAACTTTAGCGAAAACTACAAACGCAATAACAGCGAAAACTACTAACTAAATACTTAAACTAAGAGGTAGGTCCAACTTCAGGCTAGATCTCACTGAGTTGGAAGCGGACGCGAGTTGATCAGTGCCTCGACTTGTGCAAGGACAGTTAAAGGCTCTTCGTAAGAGAGGATCTGTTGACCTATAACTTTGAAGAGATGCGTTTTAATTACTTTGACCATGCTTGCCCAACATCCACCGAAATGTGGTTATGCTGGTGGAATAAACTTCCAGTCAATATGATCTATGGAGAGTTCTTCCTGAAGACGAGTATGATAACCCGCGACGTGATTGAAACAAGTAGCGGGAACAAGTTCAATCAATTTACTAACGCGGTTGGCGACAAAAGTCTGCCAGCGGTGAGGAGAAGAATGAATCCAAGCGAGCACTACTTTGGAGTCGGAAAATGCGTGTATTTTATTAATGGGGTAGTGGGGCAAACTGTGTCTTGCACCTTGCGGAGCAACTGAGACAGCAGAAGGGCCGCGCACAACTCCAGTCTCGCAACCGTAATGTTTTTAACAGGCGAGACCTTACACTTGGCACAAACTAACTGCACCGAGTAGTTAGAACCAATGCGGACTTGCAGATATACGACTCCGCCGTAAGCACGCTCGCTGGCGTCAGCGAAACCTATTAAGTTGACGGTACATCCATCTACCAACCCAAGATGACGCGGAATAGTAATATGATTGAGCGCGGTAAGCTCAATACAAAACTGGCCCCAAGCGGCGACAATATGGTCAGGGGGTGTATCATCCCACTCACACTTTGATAGCCAAAGCTCTTTGATCAAGAGCTTGGCGTACAAAATTGTGGGAGCCACAAAACCCATTATGTCCCATAGTCGAGCTACTGTGGATAGCATAGTGCGCTTGGCGCACTTATCATCTGGCGGTGAGACGTCAAACCGAAAACTATCGCAGGATTTGTCCCAGCGTAAACCGAGAACCTTATGCGGTACAGACTTCTCAAACCTAATGTCTGGAGAAGCTTTATGAGAATCTGGTATGCGTGCGAGAACCTCCTTAGAGTTGCTTGTCCATTTGACAAGATCAAACTGGCCTCGCTTGAAAAGCTGAATAAGCTCTTCACAAAGCGAAATTGCTAGCGGAGCGGGTATGACATTACAGGCAATGTCATCTATATACAAAGCGGAAGTGTAGTATAGTATAGTGTAGCGTAGCGTAGCTTAGCATAGCGTAGCATAGCGCAGCATAGCGCAGCATAGCGCAGCATAGCGCAGCTTGGCGCAGCATAGCGCAGCATGGCGCAGCATAGCGCTGCATGGCGCAGCTTGGCGCAGCATAGCGCAGCATGGCGCAGCATATCGCAGCATGGCGCAGCAAAGCGCAGCATGGCGCAGCATGGCGAAGCATGGCGCAGCATGGCGCAGCATGGCGCAGCATGGCGCAGCATAGCGCAGCATAGCGCAGCATAGCGCAGCATGGCGCAGCATAGCGCAGCATGGCGCAGCAAAGCGCAGCATGGCGCAGCATAGCGCAGCATGGCGCAGCATAGCGCAGCATGGCGCAGCATAGCGCAGCATAGCATAGCATAGCTAATTAGTGCTTTATCTTACACACAGTTTTAGCACCCACCTTGATCTCTTGAAGAGCAGAACAACAACAAGACGTAATACAATGAGAAGTATGTAACGTAGGTACGGTACCCATAATCACATACCCAAGTACCGTCTCAATAGCGGGCGGTAAATCATATCGCTCACTACGAACTATGTTAGTTAGTAGCAAGTGCGGAAATATTGAAGCTCCGATCAAAAGATCAATGCCTGCCGGATTCGCAAACTCCGCGTCGGCTAGCGGCAATGATTCGAGATGAGTGAGTGATGCTACGTCTACATTAGCGTTCGGCAATGCGTCCGTGATACGCTCCACGATAAGCGAAGAAATGTTAAAATTAATGTCCCTATTAAAACGCGAATGTATTTTAATATCTACGGAACCTTTGCAATGCTTTACTGATCCGCCTATCCCTTTGACGGTTGAGTTAGTATTTTTAAAGTTATTCCATAATCCGAGGCGTTTGAAGCATTCCGATGTTATTAAATTGGTCTGAGATGCGCTATCTAGCAGACAACGTACCATGTGCGGCGACCCATTAACATCATATACGATAACTTGCGCTGTCGCTAACAGTACCGTCTTAGACGCCGTACTCTGCGTTTTGGCCCTGCGCGGATCATTATAGATGCGCGAGTGCCGTCCTCGCGTGCGCGTCGCCCGCGCAATGGATGTCGTACACAACGATACTTCGCCCTCAGACGCGGAAGGCGCAGCTACCGTGGTCTGCTGCACCTGCGGCGCAAGTGTGTCAAGGTTAGCGGCTTGGCTTGACAACCGGTTATTTTTATCTAAATGTAACAGTGTATGATGTTTTTGTTTACACGTGCGACATCTCGTTCTACTGGAACAATTACTCGTTTTATGTTTTATGCTTAAGCAATTAATGCAAGCTTTGTTATCTTTTACGCTTTTAAAACGAGCAATTGGATTTAAATCATTAAAGGTGGGACACTTATAGTAATGGTCGTGCACTATATTACTGCACAGACACTTCTGTGAATTATTACTATTAGATTCCGAACATGTTACGTAAGATTGTGGATTAGGGACTGAGTTATTATTACTATTTCGCGATTTATTCAACCTTTGTTTGTTGTTGTTAGTGTTAGACGGGCCAGGTGAACCAGACTGCGTATTATGAAATATTCGACACTGATCTTTGATGAACGAAATAAAACTATCTAGTGTAGGTATTTTATTATTGCGTTCCGTCATCTCGAATGCGCGAATTGTATCAGTGTCAAACTTTTTTAAAGCGAGTTGAAGCAACATAAAGTCGGAAAGATCTTCTAATTTTAAATTTTTAAGAGAATTAACTGCGGTAACAAAGTTATCAATTAACAGCTGGAAATTCGAGACAGACGCGTTGCCGGACAGTTTGAGATTTAAAGCTTGGTCAAAGTACGTAGACGTTAGGACGCGCGTGTCTTGATATCTGTCAAGTAGTGACTGAAATATGACCTGATAATTCTCAGCACTGGGTGTGACACCTGCAAATACGGACTGGGCCTTCGGTGACAGTTTACCTATTAAATAGTACAACCTGTCAGCATCTGTCAGAGAACCATTATCGTGCACCGTAGACTTAAAACTCGCATAGAATAACGGCCAATTTCGTATATCTCCGTCAAACGACATAATCTCGATTGGCGGTAATCTCGGTTTGCGGGCAACGGGCTCTGCCGAACATTTACCCTCCAATTGCGATTGTATACGCTTAATAATACAATAAAGATCTTCGAATGAGGTATACGCCTGATAGTTCGGTTTTTCATCAGGATTGATAGAAAGTAATCTTGCGTTATAATCGTCTAACAACTTATGAAAATCTGTTCGAATACTATCTACTGTTATACAATAACTGAGAAATGCTTCGCTATTACTGTCAGACATCGATGCGGTTTTTGATTTTTCATAGATATTTTGAATGCGCTCAAATAAAATATTGCGTTTTGCTTCTAAGATTGTCATCTCTTTGTCTTCCGACACGCGTGACTTCTTTTGTTGTGACATGCTTACGTAAGTATAAGCTAATGAGAACGAAACAAAATAAGAATATCTAATGTATCTATTATTTTACCTAAGTAGGCAACACTTTAGAGCTGAGGAAATAAAAGTTGATTGAAATATGAGATTTATAAGACAACTATGATAGTTGCAGAAATAATAATTTAATAAGTAGGTAGCTACATAAAAGTTTACCTACTAATGCGGTCGGAAATAACCATGTGACGGTTATATGAATATATTAGGAGTATAGCTAGGTGCTATAACTGCCTAGGTATAGCGGTATAACGTATAAAACGTAAATGAATCCGACTCGTATGGATCAAAAAAAATGGTATGGCGTGGTGCCGAAACCAAGGTAGGGTTCTAGGCGACTTGGAAAAGGAAATGGACTGTATTAGGGCGAGTTCTGGGTCGCTAGAAAGGAATAAGGGAAGAGGAGATGGATACGGGAGGAGGTGATTGAGTGGGTATAGGCTATTTTAAGGATGGAAGGCACTTACCTTATACAGCCTTGGTGGTTTCGTGATACAGCTGCTTGTTTTCACTTCACTCACGAGCGGGTTTTCCTTGGTGGAAGCGGTGACAAACACATACGGGAGCGGCGCGGTACGAAAGAGACGGCGATACAGCGGTGCGGCGCGGAGCGGTATCGAGACGGCGTTCTTAGCGAGCGGAATGTTCGAGACTGTCCGTCGCGTTCGTGATCGCGTCGACGAAATCAGGCGCAAGGCAGTGCCTCTTCCAGGGAGAGGGAAAGAGAGGGACGGAAATATGATATCGCTCGCACTAGACAAGCGTGGAACGATTCATGTTGATGCGATTAGTTATATATAGGAAGGTAGATGGCGCTACCAGAATACAACCATTATATTATAGGTCGTAAGGGTGGATGGATGTTTGTAACTCTTTCACACAAAATCCAATGAACAGATTTTGATAACCTTTGCTATGATATAGCTTGTACATACATCAGAAAGTACGTCGGCATTTTGTTGGACTAAAGGCTTCACTTCATTTGGAACTACGTGCAATAGGTATATTATAATGTTTATTATTATAACTCCATCTAAACTAAGATAGCATCTCGACCCAATTTCTTTACATAAAATTTTAATGCTGACTATTCGTGGTATAAAATCTTTTACATTTTTTCGTCCTAATTTAGTTTGCAGAGTTTAAAAACAATTTCCGTATTCTTGGTAGTCTGTTGGTATTTCGTTCATGGCTGTCTCGGTTGGGAATAAGACGGCCTTGCTTGATGCTCCCGGGTACCATATGTTTTACAGGATAAAATGTAGCCTGCCCGTGAATATTAATTGGTTTAATCATTATTTTTTGGTGGTGTTTTAATTAGTTACGTAAGTACATTTTATGTACTGTCTTAGAATTGAGGGAAATAAAATATATTATGTAAATGATTATGTGTAAGATTCCAAGAAAACTATGAAATAATTTAAGCCAATAATAATATTATATATCTAACTGATGCTTGACATTTTATTTAATTTTAAAGCCTTGCCTAGAATAGCCTTTTATGACAAAAATATATTTTAGTAGTACGATTTTACACACAAACTTAACATTTCTGCGAATGCTATGTTAAATGAAATTACACATAATCTGATCTTTTATCATCAATTATTATACATAGTCCTACCTGTAAGTATACAGCATCGGGTACCCGGTATCTGATAAAAAGAAAAAGGAAGTGCATAGCAAACATTTTGTGTGGTGTAATTTGCGTATGACTGTCAAAGTATTCTCAGTAGCTACTCGACACAGAAATGTTAGAAAGTAGCTCGTGGTTCAGACTCCAAACTACACTCTTATATGAAATAGTTGCGTAGATTAAACCAATTAATGTTTAAATTCAACGAAGAAAATAAAATCACCGCTGAGTTTCTTAAGAATTTAATCCAAACATTTCCAAGAAGCTTGAAAGTATACTGACCTAGTTCTTGAAGTATACACGATGATAGTAGGTATATGTGTGTATCGTGTATACATTTTAATCTGAACACAAGAGCTTTGCGAATTAAATTTCTACGCCACCCATGAATGAAGATTCTACAATGAGCCGGAATTTTATAGAAACAACTAGTTGGTCAAGTTTATTACTTGACATATTTGTGAATTCATATTGAAATATTACTGAAAATATAAGCAGCTCCGTTTTCCAGGCTTTATGTAAAGCTTACTTCTATCATAAACCCTAAAGTGTATGAACATGGATAAATGGTTGATCGTTACTACCACTAAAATATGTTGAACGACACAATTCGTTCCTTGTCATTATTATAGCTTATACAAGAGGAGTGGCAAGCCTAACGGTGAAAAAAATAAGTAAAATTGGATCAGTAGCTATCATAATCTCTTGATAACAAACAAAAAGGAAACAAACAATTTTTTTAAATATTAGTACAGTAAAGATAGCCTATTGGCACGTTTTCTCGCCAAAGTTACAAATGTTTTATTCGATACTTAACTTAAACAATTTCGACACCAACTTCGTTTATTTCGAAGTTGGTGTCATTATCAGATGTGCCACTTTGCCAGCTATCCTTTACCAACTGTACGATAGCCTGTGCCCGAAATAAAAATAAAGACTTTAATTATACAGTCACAACAGAGTATTCATATGTACATATAACCAAGTTACAAGATAAATACAAATTTTGTGCCCGCAAAATTGAACTTTTAAATGATTTTGGGTAACACCGACAAAGAGCTCAGACATTTACATAGAGCTTATGGGCGCTCTGAAGACAAACTTCATGTGACCCAAATTGCCGCTTGGCGACGTGGCAGTGGCGCTGTGACAGCTGCTCTACGAGAGCTTAAGAGACGAACGTTCCTCCTGTGTATCTTAACTAAGAGAGCTAGAGAGACGGTGAACGCTGCCAGCGCTGCCAACGGCGCCTACTACGAACTAAACTGGAGACAGTCTCCACTTGGAATCGGCACACGATATCCTTAAGAACTGCACTTCTATGTAAATCTGTATTCATTGACACCGATATTAACCCGCCCTTGGCCAGCGTGGTGGACTATGGACTTACCCTTCTCATAGTGAGAAGAGGCCCGTGCCCCGCAGTGGGACAGTATAAAGGGCTGATGATGAATAGAGTAAATGAAGAAAACTATATACCAAAATTTACCAATAATAATATATGAATAATGATGATTTACGATGAAAATTTATTGTGGATATCTTTCAAAAATCGTAGAACGGTCTGGTTAAACCGTAAAATGAATGTAAACTTAAGGGATATCATAAAATATACATTCGAAGAAATGTGAAATAAGATATATTATAACAACTATCATATTAATATAGTATGCCTGAAAATATTTGAGAATAAAAATGTTTTTAGAGACAAAGAATGAGATAATAATTATCCTTGTTGAATCAGATAAATGATAATGAATTATATACTCGTAGTAGTATTAATATTTAACTGTAACATATCTATACAGCATCTCTGGCGTGTACTTAGCTTTTTAAAGGAATTGATAAATAGGTAGGTTGTATTTCATTAAGTTTGTTATTCGAGAATTTCAAAAACTATTTTTTCGGTGCCATTCAAGTTCCAAGAATGTAATGTCCGACGGTATAAGAGAATTCAAAAAGTCATAGCTTTCTGCAAAATTATTTAATGAACATTGCATCTATGCCGTTTGTAGCAATCACGGCAAATGAGTAATACAGCACAGGCATTGTAACTAATAATACAATACAGCATTAACTGTCACCCATCAACCAAGCAGGATAACTATTACTCAACAGCGCCAATCGCACAATTTATGCGAACACTACGAAGCCAGATAGTATTTAAACAAAAAACAACCTTCAATTTAAGACTATAAGATACAAGATTCAACAACAGCCTTGCCAGTAGAATGGAGGTAAATTCTGCCCGGAGAATTTGCATAGACCAATTCAAATACAAGTTTTGGAGCCTTTTTTCTGTCGAGTCCATTGCCAACATCGTTAAAGTTTCGTTCATTATGAAGTATAGTGGCAGTGGGCAGGGCACATAGCTCGAAGAACCGATGGCCGTTGGGGCAGAAAGGTTCTGGAGTGGCGGCCACGTACCGGACGACGCAGCAGAGGTAGGCCCCCCGCAAGGTGGACCGACGATCTTGTCAAGATCGCGGGAGGAGGTTGGATGCGGGCGGCTCAAGACCGGTCTGTGTGGAGAACCTTGGGGGAGGCCTATGTCCAGCAGTGGACGTCGTTTGGCTGATATGATGATGATGATTATGAAGTATGGCGTTATTCAGTTTATTATTTGTTCTGACAGGCAAACACCGCTGTATACAGAATTTACAACAGATTTCATAACAATATTTAGTACAATAGTATAGTTTAAACTTTTGTGTAAAATGAATTCCAGAATACAGTGAGGGTTAATTAGAAAACAGTCACAGCAATAAAAAGTTTACATTTCAAACGGCTACAGCCCAAATAAAAAATAATTTGAATACTGAATATACATTTTATAGTCATACATATATTTATTCAGATAAAAGTTCACAACATTACCTATAACTATAAAAATTTAGAGTAGGGGACCCCATGAAGGGATTTCGGGATTTACTCGAGCGTGCAGATATTGATAGAATCCGTGTCCTATGTATTTTTAATAATGTGTGGTCCTAGGTAACATTACAAAATGTAAAAAGAAAGGAAATTAATCGTGCGTTCAAATTTTCTAAGGGGATGTTAAGGTAACCTAAAAAAAGGCTCTTATTGAATAATCTGACGATTTGGGTGTGACGCAAACTCGTAGCCATTATTAGAACATGCAAAAGGATTTCGCTATTTTGAGATTGAGATAGATATATATGCTTCATCCTAACGTCCTGGACGTGCTTACACATAAACTGACGATTATCTGGAGGGATTAATGCAAAAACATTTTTTAAAGTTTTGAAAACCTGTAGCCGCTCTCGCCACCGATGAAATGGTATTCATTATTTACAATTTTAGCTTTTTATCACCTAAGCTTTGCAACCCAATAGATCTCTATGAGTAAATCCCAATTTAGCATCGTGGGCTCTTTTAATTTAAAAAAGTGATGTGATCGCATATGACATGAGAACGTCTGACAGATATAAATTAAAATTGACTTTACCGATGAATTTTATTCATTCTCAAGCGAATAAGCCAAATATAATCTAGATTCAGATTTTGCTAATTTACTTCAGGATAAGTGCAAAATTGAGATATATTTCAAGCTAAATTCAAACTCAACATAGAAACTCAATTAGTGGTTTTAGCTTTACTGTCAAAGTAACTGTCAGGTTTTGAATAGAAACATGTTAATCCTACGACAGTCTTAAATTTAGGTTCGTATGTGATTGCTTAGCTTTCTGTTGTCTAGCCAAATTCCCTTTGAATGAATTGTACAGTGATGTGCTTTTACTATTTGATTAGTTACTGTGTCTTAAACAAATTAATTTTTGTCTTCCTTTCTTCAAATTATTTATTAGTGAAGTTTTTATAACTTGACTTGTCATTAAATTTACTAGAAGCACTGGAAAATAGAATCCGATGCAACTGCAGTTACTGTGGAAATATTAATTAATAAGTTATCACAATTTAGAAATAATAATATATTTAGGAAATTGTAATCTTTAAAAATATAAATTAAATCATTCTTCAAAGAAATACGTGTTTATTCTACCTAAAGCAGTTTATTTTCTCAACCGTATTTAATCCACTTTCCCGTGAGATACCCTAAAACAATTTCAAACTAATAAAAACAGATATATAAACTGGAACCGTAGACAAACATCTCTCGCGAAATGCTACGAATTAAAATTAGCACTGAACTTCTAATTTGAAGTAGAATTTAGCCAGACCATATTTGGCCTAAACTTGAGTTAAGACACGCTTTTAGTATTATTTTACCTACGCTTCAAATGTCAAAATAATGTTCTCGTTTGCGAGGGTGATTGGAGAATGTTTATTTTGGAATAGAATTGCCGTGTGGTTGACGGCATAGAATACAAGTGTTACCACCCCCTATCTTCCTGTGGGTGTCGTAAGAGGCGACTAAGGGATAACACGATGCAAATACCATCTTTGCGTAGAGACGGAAAAGTAGACATCAAACCCTAACGACTGCCTATTTGGTCTCGCGGCATAAATGTGCGCGTGGGATCGGGAGGTCCCGGGTTCGATTCCTGGGTCGGGCAGTGTTATTGGGTTTTTCTGTCACGAAATTCTCAGTAGCAGCACGGAGTTTGGAAATGTGCCCGGTACGGCAATAGGCTCGCCCCTTATTACGTGGGACTAAAGTATATCTGACGAAAAGTGGGTGTAGAAATACACCTCTGCCTACCCCTTCGGGGATAAAAGGCGTGACGATGTGTATGTATGTATGTATGTATGTATGTATGTAGAATCCATTTGTTCGAATAACTTTTGGTAGAAGCACAAATAGGGCTGGCTTAGTAATTAATGATTTTGGCTCGTTCTGGCTTAGTAATTAATAAACATAGAATCGAATGGAATTGCGCCTATGTATAATTCAACTAAGCGAAGTTGTTGTAGTAAAGTTTGTTAGAATATAAGCTCATGTCCTTGTACTAAATTATGTATCCGCGTCAGAAACTGAGCATCTCAACAAATTGTTAAACAAACTTTATGAAGAGTTATGTAGAAAAGAAGACGAAGTTTCTACAACCAAGTATACAGTCGACCTCAAAATTATAACATGCTCACTACAAGCAAATTCTTATAACATGATATAAGACAGCTGACAGTAACTCAGCTAAAGTCATTTTATAAAGGCGCATAAGGACTTTGTGCGGCTAATGTAAGATCTTAACACAGTTAGATGTTGAAGTAAGTAGTCTTAATACGCATTACTCTCAGAACTAATACACTGAGTTTGTAGCGAGGAGTGACCAACTCACTTAAGTAAGTGTTAGTTCTAAACTTACACATCAAGAAGACCTCTGTAATGAAACATTAGTAAAGCAACAAAACACTAAACATTCTTTTATGACAGCATTATCCGCACACTTACTTTAAAACATTACGAGTAATTATCTTAGCCGATTTTGGGAGCTCAAATTATAATAGTTATGCATGCTTTTAAATTAATGTCAGAACGCCGAATTGCCTTGTTTTTTTTATTAGTCATTTAGACACAACATCCAAATTTATGTCTACTGTTACGTCACGACTTAAAACTCCCAAATTGTGTGCGTATATTATTAAATTTTGGAGTGGGTTAGTTGAAATAAATTGAAGTCTTTTAATTAATTATTTGTATAAGTTTTCAAGTAATAAAAAGCCCAGGAAAAAGCATTTGGCTTAATTCTGTGATATGACTAGAAAATAACCTACATTTAGTGCATATTTTGGAACATAACAGTTTACTTTTCATAATATGTACTACATTCGCACGTTTGGGAACAAAGGGTCACATCTGCATGTTTTTCAACTTTACAGGGGGAGCATATTTGAGATTTTTTTTTAAGTTTTTTTATAACTCTGTACTCTTTTAGAGTACGACTTAGAGAAATTCTTAGGATCATAAATTGATTAGTTCTTCACGAATAATCGTGACTGTTAAAAATACAATACAGGAAGGGGTTTGTGAGAAACAAGCCATAAACTGAGGGAAGGGTATCAAAAGTGACTTTAATTTACTACTTTTTTTGTTACAAATCGCTAACAGTTATCTTGCAGAAGTGTCGTTTTTATTAAATTATTATGATTTACAGCCTAACCTGTCCCACTGCAGGGCAAAGGCTTCCCTACCCTCTTTCCACCTCTCTCTATCGAGAGCTGTTGTTGTCCACTCAGCATTATAGAGTTTCAAATCATTTTGCCACCCTTGGGTCTGCCGCGTGACCTCTGCCGATCTGGGACTCACAAGGTAGTAGTTTTAGCCCAAAGATCGTCAGACATACGACAGATATGACCGGCCCAGTCATATTTTAACTTGGCTGCTTTTTGAGAGACATCTACGATTTGTATTTTAGAGCGCAGTATGGTTATTTGAAAAAAAATTATAAGGTAATGACTTTAATATAATTAAGTGTTTAAGGATGATTTACGATTACTTTTAGTAAAGTTCTATTTTATTAGAAACCAGTTCAACCTGAAACGAGCAAAAAAATTAGTAAAACACTATATTTAACGATCAAATTGAGGATTATTGAATGAAATAGACAGTGGGACGCGCCGCTTTGTAACATTGTGAGAAAAAATCTTTTGGATACATCTTTTGATGTTACAGAGCGAGCTCGCTTGCTGGCTGTGGGGGAATGGGAATCCGGTCTATGGCTTCAGGCACTACCATCGTCCAACACAAGAACCATGTTGGATGATGAGACGTTCCGCATCGCCACTTGTCTTCGTTTAGGTGTTCCGTGTGTCTCTCCGCATCGATGTCATTGTGGAGAAGACGTCGATAGCCTCGGACACCATGGGCTGTCTTGCAGCAGAAACGCTGGTAGAATTCCTCGTCATGCTAACCTAAATGACATAATCCGTCGTGCTCTTGTCACGTCTGGCGTACCGGCTGTACTTGAACCAAATGGTTTGGTACACGACGATGGGAAGAGACCTGACGGTATGTCATTATTGCCAAGGAAAATGGGTAGGCCTTTGGTGTGGGACGCAACCTGCGTAGACACCCTCGCGCCATCCCATGTTCCAAGCACGGGAGGCCATGCTGGCGCTGCTGCTGCATCTGCGGAAACCCTCAAACGGCGCAAATACAGTAATCTAGTAGCTAATTATGTATTTGAGCCGTTTGGAGTGGAAACGTTAGGCTCATGGGGTCCGAGCGCTCGCTCTTTATTCCGAGATATATCTAAACGGTTAATCGACGTCTCACGTGACCAGAGGGCTGGTTTATTCTTTGCTCAAAAAATCAGCATTGCCATCCAGCGTGGCAATGCTGCCAGCCTTCTGGGCACGTTACCCGATGATATTGATGCGGAGGCATTCTACGACGCCTAAACACACCTGTACATATTTTCACTTTTTATTTTTAGACTTATGTACCTATATATATATATGTTTCTGGCATCCAAATGAAAGAAAATAATAAACATTTCGAAAGAAATAATACATACATACATATATAGACTCACGCCTGTTTCCCCGAAGGGGTAGGCAGAGGAATATTAAACGCCCACTTTTCGCCAGTGTTTTGATCACACGTAATAGGTGGCGAGCCTATTGCCGCTTATCGGGATATTTTGTTTACCAGAGCCTCGTCCGTTGATCGGCAGGTGCACCACTTGCAAGTGAGGTTGGCTTGGGACCCTAAGTTCTTGGTGGGAACCTTATGCACCGAAAGAAATAATAAAAACTGGCTTTCAAGTTACTATATGCCTGGTAAGACTTTATTAAATACTAGGTATTTATCAAAAATATATGGTTGTTAAAGATACATGACAGCGCATAGGTACTGTTTTACTATTTAAAATCTTTATAAAAGTTAAAGTTTTACTTATTATTAAAATAATTAAAACAACATAATAATATCTTAAATAACTCGCAAAGCATTTAAACTAACGCAAATTATTAAAACAACATCTGTTTCGTGATTCAAGATGGTGGATGGGAAATCAAAGATGGCGGTTGGGAAAAAATTTTAAAATCAATATGGGTATCGTGTCTGATGAGTTAAGGGATGGAGAATCCAAATACAACATCTATTTCGTGATCAAAGATGGCGGATAGGAAATCAAAGATGGCGGACGGGATTTTTTTTAAAGTCGATATGTGTATCGTCTCCGATATTTTAAGGAATGGGGAATTCAAAAACACTATCTATTTCGTGATCAAGGATGGCGGATGGGATTTTTTTTTTAAATCAATATGAGTATCGTCTCCGATGTTTAAAGCGATGGGGAATCAGAATACAACATCTATTTCGTGATTCAAGATGGCGGTTGGGAAATCAAAGATGGCGGATGGGAAAAAAATTTAAAATCAATATGGGTATCGTCTCTGATGATTTAAGGGATGGTGTATCCAAATACAACATCTATTTCGTGATCAAAGATGGCGGAAAGGAAATCAAAGATGGCGGACGGGAATTTTTTTTAAAGTCAGTATGGGTATCGCCTGCGATATTTTATGGAATGGGGAATTCAAAAACACCATCTATTTCATGATCAAAGATGGCGGATGGAATTTTTTTTGAAAATCAATATGGGCATCGTCTCCAATATTTAAAGGGATGGGGGATCCAAATACAACATCTATTTCGTGATCAAAGATGGCGAATGGGAAAATTAAAAAAATCAATATGGGTATCGACTCCGATATTTTAAGGGGCGGGAAATTCAAATCCAACAACTATTTCGTGATCAAAGACGGCGGATGGGAAACCTTACGCGCTTACTGATACTGTAATTCTTTTACTTAAATCAGTTTAATTGGTACTTTAAATGACATATTGTATGATAGTTTTCATAATTACTTATAACAATAGCGCGTGCGAAGCCGTGGGCACTGCTAGTAAAGGATATAATTTTAACTGTATAAGATATTAATAAAATTATTTATAATGCACCTGTACATAAAATAAATAATATTTTAATCCTGAATAGTACTTTTGAATAGTACTACTCCTGTCTTTATTCCGTTAGGAAATTCTCAGTAGCAGTACGGAGTCTGGTAATGTGCCCGATAGGGCAATAGGCTCGCCCCCTATTACGTGGGACCTAAAAATTCAAGGCGAAATGTGGGTGTAATATTACACCTCTGCCTAACCCTTCGGGATACAGGCGTGAGTCTATAAAAAAATACTCCTCTACTAAGCTGCTTCACAATATTGTAAGTCAATAGGATGATTTGCCCTACTACACCATGCTAGCCAGGGTAGGGTATTCCAGGTTTTGGTGTTAAGTTTTCCGTCTCTTTGCAAAAATACTATTGTGTATTTTCCTTCGTCACCTCTTACGACACCCACAGAATAAAATGGGGTAGTGACATTTTGTATTCTTAAACCGCCACCGTAAACGGACAAAGTGATACAATTTATTGAGAATTTAAATATCTTTTTAGTGATCTAATGGAAGGAAAGAGGAACCCACCACGCACACAACTATTGCAATAGAAAAAGGTTGACAATACCGAACTCCTCTAAAATGATAAAGGATATAGGAATGGTATGGGTTCCAGGAAGATACCTCACTTGCAGTATCCCGCTGTATGCGCCGACTATTCTTCGACACATGTTTCGCCTCTGCACGAGGCATCCTCAGGAGCGATAACATAATGCCATTTATTTCTCGCCAAACAAGGTGCATACAAAGGTCTTAAAAACTAAGTACAAAAGCAATGGACTTTTTATAAAACATCATTGGGCTAGTTAAAATTATGGCGGGTTGATACCTGAACTAGGAGAATCCTATGTCTCAGGCTATCAACCCTCCACCCGATGGTCGATGGGCAACGACTGAGCCTCAGTCGCTGGTGCGTGGTGGGTTCCTTTTTCTTCCATTAGGTTACAATGGAGTGCCACCAAGTAACGCCTGATTTAATCAACTATATATTTTTAGTGATCCTACTCATAAATTCCAGCTATTCTGAAAAGCTGTGCTCTCTCTCTTTCTAACTTGGTAGCTAAATATCTCAAATGCCGGTGGAGTTGGCTTTTATTATTTTACCCTTCCACTTCGCGCTCTGTCTGCGACATCGACATCAGTAACTTTGCATTATCTCTAGCTATTCAGTCTTGTGTCTTTCTCTAAAGTCCAACCTGGGTCAAGGTCAAGCTGTAGTGCAAAATTTCAGAAGTAGTCTGGTAGCTCTCTTTTTACATGACCATAGAACCTGTTTATGATTTTTTTAAAAGAAGAAAAATATATAATATGAAGACCTATGACAGAAATGATTGACTTATGATTTCTAACCTACGCTTAAAACTATAAATACTAAACTTTAATAGAAAATATTTGATATTTTACGAAACACAAGTCTAAATTCAGCTGTAATTTATATAAAACCGACATTATATTCAAAACACTCAAGAAACTTTTAGCATCTAACTAACGGTAATCCCAGTCAAGCCCTACTCAGCTGTTCATAATTCAAATCAAACCTTTTCAATATTCAATTTGCCTTCTATTTCACTAAAATTTGTAGAAGCAAATAATACAATATCATAATTTCAAAATGGTCTTCTCCAAGTTTGAAATTTAAGCATTTTAAATATTTTAATTTCAAATAAGTATTTTGGTATATATTTCTATTTTTGAGATCTGTAAGAAAAGTTTGTGGCACACCAACAAATTTGCAAACCGGAATCCACTCATGGTCTGTTAGAACATGGCTTTATACGATTACAGAGACCCCAGGGGCTTAGAGGGAATCTAATTTAGCTATAACGCAATTTGTTGGGACAGGGGCAACGTCTCCAGTACAAACGGGAAGCGATAAAAACGAAATCGGTGAAGATCGCTTATGGGACACAGGTGAACAATTATTGTATGAAAATCTATTCTTAGTGTGTTACTGATTGGATTGGTCATGCAAGTTAAAAGGAGGAAAGAAATTCTTTGTTTTCTTTGTCATGTTACTTTTTATTGTTAACTTATGATTCTAATTCAACTTTTATTATCTTATGTTCCTGTATTTTTTAAACTCTTAAATGTTTTCCAATTTTACTGCCATAAGGCCTAAATCACAATTAATCGATTAAAACAAGCTTTTAGAAATGCTTGTACTTTTTATGTATTTTGAGTACCATTAACTTGCTAGTCAGTTTCCACACCTTGGAGAATAAGAAAGCCAAAAGGAAAAAAAAGCCAAAAAGTATTGATCTCAATAAACTTAAGTCAGATATATTTAAAGTGCAATATAGTAATAAGTTAGGTGATAAGATAGAAGAATTTAGAGAAAACTTTATTCATATAGAAGACGTAGAGAGTAAATGGAATATAATTAAAAATATTATAAAAACTAGTGCAGAAGAAACATTATTAAAAGAAAAAATTGTACCACGTAAGAGATGGCTAACCCCTGACATAATTGATTTAATGACTAAGAGAAGGCATTTTAGAAATAAAAGCGATGAAACTAGTATAACAGCATACAAAAAGTTGACCAACCAAATTACTCTGAAGTGTAGGAAACGTAAAGAAGAAGATTTAAAACAATCTTGTGACTTAATAGAAACTTTAATAAAACAGGGTAAAATAGATGGGGCTTATAGGGAAATCAAACAGATAAATAAAACATATAAAACAAAAAGTACAGTAATACTAGACGAAGAAGAAAAACTTCTTGTAAATAATAAGGAAATAGCAGAAAGATGGAAAAGATATATAGAACATTTGTATGACGGACAAGGTATGAATGAAAACAGCATAGAACAAGCAGATCAAGTGGAGGAAGAAAATATAGGCCCTGATATCTTGAGAGTGGAATTCGATGAAGCAGTCCGAAACACAACCGAAAAGCTGCGGGAAATGATCAATTTTATATAGAACTGATTAAATTTGCTAACTTTGCTAGAAGAAGTTTATTATCTTATTCGAAAGATGTATGTCACTGGAATGATACCGAAGGACTTCACAGTCAGTAAAACGATAACATTGCCGAAGAAATTAAACACCAATAAATGCGAAGAGCACCGGACACTAAGTGTTGTCTCTCAAGCATCTAAAATGCTATTGAAAATACTTCAAAATAGAATACGGCCCTTAGTAGACATCTTTATAGGACCAGACCAATATGGATTTAGGCAGAACAAAGGCACAAGGGAAGCTATATTAGCATTAAGACTTATTACCGATAGACGTATGGATTTGGGCCTGAACACACATGTAGCTTTCTTAGATCTGGAAAAAGCATTTGATAGAGTAAATTGGCTGAAGATGATGGAAATTTTGAAAGAAGCAGGATGAGACTATAGGGATAGGAAAATAATATACGAATTATATAGGCAACAAGAAATGATAATAGAAGTCGGGAATGAAAAAGTGAGTGCAAAAGTTCAGCAGGGAGTAAGACAAGGATGTCCACTATCACCTCTAATCTTCAACATCTTTATAGAGAGCGCTATTCGTAAAGTGTCAAACAGCGGCATGGGAGGAGTTAAGTTCAACGGTTATAATATTCAATTTATTCGATTTGCAGATGACATAGCAGCAATATCAGATAGCCCAGATAATTTAGAAAAAATACTTCCAGAAATGGACGCAATATTTAGCAAACTTGGTCTTAAAATAAATACTAGCAAGTCAAAATGTTTGACAACTTCGAAATTTCCGTCACAAAATAGACCCATTAAAATTAACAACATTGTCATAGAACAGGTCAATAGCTTTAAATATCTAGGTAGCCAAATAACACATGACTCCAGATGTACACCGGATATAAAAACTAGAATTGCAATAGCCAAACAAGCATTTCATAGGAAAAAGACTCTATTCAAATCGTATATTAACTCAAAAATTAGAAAACAGCTAATTAAAACTTACGTCTGGAGTATCGCTCTATACGGCTGTGAAACTTGGACCATGACGCAAAGGGATAGAGAAAGATTGGAGGCGTTTGAGATGTGGTGCTGGAGGAGGATGAAGAGAATAAGCTGGACAGAAAAGATTACAAACGAAGAGGTTCTCCAAATGGTTAACGAAGAGAGACGGTTGTTAAAACTAATAGAAAATCGGAGAGGGAAGATGATTGGCCACTTGATACGACACGACAACTTTTTCAAAATAATACTGGAAGGCAAAATAGAAGGGAGAAGAGAAAGAGGACGGCCTCGACCTACCTACATGACACAGCTGAAGGAAAAAGTTGGACTCGGGTCCTATCAAGAGGTCAAAGAAAAGGCAGAAAACCGAAGCCAATGGCAATTGCTCCACCAAAAAGAGCTACCTAGCTCTTAAATGGAAGAAGAGAAGAAGAAGAAGACTATATAATATTAATTATTATTTATCACAAACTGCTGGTCATAGCAGATTTTATGTCATGAGTAATTAAGTACCTATATTCAACTTATTGATTTTACTTTGTACAAATTTATACTACACTTAATAAGGTAGGTTCTTTGCTTAGAAAATTAGGTGTTTAATGTTTAAGAGTGAAATGTTTAAAATAAAATAAAAGAATGGACATCAAAAATGGGATTAGTTCTAAATCAGTGTCGCTGTTTCTCAACACTCGCAATTTGTTCAGGAAGCATGCCTTATTGTCTAAAGGAATACCGTCTCAACGGATTTGTATAAGTCTCCTTCCGATCCCGAGAATTAAGGTCTGCATGTTATACGTTCGTGGACAATTTGATGGAGGTAGTTCACAATTTAAAATGTATATGTATGTAATTGTTCTTGTTTGCTTGTATTTATGATAAAGAGGAGAGGAACGATGAAAATAATCTGCACATTTTTAGACGTCTCTTATGCATACGGACTAAACATGGGTCAAATATCTGCTGGACAAAATAACTACAAGCAACTATACGTACTTTACAATTTACGTTTTTGACTTAAAAAAAGATTATCTTCGTATAATTCGATGCATGTTTGTTAGAAATTAAAATTCAAACTTCTTATTGTCAAGTGAATGGTAGAGTCCGATTAAATAAATATCGATTTAGTCTCATAAATTGGTGAAAACGTAACTTCTCCAATTTAAGATATATCATAGTCACAATAGAACTTACCTGAGCCCTTGAGTCACCAAAACCATTTGTCCAATAGAACTAACTGTAACTGGTTCGTACCTGAAAATATAAAGGTCTGAATTATTGCTTTGCCTTCCTTATAACGTTATTTTGTACTAATCAGTTGGGGCAATTTTGCAACTTAGAAAGTGCTGGTTGTAATATATTTAATTTTAAACATTATACTTCGCTTTGCGAGAAATACACTTAACAAGTAGAACAAATTGGACGCTTAATTATTTATTTAGTACATGAGCATAGTTTATTCTTAATAAATTGTTCTTTTGCTTATACATATTTGAGCGAACCGCATAAGGACGAGGAAATATTTGACTCGAAGTTTCGGTTCACCAGCCGTAACCACAATGTTGTTATGTGTACAAATCGCTAAAGTTTGAGAGTATATAAATATATCTTAGTTTAACCAAGACATATAAAAATACAGGCTTATGTCCAAGTCATTATAATTTTCCTATCGTTATCCCAGTTGCCACCCGGTGTCAGTCTATTAGTCTAACCGGATTTGACTGAATAGTACTGAGAGCGACTGCCTGTCTGACTTACGCAGCCAAAAGGGGTAATGATATGCCATAGTTTAGACTAGTGTTAGTTTTATTCAAGGCTTCTGACGTCACATAACGATTGTCAGAAATATTTGTCATGCCGGGACTGATGGCTTTTAACCTGCTCTCCAAGGCACTGCTCAAGCTATAAGTAATACATAATTCATACGCACATAACTCCGAAAAGTCAGTGGTTCGCGCCGTTTAAGGGTATCCTTAAACGGCGCGAACTACGCGGGTATGAATTACCCGATACCTTTAACATGGCAGTCTGCTGGTATCTCCACTAGGCTATCGTAGCTTCAAACTCATGTGTAAGAAAAGATTTTCATTAAATAATACTCTGTGTATCTCTCTAAGTATATGATATCTATGAAATAAAAGGTTGAATGGATAAAATCCGTCGAGAATGCTACGCTACTGTTGGCAATATGGCTGCCGGCGATACTAGCGAGGGAAGTTCCAACATTTAGTGAGAAAATCTGATACTGATACATCGTGCCAATGGTGTTAAGTATAAATATACATAGCGTATTAATACGCTATATCAGATCTCAGAGATAATATTTCGGTTAGAACTCCATTATTTTATTACGTAGTAATCAAGTATAATAAAATACCTAAGTAATTGTTATAAATACAGAAATTTTTTGATTACTTTTCTACATACTATTGGTATATGACTATTTTTCCAAAATAAACCGCAATATCATCCGTAAATGAGAAATAATCTTACAGCGTAAAATTAGCGAAAACAGGATACAATACCCGGCAAGAAATAAAACCTCTACAATACATCCCTCAACTTCAAATGAATATTATTAGCAACATGTTATAATTACGCAATTATACAAGCATCAAGTATCAAAAACACTTTACATGTAAGCCGAATCTTGAATGAAATATACGTTTATTTATAGAAGCGCCATTAACTTTGTTATCTAGCTCAAAACGAAACCATTTGCGAACATGAATTTGTCACGTAACTTGGAGTCGAGAATCACGGTTTTAGATATAGGAGAAAATGTTCTGGAATGGATATACAATATTTTTTTTACGAGTTGGAAAATCCCTTCGGATCTCCGACTCTTGGGGGAAATGAGAGCCGGAGTATGTGGTGTTTCCACTAAAAACCACCTTGACTTTCTCGTGTACCCCTGTGTCGGAGGGTAGGGCATCGCCGAAGCATTCGTCGCCACCCTCCAACTGGCATTGGCCTGCCAGGTGGTTAGGCGGGCCCCGAACAAAACCCCCTTGGCGGCGGATTAAGGTGTTGGGCTCCGCCGCCAAAACACCCAGCGGCCACAGAGGATAGGGAGGACGGCAACGCAACACCGCATCTCCTCTTCCTCTGCGGGCCCACCGCGACGCATCGAATGGTGCGCCCCCATTTGGTCGCGGGAGATAGGGCGCGCGGCAACGCAACATCGACACGTCTCTCCTCCGGCGACCGCATCCGACTGCGAGGGACAGACAGAACTATCCTCCGCACCCGCACCGTTGGACGCACCCAACGCAGGCCCCTCCAAGACCACGCGGAGCGTCCCTCCTGGATCCCTCTTAGCTTCACCGCGGTTGACCAATCCACGGTTACTGAGCCCCCCCACCACGACAAGGTGGAAATCCCACGGGGGGGGTGGATATACACATAACATAACTTCACGCCTTTTATCCCCGAAGGGGTAGAGAGAGATGTACTTATACACACACCCATACTTCGCGAGTTATGTTTCGGTCGCAATGTAATAGGGGACGAGCCTATTAACATCAACCGGGCACATTAATAAGTGAGCGATAATTAACATTTTTAATATAGAAATAACTTCGGAAAGTCAGAGATGTATGCCCGGGGTACCTGAGGATTGTACCCGAGACCATCGTCTCGGCAGTCCGTTACGTACACCACTAGAATATTGCCTTTATTTTAGATATAGGAGAAAATGTTCTAGTATGGATATTACTATGTACGATATAAACGCGTGGGATTGTTTTAATAAGTTTTGGTTTGTAAACTCACGTGGGAGCAAACGAGCTTATAGGCAAACACGCACTTGAGAGTAAGAAATAAATAGAGCCCTTACCACGGTACCGATGAAGAGAAAATGAAAGAAATAAAAAAACACCTTTTCTATCGATGGCACCAATTTGGAAATATAAAAGAGAGACAGAAAAATAAAAGAAGATGTTATTACCAGGAAGAGCTTAATAATTACTCGTAAGCAAAATAGTGGGTCTGTGTACAGAATCTTGGGAGAAGCCTATGTCCAGCAGTGGACGTCTCAAGGCTGACATGATGAATGTGCAAAATAATTGTAAAACGTAATAAAGTTTTCTTATTGTGTAGAGACTTTCTGCTGTTATTAACATAATCAGTACATATTTGAAACTACTTGAAATCTTTCAACTATCCAAATTAGACAAGTACCTTGTTATCAGAATCGTCCAGCTATTCACTACTACTACTTTAGTACCTATTTGAATGTCAAGGTACGATTTTTTGTATTAGTTTATTTATTACTTGTACGACTTTTTGAACCAGCTATATGTTTATTATTATTAGCTAAGCAAAAAACATCTTGGTTAAATTATTATCATTATTTTGTTTGTTATTCTGCCTCTATAATGGTTAATTGTGTGAAGATGTCTTTGATCTTTCTTTTATTGAAGTCAGCTTCGCTTTTATTAAGTCCTGAGAATTTTAGTTGTAAAAAATTTAAATGCATGTGTATACTAAGCCATAGGCAGAAGTCTATTATGCTCTTAGAGTATTTTCTTAAATATAGTTCTAGCTTCTAAAATGGCCTTAAAATAGACCGCGAAGCTTAAACATATGCGTTGATTAGGTTCTAATAGTATATTTAAAAGTCAATCTTTATATTTTTTATCCTGAACTTAAAATTGGTCACAGTGTTCAACACTTAGAGCAATAAACCAACGTTCAACAGTAACAATAGTATTGTTAGTCCGCAAAGTAATATAATTACGTCATTAATTTCCTTTATTACTTCTGCAAATTAGTAATATTACAACCCACTGAATTGGAACGACTTTAATTTTGCTGTTTGCTAGTGTCGCCTAGTTTATTATTGAGCTTAAAAATCAAAGTAGCTGACCAATGTATATTCAACATCGACTTGAAAAATCACTTCAAATAACAGGAACTTCCTTATAACGGACACTAACGCATCTTTGCTTTTACTTTAAATTGGAACCTCAGAAATTCAGATCACCATTGCCTATGCGTTTTAAATATTTTTAAGCAATTTAAGTATGTTATAACCAGACGTTGGAATTACGCAGTTTGATATGGATAATTATGTACATATCAAACTTTGTAGAAGTACCCGCAACCGGCGAGCATGTATGAAAAGAGTAATGAGTGTAGAGGAAGCGCGTGAGGTTTGTAAGGATAGGAGCAAGTGGCGTTCTGTTGTCTCTGCCTACTCCGACGGGAAAAAGGCGTGAGTATATGTATGTATGTATGTATGTCAAACTTTGTAATTCTGACGTCTATATAAGTTGAATTTAAAAAACTCAATAATTAGTCGTGATTTTTGCCGACCGATGTCATCCAAGCGTTTTTCCTTTTTCAATCCAAGATATTTGCTTGTATGGGAAGCTCGCTTTCTCGTATAAATGTTGCTGGCAATAATAATTATCACACGTACAACGATTTGTTGCAATTGTTGCAAATACATTATTAAAGCTACGGAAAATAATTATCATAATTATTTGAACGAGTAATTTCGCGTTTTAAACAGAACAAAAAATGTAAACCTTCAAATATATTTTTACAAAAGCGAGATTGAATTTATTACTTTTTTCTTCTCCTACGGGATATACATATACCACGTAGATGGATAGATAGATTAACACTGTATTGTACACCAGTAAACATAAGGAGTTACAATATTTAATGAAGTAACTTAAAACTAGTTGCACAACAGGGTGGTCTTATCGCAAAATGCGATCTCTTCCAGACAACCTAGTTTGAAATACAATGAATGTAAGTACAATAGTGTGGGTTACGGTGTACCATGAGGAACAGTGTCATAAATAGGAAAAATAATAGGACACCACGTACATTTGTTTTGAGTAACCAATCTCCTTCTATTCAAAAATATTTTATCTAAACGAAGGTACGTGGTATATATCCCGTAAGAACAGTAAAAAGTAATAATAGTGACCACGAAAGTTTAAATTTCGAGATCGAATTTATTTAAATTTCTTCACAAAAAATGAAATACCAAAAATAGAAAGATATATACATACATTTTGATTTCACGGAAGCACTCTAACGTTTTCATGTTGAAACAAATTTTATTGGAGCACTAACTTATTCTAGGAAACAATGTGAACAAAATATTTGAAAGTCTTTTTGCAAAACATTTTGCTTTCTCTTCATATGGCTAATGGATAAGTAATTCGTAGGAAGTACAAAAATACATTTGTATCCAAGCCAGTTCGTACTTTTCCTTATGCAAGTGAGAGTTTTACAATCGCTGTATGACTTTATTACAATCTACCTATCAATTTATTAAGTGGTAGAACACTTGTAAAAAATAATATTTTTAGTATTTCATGTATTTATCTATCTAAGTTTCTGGCGTACAAATTTTACAAACAACGAACAAAATTCTATATTGAGATGGCCAGAGTACAAACCTTCATTGTATCCTTTACTACCTGTCTAACCCTTTAGATAGCAAGCCCTAGAGATAAGCTTCACGTTTAAAAATCCTTCTAGTAGGATTTATAAGCAAAAATCCGCTGTACCTAAATAAAACCACCGATATAAATTTCAGTTAGAGCAATGGCACCGTGACGGGTTCGTAGTGCGCTTGGGTATTTTTCAACAAACGCTGGCTACGTAGAGTAGTTCTTTCTTTTGTTTTAAAAAAACTACTCCCGCACTAGGAATAAATCCTGTGTCGCGGGGGACTTTACAAACATACAACCAACGGACACAATGAACACCCAGACTCGAAACAACAATTTATGTATCATACAAAGTGTTGTCTCGTGTCGGAATCGAACCCACAACACTTGGCGCAGTGTCAAGTGGCGAGGCGGCCGCTTAAACCACTACGCCAACACTGCAGTGCCGAAAAATAATCGTGCTGCAGTACTGTAGCAGCCTGTAGATTTATTTTCCCTTTAAATAGCAATAGAAATGTATAACATTAAATTTGCAAATTAACATCTGGACATCATGAGTTTATACAATGTCATTTTTATAAATTACTAATTATGTTTCTCTGTATTTTTTACGATAGTACAATTACACTCTTTCGAGAAGTGCCTCAGATTCAGCCCACGTACCATGGGATGGAGGAAATTCTGTGGGAACATTGAATCTTGCCAATAAGCAAACCGGGTAAGGAAATTACTGGCTCAGCAACCAACGGTTGCACCAGGTACTCTCCGTAAACCGGATAACACATACACCACATCGGAGGAGGAGACAAGACGCGTCCTACTCGAAACACACTTCCCAGGCTGCGTCCTCACCCCGGTAATAACGTGGCACGATACACAAACAGTGGCGACCGAACATGAGTGGAGACATGCAAATACCGTGGTCACAGAGGAAAAACTCCGATGGGCCATCGACAGCTTCCATCCCTTCAAAGCAGCCGGACTGGACAGCATCTTTCCAGGGTTATTACAATGGGGGGGTGAACCTGTCCGCAAAAGACTTCTGGCAATCATGAGGGCTAGCCTGGCCCTCAGATATGTACCGAAGAGATGGTGGGAAGTCAAACTAATTTTCATACCAAAACCAGGCAAAACAGACTATACCAATGCAAAGTCCTTCAGACCAATAAGCCTGACCTCCTTCATGCTTCAAGCCTTGGAAAGGCTCTGCGAGAGGGAACTAAGAAGTGGGGCACTTAAACACTTACCCCTTCATGCCAATCAACATGCATACAGCTCAGGGACATCGACGGAATCGGCCTTACATCAGGTCGTGAACCAGATAGAAGCTGCTATGCAACAAAAATGCATCTGTCTGGGCACCTTCATTGACATAGAAGGAGCCTTCGACAAGACAAACTTTTCCAGCATAAGCAACGCCCTAGCCAAGCATGGTGTGGATCAGATGCTCATACAGTGGATCCAAAACATGCTCAGCAAAAGGGTAGTGCGCCTGCACGGCGACACTCAGACAGCCTTGATAACTAAAGGGTGCCCGCAGGGAGGTGTACTCTCCCCGCTATTGTGGAACTTAGTCATCAATGAACTCATAGACAAACTCAACGCGAGAGACTACTACACAATGGGTTATGCAGATGATCTAACCATACTAACCTCAGGTAAGGTAACCAGTACAGTGTACGACCTAACCCAACAAGCCCTACGCATAGTAGAGTGGTGGTGTAATGAGTACGAATTATCTGTAAACCCGACCAAGACCGAACTAGTTATGTTCACACACAAACGCGCACTGGGCACTTACCGACTGCCCAGGTTATTCAATACAGAGCTTAAGCTGTCTACCGAGGTCAAGTACCTAGGTGTCACTCTCAACAGCAAATTGACTTGGAACAGCCACATGGAAAATAAGCTCAACAAAGCCAGCATTGTCTTCTGGCAGTGCAAGAAGATGATAGGCAAACGCTGGGGCATATCCCCCAAAATTGTCTTATGACTCTATTAAACAATAATACGTCCGAAGATAAGCTACGGCGCAGTAGTGTGGTGGCCTCGGACCAACCTAACAACGGCCGCCAACAAGCTTCAAAAGCTTCAAAGACTTGCATGCCTAGCGGCAACGGGCTGCATGAAAACTACACCTACAGCGGCACTCGAAGTGTTGCTGGACCTGCCTCCATTGCACCTGTTTATACAACAGGAAGCAACGATGTCGGCGGTCCGGCTAAGAGCTCTGAAGCTCTGGAAAGACACCAACACACCGCACACTAGCAATTTAAATACACTCTTTAAAGAAGTTCCTCTCACACAAGCCATTGGCGACTAAATACCGAAACAATTTGTGTTCGACAAGAAGTACAAAATCCAACTGTACGAGGATCTACACGAAGGAGCGGTTAATCACAACGAGCTCATGATCTTCACAGATGGGTCTAAGACGGATACAGGTACGGGTTCAGGAGTATTCTCCGAGGACCTAAACATCAACATCGCAGCACCACTGGGAGCCTACAACACGGTCTACCAGGCCGAATGTTTTGGTATAATCCTAGCTGCCACAGCAATCATGGCACGTGAGGAAAGGGAACGATCCATTAGGATCCTCTCAGATAGTAAGGCGGTCCTCTCAGCCCTCAAAAGCCATACTATCACCTCGGCACTCACGCTTGAATGCCACCAGAAACTAACAGAGGTAGGTAAACAAAACAAATTAACACTGCAATGGATCAAGGGCCACAGTGGCTCAAGAGGGAATGACGCAGCCGACGTACTTGCCAGAAGAGGGGCCACTTTAGAGGTGGTGGGACCCGAGCCCATTATTCCCCTCCCTTCTGGTTTTTATCGCAACCTGGTAAGAAATAGGACCAGGACCCAACACAACCAGTCCTGGATTGGTATTGAAACATGTAGGCAGGCCAAGGAGGCTCTTCCCGCAGTAGACGGTAAGATAGCCAAACAAATCCTCCGGCTGTCCAAACAACAACTGCGGACAGTCACGGCCGCCTACACAGGACACGGATTCTTTAATAAACACCTTTTAACTATAGGTATCACCGACAGCCCGCTGTGCAGGGCCTGTATGGCAGCAGACAAGACGGCAGCCCACCTGCTCCTCGACTGCCCTGAGGTCGCACAGTACAGGCAGCAGTACCTGACCAGACACAGCACCCTGAGTGAAGCCGTGGGCCACATCAAGAGTCTGCTGGCCTTCCTCGTAGAGCTGGGGTGGCTCGAATGACGACACCATTCCCACCCGCACGCAAAATACGCGCCAAGACGTGGAGTTGCGGAAACAGCCCGTGCAATCAAGTATCAAGTACACTCTTTCGGCTTTAGGTCTCGTATAATATATGCCAGTTACCACAAAATTACCGTGTTAGAGGGTCAAATAATAAAATCAGTATTTAACCAATTTGATGCTCATTGCCTAGGAAGGTAAGAAGTAGGAAGGTAAATTATCTGTAATATTTGTATGTCTACCTGTTAATTTTGGAGTTTTTACTTTATAGAAGCGTTGCTTACAAGTCTGAGCTTCTCACTAGTTGAAAAATTAATTGGCGCTTCTATTACAACATAGAACACTAATTTGATAGATCATAGTAAATTATTTCATAAGCACTAGGGGAACATAACTTGTAATAATCCATACAAAGAACAATGGCAGAATTTGGTCTGGGTTTGTTGTGGCGACCTTAAACTTCATATGAACAAAACAAATTGCTTTTTTTTTACGACTTTTAATATTTTCACTTTGTCTTGTTAAAGCTGGAGTATTTTATGATGATAAAGAGAATTCCAATTGATTACGAACACTTTATTATTTGATTGTTGCCATAGACAATGGTGTGACAAGAATAGACGTGAGTGCTATATCCGTATCGATTATTAAATAAGTAATCGATACGATCGACCTTTATAGAGTTAGTTTGGTTTAAAATGCAGTTATTTAATATTTAATCAACATTATATCAATAAGCTAATATTTTTGAAGCAAAACAACATTTAAATCAAATAAAAACGTCACACCATCGTTTTAATATTGAATCGATTTCACATAAAATCGATTTAAAATGTGCATCTTCTTTTGTCTTTGGCTGTGACAGTTAGATGCTACAAAATACTTCCGCGTTTTGATTTCAATCTGACATATGTCAATAATTCAAACGTACCTACCTACATTGTTTAACTTTCATACTATAACTTTCCTTTTACCTACATTGTTCATTCTAAACTAAAAATTCAAACACCGATATCTTCTTTTTCCACCTTTCCTGAGTGAAAATAGAATCATTTATAGACTCTGTTACTTACGCCAATTTTTTTATATATTTTTTATTACTGTACGCTTCAATTAATTTCTGACATTATGATGTATGGAGATCTGCCATTGTCCTTTGTACACTATGCGACAATGAACATTATTTGAAGATAAAAATCTCTATTTATTTTAAGTAATTCTTCATATAGTCGCAGCAGATGCAAACCAATAATTCAAAAGCAAATGATGCAACACAAACGCAGATCTGCTAAAATTGAACCACTAAAACACGCAAAATAGCTTATACAACCATCCCAATACGACAAGAAACTTCAACTTTCTTAAACAACTCGATCACGGTTCATACACTAGAAACTTTAACAAAACTGTACATTAGCTCATTGTACTCACGATGACGGACTTTGATAAAAAGAAACTCGTCCGAAAGAAACTTCAGTCGCCTGTAATAGAAAGAATTTATTTGATAGAACCCCAAACGAGAAAGAGACGGCAAAACATAGTGAAAAGATTTGTAAGGAAAATTATTCCGGTGTGAGTGAGATGGAACCTAAAACTTTGTCTGCAGAAAGAACCATTGTAACAAAAACGTTTGATTTGCTATTATTAAATTCTTGGTGAAAGTATAACTGAGATTATACTTATTTGTATGCATGTGATGATTGCTTCATATAAATCTTATTACATTACATGAGCTAAATTCTTTCTAAGTATCATAATATTACAATCTCTAGCAAGATAGCGTGCATGAGCATTCATTTTGCATATTTACTTAATTAAGTTGTATGCCCGTGTTTCCCAGAACTTTTTAAATCCCCTGTAATAAGTGACGGGTTTATTGCTGGGTGCACTTTACGGTCTTTAAACTGGTAATATTTTCTTAACATACGTATGTAAACCTACTTTTTTGTATCTATGTGTAACATATCTTTGTGGATAGAAAATAATTAAAATATTATTATTATACACCCGCAGAAAAAAATAAATGCTTGTAATATTATGCCTAAGATCTTTCTTTTGGGTATAATATCGTAATCTCCTAAAAGTATATTTTAGAGCACTTAGAACAATAATATGTTATACACGGCCAATAAAGAACACACGTTTTTGAAACATGGCAACGGTTTAAGAAAAATCGTCTTAACAGCACCATTTCCAACTAAGAATATATTCTTTACATAATTGTACGTTTCAAAGCAATCGAGCTTCAAGACAGGCGGTCATTAAATAATATGTCACCTACAAGCCTTTTCAATCAGTTCAACGACAGTATATTTCTTAGATTCCTATATCAGTTTCAGGCTGGAGTTACATTAGGCCGCGATCTCCAATGCGACAGGCAAAACGAAACTCGACGAACGTGACATGGCTACGTTAGACTCACCAATATCGGACCGTGAAACGTTTGGCTTCTTGTACGGAAACTGGTTACAAAAAATATTGCCTCGTAGCGTAGTATACTATGTATTATGTGCGATTTTTGTGAATCATTTGCTTTTTATTTGAGTGCATAGCTAACTCTTAAAGCAGGGATAGCCGAGTTGTGAGACCGAAAGACTGCTAAGCAGAGGGTCTCGGGTTCGAATCCACGACACGCACCAATAACTTCTCGAAGTTAAGTGCGTATTAAATTGTTAATTATCGCTTGCTTATCGGTGAAGCAAAACATCGTGAGGAAACCTGCATGTCTGAGAATTCTCCATAATGTTCTCGAAAGACATGTGAAGTCTGCCAACCCGCACTTGGCCAGCTTAGGGACTATGGGCTTACCCTTCTCATAGTGAGAAGAGGCCCGTGCCCAGCAGTGGGCCAGTATAAAGGGCTGATGATGATGATGATAGCTAACTCAGATATGGGACTTTAGCACACCAGAGAGTATCCGATATTGTTCAATTATTCTTGTCCTTAGAAATGAATCGGGGTAACTAACAAGAACAAGGTATGACGCGGTCATCTATATGAGTCAGCAAACATTGTTTGACTCTGCCGATCTCTTACAGATAGCAAGTCAAATTCGCTCTGAACACTATGCTTGTCTGTAAAGTCAATTATCATCGCCAAACAGACAATAAGCCAGATTTCGGTGGAGTCTTCCACAAGCTAAATAACATTGTAGTGGGTGTAAAATTAATACTTTTTGTCAATAATAAACACTCACATTACTGTAGGATATCGTTTGACCAAATGTCAAGGGCTGTCTCAAGGTTTAATCATTTTAAATGTCGCTGGCTTCGTATTGCTATGATTTCATACATAAAGAATTGTGAATAAATATAAGAAAGGGTTTTTAAAATGGTAGTTGATCGAGATTATGCATCCAGGATTCACGGTTGACTGGTAATGTACAGATTGCGTGTATCCTGCACTTATACTACATAAGGTAATGCAATATGATAATCTGCGATAAATAATAAATATGAAAAAAATCACGTTATCTTAAAGCCAGACAATTGAGCTATGACGTAATTAACATGCATTTTCTTTGCATGTAAATGATATGTTTTCATCCAATTTCATAAGCTACAATCGATTGAGAGCAAGTTTACTTTCAATCGTCGCTATACATCGATTCTTCTTTCTTTTCGTGTGAGTGTGTGGCCAACTCTGGTGTCGGAGTTTTTAGACCGCCCAAAAGCCTCCGACATGGCCTAACGATCCTTATCCTTGGACATGAACCGGGACCGACAGCTTTACGTGCCCTCCGAAGCACGGTAGCGCTCTGATGTAAATGCCACATGTGGTCACCCATTCAAGTGGCAACCTATACAAGCGCTGCTTAACTATGCCGATCTACTACTAAATTAGTATAATTATTATACTAAATTAGTAGAATTATACTAAATTAGTAGAATTTAAGGTAATACAAAATCTTGCTCGAAATATGTCTAAAAATACTATCACCATTACCGTTGCGATTTATCTATTCTTTGAATGAGAAACCGCAGCGGTGCTTACGTTATTTCAACAATCCAAATACCGTTGAGGGGTTGTCACACAAAAGTTACATATTTAGTAAGTATTTATATAAGTAGTAATGTACATGAAAACAGTCTGCTACAAATTGTTAGCCTACTTTGAAACATTCCCTACAGGTACTATTTTCAACATGTCATGCTCACAAGCTCAATTTTAACAAATCGGCTGTCTACTCACGAAATATTTTGCATAAAATAGTGCATATGTTTCGAACGGGATAAGCTATACGAAATTGCTTGTATAGATTTATACGGTTATACATTAAAAAAATTGGCAATTCATTCTGACAGGTACTAACAACGTGTAAAAGTTTTGGTCTTTATGTGAAAAATGGTGAATTATTGTACTCTCATTACGTTTTCATCATATCAGCTTAGAGACGTCCACTGCCCTATTCTCTACACAGACCGATTTTGGGACGCCCGCATCCAACCGCTTCCCGCGATCTTAACCAGATTGTCGGTCCACCTTGCGGGAGGCCTACCCCTGCTGCTTCGTCCGGTACGTGGTGGCCACTCTGGAACCCGCCTACCCCAACGGCCATCGGTTCTTCGAGCTATGTGCCCCGCCTATTGCCACTTCAGCCTGGCTATTCGGAGAGCTATGTCGGTGACTTTGATTCTCCTGCGGATCTCCTCATTTCCGATTCGATCTCGCAGGGAAACTCCGAGCATAGCTCCCTCCATCGCCCTCTGAGTGAACTTTCGGATAAAACCCATAGTTAGCGACCACGTCTAAGCGCCGTAGATCATGACTGGCAACACACACTGGTCAAAGACTTTCGTCTTGAGATACTGCGGGATATCGGACGCGGGACATGACATGCCGTAACTTCCCGAACGACGCGACGCCCAACCGAGTTGGATTGGACGAATGATCTTTCTCGAAGTTGGACCTACCCAATTGGATCATTTGTCCCAAGTATACGTACTGGTCGACAACTTCAAGTGTAGAGTTCCCAACCTGAATAAGAGCAGGTACGACATGGATGTCGGACATGATTTTCGTTTTGTCCGTGTTCATCTTAAGAGCTACGTTTTGGGAGACGTAACAGAGTCCATCGAGCATTGTGCTGAGGTCCTCCATGGTATCAGCCATGACTACGATATCATCAGCAAATCGAAGGAGAGTGATGTACTCGCCGTTGATGTTGATGCCGAGTCCTTCCTAGTCCAGAAGCTTGAAAACCTCTTCCAGCGCAGCGGTGTAGAGTTTCGGAGATATAACATCACCTTGCCTCACCCCTCGCTGTAGACGAATAGGTTTTGAGCTCTGGTCCTGGAGGCGACTCAGAAGTGAGATGGGTCTGTAGTTCTTCAAAAGGGTTTTGTCACCCTTCTTGAAGAGAAGCACCGCGGCGTTGAAAAGCGCGCCATGTACATCGAAATCGCTCGCCCCTGTCACGCCGCTCGCCACTTAGACCGATCTCGTGACCAGGCCGTTAGTCCGGATATAAATATTGTTACGAGCTGGGGTTCGACGATAAATTATAACTCACTATGCCACTTACACTGAACTTTATTCACCAACACAATAACACTAGATACACACACTTAATTTTCCAACACTAATAAAACACACTATTCACACCACTAGTACAACACTAAACACTTCCGAATTACTTCCTTCGCTTGATGTTGATCGCTTTCCGTATTCAATTGTTACTGTCCTGTCTCGCGCGCTCTCGCTCTATTTATACTGGCCGGATAACATCACTAGGCTTTTCGAGACGACTCACGATATTTCTGGAAACGTGTAAGGTGTTTCTAGAATTGCGTAAATGTTCTATTTACACCTACGCCATCTATTAGAGGATAGATGAAACAGCCTAAAACAACCGATACATCTAATCTCATGTAGTTCTCCCATTCACTGATAGATGGCGTTATTTTCAATTCGTAACACGGCCTCCCTCTTAAACGTGTTCGTCTCGAACATCGTTAGACCCATAGTAACGAGCCAACCGGTCCACATGAACTATCTTCGGTGCACCTCGCGACCCCTTCTGGATTCGATAGGTGACGTCGTTCATCCTGGTAATTATGCGATATGGCCCGTCCCATCTGGCTTGTAACTTAGGCGATTTTCCTTTGCTTCGTACTGGGTTATGAAGCCACACCAATGATCCCTCATCGAAGCCTTTGTTGTTTGCCTTCCGGTCGTAGCGAGTCTTCATCTTCTCAGACATCTGTTGTCCAGATTCCCTGATGTGCTCGTATACGTCGTTCATCCTGTTGCGTAGCTCGGTTGCGTAATCCGTTATATTGCGTGGAGATTCTGGTGGAATACCGGTGATAAGGTCTGCAGGTAAACGGAGCTCTCTACCGAAATTGGCAAAAGCTGGTGTTACTCCTGTAGTTTCGTGGACCGCACTGCGATATGACAGGAGAAATGGTTGGATGTGCTTGTCCCAATCTCTTTGTTTGCTCTCCACGACCTTCGCCAGGTACCTTTCCAGTGATTGGTTAAACCGTTCAACCATGCCATCTGATTGCGGATGATAAGCCGTGGTCCTGGTTTTATGTGCACCCATTACGCGACAAGTCTCCTTGAATACCTCAGATTCGAAGTTCCGGCCTTGATCGCTGTGGATTTCCAAGGGAACCCCGAACCGACAAAAGACTTCATGCACCAGCTTATCGGCCACTGTGGTAGCTTCTTGATTTGGGATTGCAAACACTTCAGGCCACTTCGTGAAGTAATCCATCACAACCAAGAAGTATTTGTTTCCGTCCTGGCTCTCAGGAAACGGCCCAGCGACATCCAACGCTATGCGCTCCCATGGAGCTCCCACATTGTACACCTTTAATGCACCTCTGCTTCGAGTATGTGGCCCCTTGACAGCCGCACAACTTGTGCATTTGCGGCACCAATCCTCGACGTCATCTCGACAGTGGAGCCAATAAAACCGCTCCCGGATCTTAGTAAGGGTCTTCTTAACTCCCATGTGACCTCCCGAAGCACCATTGTGATAGAGCTGCAAGACTTCCGGCACCTTAGTTTTGGGCACTACCATTTGCAAATGGCACTGGTTACCGCGAGCGTTTTCCCATTTGCGGCACAGAACTCCATCCTGGACGACCAAGCTTTCCCACTGTGCCCAATAACTCTTGGTGATGGGGCTCATTGCTGCGATATCACTCCATTTGGGCCTAGGCGCATCTGATTTCTTCCATTCAAGAATCGGCTGTACATCCTTGTCATCTTGCTGAGCACTCTGCAAAGCTTCTCTCCATTCGTCGCTTAGATCCGTCTTTAACATCCTCACTAGCGCTGCCTGCTTTGCTTCCTGTCGGCTACAGTGCTTGCACTGGTCGGGACACGGCCTACGCGATAGGGCATCTGCGTTACCATGGGACTTGCCGCTGCGATGTTGTATTACAAAATCAAACTCTTGCAGTAGTTCAATCCATCTAGCTACTTGTCCTTCTGGGTCCTTAAATTGAAGTAGCCATTTCAGCGCTGCATGGTCGGTTCGCAGGTGGAATTTACGGCCCAACAAGTATTTGTTGAAATGCTGCAACGTCTTTACTACAGCCAAGAGTTCCCGCCTGGTGACGCAGTAGTTTCTTTCGGGTTTGGATAAGGTCTTGCTGAAGTATGCTATAACAACTTCTTGATCACCCTTCTTCTGTGACAGCACGCCGCCAATTCCGGTGTTACTGGCATCTGTGTCAACTATGAATTCATGCTCATTGTCAGGGTAGCCTAGAATAGGTGCAGTACACAGATGTTCCTTAAGCTTCTGGAATGCAACGTCACAGCTCTCATTCCAACAGAACTGCACTCTGTCTTCGGTGAGCTTATGAAGAGGTCGAGCAATGTCAGCAAAGTTCTTCACAAACCGTCGATAGTAGGAGCATAATCCGAGGAATGCTCTGACCTGCTTTTTGTTCTCTGGAACTGGCCATTCCTTCACGGCAATGATCTTATCCGGGTCAGTTTGAATACCGTTCTCCGAGACCACATGTCCTAGAAAGTTCACTTGCCGTCTGAATAACGCGCATTTCTTCGGACTCAGCTTCAAATTAGCTCCTCGTATCTTTGACAGCACTTGCTCCAAGTTTCGAAGGTGATCCTGGAAGGTGCGCCCCACGATGATGATGTCATCCAAGTAGACCAGGCAGGCGTCTCCAATCAGTCCCATAAGCACTCGCTCCATCAGTCTCTCAAAAGTAGCCGGAGCGTTGCACAATCCAAAGGGCATGACGTTAAATTGCCATAATCCTTTCCCTGTGGAGAATGCCGTCTTCTCCTTGTCTCGAGGATCTATTTCCACCTGCCAGTAGCCACTTTTTAGGTCTAAGGTAGAAAACCACTTCATCCCCGTCAGCGTATCCAGTGTGTCATCGATCCTTGGCAGCGGGTAGCTGTCCTTCTTCGTGATGTCATTCAATCGGCGGTAGTCTACACAGAAGCGCATGCTGCCATCCTTCTTCTTAACTAACACCACCGGAGAGCACCACGGGCTGGACGAAGGCTCGATTACGCCTTCTTTCACCATACCGTCGATCATAGCTTCTACTTCACGTTCCCGTGCCACTGGCACACGTCTTGGTCGCTGGCGAATCGGTGCTTCAGTTCCCGTGTTTATTTTGTGCTGGACTAGTGCTGTCTTCCCTATGTCGGCATCACTGGTCGAAAAAATTTCGGCGAACCGGTTTAACATCTTCTTAGCCTTGGTCTTCTCTTCTTCTGACAGGGTACTTTGGCAGTCCTCCAAAAGTGAAGACACGTCGAATCGTGCAGCCTGAACCTTGGCGCTGGTAGGTTGCTCCTGACATCTACGCATCCAAGCCGCTCCTTCATAGGTGCCCAATTCCGTCCCTTTCTTGAGCAACACTTCCTTGTCACTCGCATTTAGTGCGCGTACTGATGAAACTTTGGTACCCCTTGCCAAGGTTCGTGCAATCTTCCACGATGCCTCTTTCTCTAGGCCTTCGATAAGTACGCAGCGGTTCCCTTGACCAGAACTCCCGGGTAAACAAACCGGTACAACCGTTTCCGACCGCGGTTGAAGCGTGACATTCTTCAGGCAGTACACTTTTCCTGAAGTTGCGCCTTCCATGAAGACTTCTTCCGAGCCACATTTCAACACTCCCTGGTTAACATCGATCTCGCAGCGATACTCCCGCATGAAGTCTAGGCCCAGGATGCAGTCGTCCACTATATCGGCCACGATGACTTTGTGACGGTAAACTTTGTTGCCTAGCTTCAGATCCACCTCCATTTCACCTCGGACGGTTATGTGCTGACCGGTAGCTGTTCTCAGATTCACACATTCATTGTTCCTGAAGCAGCCCCGAAGAACCCGTCTTGCCAGATGGAAACCGACGACTGTCCGAGAAGCACCCGTGTCCAATGTCAGCTTGCATGGTGTTCTGTTAATTTCGCCTTCGATGATCAGGCTGTTCCCGTCGCATGATTGCGAGATCGAGATACTTGGGGCTCTTCCATTACCAGCCAGCACCCGCCCCGCAGTCCTGGCTTCTACTCGTTTCCCTGCTCTCGCTGCCTGGCAGGCACATCAGGCGACCCCTTTGGTGGAGACAGGGTGTCACCAGGCTGCCTACGCTTTGGGCAGCTCAAGCGGATATGGCCTCTTTCTCCGCAGTTGTAGCACCGAGGTGACGACACAACTTCCCTGATGCGGTGACCTCGGTCGTCGCGTCGCACTGCTTCCACCTCCAGAGCGTGGGCTAAGGCGTCCTTGAGGTCCTTGAAGTGCCCAAGCCTCACTGCTGCTCTTACCTCCAGGTCCCGGATCCCATCCGTAAACGCCTGTACGAGGTTCCCATCAATAAGCGCAGGAGACGACTGGTATGCCTTCCTGACCAGCTTTTCCACCTCTAGAGCCCACTGCTGCAGAGTTTCTCCGTTGCGTTGTGTCCTGTCCTTCAGCTGAGCACGATACACATGTTCGAGGTGCGCGTCTCCGTACCTCGCCTCCAGCGCCTCAAGAAGCTTCTCGTAGGTGACGTCTTGTCCGAGCGCCTCCAACACTGTCAAGGCCCGGTCGCGAAGGCCCAAGGTTAGGGCGGTTAAGGCCTGTTCTTTGGTCCACCCATTCGATCGCATCACAGCCTCAAACTGGATCTTGTATGCAGACCATGATGACGAGCCATCAAATGGTGGAACCTTAAACCCACGAGGTGAGGGCACTACAGTCGCAGATGTCACTTCGTTGGATCCGAGCCCACGCAATCTCCTCTCCACTTCAGCGACACAGGTCTCGTGATGGTCGTGTACACGCTTCTCAATGTCGCTGATACGGGCCTCGTGCTGGTGGAGTTCCTCCTTGACCGCCTTCAAGTCCTTCCCCACTGCGGCGCTGAGGTCCTTCATAAGCACCACCTGCTCTTCTAGGCGGTGCGCGTGCTCCTCCTTGTCGCGCTGGAGCTGTTCTTCTAGGCGGCGCGCGTGCTCCTCTTGACGGCGAGCCTGCTCCTCCTTGTCGCGCTGAAGCTGTTCCTCCAGGCGGCGCGCGTGCTCCTCTTGACGGCGAGCCTGCTCCTGTTTGTCGCGCTGAAGCTGTTCCTCCAGGCGGCGCGCGTGCTCCTCTTGACGGCGAGCCTGCTCCTGTTGACGGCGGTCCTGCTCCTCCTTGTCGCGCTGTCGCTGTTCTTCCATGCGGCGCGCGTGCTCCTCTTGACGGCGGGCCTGCTCCTCCTTGTCGCGCTGTAGCTGTTCCTCCATGCGGCGCGCGTGCTCCTGCATGAACGCCATCAGAGCCGCGATGTCGGGCGCCGCCATGGAGTGTGCGCTTGCAGGCTCCACTGCAGCCGCGGAGTCGCCTGATCCACCAGACGATGGAGAAGGAACGTCTCCGAAGCGTCTCTGGTCCAGGTCTTGCTGGCGCTGGTTCCTGGTACGCACTCCGTCAGTTTCTTCCTTCGGCATAACCGGCATAATTTATCCCTTTCTTCTGACACCAATTTGTTACGAGCTGGGGTTCGACGATAAATTATAACTCACTATGCCACTTACACTGAACTTTATTCACCAACACAATAACACTAGATACACACACTTAATTTTCCAACACTAATAAAACACACTATTCACACCACTAGTACAACACTAAACACTTCCGAATTACTTCCTTCGCTTGATGTTGATCGCTTTCCGTATTCAATTGTTACTGTCCTGTCTCGCGCGCTCTCGCTCTATTTATACTGGCCGGATAACATCACTAGGCTTTTCGAGACGACTCACGATATTTCTGGAAACGTGTAAGGTGTTTCTAGAATTGCGTAAATGTTCTATTTACACCTACGCCATCTATTAGAGGATAGATGAAACAGCCTAAAACAACCGATACATCTAATCTCATGTAGTTCTCCCATTCACTGATAGATGGCGTTATTTTCAATTCGTAACAATATGTTTCATCATCTCAGCCTAAAAACGTCCACTGCTTTTGACAGGCCTTCCCCAGGGCTCTCTCCTCAGAACGAGCTTGAGCCTACCGTATCGAACCGCTTCTCGCTAGCCCAACAAGATTATGAGCCTACCTTATGAGAGGCCACTTCTAGATATTATTGTAGTTATATAAAATGAATGTTCAGTTCAAAATAACATATTTTCACATTTATTGAACAAAAACGAAATTACGACTTCTAGTTAATTTCAAACTTTGTTATTAAAAACTCGTAAACCTTATTCGTGTCCAGAAATCTATATGAACCTTCAGATCAGTACTTGACCCAAAACTGGACCAAATACGTGTTAATAATTTTGGTTGCCAAAGTCCCAAGACTAGATATTGGTCTACAAACTTATGTCGTAAACAAACTTTTGCAGCGTCATTGATTTTCCTTGGAACAATTCTGTTAGGGCAATATTGAATGAGAACATACAGTTTTTTATTGCAACCATTGGAGGAAGTTTTTTGATATTACGAATCGTACTATACAAATAACAGTCACGAGGTATAGAGTTTTTGTACATTCATCGACAAAAAAATTAAATTCATAACGGTGTAGCTTCAAACCATGCAAGTTCGATTGAATGTTATATTTATAAAATAGAGTTAATCCTACGGAAGAAGGAAAGGTGAAATTTATACAATTTATTCATTGCAATAGTCTACATCTTAGTTTGTACTGAAACACAGCTCACTATTCAAGCAACACAAGAACAAGAAAGCAATTCGTATTCCGCAGTAAATATACTTCGGTCACAAAGCATTAGCTCGAATTATTACAAGCCCGCTCTTCTAAATACTTCCACTGAACGGCATAACGCTAGCTAGCTTATAAGCTCAATAAATTCTAAGTACCCAGCTAAACTTGTCCACCAACGTATGCTCCACAAATTCCCATCTTTGACACAGAACATCACAGTGACGACATTCGGGTATTTAACCTAAGTATATGATAGTTATTATAACCTGTGCAGTCTTTGTCAGACTACCAAACCATATGAGTGTTTTAGATTCATTGACTGCAGACTAAAGATGTAATGCAGCTGTGTAAGATAATTCTGCATAACAGAGAAAACTTGTTTTTGCGGTTAAGACCATAAAACTCTTATTCAAATGCTTTATTGCTCTCCATAATTATGTATAACATGTTGTACAAAGATAACTAATCTTTCCAGTCTAAATATAGACCCTGTGTATGGGCACGGCAAAATAAGTAGATAGAAGAGGATATATTATTATATACTCGAGTGCATCTTTAATTATTTTATTCAGTGTAAACACACTGGGCGTAAGTAAACACTTACGCCCATATAATTAATTCAAGAGTCTATTTAATTAATTGACTAAAGATTAATAACCAGAATGATTAAGAAAATTTGCCTTTACAGAAAAATTATCTTTATGTTTTGTTTAAGAAGTGTTCAGAATATTAAGTAGTTTAATTAAGCAGGTTTATTTACGGTTTGTTTCTAGCACCACCTTATTTGTGCCAGGAGCACGTGTTTGAAATAGAATTAGTTTTTATTATAAGTCAAATCGATTATATCGATTAAGTAACATTTTGTTTAGTCTATTGAAAATTTCTGACAATGGTCACACTGAACTGTCACTTCTTCTGTTCTTGCCTTGAAAAATTACCACGTTGTCGTCTCGTACGTAAAATATCGCCTTTTGAATTAACGCGAATTGAATTAACTTGTATAATTGAACTAAATTGAGTAAACCGTCTTGAATGCCGCCTGATCTAGTGTTGGCAACGGTAAATTGTGATAAAATACATTGTGAACTATTGATTGACATTTGCGAAAATTGTGAATCCGGTATCGACGTCCACGTGCCAACGTGTCTTGAAAACGTCGCGTTTGCAGCTTATTAGCTAAGTATAAGATACTTCATTCATTTATTTTGGCCAATATACTTGTATGAATGTGTCTAATTTAGCTCAAGCCTGACATCAGTAAAGATATCGGGTAAGTGAAATATAATATTGATAGTTGTAATTTGGATTTCAATTCATCACTGTGCAACGCAGTGCATTGTGTCTGGATCCTTGTCTTGTCGTAGTCAGGCAGATGTATTAAAACTTCCACTGTGCATTCTGAACTATTCCTGCCTGCCTACGGCAATTCTAGACAAAATTTTGGTGCAGAGCGTGGTTGTATTTAGCCGCTGTTGCATTACTGAGTACAAACCTCAGATTGGTATGAACTTGTATCTGAGCTAAGCATCTCATTTGTTAACAGGTTAACAGTGTTGTAGTGTTCTCAGGTCAGTATTGTCTAAAAAACAAAATATTTAATTGTATAAGTTGACCTAGATAATTTGAAACACATTGTCACACATAACCTCAATCAGTAATTGTTTGATTTAAATTGTTGAAATCTAGCATAGATTTGTTGCTGTTACTATTAATAAGTCACTTTGATTGGATACATATCAGTATATATGTATCAATTGATTTAGTTTATTGCATATATTGATATATTAAGTTTAAATCATTACTTATAACAACCAAGCTTTTGATAAACCTTTGTTTGTTATAATATATAGATAATATTGTTAGGTAACACATATTCTGTGCTAACTTACTATTGTATATCTCAAATAACACAGCCAGTCTGTCTGTTGCAAATAATTCAATAATTAATTTGAAGTTCAACTTTTAATTTGTTATAAGTTACAACTTTTGATAACTTTTGTGTTTGTTTCAATATATTGAAACTATTAATTTTGTTGGACAGTAGATACCTGTCACTTGCCTGCACTTGCAGTAAACAGGCTAATACTTTGTTGGTTTCAAAGAATTAAGAAAAATTAAGTTTTGATTGTTAATTTTATTTAACGCTTGTCCAGGCTCTTTTGAAATTTTGATTATGTCAGCTATCAAGGACTTGCGTGCGGCTGCTGGTGCTATTGCATCAGATTTGCGCTGGTTTGCCTCGGCCAGTGCTTTAGTGAACCGGCCTGATCGCCAGCAGGCCTTACTTCAAAGGTACGAACGGATTGACGATCGCCTGGCAAGTGTGGAACAGCAATTCCGCACTTTCAGCACTTGCTGTCTTGAAGTGTCAATCAATGATTTCACCGCTGACCAGCGAAATAAGGTCAGCGAAGACTATGCCCAGGTCTTAGACCTGTATGATGCTGTCTCCAATAGTGCGAGACAACTAGTTGCCGATAGGGAAGGGCAACCCGGCCTGAAGCAGGAGCTTCCTAGGTCAGCACCGGGGCTGGTGAGTAGGCTGCCTACTTTGGACCTCCCCCATTTTGATGGCTGCCTAGGAAGCTCCCTGGGCTTCGTTAATTTGTTCGACAGCCTGGTTAATGATAGGGCTGACCTTCGGCCGGCACAAAAATTGGCCTATCTGACGTCGGTTCTGGATGGGGAGGCCAAGGGCCTCATCCAGCATCTGCTCGTGTCTGACGAGGCGTACCAGATGGCTCGGGACCTAATCACCCGTAGGTACCATAATAAGTGTGGCCTCGCCGACACGCACATCGAGCAGATTTTGGGTTTGCCGACGCTCACCCGGGTCTCTGGGTTGCGCACCCAACTTTTGAACCCGCTTTTGGTGGCCATCAACGCACTTAAGTGCCTTGACCTGCCCGTGGACCAATGGTCCTATCTATTGGTGCACATTGTGCTGAAGAAGCTGCCTGCCGACCTGAGGTCGCGTTTTGAGCAGCGCTTTGGTGGGGATAGCGCGACCCATCTGCCCCCCTTTGCTGACCTGGAGAGGTTCCTGGAGGATGAGTGCCGGGTCTTGGACAACTCTGGTGGTGACACGCCGGCTTAGACGCAGCCGCCCAAGGTCAAGGAGCAGGCTCGCGTTCACACCCGAGCCAATGTTGACCGGCGCCCTCCTCGCTTTGCAGTCACGCAGAGCCCAGTGGAGTGCTCTTACTGCAAGGTCACGGGGCACAGAACGGCCAGTTGTAGGGCATTCTTGGACCTACATGTCGCCTCTTGTAGGCGCATCGCGAATGCCCGCCGCCTTTGCTTCTCTTGTTTGGGGTCCCACTACCAGCGAGACTGCCCGAACTCTCGCCCCTGTCCTCACTGTGGAGGACAGCATTTGGACATTCTCTGCATGAATGCCAGAGAGGTAGGCCGCTTGTCCAACCAGCGGACGCCGCGCACGGGCGGGTGTTTTGATGGTGGCAGCCGAGGCTCACCGGCGCGTAGCCGAGAGTCGCCTCGCTCAATTGATCGCCACTCACCCCGCTTGGAGAACCGTAGCGTGCGCACGCCTCCTCTCTCTCGCGCACCTGAATGTGCTGTTCAGCGTCACCAGCACCATGACTGCTGCCCCAGGTATTCCCCACCTTTGGCGGAGTGTCCCCGCCTTGGCTCGCGCCCACCTCGTTTTGGGCGGGTGCGTCATTATGACCCCCCACAGATAGCGCGCGGATCGAGTCATCGTGCTTTTGAGGACTTCAAGCCGCACCCTCATTTTGACTTGCCAGGTCCTGGCCAACGGTCGCCGCCCAGGCAACAATAGGTCATTGACTCCTGCCCTATAACGCAAACCTCCCCCATTGAGACCGTTATCCTACCAACGGTTGCTGTTAGGGTCTGGGGACCCACGGGGACCTCTGTTGTTATCCGTGCTATATTGGACACAGGTTTACAAGGTTGCATTGTTTCCACTTATTTGGTAGGGCAGGTTAAATTAAATATGGGCTCTTTTCCGAATTGTATACGGGGCATAGGTGACGTAGCCTCTAATGTTGAAGGACAAGTTAAGGTTTTGTTTGGCCCTGTTGAATCTTCACACCCGAGGATTAAAACCTCGGCTATTGTGTTGAAGAATATTTTGGGTATGCACCCACAGAAGCAGCTACCTGCTGCTGTGGTGAATTTGACATCGGGATTGGAACTAGCAGACCCCAAATTTGACACACCGGGATAAATCGACTTGTTGATTGGCTCTGATGTCCTCGGTGGAATTTTGATTGGTGGGCAACGTGTCTTGGTGCCAAATGGTTTGACTGCCATCCCGACCATATTTGGATTTGCTTTGATGGGACCTGTACCTAGGGACCCCCCTCCACCCGAACTTGATAAATTGTTGGCTGTAGTCTCCGCTCTCTCTGATGCGGTTCAGAGGTTTTGGGAGGTAGAGGAGCCCCCTCAAGCTGCCCGTTTGAATCCAGAACATGAGGAGTGCGAGCTGTTCTTCCAGAACAACACTGGTCGACTTCGTTCTGGTCGGATCATTACGAGGCTACCCTTCCTGTCTGTTCGGCCTCCGCTTGGTGAGTCACGACCTTATGCCGAAAAGAGATTGTTGGCTATGGAGCGTCGCATGGGTCGTGATCCGGAGCTCAGACAAAAGTACATTGAGTTCATGAGAGAATATGAACATTTGGGACAAATGTCTGTGTCAAAATTGGATTGGCGTTCGGTGGAGCACTATTTTCTCCCGCATCACGTGGTATTGAAGCCATCAACTGGCAAGCTGCGCACAGTGTTTGATGGTTCTGCGCAGACTTCAACAGGCGTATCCTTGAACCAGTGCTCGCATTCTGGTCCCAAGTTGGTCAAGGACCTTTGTGACGTCATCACCAGCTTCCGACGACATCAGGTTGTCTTTGTGGCCGATATAAAAATGATGTTCAGGCAGACGATTATCCACCCTGATGATCGTCGCTTCCAGTTGATCCTTTGGAGAGAGTCTCCTCGTGATCCCACGGTCATCTACGAGCTCAATACTAATACGTACGGGTTAAGGTCAAGCCCCTACTTGGCAATACGTTCTCTTTGGGAGCTCGCAGACCGCGAAGGCTTACGTTTCCCACGAGCCTCCGCCATCTTGAAGGACGATATTTACGTCGATGACATTTGCTCGGGCGCCTCATCAGCGGACGAGGCGATCCTCCTGCGGGACGAATTGATAGGTATTTTGGCCTCCGCTGGTTATGAGTTGCGCAAATGGATTTCCAACTCACCAGCGCGTTTGGAAGGCTTGCCAGAGGATCATCAGCAAGATCCACATCTATTTGAGATTGTTGACAACCCCGCCATGATGGCTGTTCTTGGCGTTCAGTACAGACCAGTCCAAGACATCTTTACGTATAACGTAGACTTGAAATTGCCTTGTTCTTGGACTAAACGTCTCGTGTTGTCTACTGTCGCCAGAACCTTTGATCCGCACGGTTGGATTTGTCCTATCATATTTTGGGCAAAATGCTTCTTGCAGAAGCTTTGGACAGCAGGATTGACCTGGGACGAACCTCTACACGGTACTCTTGTTGAGGAATGGACCTCTTTTGTATCCTCACTTCCTGCCGTCAACGAGATCTCCTTGCCTCGTCCCATCCTTCCTCCCGGGAAGTACAAGGCCACCCTTCACGGGTTTTGTGATGCCTCGGAACGTGGTCACGCGGCCGTGGTGTACTTGCGCACAGTCAGTGCCTCAGGTCAGGTGAGAGTTTCCCTGATCATGGCGAAGAGCAAGGTTGCACCCCTTCGGACATCTCTGACCATTCCGAAATTGGAGCTCTCGGGAGCAGCCCTACTTGTACGCTTGTTGAATCACGTGTCCAGTACCTTGGGTAAAAGCATTTGCATTAATGGGACCTACGCCTGGACAGACAACCAAATTGTTCTTTGTTGGTTGAAGGCTTCTGTCCACACCTTAGGTAGAGGTATTTGTCGCTAATCGCGTTTCCCAAATCCAGAAATCCGAAGTCAAACTTGTTTGGAGACACGTGCCAGGTGAACTCAACCCCGCTGATTGTGCCTCGTGCAGATGCTTGACGCCTAGTTTGATAGGTCATTCGCTGTGGTGGGGTCCGGAAAGGTTGAGTCGACCAGAAACCGATTGGCCTCGAACGCCAGTTTTGAATACTTCTAATTTGCCGGGTCTACGAACACTCGCTCTTGAGAAGGTAGAATGCGCCTTCGACCCCGATTTTTTGATGAATCGTTACAGCTCCCTCGACAAGTTGTTAGGTGTCACTGCTTGGATAAAGCGTTTTATTTTTAACTTTAGGCACCCACAACAGAAACGACTGACACCGTTTATTTCACCACAGGAACGACACGAATCCCTCACCTTTTGGGTTCGTTCTGTGCAATTAGCACATTTTGAGAAGGAGATTGCTATCCTTAAGTCAGGGAAATCGAAATTGTCGGGAGCAATATCTAAATTGAACCCCTTTTTGGACAAAACGGGTCTCTTGCGCGTTGGAGGGCGTCTCAAGAACGCCAACCCCCCTTACGGGGCACGTCACCCCCTTTTGTTACCCAAGGACGGTCATTTGGTACGCTTGTTGGTAACTGACCGTCACCTTAAAAATTCGCATGCTGGTTGTAATGCCTTGTTGGCCATTTTGCAACGCGAATTTTGGATCTTGTCTGCCCGAAGAATTATTCGGAGTGTAGTCTTTCGCTGCATCCCTTGCTATAAGCTCAAGGCTTCTACCATGCAGCCCTTGATGGGAGACTTACCGGCAGATCACGTTACTGAGAGCAGGACGTTTGACGGTGTTGGCACGGACTTCGCTGGTCCCTTTTTGGTGAAAACGTCGACACTTCGAAACAGCAAGACTGTCAAGGCCTACTTGTGCGTTTTTGTTTGTCTTTCCACAAAGGGCATTCATTTAGAACTGGTCTCCTCGCTTACAACCGAGGCGTTTGTAGCCACATTTGACAGATTTGTATCCCGCAGAGGGCTACCTTCCTTGATCCGTTCTGATTGCGGCACTAACTTTAAGGGCACCTATAATTATTTGAATGATGTTGTTAATTTCCTTGAAACCAACAAAGCTGATATAGGTGATAGGCTTGCCTGACGTGGGATAAATTGGTTGTTTTCCCCACCAAATTGTCCACACTGGGGTGGTATATTTGAGGCCGCCGTAAAATCGGCCAAAACACACTTGCGCAGGACAATTGGTGAGTCTGTCCTTACATTTGAGGAACTCGCAACTGTGTTTTGTAAGATTGAGGCCGTTTTGAACTCTCGGCCATTGTGCCCGATCTCCTCAGATCCGAATGATTTGGAGGCCCTTACGCCGGGCCATTTTTTGATTGGTCGCCCACTTGTCGCCTTGCCTGAGTACCCCTATATTGATACGAGACCTGGTCGTCTCTCGCATTTTGAATTGGTACGCCAGATTACTCAGAGCTTTTGGAAACGCTGGAATTTGGAATATTTGCACATACTCCAGCAACGCGTTAAGTGGACCGACAAGACCGATCCACACAAGATTGGTGACCTCGTTTTGATCAAGGAGGCTAACCTTCCGCCACTCAGATGGCGCAGGGGGCGCATCCTTCGTTTGGTAACTGGGGCTGATGGAGTTCCCCGATTTGCTGAGGTCTTGGTGGACGGTTCGATTCTGAGGAGAGCGGTTGCAACATTGTCACGTTAATTTAAAATTAGTTAATTAAGCAGGTTTATTTACGGTTTGTTTCTAGCACCACCTTATTTGTGCCAGGAGCACGTGTTTGAAATAGAATTAGTTTTTATTATAAGTCAAATCGATTATATCGATTAAGTAACATTTTGTTTAGTCTATTGAAAATTTCTGACAATGGTCACACTGAACTCTCACTTCTTCTGTTCTTGCCTTGAAAAATTACCACGTTGTCGTCTCGTACGTAAAATATCGCCTTTTGAATTAACGCGAATTGAATTAACTTGTATAATTGAACTAAATTGAGTAAACCGTCTTGAATGCCGCCTAATCTAGTGCTGGCAGCGGTAAATTGTGATAAAAGACATTGGGAACTATTGATTAACATTTGCGAAAATTGTGAATCCGGTATCGACGTCCACGTGCCAACGTGTCTTGAAAACGTCGCGTTTGCAGCTTATTAGCTAAGTATAAGATACTTCATTCATTTATTTTGGCCAATATACTTAAATGAATGTGTCTAATTTAGCTCAAGCCTGACATCAGTAAAGATATCGGGTAAGCGAAATATAATATTGATAGTTGTAATTTGGATTTCAATTCATCACTGTGCAACGCAGTGCATTGTGTCTGGATCCTTGTCTTGTCGTAGTCAGGCAGATGTATTAAAACTTCCACTGTGCATTCTGAACTATTCCTGCCTGCCTACGGCAATTCTAGACAGCACGTAAAGCTGGTGTGAGCTAGATATAACGTTTTACAGTGGTCCAAAATATATCTTAACATTTCGCTAGTTTATTTACTGACCAACATTTTTGTTGTGTTCCAGCATCGTCATAACAGCCGAAAGACGTCCACTACTGAACTTTAGCCTCCCCCACTTTCAGCATTTTTCAACAGTTTGAAACCTTCGTATCGCCACCAAGATATTAACATACACTTTTGCCATAACATTAAAAAATAAGGCATTAGTACCCTTTTCTTTCTAGAAATTATTCAATTTAAACATACAGCTTTTTATGACTACCGGTTACGTAATTGCCAGCCGGTATCAATTCAAATAATTATCTGTGACATCTGGTATTGCCATAAAACCTTCAGTGAATAGTGATTAAGTCCTTTGAATTCTAAAGACGAAGATTAATATTTACGCCATTGGCGATGTACCATTTGGCCATACATTATGGGCTTGGCAAGGACAAACACGAAACCATGTGTGTTTTGAACATAAATAACTACTCTATTACCTTGTATATATTTTTAAAACACTTGGTGGAAATAAGATACGAGATATTTGAAATGGAAATAATTAAACAAGTAGAAATACTTCAAAATTGAATTTTAACATAAATATAATACCGAGATGTAAATAAAGGAATGTCTTGTGTCATTTAAAACAAAATCTACATAATGGAGGCCAATTACCTGTGTACTAGGGAACCTCGTACTATACTCGTCCAAAAAAACTAACCACAAACACCGCTGCATATTCTTAGCATGGGTAGAAGGTAGTGATCATTATTATTGAATTTATATTCAATTACATTACAATTAAAACCGCACGAAAACACCAATAAAACAGAGCGTTTTGCTCTGATTTATTATATTCACAATGCGCAGTAGCAACACGAATGACATAACAGATAAAAAATGTGTTGCAAATGGTTTGAAAAAATAAATATTTTTTCAAACCATTTGCAACACATTTTTACTATATACTATCGATTAAAAAACAAAACGATTTTTACCAAATAATTATGGAATATATAATAAATTATATATGTTTTGATCCTTTTTACAAATACAGTAACGTACAATAAAGTAAATAAAATATATTATTTTCTAATATAATAATAAATATATAATTCCTTAAAAACAATTACCGCCTACCATACTTCATTTTATTTTTAATGCTGCCAACATAAGACATTCATCCCCTATAACCATAGCCTATAATTCAAAATAATAATCCTTAAAAACTAAAATCTTTCACCGAAGTTCGATCAAGAAACGAAAACGATCTATAAATTTTTAAAATTAAATGTTTAATTTCAACGATTCACAACTTTCTGGCCGCTACAGGCCGTCTTTGGTATTTCTCCTTTGATGTTACTAATTGCTGTCACTAATATTTCAATGAAGTAAGATACTTAAAAAGGCCATTAAATGATGGACTTATTTTCATCATTATCAAAAAATACGTGAAAATAAGCAGTCAGTAAGGCATTTTAGGACCACAATAAAAAATTAAGTTGAATTTGGTATTGAAATTAAACTACAGTTTACGGATTTTATCGCGTTAAATTGGTTTCACTTGTTAATACATTTAAACCGAATGATCTATAAACAACATTTTTATTACTAGCCGACGTTTCGAATTCTTTACAGGATTCATGTTCACGGCAGACTGTGGTGGTATTTGTCTTTGTCTTGAAGAAACCAATATAACGCGATAAAATCCGTAAACTGTAGTTTAATTTCAATGTGTAACATTCGCGTAAACCCAAGAAAATTTTATTGAATTTGGTATCCAAGTAAAAATCATTCGACAAGAACTGAACGTCGTTTAAAAATTCTACGACGATGTTTTTTTACACGGAGTATCGTATTCTATATTCCTCTACTTGAACAACAGGATCTAGACAAGTCCATTGTTCTTCGAAATTGGACCGTGCTGCCAACAAAATGCGGTGTGAATTCAATTGTGGGCAAGATAACCGTGTATCAAGGACAGTGGGAAAATGGTAATGTCCTGATATTAGTACAATAACAATTGGATACGGAATTGTAAAGGAACAAACACATCTTTGGGTGTATAGATGTTAAAAACTAACGATACACGTATATTGTGATCTAGAATCTAATATGTTTCCTTTGAACGAATATCTCCTTTGTATTCAAAAGCGCGAAAATATATTTAGTTATATTTCTGTTTCAATAGCTTTGTTATGATAAGCTTTTGATATAGATGCGAAAATATTTTATTATGAACACTCAAGTTTTATTTATATCAATTTATCAATATACAGTATACATATTCAGGTTGTTAATAAGTAATAAAGCTTACTTGCAAGTTTTTATGTAATCAATGGGCAAACGCTTAATTTCTCTTATATCTCTTTGATTACCGTTAATTAGCAATTATTACATACTCTTTTGATATTTCCTTATCCTCGTTATATTACTTATAGACCAGTGCAGATACGCTAAAAAACGGTAAAAAGTAAAATAAAATTATAGTAGGATGAAACCCATAGGAGAAGCAAGAGAATATAATAAACATTTAAGGAAAAATAAATTACGGGCGATCTGAGGTCGGGAGGTGGACGGGGTTGGGATTTTAAGGGTAAAAATCCCAACTAGGTTTATCTCGATTGCCGGCAAAACTATAAGTCCTACGGAAAAAACGTAAATGGCCCTGACATGTATTTTTTTGAATAATGTTGTTCACTTTTCTGTATCTCGAATACTGACGAACTGTTTTTACAGCTGGTACGAAATAACAGGTAGTAAGGCCCAGATCAGCCTAGCCCTTCCCCACTACTCTGTAAAATAACTATTGATGGGCAAAACATTTTTGTGCGTCACTCAGGTATACAGGATGTCACAAGATCCATCACTAAGCCGAAGTCTACTCGTTTTGGACATCATGTCAAGTCATATTAAGCAAAAATAAAACCTGGGAAACGACTTTTCTTTTTAAGTATTCACTTTTTTCAAGCTGCTAAATGTGCGCGTGCAATTTTCGAAATACCAACTAATCCATGGGTGCATAGGACATCTAAAGAACAGGTTGGTGGGATAATTGCATCGATTTTGTACCTAATTACAAAACATTTCATACTAACTTTGAGCCTCAATATCTCCTGAACCAGTAATTGCCCAGGTATGATGCCGAAGCAAAAAATGTTCGTAATGATTGGTACAATATGTGGTTTCAGTTTTCGTTAAGGGTCTTTTTACACCCTGTATAAATTACTTTACGTTGGGGGGATGGGCCTCGTCAGCTTTGGATGGCAACCCGTCTAGGAGAAGGAACAATCCGAAATTAAACCAACATTCAGGGAGCATACCCGAAAACAAACCCCAATCCAAGTTGTCAACTGACCAGTGCCGAGGGATTCGTGGCCAGGGGGCAAGTTGGTCGCAAACGGAGGGTGCATGTGTTGGTGGTCACAGGGTACAGCTGGGATTCCACCTTATCCACGTAAAGGGCTCTGCGGGGACGGACATTTTAAATCCCTAATGCTCGTGGGAACGCTATGGGAACTGAAAAGTATATTTCTCCAGACGGCGGCGACGCGGTTCGCAACCCATCACGTCTCGTTTCCCGCGAGGGCGAAAAGCGGCCTACGGAAAGCCGGTTTGCAACATTAAATGTTGGAGGAGGAATAGATGGTAAATTGAATGACGTATGCCAGATGATGGATGATAGAAAGATTGATGTTCTATGTGTGAATGAGACGAAAAGGAAAGGTTGTGGCCCCACCAAGCAAGACAGCTACACGGCTTATTGGTCTGGGGTAGACAGTACTACCAGAGCCTGCAAGGGAGTTGGTTTAATACTGTCTGCGCGAATAAATGAGTGCCTTAAGGAATTTGAATGTGTAAATGCTAGACTATTGTGGATGAGTATGAAAGCATTACTTACTCGTCTCTTTATTGTAGGGGTTTACGTCCCAGTCAATATAGTAGCGGGTATGTCACAGCGAGAACAAGACGAAAGGCAGGAATTTTGGGCGAATTTAAGAGCGATTTTGGGGAAATGTAAGGATAACGAAAGATTGATCTTGTTAGGTGATTTCAATGGATGGGTGGGAGTAGAACGAGATGAATTTGAAAGGGTTTTAGGTGGATTTGGTGATGAGAGTGTGAATAAAAACGGAAAAGAATTGCTTGAGGTTTGTTTAGTGGAGCCTTTGTGTGACAAACACCATGTTTGATCACAAAAGGATACACATCCGGCTTTCATTTCCCCCAAGAGTCGGAGATCCGAAGGGATTTTCCACCTCGTAAAACAAAAAAAAAAGGCTAAGAATGTTAGAAGAAGTATGATTGATTTTGTAATTGTAGATGAACGTTTAAGAAAGAATGTGTTAGATACAAGGGTGTATCAAGAGATCGGCATCTACACAGACCACTTTTTGGTGATGAGCCGGATAAGTGGGCTCTTTAAAGGATGGCGACACCGAGCACATAATGAAAGTAGGGTCTTGGCAAGAATAAAAGTAGAAAATCTGCAAGAAAAAGATGTGTAAGATGAGTATAAGTGATGATTGATAGCAAGATTTGAGAGGTTCGATGGCATAAATGATATGGAAGAATTATGGCAATCTTTTAAAGAAGAGATAGTATGTGTAGCGCCTGAAATATGTGGTGTGATCAAGAGAAGGAAAATACGAAAGGTTAAGAATACATGGTGGGACAAGGATGTACAATCAGCAGTGTCAGAGAAGAAGAAAGCTTGGTTAGGTTGGTTGGCTGCCAGAGCAAATGAAAGAATGGGAAAGGCGACGAGTGATGAATTAAATGAAGTAAGAAAAAAGTTTGTTAGGTTAAAAAGAATTGTGAAAGAAATTGTTAAAAGGAAAAAAGAGGAAAAGAAAGATGAGTTTGATAGCAGACTATCTGAAGATTACCGGAGAAACATAAAGTTTTTCTGGAAATCCGTTCGAGCAGTGCGAGGAAAAGCTCAATCCTCAGAATACACGTCAATCAGAGACAAGAATGGAAAGATACTGAATGGTGAATCATGCGTGCTGAAGAGATGGAAGGAGTATTTGAAGGTTTATTTGAAAGAACGGCGATAGAGACATCGATCGACGAAATAAATGGTAATAATAGCAATGATGAAAGCGATATTGGTGTGGATGAGATTGTGAAGGCGTTGAGATGTATGAAATTAGGTAAGGCTGCAGGATATGATAGGATTACAGTTGAAATGCTGAAGGCTGGACAGGGCATCATAGTTGGTCAGCTGCAGCGCTTATTTAACTTGTGCTGGAGCACCGGCCGAGTACCTAACGACTGGGCCACAGCAGTGGTTGTGCCTCTTTATAAGGGAAAAGGCTCGCAACAAGACTGCAAGAACTATAGAGGCATTAGCCTTCTCAGCATTGTTGGCAAATTGTATGCAAAAGCACTGATTGAAAGAGTTATGGAAGTAACCGACAAGAAAATATGGGATGTACAAGCGGGATTCCGAAAGGGTATGGGGTGCACGGATCAAGTTTTTTCCTTGCGGTGCATAGCCGAAAACTTCTTGGCCAAAGGTCTAAAGGTTTAAAGCGCATTCGTGGATTTGGAAAAGGCTTACGATAAAGTTGTGAGGAATGAAATGTGGTCGGTACTGTCGATGTACGGGGTGAACAGCAGCGTCATACGAGCTCTGAAATCCCTTTATGAAGATTCTAGAGCTTGTGTGAGGATAAATGGGTCTTACACGGATTGGTTTACCATCGAGACAGGTGTTAGACAGGGATGTGTAGCGTTGCCGTGGCTCTTAACCTCTTCATGGACAGTTGTTTGCAAGATTTGAAAAATATTGATTGTGGATTAAGGATGAATGAGTTACTTGTCAAATGCCTCCTATATGCTGATGATCAGGTAATACTTGCTCATACTCCATGTTCAGCGGAGGAGTTGCAGGAGATGGTAACAATCATGCATGGTGCGTTAGAGAGGAAAGGCATGAAAGTGAATGTAAGTAAAACGAAAGTTATGGTTTTTGAAAAGGAGGAATGCGTTACGGCTTGTAATGTTATGATCGATGGACAGCGAGCGGAGCAAGTGAATGAGTTTGTATTGTCGCACGAGTGATTGATTTTCACGGGATAGCCGGGATCGATCACTCGCCGAGCAATTAAAAAGAGATGATTAGGTTGTCTTACGGGAAATAAATAAAAAAATATCACCAGGAAAGATTAAACTCGCGTTATATTCCAGATTCACAATGGTTTTGATTACATAAAAGAACTGACACTTGAGGTTAACCGACTAGACAAGTATCCAGGGCGTAGGTCGTAGGTTGACACTCCACAGGTCCACGGATGAATACTCAGCTTTGACGTGTCTCCCAGCAGAAGAAAGGGCCCAACCACGTGTGTCGCTGGTATATATATGGTCGGCAAGCGGGTGAGGCTCCCCACTGCAGTGCGTCATCGTAGTGGGGCTCGCAAGCGCCGAGGCACGACGTCACAGTATATTTAGGTACGCTGTTTACAAGAGATGGTAAGAATGTAGAAGATATTGAAAGAAGAGTTAGTGCAGGTAATAGAGTGAATGGAGCTCTGAAGGCGTTTATGAATAGCCAAAACGTGTCCAAAAAGGCACGTTTGGCTGTGCATAGAGGGGTGTAAGTACCTACTCTTATGTATGGTAGTGATAGTTGAGTATGGCAGAAGAGTCATGAAAGTAGAATAAATGCTGTAGAAAGAGAGCACTGAGAAGTCTGTGTGGTGTTTCTTTGACTGACAGAGTAAAGAATTGTGTGATAAGAGAGTGTTGTGGGGTAAAAGAAGATGTAGTGACAAGCATCGAGAAAGTTATGCTAAGATGCTTTGGGCACGTGGAGAGGATGGATGACGAAAGACTGACAAAGAAGATATATAAGGCAAGTGTGAATGGGACAGGACGAAGGGGAAGACCTAGGCGGACGTTCTCTGACCAGATTGGAGACATCCTAAAACAGGACAGGTTAGAAGCACCCTGAACAGAAGAGCATGCATGAGGAATCTGATGGGAGTGAATGAAGTAAGAGAGATATGTCAGGATCGTTGCAAATGGCGTTCCGTAGTCTCTGCCTACCCCTCTTGGAAACAGGCGTGAGTCTATGTATGTATGTATAAATTACCTTAAAATAGAAATAAATAGGAATCTACGCTATAATTTAAAGAAGATTCTATAAAATAACTTATTTGGTTGTTAATTTTAGTTGTATATTTCGATTTGCAAGTTCTTTTAAATCAATTTAGAATGGAATCTTACGTTTAGTAATTATTCCCTTAAGGCAATTTCTTTCAGTTTTAATATTGCTACGCACTTGACTTAGTCGGCTTGACTTAGTCAATTTGAAATAACTCCAAGCACAGAAAATTGTTTGCAATATAATTAAGGTCATGGGATCCTTGTGATTGTGAAATCAAGAAGACAGCTGAGACTTTAAAATGCCTGAAATGCTACGTTTCCACATCGACATATTTCACTAATAAGCTTTAACTGTAGCCAAAAGACGGTCAAATCTACACACTAACACCCCTCATCAAAAAATACTGATAAACTGGGTTTCTAAAAAAAGCAATAATACCAAAGCCTTAAAGCAGTTTACTAACGACAAATTATGAATTACAACTTGAAGTTATTTCATTTTAGACCTTAATATAGCACACTATTAAGAAAAAATTTTCTTTGGGCAAGTTTGGCACACTAAATTTAATGGGGTTATATAAAATTTTATATCAATTACATCTGTTACAGAGACAATAAATTAAATTGAAAAAAGGGCATTACTTTAACGACAGGCTTTTAGGAAACCATAAAGGTAATCTACCGATAATAAAGTCAAGATTTATAAAATTTCTGTGCACTCCCATAGAAAGATTTACAAATCACACAATATATAATTTCCTAGCGTTACTTTGGTACTGATCCAAGAGGTGTTTATCTTCTAGCCCAGGGTTTGCTTATCCAGTTTACAACGTTTGCCATGGAGTTGTTTTTACTTGAACTTCTCGAAGATATTTCTAATATTGCTTTATTATGTTTTCAAAAAAGACAACTTTTGGAACAAATGTCATATTGTGGCACAAAATGTGTCAAACATTATTTCTATTTTGGATGTTGTGTTAGGATCTAGATATCTGCTGTACATAATGTTTTAAAGTCAAAGACAAATATATTCAAATGTGATTAAAAAAAAAATTAGATGAACTTCGTTATAGTTTCTTTCACATATACCTACAGCACCTAGTCTTAGCCATCTACCTACGTCAAATCTTGTAGAGATATTCTGTTGGTAATTTCGCTGTAGCAGCACATAATCTAAAAATCAAATATAAAATTGTTTGACCGAAAGGAATTTGACAAATTTTCACTGCCCAAAAAAAATTTCGCATAATTTTATTTGCCAAATTATTACTTAGCAAAAAATCTATTCACAAAAAATTATAACGCAAACCTAATGTTTGGGGAATGAACGTTTAACCTATAACTTGTTTACCAACTAGTACTTTTAACATTTTTTATTTAGTCAAATATTTCAGTTTGAATAACAGTTTTTACGCAAAATCAATAATTATCCTAATCTAAATAGTTCAGTTCCGGCTAACCTACTAAAATAATCTCTTTTTTCTATTAATGCAAGTCGTTTCTGGCGTAGGAGGTCACAGTTCTAACCTATCCCAACCATTTTTTTAATAATTAACCTACTAACTACTTCCATAAATAAACTAATATCACCAAACGTTTATTGTCTGAAGATTTTTGCTGTTATAAATCATTTGATTAAAGACCAAATGCCATAATGACATTATACTTGGTAAGTACCAAATAATATCTTGCCAAGTAAAAATTTGACCCTATAAAAATATGCGTACTAAAATCATTCGAAATATTGCAATGGTATAAAAAAAGGTTGCCAAAATTTGTTTGGGTTATAACATTTTGTCAAAATCTTTTTGTCAAAACGGCAGGATCCCCTAAAAATGTTGTCAGTGGCTTATGATATAAGCCATTGACAACATTTTTAGACTGTGTGCTTTCCGTAACATAACACCAAATGTTATAAAAACACATTTCCGTAATAATATATCCAAACCCTCCATTTAAACTTTCAGAAATAAAGAAACGAGTCTACGCATCCCATTTCTTATGTCCACCCAAGCAAAAAGTAATTACATGTTAAAGAAAATCCTCGCAAAATTTACATTGTGCACTTTTAATCGCTTTCTTAACAACGTAACGTCGGTCGAATCACAAAAAGGCGTATCTGTGTTTTGGTAAATTTTACAGGAGAGCCATTTTTATGAAATCGTCACATTATGTACTGTCATAAATTTATGTCTTAAGATTGTGCTTGGTATGATATTTACGTGACTATGTAGCTAATACTGATCATTTTTTTTTTAAAAAGTTTCACTTACGCCTTTTCGTGATGTACCCCTAATATCAGTCATTTGACTTACGTCCAGGTAGGTATTGCTTTGAGTGAAATTGAAAACATCGGTATGCATTCAAAATTAACTTAATTCTGTGGCAGTAGTTTTCCGAGCTACCGGCTTTCTTTCAGCAAATCGAGTGATGTACCTATTCTCTGTGCAAAGTAAGATCACCTAATGAATGAATCAATCAGCCTATCGCAGTCCACTGCTGGACATAGGCCTCTCCCAACACGCGCCACAGTACACGGTCCTCAGCCTTTCGCATCTAGTCTGTCCCAGCCACCTTTTTCAGGTCGTCGGCCTAGCCGGGGGCCGCCCTACATTACGCTTGCCGAGGCGTGGTCCCCACTCTAGGACACGCTTGCTCCATCGACCATCGGTCCTTTTACAGATATGGCCAGCCCTCTGCCACTTGAGCTTACTGATTCTGTGAGCTATATCGGTAATTTTGGTTCTTTGTAGGATATTTGTATCGGATTTGGAACTTTGTATCGGATTTTATCCTTCAAAGAGACGCCAAGCAAAGCCCGTTCCATAGCTCGCTGCGTGACTTTTAGTTTGTGGACTAGTCCCACTGTGAGTGTCCACGTCTCGGCGCCGTACGTGATAACAGAGTGCGTTGGTGAAGAGCTTAGGGGATATGACATCCCCCTGCCTCACTCCTTTTCGCAACTCAATGGGGCTAGTTTTACTGTCCTGGAGCTGGACGATCATAGTAGCTGTGTCGTACAAACATCTCAACACCTCGATGTAGCCCTTATCGATGCGATACCGCTGCAGAGCATCCAGAACCGCCCAGGTTTCGATGGAGTCGAAGATTTTCTTGTAGTACACGAAAGCCATACACAGCGGCTGATTGTACTTGTTGGTCTTCTGTACAATCTGCCGACCGGTATGGATGTGGTCGGTGCTGTAGCCTTTTCGAAACTCGGCTTATTCCGGTGGCTGGAAATCGTCGAGTTTTCTGGCGAGGCAGTTTGTTAGGACTCTCGAGAACAACTTGTAGACGTGGCTCAGGAGTGAAATGGATAGGTTTTCAGCAAGGTTTTGTCACCTTTTTTAAAAACAGAATCACCGCACTCCCACTTCATGCCTGAGTTAGGCCTTGGTAGATAGAACGGAATTAAACAGGCTCTCCAGCTCTTTCAGAATTACTGTCCCACCTGCTTTTAAGAGCTCTGTGGTGATTCGTCATCCCCTGGAGACTTGTTGTTCTTAAGCTGCTCGAGAGCCACTCTTTCCTTGCCCTGGTTGACATCAGGGATATCCTCCGTGTAATAGCGCGTGAGTTGGACTCTGTGGTCATCATAGCTGGGTCTCGTGGGTCGCAGACGTCTGCGCATATGACATTCCCCTTCTTCGCCTCATAAGTGCAAGATTCTCGAGCGAGAGTTTACTTTGCTTGTTAACGCTTTTTCCGGGAAACACCCTTCGAGACACATCCTGTAGCGTTTTGACCACAGCGTCTGTTTTCTCGTCAACAGTGCCATGGGTTTCCAGCAGTTACAACAGAAACGAGTTTCGACAGGTCTTGGTTTTACTCGCGCCAAATTATGTTACGCCTCTTCGTGAAAAAGCATTATTATGCATGAACAGGCGTAACTAGCGATATGTCCCTTCGTGATTTTTTTAATTAGAAGGAAACGTAGATAGGGCTTTTCGCAACGGTTTATAAGTGCGGTTTTATTGCAGTTTTGGTTACACCTTTTCTTCACATACTGCAACTTGACCTATTAATGTCGATGGTGCTAATATCTCAAAATTAAAAAAAATGTTGGATACGCCCTTTCGTTATTTGACCGACGGTATGTTAAATGGGTAACCTACATTTCAGAAGCGAGCTACTTTGGACAAAAAAACGGACTTTTTTTACAAAATCCTACAAAGCGGACGTTGCGTTGAGTGCACATAATTACAGTATATTTGTGGAAGCAAGAGTACCGCTCTCGCTTATTACTGCCTTTGTAACATTAAGTAATAACGCTTACAATGAGGAAAATGGTTTATTATCATGATGATGCCTTGTTAGTTCTGTGGCATAAGTTGTTGGCTGTGTCGTGTGACCCGTTTTCTTATGGCATATTGGTGCAGTTGATGGGTTTTTGCAAAAATAATTACTGTGGCAATATGTAGTCTGGCAAATTACATGTCAGGTATGATACAACGTAGAAGTTAATCTGAAGAGTTGTATTTTAAACGCGCTAATCTCAGAGATCACTATTGAATTTGGAAATACCTTTAACAATTGACGGCCTACTTACAATAATAATATGATAATATTCTACCACATTCACACATCACCATCTAGTCCCAAACTAAGCAGAGCTTGTACTATGGGTACTAGATAATGGATAAACATACACAAATACTTTTTTTCTATAAATACGTACATATTACACATACAATTAATTAAACCCAAGCATTGACATTAGCAATAATAGCATATCATGTTGCAACTTTTAGGGCCCGAGTTTAAGAAAAAGGGCGATAAGTGAAAAGGATCACTTAGGTAACTATATCGAATTATTTATAGTATAAAATAACTATTGATTTAAAATATAATAAAATGTATATATGATAAAAATGTTATAACATCCAAACACTTTCAAATTAGATATTTAATTTAAACCAAACACGAAAATGTACATTACCTGACTTCCTGGCGAATATTTCCCAAAGAATCCAAAAGGTAACATTTCTAAGCCACGACGCAATTTCTCGCGTCAACATCAAATATTTCAATGGTAGGACTCTCAAATGGAGTAGTTTTATGCCTCAAAGCTTTTCATACGCCGATTTGGTACTTTTATATTTTAAAAGTTCACATTAAAACCATTAAATATGTCGGTAACATGCGCGTATTAATTTGTCGAGCTGAGATTTGCACTTACCGTTTGTGCGTTTCATGACGCATATTATGTATCTTTTAATGTGAGTACTATTGTGGTTAAAGCGGTGAATTTTAATATCAATGTATTTTAATTTTAAATACCGTTGTTTAATTGCATAGGTTTTTAAAGCCTGGAAGCAATAATATTATTATTGAAATAAACAAACAGTAAAACCAAATATATTGAGTTGCTAAACGGTGAAGGAAACCATGGTGAGGAAACCTGCATATCTATGAGCACTCCACAATGTTCTCGCAAAATATGTAAATTCTACCAACCCGCTCTTGGCCAGCATGGTGGACTATGGCCCAAACCTTCTGATAGTGAGAAATGGCCTGTGCCCATCAATGAAATAGACTATAATTTATAAACAAGGTTTTTGATGGTTGAGCTGATTCTGATATCAGGTTTGGGTAATTTGAAGTAACATTCAAGACATAAAGGCAAACGGTACCTAAGTCTTCTTGTGACCATGGTTCAAGGAGTTTTCATTCATTTTGTCATGGGATTCACGAACTTCAGTTACAACCAAAACGTCGTCCTAGTAAAATATGTAATTCTAGACACTGCGTGCTTAAATGTCAAACAGCAATCATTAAAAGATTGCTCGAAGAGAGCAATCTCAAACCAACCACCAAAGAAAAATCGTCGTAATACCGCAGAAATATAAATTACGTTAGCAGCTTGGTAGCGAGGTAATAAACAGTTAAATTTAAATACAAATATGGCATCATTTATATCCATGATATGGAAAATATTCATTTTAAGAGGATATAAACTCTTATGCTCAACTTTATTGCCGATTCCAGCATCGTTCTCTTACTTTGTTTCATTATTGTATTGTTCAGTAGCTTAATGGTACATTTTATATGATGCCCTTTTCTGCCAACAGTGGGATCCACTTCTAATGTAACTTGAATCGTCCTGGACCCCACTTAACAGATTTAGTTTATAATGTCACTTTTGCTTTTATGTTTATCTTTGTTAACCATCCGTTATTCTACTTGTACGGGGAAACTAACACACCGAAGGTTCCATATAAAATATTTTGTAACGTTTATGTCCATACTTCAATGTATGTGAATACTCTTCTTCTTTCTCTTAGCGTTATCCCAGTTTCAGTCTGGGGTCCGCTTTCTAGTCTAACCGGATTTGGCTGAATATTAGCTTTTCCACGGAGCGACTGCCTGTCTGACCTCCGCAACCCGAAAGGATAGCGATATTCCATGGTTTAGACTAGTGTCAGTTTTTTTAGAAGGTACTGACGCCCTGTAACGACTGTCAAAGATCTTCATGACAACCGGGACCGACGGCTTAACGTGCTCTCCGAGGCACGGAACAAGCGATAATTAACAATTCAATACGCACATAACTCCGAAAAGTCATTGGTGCGCGCCGTGGATTCGAACCTGATACCCTCTGCATGGCAGTCTGTTGGTATATCCACTCGGCTATCGCTGCCTCTTATGTATGTGAATACTCTAAATACAAATATTTGCCTCTGATCGCTTTCATCGTTTACATTTGTATTTTTACATGACATAATTATGTATGTACAAAAATATTGTCATTTCCGTTCTTATCGCTTATTTGTGCTGTACCTTGCTTGTGAACAAATTTTCATTTTTATAAAAAAAAGTCTTCTAATTTTTTATGCATAAGTATTATGTTTGAATAAATTTATAAAGACATCGCAAAACAAATTTACAACACCCATTTGTCTATAATCGATTTTAAACTTTCGCGATTTGTATACATCCTGTCCCTCCCCGACCACAACCGTTGTAAGCCGGTAGAAACGTAGGAGAATAACAGAGGTATTTATGCCTTGAAATAAATAAATTATCGCGACTAAGACCCGCTAAATAATATTGTATGATGAACTGTATCCAGCATATAATTCTTTCTCCAGAAATTTTAACCTTGCATTAAGTAGCGCCGCTGAGCGGCAACATGAGGTCTAATAGACTAACGTCTAAGAACACTTCAACTTGCTTTCGTGTGCTCAAGCACAGTCCATTAATATTTTGATAACTAAGTGGAAGCCCCTTTTTGAAAGGGTAACCAAACTATAATACGTGAATAATAACAACAGAAAATCCAATACTGACATGTATTTTTTTGCGTAGTTCGATTTATTTACAAATCATTAATAATCCCGTATTTTGGGACCAAAGTATTATAAGTGATATATAAAAATATGAACAGAGACGTACACAGAAAACAAAAATGAAATATGTTCATCACAGAAAATGCCATAATTAAGGGCATTTACAGTATCAACGGACCTAATTATATCATAGTAGCAGATTCATAATCTCATGCTTTTTAGAGGATAGTAATTTTGATAGACACATAAACGGACGGACAAATGAACCGAAGAGTGAATCAATCTGTGAGTACTTTTAAAATTAATATGAAAGTGTTTGGTAATTATTGTTTTGTAGGGCACATCAAAATTCCAAAGGACATTGTTCCTCGCCCATACATTGTTCGCCCCAAGGCTGTTAGTTACGAAAAAATATTTTTGATGTTCTAAATAACGTATACATTCGACTCAAATTCAATATAATTAACGGACACTTCAGAGAACCGTAAATAATACAAAAATCTTTTCAATTTTGAGGTTATATTTTTGACAAATATCTCTAGGAGATTGATCAACATACAAGGGGAAGCTTTATTGTCTATCCGTTGGTTCATAATTATCTAGATAGTTATTGATTATGTAAACATAATACAAAGATATTGAAGAAGAGTTATTGTCAACAACAAAATCAGAGATCTTACTTACCAAACGTGGAGCATTCCATTCTTGTATGCAGTGGAGAATTTGTTCATCTTGTAACATTATCCAACCAGAGGCTTAGCCACAGTTTAAACAAAATAAACAATCAAAATCCGAATCCATGTTAACTTATCAAATCCGTGTACGAATGCCAAGTTGTCGTTCTTAGGTCCGTAAATCACTGCCAGAAGTCAATATTTCAAGAGTAAATCAGTCCTAGTTCTAGCGAAGTCTTTATTTATACAAAAACACTTAGACGCAGCGACAAGCAACAACATGAGCACAGAAGAATATAACATGAGCGAGATTGACGAATGATTGACATGAACATGAATGTCAACAGAGCAAGTCAAGCGTTATCAAGCGCTTTAACGCTACATACATTTTATTAGCAATTAACTGTCAATAAACCGCAGTTTCGCTAAAGCGCTCAAAATGCTAAGAGTATTTTTTTTTACAATGGCCGGCGAGGATACGATGACATCAACGGTCATACTATTTAAAATGTTTACGAGAATCTGAAGTGTCCGTTTTATACTGATATTTGATTATTATAGCATAAAATGAGTTAATATTTATGTTTATAAATTTCATGCCAACGGTGCTGGGGCCAAACATATACATTGTCCTTAAGCATTAAAAGACAAATCGGAAAGAGATTACCGCGCTTCAGCAAATTACAGCAGCATATTTTTTATTTTGTTGCTAGACTACGTTAGAAATAGCCTTGTCAGCAGCCCGAAACTTGTTTCAATTATCGGTAACGTGATAGTGATGCATTTGCTTGTAGCTTCCAATATCCTTGATTGTAGTAGCGTCGACGATCAATCAATGAAATATTGATCTCATTGTTATTGAGAACATATTTACTTCTTCATTGGTTTTATTTAACTAGCCTTGTATTCTTGCTCTGAGGTAAAAATATTATATAAACCATTGTGACAATTACATTAAGTTTGGTCACCGTGGTTTTTACAAATTTTAAACTGCAGTTCTTCTGCTTCTGTTCCCAGAGAAACACAAATCCATTTGTGGATCACGGATTACAGTAACCACGCTATATCTAGTCAGTAACTGAGTGACCTGTGAGAGTTACTATTCAAATTAGTACTCCATTCGAACAATTACGTGTTTTTATTTGTATTCACAATGCTTTCCTTGAAGCATCTTCAAAACTTTAATAATTCCAAAATATTTACCACTAATTACATTCTCATGTCTGATTTACGCCCTAGCTATCAAATAACATTAAAAAGTTTGCACTACTAACCATTCAATTAAAAAATAAAGTTTTAAAAGTCTCTTGGATACTTTGATACTAGAATCTGTTCTTGAATGAGATTGAATTTATTGTGCCATTTTATTCCTCAAGGCAACTAAGCTCTATCACTGCAGTAAGAAAGACTGCTGTGAATGTATTACATTGTGGCCGTATATCCAACTGGAAACTGATTACATTGGGCTTGCTTAGGAAATGTAAGATAGTTGTGGGACATTAAATTGAGGCGTTGCAGAGTTTTTATTGCCTTGTCAAGACAAATGACGTACTGATTGTTAGTATTGCAGAAATAGGACTGCTCATTTTGCACTTAAAAATCGTGATCATTGTTTAAAAGAGCCTGAAGTCCTATAAGAAACAGCATAATTATTTTTAAGTGCATGTGTCTCATATTTTAACTAAGTCAGAATTTGGTAAAAATGTGTCCTTTTTCTGTTTGTTCTTAATAACCTGGATTAGTGAAAATAGAAAAAATAATATTCCGTGTGAAACAAGCCTACAGTTTTGCTATCATAGATACACGCAGTAGCAGTCAAAGTCAATGTCAAAATCAAAATCATTTATTCATCTAGGTCACAAGGTGACGCTTATGAACGACAATTTTAAAATTAAATTACTTAATGCTTCTACATTACTGTAGAAGCATTAAGTAATTTACAAAAAAATCACAGTAAAATGCTCTTCAAGAGTGTCATACATTTACCGGAGGCAATAAAAGAAGTCGTTTCGCTTTTAAAGGCAATATAATTGTATAGGGTGATATTAAACGAATTGATTTTCATATATATTTTAAGGATATTAGTCATAACCGTTGTTTATCGTATTAGGTGAAGCCATCTGACGTACATTGAAATCGCGTTATAAAAACGTGTTTTTCTTTAAGTACATTGAACTCGCTGCTATAAAGATAGTAATAAATACGAACGCTAAAATGAATGACATTATAATTATTTTGTTCTATAAGAGCAGCGATAGCTGACTGGAGAGACCGACAGACTGTTACGCAGATGATCTCGGGTTCGAATCCACGGCGCACACCAATGACTTTTTGGAGTTAAGTGTGTTTTAAATTGTTAATTATCGCTTGCTAATCGGTAAAGGAAAACTTTGTGAGGAAACCTGCATGTCTGGGAGTTCACGAAAGACATGTGAAGTCTGCCAACCCGCACATGGCCAGCTTGGTGGACTATGGCCTTGCCCTTCTCATAGTGAGAAGAAGCCCGTGCCCAGCAGTGGGACAGTTTATATACAGGGCTGATGATGACTAGTATAATTAAATTAAAACCATTAACTGGGTATAAATATGACACCTAATAGAATTGCTCGTAATAATAAATGGCGCGGAATAAAACACCACGGCTTTGAAAGAGACAATTATTGGAGCAGAAGATTGCGTCATACTAGCTTGATTGTCGATTTAAATTATTTGGAGCTCTTGGGATTTCTTAGTACGCAAACAACGAGTAATGATACTTGTTCAAGATAAGTCTTAATTTTGGAATTACATAATAAATGTTGGTGAATATTTTTTTATTGTTGAGGAAACGTGTTTAGATACTTTTGTTTTTTTTAAAAATATAGTATTGATGATCTCCATAAAACAGAATTCCTATTACATGGTGAATATGGCATACGGATTCTGAATGTGTAATTTCACATAAAGGAGATCATGATCACAAGCAATTTGTATGCAAAAGAAGTCACATGTAATCGGAATTTGTTAGGAAAAATTACCATCTGTTTGAGACCTTGAGTAGCCGTAGACACAAACTACTCATTCGAATCCCTGCAAACAAGACAACACTAATGAATAATAGTGTATATTGTATGATTCCAAGAATTTACAATAATCTACCAAAGTCATTCCTTGAACAATCAAATATTTATTCATTCAAGCAGAGCGTAAAAAAAATATTAATCAATAAAGCCTAATATAGCGTTAAAGAATATCTGGATGACTTTAATTTTGTAAATTGAAATGTGTATAATATTGTATGTAAATTAATTTTATTTGCTATGACATATTATTTTATTAATTATTCGTAATGTAATTTAATTATTTTGTGACATATTATTTTTAATTACTAAGATACTTTTGACATTATATCAAGACATTTTATATATGTGTAATGTTTGTTTGTAAAATCAAATTAGAACATTGTCAATAAAATCTGTAATATTTTCTATAATGTTATGTAATCACCTATTACGTTCAAAATTTGCATGCTGATATAGCTGATTATGGTTACACTTGTTAATTTATAATTTATAACACCAATGTACAACCCATTTTCGCAAATAAATAAATGAAATGAAATGAAATCAAAAATACAAATAAAGGATAAATGTATTCGTACAATTCTAGAACTTACCTTGAATTTACGGTGCTAGAATCACTATACTACGGATCTCTATTTAGGCTTCGGGTAAGATTTCCATGCAGTTCAAACTAATATTCTCATACAATCATCAAGTTACTCTAGACCTTTATGTGTATCTTCACAAATGTTCTTAAAGCACACCTGAAGAGAATACCTTACTCAGATTCTATGCTATGGACAGTGGAATTATAAGCGACATAGGCGTGTTCTACGAATTCAAACATTTCTGTGCCAATGACTTTAGTTTACCTTTTAGGTTTGCGTTTAATAAAGTATAATTTTCAAATACCTCTGCTTACCCTTCCGGGATAAGTAGACGTAAGTGCGCGCATACATTTCGGCGTATCACTTGCGCATCGCTAAGTCATAGGTACGTATTTCCCTTTCATCTATGTAGACACCGTAGGCAAATACTTCAATGTTTATTTAGTCGCATGAGCGCGCTGAGTGACGCCTTCTGGTGGGCTTTTATTGTTTTCCTAGAGACTATTGCTGCTTATATACTTTTGAACGTGCGTTATTTAAAACCACAAAGCTAACTGTTTTTTTCGGAAAGGACCATGGGCAAAAATGTATGAAGCTTGGGCTCACGCACCAACAGAGAATCGACCGCTTTGAATATACTTGTAAAGCACTAAATATAAAGATATAAACTCATTTTTGCGAAGAATCCATGGGGTTATTTTGCTATAAATATTTTTCTCCTACCATAAATAAACTATAATCCTGCAAAGTAATGCTGTTATGGCATTGTAGTTTTTGTTGTTTCACATCTTTAACTAGTTTTAATTCCATGTGCTACGAAGACATAAAAAATAAAACAGCTGCTAAGGTAAAGGCTCCTAATACCGAGGTATTTCGTGACATTTGGAAGCAAGCAGGAAAAATAAGCATTTGTAAATATTTTAGCCTATGTAAAAATATTATTTCAGCTAAAATGGACATTCAATTTTATAAAACTTCTATTATTATGTATCTTTTCAAAAAATTTATTAATGAAAAAAAATGTTTTTACAGCAAAGTCGATTTTCCCTAATTCCGAGGTATTTTCAGGCTTGAAACCTAATAGCGCGGTAGTCGGTTCCTAATTCCGAGGTAGAATAAAAAGGAGTTAATTGGTTCCGTACAGCAATTTTATAAGTTAAATAATAATAGTAAAATAGTAGTGCTATTTCTTGTAAAATATAAAATATGCTCCTACTCTAGTCACAAAAGAGTTTATAAATAAAATTATAAATGTTCTAAAAAGTTTTATTGAATTTCAAGTAGATAGTTTAGTTATTCTTAATTACTAATAACACACATATTCATTCATATAAAATTTGATTATATCTTAGTGGGTAGGTATCAAGATAATCCAAAATTCGGCTAAGCGCAAAAGCTAAATTGTAGTGGGGCGGCCGGGCCGGCGCGTGTATAAAGGGTTCCGATATGGCGCGAAAGTTTTGGTTTAAGGAACCCAAATACTATTTGCGGTTGCCATATACCTCGGTATAAGGCTCTATGAAGATCCTTATACGGAGGCATACCCTCGGTATTAGGAGCTCATAGAGCCTAACACCGAGGTATAAAAAAATCCTACCTCGGAATTAGGAGGAATTCCTGTAATTTGTAATCTTAATTCCGACCCATAAAAATTCGGCCGAATAAATAACTTATTCAGTTCTTACTGGTACCAACATTTCTGTGATTGAAAAATGTTAATATCAGTCAAAATCTGTACAAAATAATTACATTTCACTAGACTAAAGAGATACTTCTTATTTAGGCCTTTCACAGAAAATGTTGTTTTCTGGATCATGTTTGACAACATTTAATAAGATTTCTATCCAATAAAACATACCACGGAATTAGGTTTTTACTTCCAAAGAATATTAATAATTTTAAATGTACAAACGCCTCATTAAAAAAAATATTGTATTAAAAGTAATAAGCAAGTGAATACGATGTAGTGTTTCTCCTATTACCGATGGTACCTCCGAATTAGGTGCTACGCTTAAAAAACGTACCCTTACTCCGTGGTATTTTGTTTTATATTTTTAGATACTAAATCAATTTAAAACATAAATTATCTTGATAATTATGGCAAGTAAAATGACACAAAATTCTGACAAATTGCTTACCTTCAACACCTTATGTTAAAATCACAACAAAAACTTACGTTAAAAAAATGAGCTCTCTTACCTAACAGGATCCGTGTTTATATGAAATAACCACTCGCGTCGACGCCGTGGCAGAGACTTATTGATTTTAGCTAGTTGCTCCGGGGTTACACTTACGAACTTCACGTATGTGAGCAAGTTTGAAACATGGAATGCGTGAATCCTGTTTTTAAGTAGTTACATAATAATATTCAAAAGATAAGAACGAAAACAAAAATACCTCGGAATTGGGAGCCGATTTTGACTATCTCGGTATTAGGAGCCTTTACCTTAACAGTTAAAAATATTTTATCAACATTTCAATCATCATCCTCTTAGCGCTATCCCAGTTTCAATCTGGGGTCCGCTTTCTAGTCTAACCGGATTTGGCTGAATATTAGCTTTTCCACAGAGCGTTGCGAGCGTTGTTCATAGTTTATTGAAGACCAGTAAATATTATGACAAATTAAAAGCTGTGTAGACTATACGGTTGGCGAAATAGTTTAAACGTTTGCATTGCCGGTACGCTTTGAGCTTAGTCTTTTGCGTTGAGTTGTAGGCTTTTTCGAGGCTGGGTATTCTTTAAATGCATTATGTTCGCGTTCGTACAGTTTCCCACAAAACGTCAACACCTTACTTATTCGGCAGTTGCCATTTATAAGGAAGTTAAAAGTAAAATAACCCATCACGATATGTTTTATTTAGTTGGGCGTAGTAGAAGAATTGCCGTATAATATTCAGTTGCACTGAACCTGAACTGCGAGTAAGAATTTCTTAACAGACAATTCCAATAACAAACTGAATCACACCGGTAACGGCATTAGACTCGCCCCCTATTATGTGGGACCGAAAAATTCATGGCGAAATGTGGGTGTAATATTTACACCTCTGCAAACCCCTTCGGGGATACAGGCGTGAGTCTATAAATAAAAAAAAATATAAGAAATTACGACCGCGTTTTAGCGAACGCTCTATCGAGCCTTCTAGTGAGCATTCTAGCGAAAAGGCAATTAATTTTCCAGCTTTGTCTTTCATAGAAAGCATGAGACATAAGCCTATTACTCAAAACTTCCGAAATCATATATTTTTGGCTAGGTGTTCAGCTAAAATGTACGTCTAATATTATTATTTTTTATTTTTTTATAGACTCACGACTATGTCCCCGAAAGGGTAGGCAGAGGTGTATAGTATTACACCCACATTTCGCCATGACTTTTTAGGTCCCACGTAATAGGGGGCGAGCCTATTGCCGTACCGGGCACATTACCAGACTGCGAGCTGCTACTGATAATTTCCTAACGGAAAAACCCAATAACACTTTGCCCGACCCGGGAATCGAACCTGAGACCTCCCAATCCCACGCGCACATATATGCCGCGAGACGAACGAGGCAGTTGATCCATTCTTTTTTGAAGTTTCTAGAATTTTCTAATTTTTATTCGAAATATTTAAATAATATTTTGATGATGCTGGCGCTGCTGCTGCATCGGCAGAAACCCTCAAACGGCGCAAATACGGAAACCTGGCTGGTAATTACGTTTTTGAGCCGTTTGGGGTCGAAACGCTGGGGCCATGGGGCCCTAGTGCACGCGCATTATACAAAGAAATCGCCAGAAGGCTGATCGATGCTTCCCGTGAGCAGAGGGCTGGTTTATATCTCGCTGAGAGATTAAGCAGGTCGAGGCAGTCAGACCAACGAGGCAGTACCTCTAATATAAGAAATATATCAAATAATTCATTATTTTGATAGCAGGTAACCGTCGAATTACATCCATTTGTAAATAAGTTTCGTCTCGTTATCGAGTATAAGTAAATGTCAATAATTTCACGATAGTATGACAGGTATCATGATATTCTGAACCCACATCAAATACATCAATCCATAACTAATATACCTGTATAAAGTCATGGCCAAACATGTAATAATTATTTATTCTATAATAATCATACGTAGGTATTTACGTGAAGACCCTGTTTCTCAGAAACGGGGTGCTGTTGTTTATGGATAAATGAAAATATTATATTGACATTAAAATGATATTTAACTGGCTTCAAGATGGAGAAGGTTCTCAGCTAGGTGGTTTTTTTTATAAGTACCACATTTCCTCAGTACGTGAACCGATCATTTTATAGTTAAGAGGTGGTGGTGGTGGTAGAGATATTGGTTCAGGGTTCAATCAAATTTATTTGATACGACTTGATGTTATGAGATTACAATGTTTACGAATTAAAAATAGTCATCTAATCACACTGTTGGTGAAATAGAGTCAAACCATGGGTATAATTAAAATGTATTAAATATTTTTAAACATATATAACATCCCGCTACGATCCATAGAAGCCAAGGAAATAGAAAAATCGCTAAACAAGGAGTAACGGTTACTGAACCTGAGAGTTGCAGAAGAAATATAACAAAAAATTCATCTGTAGATCTAAGACATTGAAACAAAACTATTCCTCCATGATCAGCAGTTACCATACCCTTTCAAACCTGAGTCAACCATTCACCAATCCGAAACATTTCAAAAAAGTATAAGTTACATCTTCCAAACGTTACCATGATTATATAATACGTTCTGGATATGAGCATTTATAGGAAACATCTATAAACATGCCCCATTTTTATTATATGGCAATACGATCTTCCATTTTAGTTTCCATATTCACGCAATAACTCTCACATTTACACACAAACATATATATACACATGACAATGTGTGCGTACAATTCATGATGAAATTCTAAGGTGTACCTTTACAAGTGTATGATATATTACACCATATTGAATTGCTTATTATAAATCTATTTTGCTTCGTAATATCTATTATTATCTGAAACTGTATACGGTTTGATACAATATTCAAACAATCTTGAATAGAAGCGAGTAGGCTACGCAAATAGCTAGATTTAACCTTATTGTTTATACAGTTATATTATTGATTGATTACGTCAAATGATACGTTTAAGTTAAGATGATCAATATCTGGTCCTTATGGTATTAAGTGATTGGCTTAGGTACAATCAAACAAGTCGGTGCTAGACCAGTTTGAAAAAAAATCCCTTGGCTCGCTCATAGAGTCGAAGTACTCTAGAAACTGGTTTTGTATATTATGAGTGTCAATGTCCGTGTAAAGTAGCACTGGAAGCGACGATGTCTTGCTGTTGTTTCTCAAAATATTGTAGATGTCTTATTAAATATTAACTTATTTGGTTGTTAATTTTAGTTGTATATTTCGATTTGCAAGTTCTTTTTTATCAATGTAGCATGGAATCTTACGTTTTTCGAGTAATTAAAGTGTTGATTTTAATAAATCGCTCAAAATGGTACATTATGATAAAAAAATCGGTCGCGAGGTTGTTTAATTTCTTTGCATTTTCTGAGAAAGTTTACTTTAGTTATATATATTTTATTCACACCATCAGAAAGTAGAGATTTCAACGAAAAAAACGCCGAACAATTAAAAAAAAAACTCATATTTTGACGTGAGAATTTTCAATTGAAAATTAGGGTTTTATTTCGATATTAAGTCAAAATAAGGCGTATAAATAAATATTTTAAATAAAAAAACATTAACAGTGTGTTTGGAACATAAAAAGGCAAGTTTTCACCAAATTTCGTGTAAAAGAAAAAAACTATTGTAAAAGTTAAAAATAAAAAACCAAAAACTTAGTTATTTGAATTTTTCACATAAATTATGACGTTGTGTGAATAAAGTGTTAATACAAAAGTTGTAGATCTTTTTATTACCTACAACTTTGCCATTGACGTTTTCCCCGTAGGACTTGTAGTTTTGCTGGCAATCGAGATAAACCCTTTTTTACCCTTAAAATCGCAACCCCATCCACTTCCCGACCTCAGATCGCCGGTAATTTATTTTTCCTTTAATGATCGCTATATTCTCTTCCTTCTCCAATGGATTATATCCTACTGTAATTTTATTTAACTTTTTACCGTTTTCTAACGTATCTGCACTGGTCTATACAGAAACATTTGAACCTTCAATTTAAAAGTGTATATTAAATTCCATTTTCATCGGGACAATAGTTATTACGATTGAATATAATAACAATAAAATTACATTATATGTTGAATACCAAATCGGCATTCAACACTAAGCTTCTCTTATCTATACCTCGTACAGTATACCCAATATCTCAAATTAATTTTCCCAAAACTAGACGTAAATCATACCACCAAAGTGGCACACAACCCGTGACCTACAAACACCGAGATCCACAACAATGTAAATAAGCAATAATTTAATAAAAGCCTAAGTCTCAAGAGACAAACTTTGGTAGCGAATAAAGAATTTATTAGGGGGTAACAGTGCAAAATTTCATCGGCAGCCCTTTTAACTAAGTCACGGTACGGGACATGAAAGGTTTTATCTTGCGATAAAAGTAAAGTTGGGTTAGTACATAATTAAGGAGGCGTTAACCGCTGGTGTGGGTGCAAACTGACTAGAAGTGACTAGAACTTTGTTATCTTGATTTATTTGGGACCTTCCAGGAATTTGAAAACTATACTCCGTGTTGTTGAATATATTCTGTTTGAAGTTATGATTTTGCTAATGAACGGTATTAGGGAGCATGTCAAAGTCAACTAGGTACTTAATAAAATCTGATTATAACTATTCAGCCTAAGTTCCCTACTATAAAGTTCTCTATATTCGGCTTGATAGGTGCAAAGGTACAATGAATAGATTATATTCATGTGAATGGAGAAATTCTTAATTTACACAAATAGTGAAGTTGCAAGTTCTAAGCTCGTCAAAGCTCCTCAGTAACAGATACAGCAGTTATTCCTTAAATCGCAATATTATATTTCATAATTTTGAGTTCAAATAACTAGAAAAAAGCGCCTCAAATAGGGCAAGCGTGTTTCAGACTTCCAGGTTTCTGGTGAATAATAGCTGATTGGATAACCTTTGGCTTAGACATTAGGTTTTCTCACCACTGAAAATGCCAATCAAATTAACATATATCATGCATCGTTTATCATTACCCCATCATATGATATATCTATAGCTACATAGTTCTTTATAGTCTATAAATATCAAAAACCTAAAACACAATTACCCACCAAATAAACAGAGCCATTTCAGTCGTCAGACATCCGTTACAGTGCTCGACCTTTCATATCTCAACCTCTATCTTACATCCGAAGCGCGACGCACATCCAGCGCGGCTTATCTCCTACCAACCACGGCTACTTTAACTGTCAAAACTTTCTACCATCCCTTAGCTCCTTTTTTTAACACTAAGGTTTTCGACAAAAGTTTACACTCAAAGTTAAACGATTGACATGACTGTTTATTCTTTATTTGAGTGTAAAAGAAGGTTAATAAAATTAAAAGTAAAATGCTTTGTTATAGGCCGAATTGTAATGGTACGATGGGATTTCTCGGTCGGAATGTTCAGCAGTAAGTTGAGAAGAGGGTATAGAAATAAAGTTATTTTTATATCAACTGACAATTTGTTACGTTGTTGTTGATTGGTTTCATTATTACAGATACGTACTTATCTATAAAGTAAATGAACACTCCTTGGCTTCACAATATCTGTTGTTACGAAAAGTCATAGTGATGCTCTTTGGCTACGCTGTGTGCATTTATGCAGGCGTCATTCATGGTTTAGACCAGTATCAGTTTATTTGTGTGTACTGATTCCCTGTAACGACTGACAAAGTCCTTCATGACAGCCGGGACCGACAGCTTATCGTGCTCTCCGAGGCACTATGGTTATATTTACCAATTTAATATATTATTCTAACTTTTTGTCTTGACATGTATTTGTCTCCTAAAGCCACTTTACTTTTGAGGTCGATCTTTTAAATAGGTATCAAGTTTATATCTCCTGCCAGCCCACGGTCGTTATCACTTTTTCCTATCAGGAAGCCACTTTAGATGGCCACAATTTTGCCTTTACCCGCGTGCATCCATTAGAAGTTTTCAAATCTAATTTTCTTTTTATAGTATTAGGCGGCAAACGAGCAGACGGATTGGTTGATGGTAAGCAATTACCGCCGCCCATGGACACAAGCAACACCATAGGAGTCACAAGTGCGTAGCCGCCCCTTGGGGTTGGGACAAGGGATATGATGAGGAGAGGGTTGAGGGAGAAGGAATAGGGGATAGGGCCTCCGGCACTCTCACTCACCGAACAAAACGCAACAGTTTAGGTACTGTTACTTTACGTCGATTTTCTGTGAGAGGGTAGCACTTCCCCGGTCGAGCCGGCCCATTCATGCTGAAATCAGCAAGGCTCTACTACCTGTACAACTTGATTTATAGGCTGGCAAGAATAAACTTAAATTGCTTAAAATGCAACCGACGCAATGGTTAATTCTAGTCGTAATTTTAGGCTGACAAGAATTTATCTCTAATCCTTACTAATATTATAAATTCGAAAGTGTGTATGTATGTATGTATGTTCCGTTTTCACGCTTAAACGGCTGAACCGATTTTGTTGAAATTTAATATAGAGATATATTGGACCATGGAGACGGACATAGGCTACCATAAGTTGCAAAAATTAAACTGGGAGGGATTGTAGGGAGGGTAGAAGTTTGTACGGCACGAATTTACCTCTTGGAAGTAAGAACGCATGCGCTAATAATTGAGTGTTGCGCATGTGCTAACATATCTGTCAGTACTGTCACGTCATACATAATGTCATATTGTGCACGTTGTAAAACCAGCCAGTTACATTCAGTACAGCCAAAGAGGTTTGATTACTAATAATAGATTCGAAATACTAAAATACTTTTGCCTCGACCTATTACATAAAATTGTTCGCATATATAAACTAATAATTATATAATAAGCTTAAACGGATGAAACGATTTTCCCTACTAATATTAAAAATGCGAAAACGTTTATAGAGATATATTGTGATGTTATTATGTACCTTTCAGTAGATAATGGTAGATAATGTCATGGATACTGACCGAGTTACTTTGTACTCCATAGAGTTTCTGCAGTCTTTAAATAATCAGGAGTGTCTTCACACATCTTGAGACTGAAAGTAGATTTGTGTTACCCCGAATTTAACGCGCGCGAAGCGGCGGGCAAAAGCTAGTAAAGTATAATTACTAAAATTAATGTACTGGAAATACTCCTTAATGCCGCAGATTTCTGTGATTTTGAAAGAGCTGTTAGTAAATACCCAGTAGGTAAAGAAATCTTAAAAGTAAACGTGATTTTTTTACTATGCATTTCAGAGCACTGATTTCATTTCACTGTCTTTTAGGCAGTATATATTATTATTTATATTTTTGATAGTAATATTTTGTTCTATTATTTGAATTTATTGGTTTATACCTCTGTGTCTTAAGCTATTTTTTTCAAAACATTATGGGCAAATCTGCTTTTTACTTTATTTTTCCTTAACCGTCGTAGCGAACAATAATTATCTAATATTTTAATACGCTCATAACTTCGAAATGTCATCAGTGCCTGCCGTGAGATTGAAGGCGTGACCTTCGTGTGGCTTATAAATTTTCTTTAATTACACGACAACTTTGTTGGTATCAGAAACGAGTTTAAACTGGGGCAAATTCAAATAAACAAGCTTTATAGGCTTTGCTTATAAGAACCGTAAAGGCTACAAAAATGTATCAAGTAAAACTTGCACCTTCATTCCTTTCATCCTTTAATTCAGTTATTCAGAACAGGATCCGGTCTAAAACACCCCCTAAACCCTTCCATGGAGCTACTGAAATAAAGAATGCCTATGCTTCTAAAATAAAACCTTCGTTGTTTCTTCTGATTATGGTCCTAGGAAAGAAATATGATATAACTATAGTGTCCAAAGCTGAAAACACCAACTCTAGCCACATCTAATGGACAACAGACTTCGAAGCCAAAACAATCAAATGGGTAAGAGCCTCAATCGCGCTCTCAGAAGTTTCATACGCAATTACTACGTACACGAATTCTCAACAACTTCTTTCGGACCACGTTCCAAAAGTCATGATCCTCGAGCCTAGTCAGAAGATCCTCCCTCTAGTTGATAAAACTTCATACCTTGTTCCTCTACCACATAATATTACGATGGATTAGAGTCCCTAATAAAGTGATAATACTTTCATCCTTATATAAAACAAAAGGGTGTCAACTAAACTTAAATTAAAATTTAAAGGTATTTTTTTTTCAATAAGGTAATTTTTTTTTTGCTTTAAATTTCGCAGCTAGCTTAAAACTCGTAATGCTAGCAGTAAGTCTCCATATAAATTGGCTCAATCGAATGTTCCGGAACAACCAATTTACGTAGTTGCAGATTAGTACGCTACAGGGAATACTTGATTTCATTGCGAGATCGTTTTAAAAAAAAGGCTGCATGTCGTTTGCTGCTCATAGGTAATTTCAGTTCTTTATAATTATGTGTATGAAGTCTTGCTGTATGGTGCAAAAACAAATGGATACCACTTACTTGTGATGTTAAACATGATGTCTTTTAAAACATGTACCTACCGTTTTGATAGTGTAGTCTATAAAGAAATTGTATTATTAAAAAGCGGCGATAGCCCAGGATGGTGTACGTAACGGACTGCCGAGACGATGGTCTTGGGTTCGATCCCCAGGTGCCCCTGGCACACACCTCTGACTTTTCGAAGTTATGTGTGTATTAAAAACGTTAATTATCGCTCGCTTAATAATGTGCCCGGTAGAAGTGGGAAGTGGGGGTGTGTAATACACCTCTGCCTACCCCTTCGGGGATAAAAGGCGTGTTTGTTCTATTATGTAAAAATTACAAACGACTTTTTTATGTTTGCAGTAGTATAAGTGCATCATCATCGTCGGTGTTATCATCATCATCAGCCTGCTGTAGTCCACTGCTGGATATAGGCCTCTTCAATGGCACGCCACTGTGCCCGATTTTTGGCTCGACTATTCCAATGGTTATCGGTCGTCAGTGCTATATGTATAGAAAATGACCCACTACTGGGCACGGACCGCTTCTCATAGGTTATACGCGCATTATGCACGCGGACGGAGCCGCGAGCATAATACAACTTACAATAAAAAAAGTAAATTCAAAAATTATAACCCGACTACGTCAACAAAGGGGGTCTAAAAAGAACGAAACAAGAAAATAGGTAATTCAGACATAAATCCAGAAAAGTATAAGTACAGAAATGCTCAAGCTAGAGCCGTGGTCGCTCCTATTGTATACTAGTGTATATGACCTAATATCTGCCGTGTTTGTTTAATGCAGGTAAATGTTTACAATAAGTGCTGGCACCCACAATAGGTATGGAAAACTCTTCAGCATGCATGTTTCTCAATATTTTCATTCGCTGCTGAGAGAGCAATAACGAACAAATTAATACGCACTTACCATAAAAGTCGTACATGCTTACAGTAAAGGTTACCGATTATTTATACAGTCTGAAACAATACGGAATATGATACGTTGCTCCCTGTGATTAAAATTGCATGAAATTGCATTTTCAACTTTCCTTTTAAAAATTAGCCAAACGGTGTTATTTTAATATCCAAGAGAAAATTTTAAATGGCATGATAAAGCCTCTGGTAAATTGAACTTTATGGGATAGAGATAGCTATTTAAGTATTCTTTACAGATAAGTGCCGTTTTCCAAGAACCTATATATCTAGTTGTTCACCAAAGTACATATAATTAAATTCTGTTATCAATTTTGGCTTAGCTACATTCGCGGAAATCCCTTTCATAATTATGCTTTTTAAGCAGAAGTCAACAGCAATAATTTAGGATTCTTCATTTTCATACAGCGGCGATAGCCCAGTGGTGTACGTAACGGTCTGCCGAGACGATGGTCTTGGGTTCGATCCCCAGGTACCACGGGCACACACCTTTGACTTACCGAAGTTATTTGTGCATTATTAATTAATTATCGCTCGCTTATAGTGTGCTCGGTATATGCCAATCGGCTCGCCGTCTATTACATTGGGACCGAAACATAACTGGCGAAATGCGGGTGTGTAATACACCTCTGCCTATCCCTTCGGGGTAAAAGGCGTGAAAGTTATGTTATGTTTCTACATTTTTCTACATTTTCGACTCAATCGTATGGCTGTCAATAGCAGCTACTGGTACAAAATAGCTGAAATGTTGGTGGGTTACTGCCACAAGAAGTACAACTACATCCACAACATCTTTTTTTGAATAGTGTTGCTTCCTTCAGGTTGAGGTTGGAAACTTTTCAGACCAAACTAGTTTGTTTTAATGCAAAGAAAAGTTATTTTTGTTTTAGTTAATTTTAGAAGATTTATAATAAGTTATTTATTTGATTTTATTACGTAATTTTAATATTTTGTTGCCATACCTAATTCTGTTAATTTTGATATTGTAATTTTACGTTATTTTTCTTATATATAGAATGTCACTGCTTCCAATCCAGGTTTTTTATTTCATGTGAGATCAATAATCAGTGATAAAATTTCACAAATAAACTGTCACTAAGAATGCCTTACTTTCATGTTTAAATATTTCTTTAGGTTCAAAACTCAATAAGTGTACTTAGTTGACCCAAATTCATGTATTCACATTCATCTAATGTGTGGGAAAACGGAATAACTACAATATAGAATTACCTAACTACGGTATGTTTGCAATATCTTGGTGTGGCAAAATTGGATAACTTGGATCTTTTTTTAATATTTTCTTGATTCATGATAAAAGTAAAAATGAACATTTAAAACACCTGTGACCGTTAGTAATATTGAGCAAAAAATTAAATAAAACTGTCCCACTGCTGACGGTCACGGGTCTCTTCTTACTGAGAAGCTACGGCAATAGTCTATCACACAGAAAGATTTATCTTGATTCCTAGTATCCACCCCAGCAGTAAGGGCCACTGATGTCTAGAAAAACTGGTAAATAAAAAATACAATACAACCAACTCTCTAAATAACTGAAATAATTACGTACCAATGTATTTACTTCCAAGTATAAATAATCCTTAGTTAACAAACACGCTTATCCAAACAGTTACCAAAGAGCCCCGCATTTCTAAGCAGTTTACATTCGATTACTAAGTCCAGGCTTCCATGTTACATGTTAACAGGACTTTACTTATAATTAGGTTTATTTAAATTTATTGACGTTATTAAGTCCAATTTGAAAAGCAATAGAAATTGTTGGTGCTAATAAATGTTTAAAAAGAGTGGCGATAACTATATATACCTCCACGACCGATTTCGGCCACGGCGACCTCTTCAACTCCCTTCTAGCTGTCGTAGGTGTGCTCGTGTATGGCTAATATAGCCGATCTTATTTGCAAAAGTTCGCGCACAATGCGGACAAGTGAGCACACCGTTGCAGTAATTATATATTATTGCACAAGGTGGGCGTGCCTTCAGTTCATCGCGTCGAGCATCTAATACAGAGCAGCGATTCTCTTCAAAGCTTTTGACTCTGGTTTTAACCAAAGTCCTCCAATCCTGTCGCTGAAAAGCTCTCTGCTCCCACCCCCACGGCTCAATGTCGCACTTTTTCAAATGGCGCTTAAGTACATCTTTATACCTAAGGAGTTGTCCACCATGCTTACGCTTGCCCTCCTCAAGTTCACAGAAAAAGATGCACTTTGCCAAACGTTGATCGGTCATTCGCGACACGTGTCCGCACCAACGGAGTTGTCTGCGTATAAGATAGGCCTCCATCCCCATAATATTAGCTCTACGCAGCACTTCCGTGTTCCGAATGCGATCAGACCAACTGATGTATAATATTTTGCGCAGACATTTTACATGGAATCGATTCAGCGTTCGTATATGGCGGCGGTAAACGGTCCATGACTCTGAGGAGTATAAGAAACTTGGTAGCACCACCGCCCTATATACGTCAATTTTGGTAGCCAGCCTCAAGTCATGAGAGGTAAAAACCTTTCGATCCAGTTTACCGAATACCGCAGCTGCGGCACCAATCCGACTGTTGATCTCAGCATCAAGGTCGCACTTGGATGTTATAGTGCTCCCCAGATAACGGAAAGTATTGACCTGCTTAAGTACATCATTGCCGAGTTTGATGGTCAGTGTCTCTTGACCGTGGATGTCTACAGACATCACTTCCGTCTTTTTGACATTAATCTTTAGACCAAAACTACGGCAGGACTCGTGTAAGGTGGTCATAAGTTGCTGCAGGCCATCTGTCGGTCACAAAGCATAAATCATCTGCATAGACAATTTCTGTGATAAGTGCATAAGACACTTTAGTACGAGCCTTGAGTCTCGCTAAGTTAAACAGATTGCCACTATTGCGGAAGCGGATGCGAATCCCTTAAGGGTTGTCCGTAACACTTCCTGAACTACAACAGCAAAGTATAACGCAAACAGTGTTGGTGCGAGAACACACCCTTGCTTTACCCCACAGGTAACAGGGAAGAATTCTGACTGATCTGCGTTTACAGCGATGCAGCTCTGCATGTCATCATGCAGGAGTCTTAAAAGTCTCACAAACTTTTCAGTGCATCCAATTTTCTGCAGTACTATCCAGAGGGCTTCTCGTGGGACACTATCAAAAGCCTTCTCAAGTTCAACAAAACCGAGATACATATTGCGACCTTGTTCTCTGCTTTTTTCCTGTAGTTGACGCAATGAGAAAATCGCCTCACAAGTACCACGGTCAGGCCGAAAGCCAAACTGGGATTCTGGTAGAATCTTTTCAGATATATTGCTGAGGCGGTTTAGGAGAACTCTGGCGAAGACTTTTCCAGGAACTGTAAGAAGAGAAATACCGCGGTAAGAACCGCAGTCAGCTCGGTCACCTTTGCCCTTATATAGAGTCCGAATGAGAGATACTTTAAAATTGTAAGGGACTTTTTCTTGTTCCCACAGTAGTGTAATATTGGGGATTCTGTATCATTTGTTCTCGCTTCGCTCGAACTGCATGATACAGAATCCCCAATCGTTTTCACCGTATCGTATATACTTAACATTCACAAACAATAATATCAAGTTCGAATCGATCAATTTTATTTTTTTCAATTTTCGCTCTTCTGGTTTTTGCTGTCGATCATTATATGCTTTAGCTGCTACTTCAATATCCGATCGATTAATATAATGTGTTCTGCATCACCGAGAGTGCCCAGTAATACCATACTGTTATAATTAACATTATGTTTAGCAATTTAATTCCTTCTCTCAGTGATCAATAGTAGCTTTTAGTGAGTTTTATTATGAATGTGTGTACCTAATGAACCTCACTTCATGTAATATCAATGTAATCATGTCAACTATTTAAAAATAATTTATTGTGCCCAGTAATACCATACTGTTATAGTTAACATATTTTTTTAAGTTTAGCAATTATTTAGTGATCAATGGTAGCGTTACTTTTAGTGAGTTTTTATTATGAATGTGTGTACCTAATGAATTCCTCACTCCATGTAATATCAATGTAATCATGTTATCAATTTAAAAAATAAATGGATATGTTAATGAGTCTAGGAAACTATTAAGTAAAATAAAACAATGTATACTTATTATCAATTTAAAAAAAGTTTATTATCAATGCACCATTTTTTTAAACACAAAACATTTTTTAAAGCACATATTGAGTCATGATAAATACAATTGTACAAATCTTCAGAGCACTTATAGCGATCATATAAACATAACAAATTAGGACAACATTTATCTTCTAAATTAATTAAATTATTAGTGTTTAAAATATCCTTCAACCATAACATTTTTTCAAGACCTTTAACGTAAATACACTTATCTTTTAAAACATCTGCAATTAAATATTGATAATTTGAGTTAGGTATAAATCCTTCACCCCAGTATATTTTTCTGTTACGTTCAATCCAGCAAACCTGCCGTCTTTCTGATTTAGTCAAATCATAAACAGGAAATGGTGGTTTGATTAAAAACACTTGTAGGTTTTTATTACACCATACAGCTATTTCTTTTAGTATAAATTCATTTGCTTCTGTTTTAAAGCCTTGAACGTCAACAATCGCCGTCATGATAGCCTACGCACGATGTTGCTTAGAGGTTTGTATTCCACAATTCGGTACTGAGCTACTAAATTCAGCCACAACATTTATTTAATTTTTACATAAATATAAAGCATGCATACAAACATTGACTCATAACAATTACACATTTTTAAAAAGATAACATTTATTTATTTTTAGAAATACAACTAAACTTAAATAAAAACATTATCTTAAGACTACTCAGTATCACACAATTTCTCACTTATTTTTTTTATTAATGTCTCTGTGATATCCATTACATCATCATTAGGCTCCTCAACCACATATTGTGCACTTAAGCAAGCCTCGTTTTTTTTTATTTTTGTCTACATAATCTAATTCACGAATATCTATCTTAATTAGAAGACGTCCTTGCTTAGGACGATTTCTTCGAACAATGTACGAATTTGCCGATGACGTTAATAAACTTTGACGCTTTTTAGACGGTGACAATTATTTGACTTTGTAGAAAAGTTTGGTTCAATGTATGTTATGCCATCGTCTTGAGTGGAGAAATATGGGCTAGTAACCTGTAAAAAAATAAATCACACATAAATATATAATAATGTGGACGCGCACAATAAATGTTTATAAACATAAATACATTTTATGTAGTGCTTACCTGATCAGAGGATTTGTTCCGATGCTTTTCAAAACATTCATAATTTCCTTGAGAGTAAAAAAATGGCTTTTTTTTTAACTGTCTACCATTCTCTGCCAAAGCATTGTCCTGCAATATAATAACATAAAAAATATAAATGAAAAGTTCATAACTATATGAATTTAACTATGAGGAATAAAATAATATTTACTAACCTCTTGTATTTCTGTCTGGTCAACTTCGTCCAAAGGACTTGGGATTTGAGAATCAAAATTATCAAATACAAATCTGTTAAGTCCTTCAATGTTGAGAATACTGGGGCTGTATGACATGATTCTGAAAATAAAACTGAAGTAAGATATCTAATTATTCATATAATAATATAATATAATATTGTAATAACTAATAACATTAAAAACGTACTTACCAATAAAACTTGATTTCTCTGCTAGCAACAGGTCCTGTTTCGGCTGACTATGACAGCATAATGAAATAAGGAATGCAATTTTAAATCTGTATGATATTCAATACCAAATGAAATCAATTACCTATTAAAAATATAATATTGTAATACGAGAATACAAAATTCGTAACTTTTTAGACCTGTTCAAACATGTTAAATGCTGTTATTTATACTTTATGATATGTATATCTAATTTAGTGTTAAAGTTATAGCTACCTATAAATATGTGTGTTAGACATTCATTACAGTAATTGTCAAAATGAAGTTGATCAAGCAACCCATATCTTTGAAAATTAATAATATAGATTTAAATGAAACTTCTCACCAGATCAGACATAGTCCTTTATTACCGAATACGATTCGATGTATAATGTGCGGTCCATCGAACTGTGGTAAAACAAACGTTATGATTAGTTTGTTGTTACATGAAAATGATCTAAAATTTAAAAATCTTTATCTTTATTCCAAAACTTCATTTCAACCAAAGTATCGTTTCTTGAGTGAAGTATTAGGAAGAGTCTCGCAGATTAACTTCTACAAATTTAGCGATGATAAAGAGGTAATTTCTCCGAGTGAAGCTTTAACAAATTCTGTGTTTATTTTTGATGATGTTGCGTGTGAAAATCAAGTTAATATTCGCAATTATTTTTGTATGGGTAGACATAAAAAAATAGATTGTTTCTATTTATCTCAAACCTACTCCAAAATTCCAAAACAACTGTTGCGTGACAATGTGAATTTTCTTATTATATTCAAACAAGATGATGTGAATTTAAAACATATTTATGAAGAGCATGTTACTTCTGATTTACAGTGGAAAGAGTTTAGAAATATTTGTCAAACTGTTTGGAGTAAACCTTATAATTTTCTACTTATTAATAAAGAATCGTCATTAAATAATGGAAGGTACAGACAGAACTGTGATATGTTTTTTAAATTTGACTGACTGTTTATATGTATATATATAAGTAATTAGCATGGCAAATCAAATTCAGTATAATTTGTTATTTAGCTGAATACAGTTGTTAATAAGTATAACATGGAGAAAATTATTAAAATAGAATTAATGAAGTCTGTAGACTCCATAAAGAATAAAATAAAACAAATGAAAAACCAGGAACACTCTACGAACTTATCACTTGAAAAAATGTTAAAACCTGTCACAGATCCCCTTAAAACTCTAGTTGATTCAAATAAAACATTAGAAAAAATACAAAATTTTGAAAATACACACTCTAATTTTGAAGACGTGGAATTAGGTGACATTAATACTAGCTCATCTACTAAGTTTGAAGAATGCTATGACCCAGAACTGAATTCTGTACTGAACGTTAAAAAGCCTCCCCAGACGGAATTACCGGATGATTTAGAAATATCATTAGAGGGTCGTGATATCCATGATATTTATGACCTAAACATACCATTTGGAATAAGGAGTGAAAACAAAAAAATATGAATGGGTAATTCAATAGTTTCGTTTTCTAAAATAGATAGTGCAAATAATGATAATACCATTTTAATTAAAGTTGGTGACAAAAGCTTCAATTTAACCCCTGGTTTAAAAGAACTTTTACTTCGCAGAAAACCTGATTTGAAACAAATATCGAGCAAAGATAAACTTGTCTATAAAGATATGTTGCATTATACAAATGCACATAAGAGAGATTTCAACTCTAATGGGCAAATTAAAGGCGATAAAGGTATAAAATATCGTGAAATAATCAAACCATTGTTTTCTGAATCGTCAAACAATAATATTGTCACTAAATTTGGAGGAAGCTTACCAACGTTAAAGAAATACAAAAATAGCACTGACTTGGTATATTGGGACGATCCTAACGAACTGGTTGAAAGATTGAAACTATTAATTGCTTCCCGAGATGCTGGTAATACAAATCATGATAATGAAATTTTATCAATAATCGAAGAGTTAAAAGAAGCTGACATAATTAAATAATAAATAGTCCTAATAATATGCTTTTTATTCAGTATTATAGCAGAATTCGAGACAAACATACCTACTGAGTTGTGAACATGAGCAAAGCTGACGTGGTAAACGAAATTCATAAAAATGCGAGAGTGAACTATCCGCGAAGACATGTTGTAATGAGAGATATAGATGACTTGTGGCAAGCAGACTTAATTGATTTGCAATCAATTTCAAAAGAAAATAAAAATTATAGATATATTCTTACCGTTATTGATTCATTTTCGAAATATGCTTGGGCCTTTCCTATGAGAAGTAAAAGCAAAGAAGATGTGTATAACTCTTTCAAAACTTTGTTGGATAAAGGGCGTGTTCCTAAAAATCTGCAAACCGATAATGGAACAGAATTTTATAATAACAAATTTCAGAAGCTTATGAAATCGTTTCATATTAACCATTATTCAATCTTCTCAACAAAAAAAGCTTCAATAGTGGAACGATTTATCAGAACATTGAAATCTAAAATCAATAAGGAATTTAGTTTAAAAGGCAATTACAATTGGGTAAATAATACCCTCAATGATGTTATTTACAAATACAATCACACTCACCATCGCACGATTAATGAAATCCCTGCTAATGTGAACAATATAATTAAAAAACTGATATTAGAAAGGTATTTAAAGTTGCCAAACAATGATAATTTAAAAAGCAAGTACAAAGCAGGTGATTATGTGCGTATCAGTAAATACAAAGGTACATTTGAAAAAGGTTATACTCCCAACTGGTCAACAGAAATATTTAAAATTCGTAAAATACAAAATACAACTCCTATAACTTACTTAATTGAAGACACTATCAGAGGTCTGCCTATTTTAGGAGCATTTTATACACAAGAACTTCAAAAAACAAAACATCCCAATATATATCTAGTCGAGAAAGTTCTTAGAAGAAAAGGTAACAGGGTTTTAGTAAAATGGTTAGGTTTGTCTTCAGCTGAAAGCAGTTGGATTGATAAATCGAATGTAATATTATAAATAAAATAATATTAACAAACTCGAATCACATAACTATTTATTAAAGTATTCAAACCGGAATCATCAGTCTTATAATGTGTTTTGGAGAGAGTAGTCTTCTCAATTGGCTTATTAATAATTTACCATTTGAATTACACTTACCAGGATATAATTACTGTGGCCCAGGTACTAAATTAATAAAAAGACTAACGAAAGGAGATAACGGCGTAAATAAGTTGGACGAATACTGCAAAGATCACGATATTGCATATCACAAGTCATCAAACTTAAAGGACCGTCATAAGGCTGATTTAATTTTGTTAAAAATGGCGAAAGAGCGAGCGGTTGCTTCCGATGCCAGTATAGCTGAAAAACTCGCGGCACTCTTAGTAAGTAAGGCTATGTCAGCAAAAATTAAAACTGGTTCTGGTTTGGACAAAAAGCATTCTACAAAAATTACACCTGGAAAAGGGTTAAAAAGTAAATTAAAATCTGTTATTACAAAAGCAAAAAGGCATATCAAAAAATTAAAACCTAAGAGCAAGAAAATGGCAATAGAATTAGCTATTGTCGCTACTAGAGAATTGGCTGATGATTCATCGATTAAGCTCCCTCGCGTTATTCCTATTCCAAAAACTGGGGGAGTATTACCTTTGATTCCTATTTTTGCGGGATTATCAGCTGCGGGAGCTTTAGCAGGCGGTGCAGCTGGTATTGCTAAAACCATAAATGAATTCAAAATGGCTAAAAAGCTGTATGATGAATCGAGAAGACATAATGAAAAAATGGAAGCTCTATGTATTGGGAAAGGACTACACCTTAAACCACATAAAGGCGGCCTTGGAATTTTCGTATCAAAAGAAAAAAACTAAGATATCGGCTACCCAAACGGGCCTTAACTAACATTGACATTTTAAAGTACGGGAATAGAATTCCTTATTTTAGAGGTGTCTTTATGAGAGATGAGCTCCCTAAATGTCCTTATAAAAAAGAATGTGGAGTTATTAATTTGGATAGTTCAAAAAATCCTGGTTCTCATTGGGTAGCCTATGCAAAATATAATGATTATGTTGAGTATTTTGACAGTTATGGAAATCTTAAACCTCCGAAGGAATTTATAAAATATGTAGGTTCTAACATTCAATATAATTATGAAAATATACAACGTGATCACCCCTTCAATTGTGAACATTTATGTTTAAATTTCTTAAATAATTTTTGGTATAATCATGAAATAAAATAAAAAGGATCATCTAAAAGAGTTCAGTATGCAAGCATGTCTACTACGGTTACCATCTCTGGAAATAAATTGGAACTGATTTCGTATTTTCAACCACCTCTTCATTTATCTGATCAGTACGAGTGCGGTTTACTATACTTTTCAGTATTAAAAACAAGACCGAATGTGCCCGTTAATAACAGCAGTTTAACAGCTGTTATCATAATTGAATGTGATCTTGTACACGGTTCATACTGCAACGGATTACCGACTCATTTTATTCATGAATTTATATCTGATACTGCTCCAAGTCACGGCTACATAGAAATACCTCAGAACGTTATTTACTTTCCAGTTAACAAAAATATAATTTCATCCATATCTGTTAGGATTGTAGATCAGTTTGGTTACCGTATTGACTTTGGTGAAGAAAATATTCAATTACGTCTTCATTTAAGAAAAGCAAAATGATAGTATATTATAAAAACCCTTCAGTGAAAATAAAACGTCCTATTCCGTCAACGACCATAAAGGTGCACAGACGTAAGAAAAACGTGAAGAAATTGACTAAATCAAATAAAGATTTTCTTAAAGCTTTAGGGTTTAAAGTATGAGTATACTACAGATTACCGATTTACCACACTTTGATAGTTCGATCGAAAGTTATGAAATCCATTCATACAATCCCTACAATAACAGTTTTAGAGAAAACGATGAAATCAGAATCCCCATACACCAGCAAGATATATACGTGCTACCATCAGCCAGTTCCATCTACATAGAAGGTCAAGCAAAGCTGTTCGGTAAGGATGGGCATCAGATCAAGAAAGCTGTTACGTTTACTAATAACCCTGTTATGTACTTGTTCCAAGACATCAGGTACGAAATGAATGGAATTGAAATAGATCGTATAAAAAATTCTGGAATAACATCAACAATAAAGTCATACATCTCATTTAATGAAGCAGAAAGTAAAGTTTCTGCATTATGGGGTTGGAATTTAAACGGATTCCAAAGTGATATATAGCGTTGTGGTGCCCTTAAATAAGATTTTAGGGTTTGCAGAGGATTACAATAAAATTGTGATAAATTGTAAACACGAACTTATATTGAATAGGAGTAATTCTAACTTAAATAGTATTATTCTTACTGATGAAGTCGTTCAGCTTCAAATAGATATACAGAGAATTCAATGGAGAGTACCACATATAAAAGTTTCCGATCGAGAACGTTTAATACTTTTAAAGCACTTAGAAAGAGATAAACCTATTCAGATGGCCTTTAGAAATTGGGATTTATATGAGTATCCTTTACTACCTAAAACCACAAAGCATTCTTGGTCAGTAAAGACTGCTTCTCAATTAGAAAAGCCTTGGTATGTCATTTTTTGCTTGCAAACTAATAGGAAAAATAATAGAACTAAAGACAGTTCGGTATTTGATCATTGTGATGTGACAAATGTTACGCTCTTTTTAAATTCGCAATATTATCCTTATGAGCCTTTATCTTTAAAGTTTTGTGAGAACAAATATAGTATATTATATGAAATGTATGTGAAATTTCGCCAGTCGTATTACAACTCTCCGGTAGAACCGTTGCTTGATGTGCAGGATTTCAAAGAAAAGGCCCCAGTCTTCATCTTAGACTGCTCGAGGCAAAACGATAGTTTAAAAACTGGTCCAGTGGATGTAAGATTGGAATTTGAATGTTCAACACAAATACCAGATAAGACAACTGCATACTGTTTGATTATAAACGACCGACTTGTGGAATACAAACCTCTGAGCAACATCGTTAGTAGATTATCATGACTGCTATTGTAGACATCCAAGGCCTTAAAACAGAATCAAATGAATTTATAATAAAAGAAATTGCTATATGGTGTAATCAAAGCCTGCAAGTGTTTTTAATCAAACCGCCATTTCCTTTTTACGATTTGACTAAATCGGAAAGACAACAAGTTTGCTGGATTGAGCGTAATAGAAAAATATACTGGAGCGAAGGATTTATACCTTACTCAAATTATCAATATTTAGTTTTAGATATCTTAAAAGATAAGTGTGTTTTCGTTAAAGGTCTTGAAAAAGTGTCATGGTTGAAAAATATTTTAAATAGTGTTAATGTAATTAATTTAGAAGATAAAGGTTGTCCTAATTTTTTAACTCTATATGATCGCTATAAATATTCCGGAGATTTGTACAATTGTATCTATCATGACTCAATATGTGCATTAAAAAATGTTATGTGCTTAAAAAAATGGTGCTTTGATAATAAACTTTTTTTAAAAGATACAATATGGATTGTTTCATTTTACTAAATCGTTTCCTATACTCACTAACATACCCATTTAGTTTTAATATATACTATGATTGGAATATTACATGAATTGATACACATTCATAAGCACAATAAAAAACTCAGCAAAGAGAACAGTTACATTGGTCACTAAGACAAGGAGTTAAATTCCTAACCTGAAAACCTTAGAATAGGTGTTATTATTCTAAGCTGAAAACATTATGTTAACAATCTATATCGTGAATAAAACGGATCGCAGATAACAAAAGTAGGTATTATTGGAGGCGTCTGCGTCGCGAAACGAGCGAAGCGAGTTGAGTGACGCAGAAGTCAGAACACATTTATATTAATCGATCGAACACTACACGTGCAGTCAATCTGCTTTATCTCGATACGTCCGCATCACCTGGAATCCGAGTGACCGTGGGTTCAAGTTCCATGTAGACGAAGTCAGAGGCAAAAGCTAGTTGTGGATAAAACAATTATATAATTCATAAGTACATACATTCATAGTCTTATGCCTGTAACCCTGAAGAGGTAGGCAAAGGTGTATTACTACACCCACTTTTCGCCAGATATATTTAAGTCCCACGTAATAGGGAGGCGAGCCTATTGCCGTACCGGGCACATTTCTAGACTTCATGCTGTTACTGAGAATTTCCTAACAGAAAAACCCAATAACACTTTGACCGACCCGGGAATCGAACCCGGGAGCCACCCGATCCTACTTTCAACATTGTTAAGATTTTGCATTCATTCATTAAAATTAACAACGAGCTGTGCAAAGATAACAGTATGTACATATAAATTATTATGAATGCATCGCTGTGCCCGAGCCGCACTGAGCGCGTCGAACGAACTTGAGAATGTTGTTTATATTATGTCATCCCAAGTAAAAACATTGTTACTATGCTACCAGTATTACGATGCATCGATGAATAAAAAAAAATATTATACTTCTAATGCCAACCGTCCGTATCGCAGATCATGTTAGTAGTGTGATTTTTGGTGCGCTCTGCATTGCGAACGGAGAGAAGCGAGGTGAGTGATGCAGTAAGCAAATGAATTTATACTAAAAGAAATAGCTGTATGGTGTAATAAAAACCTACAAGTGTTTTTAATCAAACCACCATTTCCTTTTTACGATTTGACTAAATCAGAAAGACGGCAGGTTTGCTGGATTGAATGCCTGTAGTAGATGAAAATGAAATGCATAATTATTATTATCAAAAGAGTAATTAAATAATCTTATAAGAAATAAGTGATTCCTAATCTAACATTTATTGTATTTTAAAGTGCTATTTGTTTTAAGACTAAGATATATAAATCATCCATCAAGAATCCTAATTGTCTACTACTTAAATATATTATATATTAGAAGATTTTATCATCGTAATTATAAAAAATAAACGTTTGTCCTGAGTTATTGATTATCTTGGATAATTCTATACACGTCATGTTAAGACAAAGTGGTCCAATATTTTATCACATCTTTGACGACACGTTTGGCGCATTGGCTAAGAGTATGACTCGCATCACAATGTAAATAGTAGGTTTAATAGACGCAGCAACTAATGCACCAACATGTTGCGGGTTCGATTCCCGCACGGAACAAATGAGTATTGTTCCGGTTTGGATTTTGTTTTTATGTTTTTAGGGTTCCGTACCTTACAAGGTAAAAAAAGGAACCCTTATAAGATCACTTTCTTGTCCGTCTGTCTGTCTGTCTGTCTGTCTGTCTGTCTGTCTGTCCGTGTGTCACCATCGATTTTCTCAGGAACGGGTGGACCTAGCAAATTGAAATTTATACCAGATACTAAGGTCTATGGTTCCTATTAGGTGTATAAAAATCAGGGTCCTGGGTCAACCCGATAAAAAGATATTTGCGAAAATTTGTAAGTACCAAAATTAACCTTAATTTACAACTTTTTTTAATTTTCGGATTTTTTCCTTTACTCGTGCTGTAAGGCCAATTGATTGAACAAAATTGACAATTCTAGGTCAACCGTAAGTACCCACCCTATAGGTTTTGTGTCGAAAACCTATATGGTAGTTCCCGTTGAACTAGAATCACGAAATTTGGCCAAAAGCAGGGTCTTACAGCACAAATAAAGGAAGAATTACAAAAATAAAAAAAAGGAAAATTTAAGGGTGTCCCCATACATACATAGTAGACTCCATTTAAGATAGTCCTCTAAGTTGTATGGGCGCTCATACAGATTTAGAGGATTAGCGTAATTAGCACCAACCACAAAATTAAATAAGGTAAAATGCGTACGGAACCCTCGGTGCGCGGGACAGACTCGCACTTGCCCGATTTTTTTTTTACTTTTTTTTTTTTGTATTATAATCAATTATTATGTCTCCATAATACCTACTGTTGGCTACTTACTAAGAAAGAAAGAAAGAGAAAAACTATTAATTTGTCACAGACACAGAAAAAGTATTACATATAAAAGAAAACATTGCAAGGCATAAGATTAGTCTGTGACAAATATGTGCACTTGATGTGCACACTCAGCTATATTGTTGCATTGTGGTAGTGTCCACAACTCTATTATTGAGTTATAGTTGCTAGTAAAAGCTAACCTCTCATTATACGGAAGGCCTATGCATTCATTAGTACAAGATGTGCACCAAATCGTTTCGATGCAACGATGTGCCGTGATCGAACATGATATTGTTGTTTATTGTACTTAGTTAAGTGCGCTCGATAATTTTTGCTTGGCTATGTCAGTTCGACACCATACCAGATTATGAAACACACAACAACCGATCGGACTGATCGCGTCGACTGAACACAGCAGTCTAACTTGAGAATGTTGTTACATTAGCATCTCAAACTAGAAACGACAGTAAGTTGTCCCATTGCATTGCTACTACAATGATATGTCGGTGAATGAAATACAATATTATATCGTGAATCAGACGGATCGCAGATAACAACGGTATTATTGGGAGCGTCTGCGTCAGCTCACTTTGTTCTGAGTGATGCAGATCACATTTATATTAATCGATCTCGATTGTAAAATTGGGGCTTCTGTATCACGCAGCTCGAGCGGCGACGCGAGAGCAAGTAAAGTAGTAATAATTTACTTATTAGCAGTATTTTTAGACCACCTTGCTGGTCTAGTGGTACAATTATGACTGTTGAGCGTGGGGTTCTTGGCTCGATTCCCGGGTCAGGCAAAACGCTATTGGGTTTATCACCATTCATCGTCAGGAATCCTTCAGTAGCATCATTAACTAAGATCATGGGCATAAACCGCAGATGCAGCAATCACTTCTGCCTACCCCTTCGGAGGTATATCTACAGGTGTAATGTTGTGTTATGGTGTATGATATTATTTCATTGAAAATGATTAATATCCCAAACTTTCTCCTGTGTTATATGTTTACAAACATACAATATCACAGATCCTGAACACCTATCTTTAGGTTATATAAATATTTGAACCACGTGGGAATCGAACTAGTGAGAAAAACGTATGAAGCGATTCAGTATTTTGTCACATTTTCGACGACATGTTTGGCGCATTGGATAAGAGCTCGGCTCTATGCATCACAATGTAAATATTAGTTTGTAAATGTACTGCTAGTAAATGCGCCAAGTGTCGCGGGTTCGATTCCCGCACGGAACAAATAAGTATTTGTTTCGGTCTGGATTTTGTTTTATTTAGCCATTCTTAATTATAAAATAATAATAGATACCTACTTTGAAAATTGAGCAAGTATGAGGCTAGATCTCGATATCCTGGTATTTATTAATTTATTTACATACTTAATGATAATGTGGTATTATTGGTACAGTGGTTGAATAAATTTCTGCACTAAATGTCGTAGGTTCGATCCCTAATACCAAATACCTACCTAAAACTTGCCATCGGAAATCAAACCATGCACGGCTGTCGCCAACTCGCAATCTCTAGACCAAAGCATAAAATGCAAATAAATTCTTGATCAACTAATTGATACACACTGCATTGTTCTACTTATAAATATGACACTCGTCAAGTAATAAAGTATAGATCAATAATGTTGATCGAACGAGTCGAACTTGATATTATTGTTTGTGAATGTTAAGTATATACGATACGGTGAAAACGATTGGGGATTCTGTATCATGCAGTTCGAGCGAAGCGAGAACAAATGATACAGAATCCCCAATATTACACTACTCCCCACATAACGACAAAAAGTTTCCACATCGCCGAATACAAATCCTCACCGCCATACTTCAGTAGTTCGCCCGCTATGCAATCTACACCAACCGCGCGCTTATTTTGCTGCTGTTTTATAGCTGGAGCAACCTCGTCAAGTAGCAACGGCTGATCAAGTTCAAGGGCATAAGGGTGTCGAGGTAAGGAGCGAAGGTGGTCTAGGTCGACAGAATGATCCGCGTTAAATAATTTCTTAAAATGTTCCAACCACCGCTCGAATATTTCCTCCCTGCCTTTAAGAAGCTCTTCGCCATTGTTCGGCTTGAGTGGGACTTTTACTGTGGAGTATATGCTGAGTAGGTTTCGTACCTCAGTATAAAACTCACCAAGCTGGTTGGTGTCAGCAAGCCACTGTAGATGACGAGCCCTCTCTTGCCACCATCTCTCCTTCGCTTTCCGCGTTAATTTACGCAGCTCCATATCACTACAACGTATTTCCGCTTGTGTTCTGCTGTGCCGCCTCAGGAGCCGACGGTGTTTATCAATTGCGTCCATTAGTACCTCATCATTCTCATCAAACCAGTCCTCATGTTTTCGGACTCACAGACCCTAAGTTAATCGAGCGGTTCGGAGAATATGAGAAGAAAGGGACTCCCAGACAGTATTGGCCTCGCCGGATTTTAGATCGAGAGGCAGCAAGGCAGTGCTCAAGGTTTCGGCATGGTTTGCCCTCGTGTTAGCATCTTGGAGTCGTTCAAGCATAAGACGCTCCTGTTTTGACCGCTGCGATCTAAGAGGACGTCGAAGACAAAGACGTAGCTTCTTGATAAGGAGTCGGTGATCAGTCCAACAGTGAGCACCACGCATGACGCGGGTAACTTGGACTTGGGAAAGGTCTTTTTGACGCACGATTGCGTAATCTATAAGGTGCCAGTGCTTAGATCTGGGATGCATCCATGTTGTCTTGTACTTGGCAGGTAATCTGAACATAGTGTTCGTTATTGCAAGATCTAGTTGAGCGCAAAAACTAAGCAACAACTGCCCATTGCTGTTCATATTTCCAAGACCGTGTCTACCCAGAACTTTAGGCCAAGCCTCGTAATCTCGGCTGACCCTGGCGTTAAAGTCGCCCAAGAGTAAGATCTGTTCTCTTGGGTGGCGATAACTACACACTTTTTGAATATTTATTTGTTGCCTGCAATATTTTACGCTACAATGATCCAAAAGATTAAAAAACCGGTTACTTCTTGTTCTGTGGCAAAATGAAGGCATGCTTAAGGTAATGGAAATATTTCACTTTATTAATCTATTTATTTTGTAACATGATTATTTTACAATAGCTTTACATAATCCTACCAGTCCTTTAACAAGTTTTAAGAAGTTTGATTTGTTTATCTAAAGTCAAATATGATTAGGCCGACTACATATTTTCAATCTTATCTACTATCTTAAAATCTGAACTATCTCTAAGAACTTCAAAACTAATAGAAAGAAAGAAAGAAAGAAAAATATTTATTTAGCGACAAAATACAAACATTCTAACAATAAATTATGAAAATGTGCCTAGAACATATTTGTATGTATACATCGCTAAAAGGGTATTCACTCAGCATTAGCCGTAGCACCTATGAGATGAGACGACGCTGATCTTCCGTGAATACCTTTTTGATGAGAGACGACAGTTGTTAATTTAAAGATATCGCTGTCATACAGAAAACCAACCTTAACGAAAACATATAAAATCCATTTTAAAAATAAAATAAAAACAATAAAAATACAATTACTAGCTAGCTACAAATAATAGCAATAAATTTACGATAATAATAAAAATAACAGTCAGAACAAGCATAACTCCCTCATCTGCCCCTATTTATAAAGAATATAGAGCTAACACTCTTTTTAATAAATATTTTGATAGACGGTCTGCAGCCTCTAGGATATAATGTTTTGCTTGTTAAAGATTTCCGCTTTTAATTTTTTCTTAAACATATAAATTGTTGAGCAATTTCTTAGCGGAGGTGGCAGATTATTCCAGCACTTTGTGGCTGCATACCGAAAACTACCACGAAACATAGTAGTTTTGTATTTTGGACACGTCAATCGAGTGGCAATTCTAAAAGGTCGTGATGAAAACCCTAATTTTTCATAGAGGTATGGTGGAGATTTTGTCCTCACGATGCCAAACAAGAGACAGGAGAAATGATAATAACGACGAGACTCCATGGTCATTAATTGCCCACGGTTAAGGTAAGGAGAGACATGAGCTCTGCGGGGTATAGTAAAGCAAAAACGCGCGCATGCGTTTTGTGTGCGCTGTATCAGTCTTTTTGTTTGCCCCAGAAGACAGTCCCCTATAACAGTGTCGGCATAATTTAATTTGGAAAGTATTAATGACTCACATAGCTTGATTCTTACATCTAAATTCAAAAACTGTCTCACTTGATAAAGAACTCTTAGCCTATAGTGACAATTTTTAATTACACCTACCATATGGTTGTGGAATTTTAACCTGTTATCCATAAGGACTCCTAAATTTCTGGCTTCCTCGACGAGATCAATAGGTTGGTCACAAATCCTTAAAATGGGGGCATTATCATTGATTCTACCTATTTGGTTTTTTGTTCCTAAGATCAAAAATTTACACTTTGCTGGATTTAGGACCAGGCAATTTTTATTGGACCATTCTACTATGCGATTAAGATCCTCATTAATTTTATATACAGTCTCGGACGTTTCATTAGGTTTAAAAGATGAGTAAATTTGGAGATCATCAGCATATATATGATATTTGCAATGATGGATACAGTTAGTGAGATCTGAACTATATAAATTAAACAATATTGGACCTAATATTGATCCCTGTGGTACACCTCGATTTACTGGGAGAGGTTCAGATTGTATTCCAACTCCTGCCTCACCACATATTTCAACTAGTTGAGAGCGACCACAGAGGTAACTAGAGAACCAATGCAAGGCTGTACTGTCAAAACCATAGTAAGCTAGTTTAGAAATAAGGAGATTGTGATTTATGGCATCAAATGCACGAGAGAAGTCAAGCAATACCAATATAGCGCCCTCACCTACGTCTATCCCTGCCAAAACATCGTCAATCACATCCATTAGCGCTGTTGATGTGCTATGACCCGGCCTAAAACCGGATTGCTTGCACGGCAAAATACCATTGTCAGTTATATATTTTATCAACTGTTGAAAGACTACCTTTTCAAGGATCTTTGACAGAAAAGGCAAAATACTAATCGGCCTTAGATCTTTTAAATCTGTGTGACAAACCATAGAACAATAACAACCTAGTTAATAGCAGCTTCATTGACACGAGTTCAGAAATGGATCAGTACAGTAACACTTCAAAGAAAGCCGATCACAAATTCCTACACGTTGAACATATTATATTACCCCTATTCGGCACACTCAAACTCAACCGAGTAGTTTTCAAAGGGAATCTGAAAACTATTCACATATTATTACTAATTCGAGGCACAGACATTCTGTCGTTTATTTAAATGTACTCGCCTCGCGAGGAAGTCGGGCGTGTAACTTAATTCCGAAATTCTATACATACGGCAAGTTCTAATAGCGAATGTTCGAATATGCACGATTTTGATGAATTGATAGCTAGCAGCTACGTCTACTCGGTAAGTTATTCAGTCGAAACTGTTTACAATTTGCTTGCAAATGCTTTGCTTGTATCTTACTGAACAGCTTTTGGTTCTAATGTGAGTGCAGAAATATTAACTTCTGTGACCAAAAATTGTGAAATTGCTATGAATTTCTGTTTAGAAGTCAACATATTAAAGAGAATCGCTATTGAAGATTATTTTTACAGCTATTTTTGCAGATGTACGACATAACGATCCATTTTAACAAAAAATTCATGCCTTACCTACAAGTAAGTACTAGATACCTTACATGATTTTTAAATCATGTACGAAACTCCGAGAACTTCTGCGTATAAACATTAATATTTAACGTAAAACCTTCGCACTTCGAACAGTCACATAATAGATGAACCGATTCCTAGTAAATCAATCCCTGGTTTAATAACTTGGGATCAACTCATCATCCAAACTAGAAACTATTTAAACGACGTTACCACACCAAGTGAACTGAAGTGCGATTTCATCCAAATCGAAAACAGTTTTGTGTTCGAATTCACAGTCAGCCGAACTTCCAATCACTGTGTCCCACGTTCGCACAAACTGAACATAAGTTTTCCGATGATAGTTACATACTTAGTTACTGACGCGGAAATTAGGTACAGGGATTCACGTCTCAACTCACCCAGGGAAATGGAGTGACGTCATACGGAAATATTCTAGAATGATTAGATATGACTTTGAAGTTTTAATTAAATTGTTCTGTTCTTAAAAATGTGCTGGCGACTTACATGTTTAGGACTTAAGAGGATAATGAGGCAAATTACTAATTTAATTACGCCACCCGTAGTCGATATCTACGTAGCAAGATGAGTGAAGTGTATCGCTTGAACGCTGCGGTATGCGTAGACTCGTATCTCGTAGACGTCACAGTGCGTGGTGCGTCGTAGCACGTTGATTTGACAGAATATATTAGCTTTTCCAGGGAGCTCCTGCGACCCTCGTCGTGGGGGCTCAGTAACCGTGGTTAGGTCACCCACGGTGAAGCTAAGCGAGATCCCAGGAGTGGACGCTCCGCGTGGGCTTGACGGAGGCCTGCGCAGGATGCGTCCAATGGTGCGGGTGCGAGGGACAGTTCTTCTGTCCCTGCACCCGCACCATTGGACCCTACGGTTGCGGGAGGAGAGGCGTGTCGGTGTTGCGTTGCCGCGCGCCCTATCTTCCGCGACCAAATGGGGGTGCACCATTGTTGCGTCGCGGTGAGGCCGCAGAGGAAGAGGAGATGCGGTGTTTCATTGCCGTCCTCCCTATCTACCTGCAGAGCCCAACAACTTCATCCTCCGCCAAGGAGGTTTAGTTCTGGGTCCGCCTTACCATCTGGCGGGCTAATACCCATCGGGGGGTAGCGAGGAAGGACTATAAAACATTTTCATGACAAGTGGGACCGATGGCTTGTGCACTCCGAGGTACAGGGTAAACGATAATTAACAATTCAATAACCAAATAACTTCCAAAATAGCTCCACTAGCCTATTGCTGTTTAATAAAATCAGCTTGCTAATCACAGTAATCGCGTTGTGTATGTAATATAGCAGATGGAATAAAGACGCCTTCAAATTACATAGTTGGCGCAAGAGTGCTGTCACACGACAGCTCCAATTATGAGTTAATTTTGTAGTGTTTTCTTATTGTATTCAGAAAGTTACTGTGATAACAGCATTATTTTGATATTAATACAATTTGCCATTTTTTGCATGCGGCTTGCAGCAGTGCATACGTTGGCTATAAATCATTGCGTTGACATTCGTGCGTTTTTATATAAAAAGCAAAGTGCGGTCAGTCGCATGCGGCACTCTGCAACACGGCCAACACCTAGTGCGTTCACTCTCTTATAAATTTATTCCAGAAACGATAATATAAATTAAGAAAAAAAAGTGGCATCCGGTACGCTTTATATTTCTTCGATAATAATTCAAAGACATTTTTCGTTCTTAACACACACTAGACAACTGCATCCTACAATTTTTCTTTAACCAATTACACACAACATTTTACAAAAATTCACCGCTAACGTTGATTGCGAACTTGAATCTGGAACGACTGCAAGACAATATTGTACACCAGCCAGCCTCGATTTTTCAGCTGTCTGTTTGTACTTTGACGCAGATAACTCCTGTATGTGTTAAAACACAAAGTCAGCTCGCCCAAAGCGATAGTTGGCGTATGTTGATACGGCTACACATGCTATGTTGCGTCAGTGATTACGATGGCCCCAGTCGAATAGTTCTGTATCGCTTTACGTATAGAGTAAGCAATTTTTTTCACGGTTGGTGTTTTAACAATTTTGGGGTCTATTTGTGTAATTATTTAACCACGTGTTTTTCGTTTGCATCTATATTGAATAACATACATACATTTAACATCAACCAAAATAATCATAATCCATATTAAAATAACTATCCATAGCAAGATTCAATCGTTCTTATTGGTTGAATAAAATATACATCATACTTTGACATTAAAGTCAAAAAAATCCAAACTTTGACATTAAAGTGTACGTACAGTCGATGTTTGGTGTCTACACCCAACCCTGTGACTCTACGTAAGCGCTAACTAGACTTAAGGATTATTGCGGTAACTCGCCGTACTATAAAGTTCCTTTAAATCCGACTAGCGAATCGAATTTTCCAATGCCAAAGTACACACATTTATGTATATACTTAGTCCTAAAGTATATGCTTACGGTAGTATTCATGCAGTAAAGCGCTATTATACATCTGTATATCTCACTATGTTTTCACTATGAAATGGGTTCAGCCGTAGTCCAGCACGCTGGACAAATGCAGGTTGGCAGACTTGTCTTTTGTGTCTTTCAAGAACAAGACACAAAAGACAAGTCGACATCGACAGACACAAGAAGAAATCTCTGATGCAGTTTTCATCACGCTATTTTTTTTACCATTTAGTAAAATCAACGATTTAACATCTAAAGGTTACTGGTACGTCTGTCTCAAAGTCTAGTACGTCTATCTGTTTAATCTCTCAAAGTTTTAAGATAGACTTAAAATTTCTGCATGTGCTTCTAAACTAGCTGTTTGAAATATATAATAATTAGTCGAATAAATCAGTTTAGTAACATTTGTTATCTATGGTAATTAATTTTTGACACTGGTCGCATTTGTAAGACTAACAAGTTATTTTTCGTTTGAACTCGCCTGTTGTAAAAGCATTTTTTTGCTTCGCGAATTAAATTTGTAGAACCTTGTAAAATAGCCGCTATTTGATTTCTCCGGCACGGTTCAGTCAGCCTTTGATGATAACTTTGTGACATTACATTGGAACTTTTAAACTTTGAACATTTTGTGAAATTATAAATTGAGTGACATCATAGCTCGTGCTTTGAAGACATCAAGTTTGGAGTCTAACAGCTAAGTAGATATATCATTCAATCTATCGTGGCCACTTTAGTTGTGTGTTTATCTAACTTAGTTCCAGGCCTGACAACAGTGAAGATCCAGGTTACTGCATAGTGTATTTGATTCTTAGCGCTGAGTAACTCAGTCAAGTATATTGCAGACTTCTTATTTATTTATTTATTTAGGGCATATTTACAGAGTAAACATAAACATTTGTAAAAAAATAATACAAAACAACAAAATTCAGATGCTACTCTAATTATGAAATATGCAAAACATTCACATAAAAATAGGACAAACAATAATAAGTTCTTGTTTGCTCTAGTCAGGTGGATGTTATACAAGCTTCCACTGCCTTCTGCAACATTTCCCACCTGTCTAAGGCAACTCTAGAACACTTTTTATTGCTCGATTATAGAAAATTTAGGCAAATAGTATTTATTTCATTTGGAGAGAGGTGATGCGCATCCATTTGAGTGTTTAGCCCACGCAAACCTGCATTTTGAACACTGGTTTAGCCATTTAGGAGAATATAGGAATTTAAACTTTCGTGGTCATTTAAACTTAATTTAAAATGTTTTTCGGGATATATACCACGTACCTTTGTTTGGAGTAACCGATATTTCGGCACTGTTGCAAGCGCCATGTTCACGGATGTACTGATGGTATTGCGGGTGGATGAATGTTACGAGCAAGTATAACGGTCTACCCGCTTTCTTACTCGTTTTTTGCGTTCAACACATCTAGCACTGTTATCACTATCACATTGTACCCGATCACGACATACCACACTCACTACGTCAGCTCGCGGTTTGATTTTGTTCTTTTCACGGGTTTTACATAGACGTACCACTGGATGCCAGATACTCGACAGTTGAAACCCATCCTCTCTATTGAAATTCTTGAACTTTTTAATTTCAGTAGCCTCCCTAACCATTAGCGTTTATTCACATATAAGCGACGTTCTACACAAGAACGGGTACCGTAGGTGAATTAGACCACCCAGACATACTCAGAAACACCTGGACTACAAGGTTGAACGACACCCAGCGTACTTACCGTACGTCAAAGGAGTGACAGATAAGGTCGCCAACATCCTTAAGAAGGTTTCAGTTAAAACTATGTTCACTCCTTTTAAGAAACTGTCGCAATATATAAGAACGCCGAAAGACAGTCTTCCCTTAGAAAAGCCAGGTGTATACAAAATTGACTGCAGCTGTGGGAGTTCCTACATAGGACAAACCAAACGCACCATCTCTTGCCGAATAAAGGAACACATTAAGGCAGTCAAAAATAATGAACCACACAAGTCGGCCATAGCTCAACACCTCTTGGACTCGGGTACCGACCACTGGATTGAGTTACATAACCCTCAGGTACTTTCGACAGAACGCCACTACATACCTCGAATGGTTAGGGAGGCTATTGAAATTAAAAAGTTCAAGAATTTCAATAGAGAGGATGGGTTTCAACTGTCGAGTATCTGGCATCCAGTGGTACGTCTATGTAAAACCCGTGAAAAGAACAAAATCAAACCGCGAGCTGACGTAGTGAGTGTGGTATGTCGTGATCGGGTACAATGTGATAGTGATAACAGTGCTAGTGGTGTTGAACGCAAAAAACGAGTAAGAAAGCGGGTAGACCGTTATACTTGCTCGTAACATTCATCCACCCGCAATACCATCAGTACATCCGTGAACATGGCGCTTGCAACAGTGCCGAAATATCGGTTACTCCAAACAAAGGTACGTGGTATATATCCCGAAAAACTATTTAAATTAACATTTAGGAGAAGTTCAGTGAGCTACACACAAGCAGAAGAATTATCACTCAGCAAACCGATCTTAATCTGATATTGCTCTGTTTAATCCACCATGAATCCGCCGATCAGACGTAAGAGCCTGCGACGAAATAGTCCCTGTAGGTGTAAACCCTTACCTAATCCTTATTTATAAAGCAGATCTAAGTAGGCGCCATGTAATAAATTTTTTTAACATTAAAAAAAAATTGGTAAGTGATTCTAAATGTTTTGTGCGTTTCTCGAAACGTAATTTAGAGTTTCGTAGAAGTGCAGTGTAGAACTCAATGCAAATGGCGAAAGTTAACGTGACTTTGGGTCTAGACGCGAACATTCTTTTGTCCCTTTCTAGTCATTCAGCGTTCCTCGGATCTTTCAGTCTCATGAACTGTAGGTGTGATACTGTAGGCTGAAAACAAATAACCCAATTATAGTATATTGATGGGTGTCTTATTAAAAGACTGTATTTATCTTGCTCTGTGTAGGTTAAATATAGCTTAATCAAAACTACAGCCTGTGAACCCAAGGACTTAAAATATAGCTAAATGGCTGGCGAAAATTGATATATATTCTTTATGTTTTCTATTTAAACATGCAGTCTGTCACGCATCGTCTGTGATACGTTGCTCGCGGCACAGATAAGTATGAGTATGAGATTGATATAAAATATTATCTCAATAATAAGTCCTCAGACGCGGAGAACATTACAAATATTCAATCAACGGTACCAAGTACACGCTGACTCGAAACAACAACTTATGAATCGCACAAAGTGTTGTCTCGTGTGGGGATCAAATCCACAACACTCAACGCAGTGTCAAGCAGCAAAGCGACCGCTTAAACTACTACGCCAACTGTGCAGTCGATGTATGTATGTAAAACATATACTGTAATCAGCCCAGATATACTATCAGGAAAGTGTTATTGACTTTTTCGATCAAGATATTCTAAGTTGCTGCCCGGGGCTTGGAACTATGCCAGATAAACGACAACGCTGGCCTCCCATAACATAGAACTGTGACATAATTGTCGAAATTTAGGCGTAATACACCTTTGAATACACCGTAGGGCGAGATGTTATTAATACGTTTCCCTTGGATACTCTTAGTTATGTAACTATGACGTCATGCGTAAGAGGATTATTTGCCGTAATGTATTGATGAATGTGTTCTATTTGTCTCCAGATCACGACCTCTCACGTGAAAGTTTACAAGTTATGATAATGAGCTGAATCTATTTGATTCATTCCATATATCTAATATTCAATACTCTTGGATGAATTCAACTATATTAAATTTGTCTTCGGTCGAATAGCCTAGTGTGCTGTTCAAGCAAAATATGATTTGGTATTACATAAAGTTTTTTGGACAGACGTACTTAGAAGTTTATGCCTAAAATGTAAAAGCCCCTAAATAAAATAAGAATTTAAAAAAAAAAGTTTATGCCTACCCAAGCGTCGTGTATAGGTAAATTGTTTGATCAAAAATCATACTGCCCGTTATATGAATAAAATATTCATGTAGATTTTTTGAGCTTAATGATATAATCAGATTTTTATAAAAGATTTTACATGTTTCCGCTTAAAAGTAGCGTAAGAATAAGATGTTAGCGCAACATTTGTTAAGGCTGTAGTTTTTAGAGTTTAAAACAAAACTCTTAAAAAAGCTGTTAATTTCAATTGCGTTTGTTCCTGAAATAATAGGTCCAAAGCTAACGCTTTTCATAATCACATGCATTTTTTAATACTTTACTTCTTCCACACTGATCGCATAAAAGCATCAGGTATAAAGTCATTGGAGCACCGATAATTCTAAAGATGCCTCTATCATTTACTTACATACAAGTAAATAAGGGAATCCGTACTTATGTAAGCTCTTAGACATCTTCGAAAAAAGTACTTCCCTTTGTAACTATTCTTGCTACGCTAGCGTAGGGAACAGTTCAGCTCAGTAATAAATTAAGTGAAAATAGGGGTGGCCGTTTCGATGGCGCGGCCATGACGTTTCTTTTTAAAAAAAATGATGACAAGATTTTGTAAAATTTGTAAAAGTAGACTCCCAAAACCATAAATTTGTCAAAGCTATGGTTAAAAAGTTATAAGGGTTTGAACGTGGCCGCGCCATTGAAACGCTCCGAACCACGCGGCCAAGGATATCTTTAAAACTAAGCATTGCAGAGACCTGAAATTTTGGTAAGTAACAGATTGAATTTGTAAAAGTATAGAAAAAAAATCCTGAACTTATATTTTAGGAGCTGTAAGACTAATAAGCCATGGCCGCGCCATTGAAACGGTGAAAAACACATTTTCGCCGATATTTCGCTGAAAAAGCAACGCAGACGTCTGAAGTTTTTTGTAAAACCCAGATTTGAAATTGTCAAAACCAGTAAAAATAAAACATAAAATCCTAGTTTTATATTTCTGGAGCTATAAGACTAATATGCCATGGCCATTGAAACGGTGAAAAACACATTTTCACCGATATCTCGCTGAAAAAGCAACACAGTCGACAACGAGGAAAATATAACGTAACTACTGAGCAGATTGCTTTGAATCCTTCTTTGAACCAACTTGCCAATGCTAATAAACACCAATAATTATTGTGCATAGGGTTCTCAGGGTGCATAGGATTCCCACAAAGAACTTAGGGTCCCAAGCCAACCTCACCTGCAAGTGGTGCACCTGCCGATCAACGGACGAGGCTCTGGCAAACAAAATATCCCGATAAGCGGCAATAGGCTCGCCACCTATTACGTGGGATCAAAACACTGGCGAAAAGTAGGCGTTTAATATGCCTCTGCCTACCTCTTCGGGGAAACAGGCGTGAGTCTATGTAATTATTTTCTTCAAACATTATCATTCTCGCACTAGAAATGAATACGATGTCACGGGTGATTTCCCAAAAAATCAATCAACTGATACAAAGTGTGACACATAGTTTTGCATCGTGTGTAAATCGAAGACACAACACAGGACCTAATACGTTGACGGCGAAGCCGCTGCCACTAAGCCGTACATGTATTCATAATTATTGAGATAATTTATTATTTGACGTACAATATTCTCCATATTATTATTATCTCATTAGAAAAATGGCATTAGATTCCTCGGAATGTCTCGATGTACACACATCTTAAACACGACTCTTTACAAAATAAGCTTCGGGGCAGACGAACGTCACGAAGTCATAAAAGTCATACCCCGGAGTTATAGTCCATTTCATTATTAGCATCGACCTGAAGATATTGTAAGGAGGACACTAATATGCTGTATGTATTGTTTTCCGGAGAATACAACTCTTGGATGGATGTGACGTAATCTGTCTAATCTGTAGTAATATTATAAAGCGGAACAAATAATTGTTTGCTTGTTTTTTCTTCTTTCACGTCGCAACAGAGCAATGTAATGGTATGCTTTTTGTGTGTAAATATATTATGTAGTTACGAGGCTGGAAAGTGAAGAGAGAAGTGAAAAAAAGAATAAGTACTTTGGAACATGTTTATATATGCAGAGGTCTACAAATATCAGAAGTCTATTAAAAACACTAGCCCCGGATTATATAGCCTATTTTTCTAACTTTTCTAAGCCGTTGCAATGCAAACTTGGCACAAAACGTAGATGACTGCGTACTAAATTAAAAGCAATTATAAAATTATTATTTCGTGACACTTATCATTATCATTAGCCGTGTGGTTGACGGCATAGAATACAAGTGTCACCACCCCCTATCTTCCCGTGGGTGTCGTAAGAGGCGACTAAGGGAAAAGACGATGCAAACCATCTTAGCGTAGAGACGGAAAACTCGACATCAAACCCTATACGACTGCCTCGTTGGTCTCGCGGCATAAATGTGCGCGTGGGATCGGTAGGTCCCGGGTTCGATTCCTGGGTCGGGCATTGTTAGGGCGATTTTTATTAGATTTTTATTTGTTTAAATATCTTGCGCATCACATATGGAATGTACAATGGTATTCTTGATATTTTTGTGTGGTGGATATACTATAGCCCTGAATTTACCACCTGATTAGTTATAAAAGATTTTGTCTTAATTTTTTTTATAACGTACATGTGTTGTGAATTATTAAAAAAAAAAACACTCATTGCACAACAATGTCGTAAATAACGGAACTTAATGCTTTAGGCGTCAGCTACCAGTGATATCTAGACCATGCTATGATAATATTGCCAGTATAATTATGCCTTATATCTTTTAAAAAATATAATAGTTCTGTAAAAACTCTTAGAATGCTTTCTGCTATCTTCATGTACCCAGTCTCGCGAGACAACTTACTGAGTGACACTATCTACTAGAATCGCTTAGTACTCGAAATTAGTTCTAACCATATTACTTTCTTACTCCAATGACTCATCGACCCGAAGTATGTCTTGGCCTCCAATACGAGAAAACGCCACTTCACCAGATCTTTCACCACTTCTCGCCAATTATCAGCTTGAAGCGCCTTAAGATCCTGCTCAACGACGTCTTTCCAGTGGTATCTGGGGCGACGGGCGACCGACAGGACGACGTCCTGTTGGTCGACCCACATACGCTCTCTTAACCGCACGTTCCTTCTCTCGACGTGACTAAGCCATCGGAGTCTGTGGGCTCTAATTTCTCCAATTATATTAGGAATGACTACGAGTACTGCGATTTCGGCATTTTTGCGAATCCGCCAGCTCCCATCAGTTCTCTGCACAGGGCCCAAGATCTTCCGAAGGAACTTTCTTTCTGCGACCAAGAGCTTATTCTCCTCCTTTTGTGTCAGTGTCCAGGCTTCGCAGCCATACGTTAGAATCGGTCTTATTACAGTTTTGTAAATTCGTAATTTCGTATTTCGGCTAAGAAACCTGGACACTAATACTTTGTGCAGAGCCGCACCACATCCATGCGCGTTTTGGATGCGGATATCGATCTCCTCCTCTCGAGTGTTCGTGTCTGTTATGGTACAGCCTAAATATTTGAATTTCGACACGCCGTTGTACGTATTATCTCCAACATGTAAGTTATTTCTGGCCACTGTCGTGGCTTATTCTTAGGCCTACCTTAGGCAGGTAAGGTAAGGTCTAACCAAATTGGTCGGATGCAAAACGATTTCGCACTGCCGATGGTTTGAAAAATTAAAATTGTTGCAGCGATCTCCGAAAATGAGTATGACGATTATTCTCCGATTTCGAGCATGTATTATGACATTTATTTCATCGCAAAGTTGAATGCTTCTGAGCTGATCATATCCTTATTTTAACCTTTCCTTTCTTTAAAATATTACGAAAATGTCATCTTTGGACTGTAGATTAAAAAAAGATCTTTAAAAATTATAGTATAAGAATATAGTTATTATTTATTTATACTTTATTGTACACTCCTACAGGCCACCTTTGCATGGATATTCTTGGTAGGAAAGGAAATATGGATATTATCTTTCCAAAAAGTAAAGATATAGAGATAAAAGATATCTGTAAGTAACACAAAGAGAACCGGAAAAATGGCTGCATCGTGTTTTTATGTGTAATTATGTAGTTCGTGTGGTGACGGATTAAGAATACCGAATGTCACCACACCATATCATCCTATGAGTGTTGTAAGAGCCGACAGAGGGAGCATATTATGCAGAGAACAGCACTGTAAGAGAAGGAAAACTTGATTCAAACCCTATACCAACCCTTTTGGCCAGCGTGGTATAGTAGGCCAATTCCTCCTTTCAAAGGAGAGGCCTATTCCAGCAGTGGACTGTTAAAGGCTGATGATGATGATGTAATGACAGATTAAATTCTTACTTTATCATTTAGATGTACACTGGAAATTCAGCAATTACCTATAAACAAATAAAATACATAATTATTATAATAACGAAGATAAAAAACATGTGAGATAAGACTACATAGCGTTCATCTTGTTTATAGATGAGTCACAAAAAATATTTATCATCCGTTAAGTTTCATCAAGTCATCCTCCTGACGTTACCCCAATCTGGTTGGACTAGGACCCAAGGGCAACCTTGGGTCCGCTTACTAGTCTAATCAGATTTTATCAAAGGGAAAGCTATATGCCATGGTTAGTGTAGTATCAGTTTATGAGCTACCGACGCCCTGTAACAACTGTCAAAGATTTTCATGACAGCCAGGACCGACGGCTTAACGTGCTTTCAGAGGCCAAGGGGAAGCGATAATTTACAATTCAATACAGATTTAACTTCCAAAAGTCATTGGTACGCGCCGTGGATTAGAACCCGAGACTCGCTGCTTGGTAGTCTGTCAGGATCTACATTAGGCTATCGCTGCCCACCGTTAGAACCGCGTTATTTAGCACTCCTGCCACACACGCGTAGATTATAGCGTAATGATGTGGTACATAGTGTGTAACCTTCGTTGAAAGGTAAATTACACCCATAGACAAAAGAAATAAAATAATCGTAATCATGTCACAAAAATTGTCCTCGGTATGCATCGCAACCATATCCTCCAGCTTCGCAGTCGAAATGACTAACCACTAATTCTACCTTGAGTTTTGTCTGAAACTTTTATTCACAACGTGACCTTGAGTTGTATCTGGTACTAAGGTCATAGTACCATATTATTAATAACATCCTTATTACATCTCCATTAAAATTGTATTACAATTCGCCAAATGTGTAATATGTTCTCATATTCCAATAACGGTGTACCTTCATCTACCAATCCCCGGAGAAATTTGCGTGTGGATCAACAAGCTTTATCGTATAAACGTATTAAAGTAGAAGTTAATATTTGATATAATATAAATGAAATTTCTTTACTTATATAAATAGTGATTTAGTTGAATAATATTTCTGAAGAAATAGGTTATTAAGTGCCTAACGAATTTAATCATTAAGATATTTTACACAACCATATTTATGATATCAGTTTTTATAACGTGTCAAGAGGATGATTACAGCTATATATTGCTGACTAACTGACAGACAATGCACAGCACAGCTATTGCGCACAAGAAAATAAAATGTGGCATGCATGTTCCTTGGGGACCATAGGGCTGCACTAAGAAGGGACTTGTTGAAATTCTTAAGGGATCCGGCAGAAATGGTTAATTAAAATTTTACGGGCTTACCTGCGGTTCAGTTTTAGCTATTTATCATCATCCTCCTAGCGTTATCCCAGTTTCAGCCCGGAGTGCGCCTACTAGTCTAACCGGATTTGGCTGAATATTAGCATTTCCACAGAGCGACTGCCTGTCTGACCTCCGCAACCTGAAGGGATAGCGAAGCTTTATTCCAAGTTTTAGACTAGAGTCAGTTTATTTAGAAGGTACTAATGCCCTATAACGACTGTCAAAGATTATCATGACCACCGGTGTTCTCCGCACACTGATAATGAGAGAATATACAGGTGCTTTTATTCTACTTCATAGTAGACATAGAGTACGTTTTACAATAAATCGAATTTTTTTCTTAGCTATATTTCTGTATTTTGCTCTTAATGTCATATTTTTTTTTATTTATATTCTCACGCCTGTATACTCGAAGGGGTAGGCAGAGGTTTAAATATTACACCCACATTTCACCATGAACTTTTAGGTCCCACGTAAAAGGGGGCGAGCCTATTGCCGTCTCATATTCGCTTATCAACAAGATACATTTTTTGATCCATATAACATATTTGAAGAAGCACACATTAGGTACTTCCTCTTTCATGTTTATATTCTCCAAGACATAAAAGTTATGTCGCTGATTAACTTTCGTCGTAAAGACTGGACAAATCTGAGAGCAATTCATCATGGTGGCCTTATTATTACAAAGTATAATGAGGTCAGCTTTAGTTTGACTGGACTTGCCGTACTAACGATATTCTTAACAAGCAGCTAGGAGTATGATTTGCTTATGTAATTTTTTTACCTATCACAGAATTAACCATGATTTTTTTAGATTTGAGGTCTACCAAGATACCTAATTCAAAGAAATTGAAAACAAAATAATAAAAAAAATCCATACTCATAAAAAAATTCTTATTGGATCATATGATTCATTAAGTTATTATCCTCATATGTGTGATCAACCCCCACGACAATAAATTACATGTTCCTTAAGTACCCATATCCATGTAATCGATCTCTCAATGTTTTTCTTATAATAATTATGATTTCCGGTTTTATGAAAAATAATTAACTTCTCTCTAGGTTATGGTCTCCTTAGCTATTTGCATTTGTTTAAAATACTCGTTGGTCTCGCAGCATAAATGTGCGCGTGGGATTGGGAGGTCTCGGGTTCGATTCCCGGGTCGGGCAAAGTGTTATTGGGTTTTTCCGTAAGAAATTCTCAGTAACAGCACGGAGTCTGGTAATGTACCCGGTTGGGTACATTACCCGGTAGGGTAAACTCTTGAGAAAAAAGGTGGCCATGGATTGAAATCTAGGCTGCCCTATGCGTAGGGACCCATCATCAATGGGGTCAGGGCTTGTCGAGGGAGCGGTGATGCGAGATCGATCCCACAACCCCGGCCATAAGCCAATGTGGAACCCAGTGGAGGTTTAGCGATAGAAGTCCGGCACACAATCTGCGCGGAATACTCCATTTAAAAAAGGAGAAATACAAAACGGACTATAAGGTGTACTAAGAGGGGAGTTACTTAAATTTCCATAGGATTGGAAAGAAACAGGCATTCTCTAGTTATAATTATTAATATTGAATCAAATCATAATAATTACACTTTGAATATCAGTACGCAAATTATGACAACGTTTCGATTTTTGTATGAAATATTAATTTTACATTTCCGATATATTTTAAAACATCACAAAAAATTGGCACGTAATTGAAAGGCAAAAAGATTTTAAATTCACTTTCTATATTCTAAATCTCTAAACTAACATAATAACCGCTACAATCCCAAGATACCTTTACCTTTTTCGATTCCACGAATACATCATAAATTAATAAGACAAGAAATAACGTCAACAACATATACAAACATCAAAACGTTACATAAACTTTGCTCTATTTATTGTTATGTACTAGACTAGACATCTCGCACGGGTCCGCCCACGGAACTTCCTTATTTGTGGGGAATTTTCAAAAATCCTCACTTAGCTCTACTATACTGCCTCCGTGGTCAAGTGGATTGCGTATGCGACTGCTGATCGGAGGTCCCGGGTTCGATTCCCGGATTGGGCAAAAGTGTTACTGGGTTTTACCGAATTCTCAGTAGCAGCTCGGAGTCTGGTGGTGTGCCCGGTAACGACAATAGGCTCGCCCCCTTTTACGTAGGACCTAAAAATGTATGGTGAACTGTGGGTGTAATATTACACCTCTGCCTACCCCTTCGGGGATACAGGCGTGAGTCTATAAAAAAAATAGCTCTACTATACTACCGAAGGAGCCATGCTAAATCGCAGCTTCTCGCACCCAGTAATTTTGACAGTGCGATGTATGTCAGTCGGTCAGTAACAGAAGTGCCTAATATGTATTGATAACTATAGGAGGCCCGCGGCTGCGCTCCTACTTTCATTGTTATGTAACCGTTTCTGCTCTTCCCGCGGGAATTTCGGGGAATCCCTTCTTAGTGTGCCCTGTTCCTTCTTAGGCGTGCGCCTATGATCCTCAAGGAACATACATGCCAAATTGCAACTTTTTGTATCAATAGTTTTAGCTGCGCTTTGTCTGTCAGTCAGTAACGCAAGAATTTTAAATATATACATAGATAAAAATAGATATTATTCGAATTGTAGCAAAGGCCGCACAGGTCATTGTGCCAATTCATAAGTAATCCTTACAAATTGGGAGCACAATTTTTGCAGTGGGCTACCTACAAAAACGAATCTTGAGTAATTTATTAACTTTCAGCAAACATATTTATTTGTTATTCCTCGCGAAGAAAGCGTACACTGCTTACGATAATGGCAAATAAGTATCACGGTAAATAATGTTTTCAATATACACAAACGGTATGAAATTAGGGCCGTTTACATAGTTATATTTTTTATGTAACGGATCTATATCGCGCAATTATTTTAAAATATTGGCCCGGTGGATAGCGTATGCGTCTGCTGGTCGGAGGTCTCGGGTTTGATTCCCGGGTCAGGCAAAAGTGCTACTAAGTTTTTTCGAATTCTCAGTAGCAGCATGAAGTCTGATGATGTGCCCGGTAACGGCAAGAGGCTCGCCCCCTATTACGAGAGACCTAAAAAATCCTACCTAAAAGGGGGTATTATTACACCTCTGACTACACTTTTGGGGATACAGGTGTGAGTCTGTAAAAAATATTGTATTTCCCTCGACGTTTCGGCATTAATTACAACAGCCGAGCCGTAGTCACAAGATGAGACAGCGCTCTCTCTACCCGTTACATAAATATTACTTAAATCTAAGCTCTGTGGAAATGCTAATATTTAGTCAAATCCAGTAAGACTAGAAAATGGACCACGGGTTGCATCTTGGATATGGCTAGGAGGAGGTTTACCTTTGCACTTCATTACTTCAAGCTATTTCGCTATTTCTACTTAAATGGTATCGGTTATTAGAATTAATCACTTAACTATTACTAGAAACATCTTTGCACTGTAAAGATGTTAGTGGAATTTGTTCTTGAGATGCTAATAATAGCATGGCTGCACTGCGCTTTGAAAAGGCCTTCTACAGAAGATCGATTTAAAGAAGTACTCTTGACTCTTATGTATCGTTCGAAGTAGTGACGTAGTGTGGTAGTCTAACCTCTTTTTTATCCCATTCCTTTCCATTTTGAGTAAAGGAGAGAGGATAAAGAAAGAAACAACAGTATTGGTGAAACCTCCAACTAGTAATATACAGCTCATATCACTAGCGCCATAGTAAAAGTCTAACTGTAGATATTCTACATTAGTCCATTCAAATTAGGTGTCGAAGCAATGATGAATGTGTTTACCCTCGATATTAATAAAAAATATCCAACCTCGGACACTTTTATTAAAGATTCATTTTGAAAACAACAATCAATTACTTAATTCCTGAAGTAACGGAAAGGTCGGTCAACATTTTGGATCTTCGATGACATGACCAAAAGACTGCACGGTTGGTGTAGTGGCAAAGAGCTCAGATATTTACCTGGAGGCGCATTTCCTATGGGCGCTCTGAAGACAAACTTTCTGTGACCCAAATTACCGCTTGGCGGCGTGACAGTCGCGCTGTGACAGCTGTCTCTACGAGAACAAGAGATACGAACGTTTCTCCTGTGTATCGTAACTACGAGAGCAAGAGATGAAGATGAAGAACGACGCCAGCGCCGCCCACGGCGCCAACTACGAACTAAACTGGAGCCAGTTCCCACTTGGAATCGACACAAGAAATCCTTAAGAACTGCGCTTTTATGTAAATCTGTATTCATTGGTAGTGGTTTAAGCGGTCGCCTCACAGCTTGACACTGCGTTGAGAGTTGTGGGTTTGATTCCCACACTAGGTTACACTTTTTGTGAACCATAAATTGTTGTTTCGCGTCTGTGTATTCATTGTGTCCGTTAGTTGTATGTTTGTAAAATTCTCCGCGGCACAGGATCATCCTAGTGCGGGAGATGTCACTTAAAAAAAATCGGTAGCAGTGTACGCACAGTTCTGGATTAAGTAAATAGATACGGCAACCGGTTTATTTTTAGTTCACTTATACACGGAACATTTCGTCTTTTGTATAAATATTACTCAGGAGGCTAATGAAATTGTACTACGTAAAATAAGGCTTGATTGAAGTGATAAATTACGAGATTGTCAACCTTTTGGAGGTTGATACACTGAAATATTATTTGGCGTTCTTTTGTTGGTATGGGATTATACCTGTTGTTTATGCGTGTAGAATGAATTAGATGAATGGTTGATGTAAATACACGGATAAATATAAAATGAAAAATGCTTTGTGAGGTGCCACAGCATGAAGGATTAGCGGATTAGAAATTTGGTTTGGTATGTAAGTTAACGCATATGTATCTGATTATGTGTGTTGGCTTTCCATAAGCATTTTGTTCTACGATTCTAGTTTGTCACACTATTATTGCCGTTAATGTTGTGTAGCGAAGCACCGGCAGATCCGAATAAAACAATATAAATAACTGTGAAGACCAAGAGAGGGTAGGTATCGAAACCCGCATTTTTCGGGGACGTTGCTACATGACATTAGTCATCCCGTGACCATAGCTAAACAAATAAAATGCAGAAATAAATAAGTCTTTATACTAGCCTATTAATGTTAAGGTATTTTTGTTTCTCTGATTTTATTGTAGTGGCGTTGACGATGTTTTTTAATTTTCTCGTTTATATAGACCCGTTACATAATAATATTAGTAGGATGCCTTTAAAAGTTTATACTGGTGTAAATTACAGGACAAGTATAATGTGCAAATAAATAACGTTGCGATTCCTTACTTTGTGCGTAATTGACATGCATTTGACCCTATTCAATTTCAACGTAACGAATAGAGTTCCTAGTGAAGCCAAATTTGCTGGGAAACAGAAAAAGGCATATATAGTTTTGTTTTTTCGTTCGCCCAACGAAACGAAACATTCTCGTTTATGACTATTTCAAAATTGTATGCGAAGCTAAAATATCAAATAATCCTTTATTTGATTTCTCTGCTCTATACTTCTCTCGCTATGATCCAATACGTAATATTACACTGTAAACAATAAATTTGGCTGGGAGTATTGCAATATCCCACTGATTAAATTACCTTTATGCTTTAAAACAATATTGCTTTTACGGGTACTCGCTGAGTTTTAAGCTTACTATTTGCATTGGTCACTAAGCTCCTACAGCAATCATAGGAAAGCTTTATTTTGGGAGTGGTTTTAAGCATTTCGTACAATAAAATTGGGTTTAGTCTGCGTCCTCTACGGGATCTGATGAGTTCGCATATAAAGAGCTAAAATGATATGTCCGCATGTGTGTGTGATACAAATACGTAGGCTATAATTGGTCGCGGGGTAAAATACAGTTTCTGACGTGACAACTCTTAAATTAATGTTTTTTCTATGAGTAAAATATAAATATTTGGCACAGGTCTAGAAGCAATGGTTTCGTTTTCTACGATATTGAATTGCCCTTCATTTGGATATCTTAGTAACATATTTATCAGAGGTCGTATCATATCCAGTTGGTTAGATTATAGAATAATAATATTAATTATTATATTATTATTATTCTATATATTATTATTATGTTTCTCTCTTCCACGGGTATTGTTCTAACTACGTCGTAAAACAATACCCGGCCCTTTGGAAGGCTTACACGGGGACATGGGTCCAACGTGCAGAGGCCCTTAGAGATTTTTAATCTAAAATGGGATGAGACACATGCCGCGGAGCCTCCACAACTGCACTACTGAGCACAGCTATGGACTAGCCGCAGCAAATGTAGGAATATTGCGATTATGTGGAGTCTAATTTACTGGTTTATGGGGATGGGTGTTAAATAGACTGGTAATAATGATACTATGGATAATAAACGGCACCTGCCAGTGATACTCCTACAGCATCCGTCCACGTGGCAGGTGGTGACTCGCCAACTCACTAGATGGACCCTCTCTAAACAGCCGCCCAAAGCAAACAAACTCTGCCACAAAGGCAGCCAGAGGGCAACACCGGTGCGAGGGGCTAGGGGTGTCGAGCGGTGCGGCACCGGTTTCGCCATCGCGGGCCTCGTGACAACGGAGGCCCGGAGCGGGTTTCCCCGTAGTTACGCCCTTGAGAATGACACTTCCACCCCCAAGCTAATAGCTCTTGCGGCTTCCCTCTGGCCGGCCGACCAAGGCAAGCCAGAGTTGAGAGTCCTGCGGGCACTGTTGGAAATCCACTCCGGTCAGCGAATGAAGGTAAGCCGGCGACGAGGCTCTGACCGACTCTCTGAAGCATTCGGGACCGCAGTGTCGCCACACACATTCACACACATTTTCTGCCCTGCGGTTGTAAGCTTTCTTTTTATGTTGTAATATTTTTTTCGTTTATATTACACGATGAAGGTGATCTTTGAAAGCTGTTACTCTGCCCTATGAGATTGCGTTAGTCTCATGATGAGATAGCGGCTGCCCAGAGGGGTTATTATTATTATTATTATATTACGTGGGACCTAGAAAATTCCTGGCGAAATGTGGGTGTAATATTTACACCTCTGACTACCCCTTCGGGGATACAGGCGTGAGACTATAAATAAAATAAATAAATTATTATATTTGATGAAGCAATTGTTCTAACGAGTAATATTAAGTACGTACATATATATTTTAGTAGTTATAATCTCGTGACTGCCTCCTTGGTCCAATTTTTAGCTTCTGCGACTGCTAATCGGAGGTCCCGGGTTCGATTCCCGGGTCGGGCAAAGGCAGAGGTGTAATATTACACCCACATTTCGCCATGAATTTTAGGTCCCACGTAATAGGGGGCGAGCCTATTGCCGTATCGGCCACATTACTAGACTCTGTGCTGCTACTGAGAATTTCCTAACAGAAAATCCCAATAACCTGGACCTGGAATTGGAAAATCCCACGCACATATTTATGCCGCGAGACCAACGAGGCAGCGTCAAAAACGAGCGACGTAAAGTAATAGCATCTATACTCTTTCGTTTTGTTCGGTAAGTGAGACTGCCGGAGGCCCTATACGCATTTCCCTCCTACCACATTTTACTCCTCCTCCTCCTGTTCTTTTTTCCGATCTTATAGGATGGCAACGCACTTGTGTCTCCTCTAGAGTTGCGAATGTCCATGGGTGGCGGTAATCGCTTACCATCAAGTGAGCCGTCTGCTCGTTTGATTTATTTTTAAACGGATTAAAAAAAATATGGCATCAAAACAAACAAACCTTTTTCTGCAATATAAGCATAACAAATTTATATTGCAGGTAAAGGTTGCTGGATCAGCTAGTATTTTTATAATAAAAAAATGATCAAACTCTTCAGCTTTATATATTAACTAGATGATGCCCGCGGTTGCACCCGCGTTATTTAAGGCTACTGCTCCGCTCCCATCGCTCATAGCGCGATGTTATATAGCCTATAGCCTTTCTCGATAAATGGGCTATCTAACACTGAAAGATTTTTTCAAATCGGACCAGTAGTTCCTGAAATTATCGCGTTCAACCAAACAAACAAACAAACTCTTCAGCTTTATATATTAGTATAAGATTTATCAAATCTATAAAATCTAAATAAATGTTGGTTTCTCTCCAAATTGTCTTTAAAGTACAGATGATCCGTAGTGTATCTCTGAAGCCGATCGCTAAGCTCGACATCAATTTCCACACAAGTCCCTAGGGCCACCTGTCTCGTTACTAAACCGATGAATTCTATCATGAACCTAATAAATCTTAGGGAGGCTTGACAACTAAAACACAGGCTGCGATTAATCTTTTTAATTACCTATTAGTTTTAGTGTAACAATTTTTTCTTGGTTTCTTACACACAGTAATATATTTATGCAGGGATACATATTATAAATCAACTAGTAAATAACAGCAGCTACACCCGCACATGTTTCTTTTAAAAATCGATCCCGTGGGAATTTCGGGCAATCCCTATTTGGTGCATCCTAAGTTTGCCAAAAATGCCAAATATCAACTTCATGCGCCCAATAGTTTCGGCTGTGCGTTACCCGGGAAGTTCACGTCCGATATCCCGCAGTGCCTCAAGACGAAAGTCATTGACCAGTATGTGTTGCCAGTGATGATCTACCGCGCTGAGACGTGGTCGCTAACTATGGGCCTCATCCGAAAACTCAGGGTCACTCTGAGGGCGATGGAGAGAGCTATGTTCGGAGTTTCCGTGCGAGATCGAATCAGAAATGAGGAGATCTGCAGAAGAACCAAAGTCACTGACATAGCTCTCCGAATAGCCAGGCTAAAGTGGCAATGGCCACATAGCGCGAAGAACCGATGGCCGTTGGGGCAGGCGGGTTCTGGAGTGGCGACCACGTACCCGACGACGCAGCAGGGGTAGGCCTCCCGCAAGGTTGATCAACGATCGCGGGGCGCGGTTGGATGCGGCTGCGGTTGAAAATCGATCTATGTGGAGAACCTTGGGGGAGGCCTATGTCCAGCAGTGGACGTTTCTAGGCTGACATGATGATGATGTTACACGTCAGACAGTCAATAATGCAAGAATTTTATACATACCGATTACACCAATACAAAAACACTTGAGCTCATCGCACAAGTTTTATTGTTGGTACAGAGCTCACAAAAAATGTTGGGCAATGCCTTTCGGTGGCAGTGATCATTGCGCCAACCATGCAGTCTACCCATATTCAAAACATATGGAACATATGGGGACACTCGAAAGCAACAAAATACCATAATAATAAAATTAAGAAATCTGTTCACGATTACCTTGTTCTTGTTGATTGTAATTAAAACTTTAGTCCTTTCGTATATTTTGTTTATGATACATTGTTTCTTGTTTTTGTGTTTGATATTTTGATATGTTGCTAAATTCCTCATATTCTAAAGGTTGTTTGGCGCTTGTGTTATGGCAATATGTGGTAACTGTTTTTGGATTGTGTATGGTTTAGTTGTAAGTAATTTTATCTGTATTATAACTGTTTGTTTCCCGCATATAAAAATACAATAAAAAATAAAATAAAATGGGAAATTAAACATAAGGCACATTTTATTTAGAGTATTTTTCTCTTCGCGTATCATGTAGACTAAACCTTTTAGTTTCAAAGGTAACAGCAAAAAGCTGAGTCGTGAATTTGGGTTGAAAATACAATTTGGATATTGCCATTCAATTTAATGTTGCCATTTTAAAATGTACCATGCACTGAAAGAGAATAGGTTTGTTTTTAGGTGTTTGTTACATTTGATTTATTTAGATGTTCGTTTTTACTTTGAAGATGGCAAACAGTATGAGCCAGTCCTGAGAGCCCGTCTGATGATAAACGGTTATTGTGAACAATGGCCACTGCAGTGTACTAATAGCTCATAATTGGTGACCCTTAAAATAATACGACTTGCCTATCCTGCCAACAGGGAAATACAAGGTCATATATAAGATATAATGACCTTACTAAAATGGCCGAAATTAAGACAAGCTATTTTCGGTAGCACTTCAAATAGGTCTCGTCTGCTCACGCAATCTGAAACAAATATCGTATTATAGAATAATAAAGTACACTTTAAGAGACCCAAAAGTAATACTATCACCTCGCCACTCACACTTGAATGCCACCAGAAACTAACAGATGTAGGAAAACTAAACAAATTAACACTGCAATGGATCAAGGGCCACAGTGGCTCAAGAGGGAATGACGCAGCCGACGTACTTGCCAGAAGAGGGGCCACTTAAGAGGTGGTGGGACCTGAGCCCATTATTCCTCTTGCTTCTGATTTTTATTGCAACCTGGTTAGAAATAGAACCAGGACCCAGCAAAACCAAGGAGGCTCTTCCCGCAACTGACGGTAAGATAGCCAAACAAGCCCTCGGGCTGTCTAAACAACAACTGCGGGCAGTCAGGGCCACCTACACAGGACACGGATTTTTTAATGAACACCTATTTACTATAGGTATCACCGACAACCCGCTGTGCAGAGCCTGTATGGCAGCAGAGGAGACGGCACCCCACCTGCTCCTCGGCTGCCCTGAGGTCTCACAGTATAGGCAGCAGTATCTGACCAGATACAGCACCCTGAGGGAAGCAGTGGGCCACATCAAGAGTCTGCTGGCCTTCCTAGAAGAGCTGGTGTGACTCGAGTGACAAGACCATTCCCACCCGCATGCAAAATACATGCCAGAACGTGGAATTGCGGAAACAACCCATGCTACCAAGTACCAAGTACGAGACCCAAGTCGGAACCTGTGTAGTAACTTCGTAGACTTATCATCATCGTCATAGGTTATCCCAGTTGCTCCCAAGGCCCTGGAGCCTGGGGTTTGCTTGCTAGTCTAAACAGATTTGACAGAATACTAGCTTTTCCACAGAGTGACTGCTGTCTGCTTCCAAAGAGATATAGCCATATTTCATAGTTTACCAAACACTTTTTATTTTGGTGTTCTGATTCCCCATGAAGCTATTCGCGAAAAATAACAAGGGAATATTCAGCAAACGCTAAGTTAAGTCCCGGTATGAGCGCCGTATCATCTCTCTCATATAAATAAATTGAATATCAACTTTACATTTTTTTATCTCAAAATCTAAAGCACCATTATATAAAATCATACACTTAAGTGTGCGTCTGTAAACGACAACAATGTTTCGTTTGATCGCGTAATCATATTATGTTAAAGAGCATTTCATTACTTAAGGTATAAATTTGTTTTTCATATATCCCCGGCGTCCTTACAAGTCTTTGAGTTTAAATTTCCATGAGTTTATAATATTAAAATGGTATGAGCTTTTAAGTAGGATCGTGTCATTTGCGTATTTATATTTTATAAAGTAACAAATGGTTTGCTGCCTCGTTGGTCTCGCGGCATAGCTGCCTCGTTGGTCTCGCGGCATAAATGTGCGCGTGGGATTGGGAGGTCTCGGGTTCGATTCCCGGGTCGGGCAAAGTGTTATTGCGTTTTTCCGCTAAGAAATTCTCAGTAGCAGCACGGAGTCTGGTAATGTGCGCGGTACGGCAATAGGCTCGCCCCCTATTACGTGGGACCTAAAACTTCCTGGCGAAATGTGGGTGTAATATTACACCTCTGCCTACCCCTTCGGGGATACAGGCGTGAGTCTATAAATAAAAATAAAATAAATAAAAGTAACAAATAATTGCATTGTGAGGGTATTGACACGAAAGGTGTAAACAAATAAAACTAATTTATATTCAAGGATTGCGATTTTAATTTAATATTAATTTCTTCAAAGGAATATTACAGCACTTTTACCTGGGAGAGATGAGCTACTTTATTCCTGTAAGTATGGCTAGTAACAGCGATAGCCCCTAAGATAAGTGGTATTTATACAACTATGGCTGATAAGTGGTAGTCACACTCAACGTGATTTTTATAAGTAAGACGGTATATTTTTATCGAAATGAGATTCGATTTTGAATTGACTCACAATAATTGGTATTCTGCTAATTTAATGTCAATTGTGTCGATGTCCGTTAAAAAAGGAGAATAGGCCTTCTGAACGTTGTAAAATGAATGTACTTACAAATGCGGATAAGTGGCAACAATAACCTGTTGGAAAGAAGATGGACTTGCGTTGTCTGCTTATCTCTTCTCTTCAATAAATCTCTTCGTTGCTTGTCTCGAGACAGCTTAACTTACCACGGGACTTCACGAGTCACTGGTCAGTGCTGCTAAACTTGGCTACACAGGTGACACAGTAGAGGGAATAAAACTGGGACTAGTCCCATAAAAATGTTCATGATATTATTAGCGATAGTCTAGTGAAGCGACTTGTTGACTGCTACGCGTAGTGTTTAGTGAGCAAATCCCCGACGTGCGCCGCTGACTGTAGAAGATTGAAGACCAATATAGCGTAGTCAAACTGGGAGCTGTGCAAGTGTAGTAAACGTTAATAGGAATGAAAATAGACCCATTCTAATATTACCTACAAAATTATCAATAATGTTATGTCAACCAATATGAAGCACAGTATGAAGAAATAATACTAGTGGTTATCAGACATATTTGGCTACCCCTTGCCCCACTTGAAAATCACTGTATTGAATTATAATAATTATGAAATTATTTGGATCAGAGAATCTAATATGGCGATATTATACTGGCTCATCTATGTCTACGCAAAAACCACAAAGTCGATCAAAGCTTTGATAATTTCATTCACCACTTGAAACATAATTAAACCAACAAGAGTGTCGCTTACAAACAACTAATTACATAGTATTACATTGTACATAATTAATACAGAGGCTCTCGTACAAGAATCTCGTACTTGTGATGAAAATTTTACACGTCATATATACGGGAGATTTTCGTCCACAGGACAATAACATAAACAGCCTTATAACAAAGGAGGACTAGATAATTACACTCATCATCGGCTCGGTAAAGGATCTGTCCCACTGCTGGGCACGGGCCTCTTCCCACTATGAGAAGGGTAAGGCCATAGTCCACCACGCTGGCCAAGTGTGGGTTGGCAGACTTCACATGCCTTTCGAGAGCATTATGGAGAACTCTCAGACATGAAATGCAAGCAGGTTTCCTGAAGATGTTTTCCTTCACCGTTTAGCAAGCGATAATTTATAATTTAATTTGCACGTATCTTCGAAAAGTCATTGGTGTGCGCCGTGAATTCGAACCCGAGACCCTCTGCATAGTAGTCCGTCGGTCTATCCACTGGGCTATCGTTCTAGAAGACTGAAAGATAATAGTTTCCAAAATTTGTGTACTGTACTTCTTGAAGAAAGTAGTTATTGCTTTTAATTTAACATTTTGCAAAGAATTTTAGAGACAGATGATTTTCAAGAATGTGTCAGTAGACAATATACCTACCAATCAATTTTTCACAGATATTATGCTAGGACTAAACAGCGGATCATATTTTATTTAATTAGGCATGAGACCGATATATCAAAACGAAACTGAAATCCGATTGCAGTCAGAAATCGTATCGTATCGATATTCCAATATGAGAAAACCGATTTTAGAAAACGCAAAACAATACCACGATAACGCAAACAATCTAATACGAACCAAACGAAAACGGTGCAAACGAAAACTGTGCAAGCGCAACCAAACTACAAAGTAAATCTAAAGCTTACGTTTTCGATAGTTTTCATATTCATTCGTTCTCATTCACTCTACCCAACGACTACTTAGTTAGAATGAGAGAGAGCGAATTTCATATCCTTTTCTTTCTTACTTAGTGATCCGTTTAAAGAGCAAAAGAGATGAAGCGAATCGATCGTTGCCAAGCAAGCCAGTCGTAATCGTGCGTTATGGATTTTGGCGGTTATATGAATTGCAGATTGAATAAAAAAAATAAAACTAAACATCGAGGCGATAAGATCTAATTCAGATTGCAACTATTTAATGTTTGTTTTGAAAATTGCAAATAGTTTTAATAGTTATTAGGGATTTATGTTTGGAGAGTTTTGACTTGAACGATGTTTATTAGTTATTTTGTTCACTTGACCTAGGTGACACGTGCAGTTTGGTGCGCGCGTAATAATAATTAAGTACCTATATTTGGTTTTCGTGAAAGTTATAAATGTTATAATATTAGGATTTAAAAAGTTTTATTGTTACGTTGTTAGCATTGTAATGTGTAAATAAATAGAAACAATTCGTGTTGTGTAATTTAACTTTGTTTGGCGACTGAGTTTTTTAACAATTAGTTTTAGGTAGTTAGCAGGTTAGGATTGTAAAGTGTAATTAAATAGAAAAAAATCGTACCTATTGTGTAATTTTAGTTTGTTTGGCGACTAAGTTTTTTAACAACTAGTTTTAGGTAGTAGTAGTTTGGGATTGTAAAGTGTAAATAAATAGAAACAATTCGTGTTGTGTAATTTTAGTTTGTTTGGTGACTGAGTTTTTTAACACTTAGGTAGTTTTAGGTAGTTAGTAGGTTTTCTTTTTCAATATGTCACGCAAAATAAGCGAAATATGTACGCATGACATGACAATACGATAAGAATTCGATTGCGAGTTGCGTTTGTTGTACGCTCGTCGCTCGTCGCTCCGACATCCGCTACAGAAATCGATTTCTAAAATCGGTTTTTGAAATCGATTTCAGTATCTGAAATCGAATTTGTATCGGTTTGCGGAAAAATCCGAAAACGCCCATGCCTATATTTAATATTTGTTTCTAAGTCATATTATAGCACAAGTCAAGTCTGTCGTGATAAATTGCACATTCGAAATATCACCGAAACATCTAAGCAAGATTTGGTACTAAATGTTATTCAAAACAATTTATTATAATATCTTTGGATGACTAAGTCAGTTTTACCATTACATGACACGTTCCCCGTATGCACAAGAAGATGTTGAGAAGAGTTAGATAGTTTAAGTCGCGAAAGGATAGTCAGAATATGTGCAGGCGTACTCAATTTATCATCGCCTACGATACCAATCATTTTTCTCAATAGAAATGGTACATAATTATGTATGTCGTTAATGTTACCTTCTCATAGTGAGAAGAGGCCCGTGCCTCGGAGTGGAACGGTATATTATATAGGCTGACCAGAGGCCGCCAGCAGCTAAGCCTGCATTTTTTTTAATTTACCCGTTTTGGCCGATCACGTAGGAATTTCGGGAAATCCCTTCTTAGTGCACCCCTAAGGTCCCCAAGGAACAAACATGCCAAATTTCAGCTTCCTGCGCCCAATAGTTTCGGCTGTAGCGTGTCTGTCAGTCAGTTAGTAACGCAAGGATTTAATATATTAAGATGATGAAACATCTACACACATAAATAAAATTGGAGTGTCTGTTTGTAATATTAAAATAACCACTTTTTACTAAATGCGTATGGATGTATACACGGTACATATACCGAAATTACATTTTTTTACAATTTTTGTCTGTCTGTCTGTTTGTTCTAAATGCGGGTGGACCGATTTTGACGGGACTTTCACTGGCGGATAGCTGACGTATCAAGGAGTAACTTAAGCTATAAATTAACCGGGTGCACGAAGTAGTTCCCTCAACACGCTTGTGAAGCCGCGGGAAACAGCTAGTCGTTAATGTACACAGTCCTCATATTGTAATTTTAGGTGTTTAAATATTTCTATAAAATTATCGTACTTAAATACGTGAAAAAGTGTTTTACCAGCGATATTTAAAATATCTCTCCTTTGTTCCTTTTTTAAGTAAGCATCATTAATTTATCATCTCACTCGCAGTTTCGAGCGGTTTCAGACTAGCGTTTTATACGCGCGTATAAGCTTGTTTTCGGAAGCGCATGTAGGCGCGTATAAGTGCGCCTTTTGACACACGCGCTTGACGCGTATAAGCGCAAGCTGCGATGATACTGACTTGATACTTGATGGCACGGGCTGTTTCCGCAACTCCACGTCTTGGCGTGTATTTTGCGTGCGGGTGGGAATGGTGTCGTCATTCGAGCCACCCCAGCTCTTCGAGGAAGGCCAGCAGAGTCTTGATGTGGCCCACTGCTTCCCTCAGGGTGCTGTATCTCGTCAGCGTGCGACCTCAGGGCAGTCGAGGAGCAAATGGGCTGCCGTCTCGTCTGCTGCCATACAGGCCCTGCACAGCGGGCTGTCGGTGATACCTATAGTAAATAGGTGTTTATTAAAGAATTCGTGTCCGGTGTAGGCAGCCGTGACTGTCCGCAGTTGTTGTTTGGACAGTCGGAGGATTTGTTTGGCTATCTTACCGTCTACTGCGGGAAGAGCCTCCTTGGCCTGCCTACATGTTTCAATACCAATCCAGGACTGGTTTTGTTGGGTCCTGGTCCTATTCCTTACCAGGTTGCGATAAAAACCAGTAGGGAGGGGAATAATGGGCTCGGGTCCCACCACCTCTAAAGTGGCCCCTCTTCTGGCAAGTACGTCGGCTGCGTCATTCCCTCTTGAGCCCCTATGGCCCTTGATCCATTGCAGTGTTAATTTGTTTTGTTTACCTACCTCTGTTAGTTTCTGGTGGCATTCAAGCGTGATTGCCGAGGTCATAGTATGGCTTTTGAGGGCTGAGAGGACAGCTTTACTATCTGAGAGGATCCTAGTGGATCGTTCCCTTACCTCACTTGCCATGATTGCTGTGGCAGCTAGGATTATGCCAAAACATTCGGCCTGGTTGACCGTGTTGAAGGCTCCCAGCGGTGCTGCGATGTTGATGTTTAGGTCCTCGGAGAATACTCCTGAACCCGTACCTGTATCCGTGTTAGACCCATCTGTGAAGATCGTGAGCTCGCTGTGGCCAACCGCTCCCTCGTGTAGATCCTCGTACAGTTGGATTTTGTATTTCTTGTCGAAACAAATTGTTTCGGTATTCGGTCGCCAATGGCTTGTGTGAGAGGAACTTCTTTAAAGAGTGTGTTTAAGTTGCTAGTGTGCGGTGTGTTAGTGTATTTCCAGAGCTTCAGAGCTCTTAGCCGGATCGCCGACATCGTTGCCTCCTGTTGTATGAACAGGTGCAATGGAGGCAAGTCCAGCAACACTTTGAGTGCCGCTGTAGGTGTAGTTTTCATGCAGCCCGTGGCCGCTAGGCATGCAAGTCTTTGAAGCTTTTGAAGCTTGTTGGCGGCCGTTGTTAGGTTGGTCCGAGGCCACCACACTACTGCGCCGTAGCTTATCATCGGACGTATTATTGTCTTATAAAGCCATAAGACAATTTTGGGGGCTAGGCCCCATCGTTTACCTATCATCTTCTTGCACTGCCAGAAGACGATGCTGACTTTATTGAGCTTGTTTTCCATGTGGCTGTTCCATGTCAATTTGCTGTCAAGAGTGACGCCCAGGTACTTTACCTCGGTAGACAGCTTGAGCTCTGTGTTGTATAGCCTGGGCAGTCGGTAAGTGCCCAGCGCGCGTTTGTGTGTGAACATAACTAGTTCGGTCTTGGTCGGGTTTACTGATAATTCGTACTCATTACACCACCACTTTACTATGCGTAGAGCCTGTTGAGTAAGGTCGTACACTGTACTAGTTACCTTACCTGAGGTGAGAATGGTCAGATCATCTGCATATCCTATTGTGTAAAAATATCTCGCGTTGAGTTTGTCTATGAGTTCATTGATGACTAAGTTTGACAATAGCGGGGAGAGAACACCGCCCTGCGGGCACCATTTAGTTATCAAGGCTGTCTGGGAGTCGCCGTGCAGGCGCACTACCCTTTTGTTGAGCATGTTTTGGATCCACTGTATGAGCATCTGATCCACACTATGTCTGGCTAGGGCGTTGCTTATGCTGGAGAAGTTTGTCTTGTCAAAGGCTCCTTCTATGTCAATGAAGGTGCCCAAACAGATGCTTTTTTGTTGTATAGCAGCTTCTATCTGGTTCACGACCTGATGTAATATAATAATAATAATCATCTTTATTGTACAAATGCCAAAGAAACTACATTAATGGATCATAACAAAAAGAAAAATAACAGATAGTACAATAGGCGGCCTTATCACTATCAAGCAATCTCTTACAGGCAACCTTTGGATGGATAAGAAGAACACGGATTCAGAAAAGGGTAGTTTGGCGATCTTTAGGTACTGATTTAGATTTATAATACAAATACTTACATACATATAAATAAGTACATACATAGATAAATAACTATATACACAATACATAACTATATACATACATAAATAATTATACAATACATATATATTATATTATTCATATATAAATTAGTGATAAATAAAGGAAAGGAAATAGAAAAATAAGAATTACAAGAGTAGTAAGATTAAAGAGACAAGTAGTATTCTTTGAGTAACTTTTTAAACGATGTTATTGTTTGAGCTTGTTTAATTGGCATCGGCAATGCATTCCACAAGCGAGCAGCTTGGACGGTAAAAGATTTATCGTAAAATCTACTGGAATGCATTGGTATAGCCAGTCTCAGATTCACCGATGACCTCAGAGATCTAGAATGCGTGTCAGAAAGAAACTCGAACCGTTCCTTTAAGTAATGGGGAGTACAAGGATTAAAGAGAATGTTATAAAGTAATGATAGTATGTGAGTATTCCGTCGAAGGCGAATTGGGAGCCACTTGAGCGAATTGCGGAAATTGGAAACGTGATCATATTTGCGCAATCCAAATATGAATCTTATACATAAGTTTTGAAGGCGCTCAAGCTTATCAAGTTGCTCCTCTGTGAGATCTAGATAGCTGACATCAGCATAGTCAAGGATAGGTAAAAGAAGAGAATTTGCAAGCGCAATCTTGGTGGCAGTCGGCAGAAAGTTTCGCAATTTTCGCAACGTTCCAGCCGCAGAAAACAATTTTCTGCTAACTTCCCTAATTTGAGGGCCCCAGGATAACGTTTTATCGATATAAACTCCTAAGTCCTTCACGCAATCACTTATAGGTAAAGGAATACCATTAAAGTTGACTTGTGGTAAACAAGTCCGGTCTACACGCGCAATCAGCCTGGGACTACCGACAACAATAATCTGCGTTTTCGTAGGGTTGATTTGAAGGCCAAATCTGAGGCTCCATGCAGCTATACGATCCAAATCAGAGTTGATAATACGAATTGCTTCAGACAACTCATGTTCAGGAGCTTGAGTGTAAATTTGGAGATCATCTGCATAAAGGTGGTAGGATGACTGAAGTTGATAAGAGATAGAATTTATAAAAATTGAGAAAAGTAAAGGAGATAGAACGCCACCCTGTGGAACGCCGACTGTAGACGTACACCAAGAAGACAAGGCGTCTTCAATTCGTATACGCTGTCGACGACCAAACAGGTAACTGTGAAACCAATCAATCACTGGTGGAGATATGTTAATGGAGCGCAATATGCCAAGCAGAATATGGAAATCAATAGTATTGAAGGCATTACTAAAATCAAGTAGACAGAGAACAGTCACGTTGCCATTTTCCATACCGAGCCTGATGTCGTCGGTAATGTTGATCAGTGCCGTAACCGTGCTGTGACCTGGGCGGAAACCGGATTGGAGTGGATTGAAAAGAAGGTTTTTATTGAGGAATGTGCTAAGTTGGGCATGGACAAGGCGTTCGAGCACTTTAGAAAGGAATGGTAGGACGCAGATTGGCCGGTACTCGGAAAAAGAAGACGGATTGGGTTTTTTAGGTAAAGGAATTATTTGGGCGTCTTTCCATACGGTGGGAAAAACGCCCCCAGATAGGGAATAATTAAAAATATGACACAGGATGGGAAGGATTTCATCTAATATGGGAAGGATCATTTTCCGGCTGATACAATCATTACCGACTGCGTTAGATGCAATGGATAATACGCTCCTTTTAACATCACACTCAGATAGTTGATTAAAGACGAAAGATGGATAGTTTGGGGTTGGAAGCAATGAAAGATCATGTAAAGTGCTAGCTTTGATAGTCTGATCAAATATAGACGAAGTAGTGAAATGTCTATTTAGAGAATTAATATCAATTTTATCAGAAGCAAGATCATGTGAAGATTTTCCAACTCCCAAAGTTTTTAGAAACTTCCAGACCTTAGCCGGATCTTCATTCTCAACAGAGCTATGGATGTATTGGCGTTGTGCTTTCCTACACACCTTTTTACAGTGATTTCTGATAGCAATGTAGTTGTCCCAGTTGCTAGAAGTAGGTCGACATTTATATTTAGTTTTAGCTATAGCTTTCTTAGACAACAGAACTTTAATTTCAGAGGTTAGCCAAGGTGATGGTAATTGTCTAACTCTAATCGCACGGACTGGTGCATGGACATCGTATAGACCAATAATCGCGCTACTGAATAATTGAACTTTCTCGTCAATGGTCCCTGCGCTCTGTAAAGGACTCCAGTCGATCAAACTTGCATCTGTACGAAGGTTATCTACATTCATGCCGCCAAAATTACGTTGCAGAAGAATTTTTGTTTTTGTCTTAGGAAGACGAAGTTTATAGGACAGAAAGATAAGGTCATGGTATGAAAAAGCATCAGCTGGAAGCTGCCCATGCTTGGCGACAAGAGAAGGTGAGGAGACAAACATAAGATCGAGGAGAGAAGGAGTAGAATTTGGAAAGTTATGTGTAGCATTTAAAGGGAGGATGGACAGATTACAAGATTCGACAATACTACACAAGGAAGATGAGCGCGAATCCTTTTTCAATAAACAAGTGTTGAAATCACCCATGACTATGGTATGACTGTAAGCTGGAGCAAGATTTTCTAAAATTCGTTCGAACGAAGAGAAGTAATTTACACGAGAGTTAGGGGAATAGAAAACACCAAGCAGGACCTTGGTGCAAGCCAGATCTAGTTCCACAAAGAGATGCTCGCCGGCATTAAGCGGTGGAGGTTGTGCTGACATACTAACAATATTGAAAGGAATATGCGTACGGAGATAAATGGCAACACCACCTCCACCGCTCTCGGTACGATCATTTCTTATGAGTCGGAAATTAGGAAGAGAGTAAGAAACAGACGATAAGCAAGGTTTTAACCAAGATTCGGAAACTAGAATAGCGTGGATATTCTTACAGTCAAAAGTGGTCAGCATATCCTGGAAATGGGCCGGAATACTCTGAGCATTAATATGAACGACATTAAAGTTCCCGGGTACATCGGCAAACTCACACTGCAGATTTTCAGCAAGAGAAGGAATGCTTTCGAAACTATTGTTATGGCTACTCACAGAAAAATAACTATCGTTATCACTACTTAGTAACTGATCTAACATAATATAAAAATAAATATACTAAATAATAAATAAATAAACTAATAAAAATTAAGTAATAACTAAGTTTATCTAATTTTATCCACCTGCCAGTTGCGTGCTCACAAATTACAAAATTAAAAGAAAAACGTACAAATTGCACTGGTTGACGACAAAAGAAAAAATAAAAAACAAGAATATAAGTTACAGAGCTCTATCGATACATAAATCGATACTAATATAATAAGTAATTTTATTGTAAGTTGCAACATCCGGGCTTTGTCTTAGGTAGGCAAGGATTAAAATATTCATAGATAAATGTCGTATGTATTTTATAGCATCGGTAATTAAGGAATCAATAAAAATAATAATATATAAATATACCTACTTATAAAGGGAAAGGAATAAATAAATATAAAAAGGTAAGCAAAATTATGTAAATATATTTATAGGGAATAAATATTTATATGCATTATGAAAGAATATTTTAATAAGAGTAAAGAGTTTATAATTCACAGCTCAGTTTCTAAACGTTTCCGATCACGAAAACGAAACGCAGTTTGACACTGACAGCCGTCAACTGTCAATAAACTTGTAAAGTTGACAATACCTAATGAACATAAATTTAATACAGGAGGTGGAATAATATTTATAAGAAAGAAAAGTTGATTAGTTAGGAAATCGGAAACAAAAGTAGAAGGTATTAAGAATTAGAGTTATTAAAAGATAGGGTAAAAGTGTAAGATATATGTACATACAAAGGAAACAAACCACGGATGCCGCAACTACTGTGATGCATACAACCTATTTCTTCGTGGCCGCAGCTCGTTTGGTCTTCCCAGCCACTGGTTTCTCAGCAGCTGGCGTCTTTTGAATGCTCGTCTTAATCCGGTTGAGATCAACAAGCGAAGAAATACGGTGCTGTGACCCGTCGGCATCTAACACAAAAATATTACCTTCTCGTGTCCAACTCTTTGTGACTCCGAATCGGTGCCTTGCTGTCATGAATATGTCGTGCCGTGTCTTAGTAAGAAATTCAGACATAGTTGTGCCGCTACCTTTCAGTTTGGTCTTGGAGAACCAAACCTTGTCCCGGATCGCTGTCTGCTGGAACTTAACTAAGATGGGTCTCGGCTTGTTTGACCCAGATGGACGGCCCATGCGGTGACTCCGCTTGATGTCATCCTTTAAGATCTCAGGTAGATGAAGACTATAACCTATGACATCCATGACTGTCTGAACTGGATCTTCATTTTTAGGTTCAGCGACACCGTGAATTAACAGCATTTTACGGCGGCTGCGCATCTCCATTCTGTCCACTTCGCATGCCAGCAGCTCCATCTGTCTATGAAAAGCTCCAATTGTCTCCATCACGAATGTCCGGAAGGTTGAAAAATCAGCTGCCAGACTTGATAAGCTGGGTGCACTGGTGTGTTTGGCAGTTTTTTGAAGTTCAGCCTCAAAGTTGGCCATGCGCTCCTCAATGTCAGCCATAGTGGTGGAAAATGAAGTTTTTATTGCCTCAACGCTGTCCATGGCAAATATGTGATGGTGCAAACTTGTAAACTAGATTATGAAGCAGGAATAAACACTAAACTGGTAGGTGTTTATGTTAACAAAACAGTAATAACATTTATTTAAAAAAAATGATAAAATTACTATTTTTAAATGATTAAAAATACAGAGTGAAAATTTTTTGTTGTTTGTGATCTGACTACCCACATTTATTTCAATTAAAAAAAAAAATGTAAGGCCGATTCCGTCGATTTCCCTGAGCTGTATGCATGTTGATTGGTATGTAGGGGTAGGTGTTTAAGTGCCCCACTTAATTCCCTCTCGCATAGCCTTTCCAAGGCTTTAAGCATGAAGGAGGTCAGGCTTATTGGTTTGAAGGACTTTGCATTGGTGTAGTCTGTTTTGCCTGGTTTTGGTATGAAAATTAGTTTGACTTCCCTCCAATTCTTCGGTACATATCTGAGGCCCAGGCTAGCCCTCATGATTGCCAGAAGTCTTTTGCGGACAGGTTCTCTCCCCCATTGTAATAACCCTGGGAAGATGCCGTCCAGTCCGGCTGCTTTGAAGGGATGGAAGCTATCGATGGCCCTTCGGAGGTTTTTTTCTGTGACCACGGTGTTTGCGTGTCTCCACTCGTGTTTGGTCGCCACTGTTGGTGTATCGTGCCACGTTATTACCGGGGTGAGGACGCAGCCTGGGAAGTGTGATTCGAGTAGGACGCGTCTTGTCTCCTCCTCCAATGTGGTGTATATGTTATCCGGTTTACGGAGAGTGTGCAACCATCGGTTGCTGAGCCAGTAGTTTCCTTACCCGGTTTGCTTGTTGGCAAGATTCAATGCTCCCACAGAATTTCCTTCATCCCATGGTGCGTCTGAATCTGAGGCATTTCTTGTAGCTTGATTTGGCCGCTTTATAAGCGTCCCAATCTACGTCCGCGCTCGTGTTCATTGCCCTGTTTAGAGCCCTTCTTACCTTCTTGCGCTTGCGTTTAAGCTCAGCGCCCCACCAGGGTTATTTACCCGGGGTTAAAGGCGGGATGGTTTCCGGGCAAGCTGCGTGGTAGCTGTCTAGCATCGACTGTGTCAGTGTACATACCTGCTCGTCGATCTGTTCAGTGTCACCCAGTACCGTCAGCGTAGCAGTAAGGGGGAGTTTATCCTTAAGTAACTTGACGTACTTTGATTTGTCAGTGTTGTGTGGTTTTCTGCGGGGTTGTGTGGGTTGTATAACGACTTCCATAGAGAAGCTGATCCATCTGTAGTCTGAGCACGATGCCTCTTTCGAGACGTGCCATCTCTTGATGCGTTCAGCCGCTCCTTCTGTTGCGAGAGTTAAGTCGATAATTGTCTGACTACGTCTTGTGACGAAGGTGGGCTCCGTACCTGTGTTTAATACGGTAAGATTAGTGGTGAATAGGTATTCAACCAGTGATCTACCTCTGTTGTTATTGCAGTTCATGCCCCACATTTGGTGGTGGGCATTGGAGTCCGTTCCTATTACGACCTCCGTTTTGGTTCTCTCGCACTGGTTAACCAGACGCGTGAGGTCGAACGGAGGTGGGTCTTCGGCCTCGGGCATGTAGACCGATGCATAAAACAACCGTTATACTCCTTGGCTGCTGTGTTATTTCAATTTGTATCGTTGTGATGTTTCTGGATCAGAACTTCGTTAAAACTTGGGCTCTGATGATTTTAGTTGTCAGTATGCAGGTTCTTGTATATATATAGGATACTGACACGATATCACTACCGTTTCCAGCGAACACGCCGAAATATGCCCGTTTACGCGAATCCGGTTTTTTGAGGCGCGTAATGTAACGTGCGTGTAAGCGCGTATACAGAAACGACCGTATAAGCGCAGAAAAATACGCTTATCTGAAACCGCCCTTCACCCTTCTTCTATATAAATCTCTAATATATATATACAGTGTCGTCGCAAACTGTAATTAAATGCCAAGGATAATAATAATATATCAACTTGTATTGTGATAAGATTTGCATTAGTAATTGAACAGGAGTGTTGTGTATTTCTAAGTATAAACCGAAGATGTACGTGGTTGAGATGGGCGGTGCGGGGAAAACATAGCGCCAATAGTTTAACTAGCTGAGCGAGGCTTGGAATTTAAAGTGATTTATTGTACTCCTGCATACACTCTATTATATACTCAATTTTATTATGTTTTCAGAGAGGACGCCTGTACTGGTTATTAATCCTGCAACGCGATGTTCTTCATAAATGTTAAGTCAATGGACACAAAGATCTTGCATATCTTGAGTATCGCACATTGTGTTGTCTCATGTGGGGTTTGAAGCTATAATACTTGGAATAGTGTTAAGTAGCAATCAAAGATATCCGTAAACAAATCGCATACATGCAGTCAAAATGTAGTTTATTTTTAGAGTAATTCGAAATATTGAAAAATCATTTCATCGTAGAATAATTTACATTTGACTGATATTTTTTAAAAATAACGACATTAAATAAGCGCAACTATCGAACCAAGATGTGTTTGTTCTGACACCCGTAAGTGCTACTCTGTAATCTAAATGAAATAAATAACTTAGAATTTTAATTTAAATTGAGGGCTATTTTCCTTACAAACCAATCCACAGCCACCAATCCCCTCATATAGTTTTATTGGACACTCAACTTAAAGATTAATATGAGTTAGACGACCACATCCAACGATTAGAGCGCCCGCGTTACCAAAATTGTGCGTGAGGACCTTCGAGAATGGCTCTTAAAGTGTCATCGTAAAACAATAAACATAAATATGTTGGACGGAAGCTATATACATATCATCCATAATATATGTGCTTAAAGGGAATAAACATTGTCGTGAAATTTTGATGTTATTTTTAGCTCTTGACGTAGAAAAACGATGCGTGTCAAACGCTTAATAAGCACGAGTAAATATGTTTTTTATTCGAACAAAAATATCTGTTATACTTTTTGACACACGCATACATTTTAATATAGACTTCCTAACCGGTAATACTATTTTTGTAAGTCTATTTTTGTAGAAACTTTTTTTCCGTGTCAAACTCTCAACAACCAATATGTTAGGCTAGTGAGGCAATCATCTTAACTATTGCGCCAGTAAATAGATATAAGTACTCATCGATATATAATACTACTAGGACTACTATTATTGGCACTGATTGCAAAACTGACAACACATTGTCATATTTGATTAAATACACAAAATATCGTACCGTTTACGCCGAGGGCATAAACTTTACCACGACTTATACTAAACAGAACACACCACCTTTACACAGATTTACGCATCGAAGCCACATTAACACACCCGCTGCCGCGGCAGTCAATTGGGCTATTTGCGTCGTGAAGTGACAATAGCCTAAAACACCGTAAACTCTAATACAAAATGGAGCCTTACTACAACACTCACACATCAGCTTTTAACAGTCCACTGCTGGACTAGGCCTCTCCTTTGAAAGGAGGAATTGGCTTACTATACTACGCTGGCCAAACGGGTTGGTATAGGGTTTGTATCAAGTTTTCCTTCTCTTACAGTGCTGTTTTCTGCGTAATATGCTCCCTCTGTCGGCTCTTACGACACCCATGGGATGATATGGGGTGGTGACATTCCGTAATCTTAATCAGTCACCACACGGACCACTACAACACTTACAACTCTATTAATTCAGACCGGTGCTTAATATATTTTTGGGAGGGTATAATAAAATCAATGGGATTGGTTTCTTCGTGGGTAACCAAATAGAGTTTTATCCCCGTTGAATTATTTTACCACAGCCTTTATTGTGTAGACCTGGGATTATTCTTTTGACTTTCTTATATTTATAATAATACTAGAGGACGCCCACGGCTCCGCAATATTTTTTCATTTACCCGTTTTGCCCGACCCCGTGGGTGTTTCGGGAAATCCCTTCTTAGTGCACCTCTACGGTTTCCAAGGAACATACATGCGAATTTTCAGCTTCTTGCGTCCAATAGTTTTAGCTGTAGCTTGTCTGTCAGTCAGTCAGTAACGCAAGGATTTTATGTATATTATTATTAAGATATATTAAAACGACTAGCGTATTTCGTAGAAATTGTAAATATATGTGATATATGTCATGTGTAGGAGGTGTTCCACTTCAGGTATAAAGTAATCCCAGACTTGTAGGTTGCGGCAAAATTAAACAACTTTTCTTAAGTTATACCTGCCGACAAAATTCTAGGAAGTAATTTGAATATTGTACGATTATCTACCGTTTACTTTTGTAGCTGGTAAAAGTGTTTTAAAATCAGATTAAACTTCCTGTTCAACAAAAGATGAATTAAAAAAATAATGTTTTTCAACTTCGCATGAATAAAGACAAAATCCTTTGGAACTCTTATTGAAAATCCTCGTGCAGTACCTTCAGATGTTTTTGCACGGATCTAAGAGGGTTAGGCCCACTTGCACAACGATTCTTAAATTGAATTAAGATGTATTTAACGAGAAAAAAAATATTAAACACTACTAGCGTCTTGCACAACGAAAAATTTGTCGAGTAATATGATTTAAGAACTGTCAAAATTAATCACCGAAAATCGGCTGTTTAGTGGCTAATTTCATTTAAGAACTGTCACACTGATGTTGGCATCTTGTTATTAGCGACGAAAATTATCAATAATTATATAACTGGACCGGACGACGCAGCAGGGGGAGGCCTATGTCCAGCAGTGGACGTCCCTAGGCTGACATGATGATGATGATGATATAAATGATAACAATGTACCTACTTGTGTTATTGTTAACCCTAGAATTCTACACTATTTGGCGCACATGTTATTCCTACGCTGGGGTGCTGGAACACCCCATACTAAAATGACTGTAATTCTTAAAATAAAAAAAAACAATTCATGAAAATACGTTTTACTAAACAGAATCGGTAACTTGAGATCACAAATCAGCCTTATTACACAAAGTTAAATGTAGTTTGAGCAACAGCGCTTTTAGGATTTGGTCCTTTTTTGAGGATCACTGCAATGGACTAAGTTGGCATCCGGTGACGGTCCTCCGAATGTTCATGTATCAGTTCCAAACCTAATTTCAAAACTGTCTGCTGAAACTGTATATTTGACTTATTATTTGATCTTGAACACTTGTAAAGAACCCAGGAATTACAACTGGTCCCAACTTCTATTTCTTCCTCGCCAGATTTGTGGTCTAGAATAGAGCTTATTTCTTCGTAATTCAAACCTCTGACAGCCATCCGAAACAAAATAAATAAACTTCATTGAATTTGACCTTCATTATATCTAAAAACATCTGTATTTAATTCATATAAGACTATTATTTTAATAAATAATCAAATTTAATAACTTATTACATATAAATTCATCAATCGTAATAAATAAATAATGTTACGATTTCACTACACTGGGGTACTGGCGTACCCCACAGCACTTATACAGGCGACCACACAACGCGGTCCCTCGTCACGGTATTGAAGTAACGCGAGCGGTTGACACCAAACTAAAATACTCCGACGAGCGAATTCGTGGATAATAAAGAAATTGAGATATTTAGAAAACAAATCGGTGTGGGGTGCACCTGCACCCCATGTAGGGTTCTACGGTTAATACTTAAAAGTTTCTAGTTATTATTTGTCAAATGTCATTTCGTTGCTAGGCCACGACAATGCGTTTTGTTTTATGCTCAAAGTATATATAGTCTAAGGTTTTATGCGAAACCATACGCATAACATCGTTAAAATCGTAACAAAAAGGCTTCATGCCATGAAACAAAACGTAGAAACTACTTTACCGACCTCATAAAATGTTTAAGTAAATCTAAGCGTTGTTGTCGTTGTGCAAGAGGACGCTAAATGCTTTTAACTTAAATTATTTTATGCTGTTAATTCTGTTCAAAAAATTTAAATTAAGGAGTGACTTAAATCAAACGTTACGCAAGTGGGCCTTAGCCTCTTATTGTAAGCGAGTCTCTAAATCTGCTGGTATGTGTACAAGCATTAGTGTTTGAGGCCGCTTTAAATGGATTTTCCGGTGTATTTCAATTTATAGCTCTAGTTGTAAGGGCCAGCTGTATTTTTTTTCCTCGTTAGTCTTGGTTGGCAACCTGGCTAGGAGAAGGAAAACTCCGAAATTAAACCAAACGTTCGGGGAGATGGGCCTCGTTAGCCTTGGTTGGCAACCTATCTAGGAGAAGGAAAACTCCGAAATTAAACCAACTGCTAGGGAGCATACCTGACACAAAACCCCGATCTAAGGTGTGAACCGACCCGTACCGAGGGATTCGTGGCCAGAGGGCAAGCTGGTCGTAAACAGAGGGTGCCTGTGTTGGTGGTCACAGGGCACAGCTGATATTCCGCCTTACCCCCTTAAAGGGCTCTGGGGGGTGGACAGTCTAGATCCCTACATCTCGTGGGAACGCTATGGGAACAAAATCTACTTCTTCTCTATACGGCGGCGACGCTGTTCGCAACCCGTCACGTCTCGTTCCCCGCGAGGGCGCAAAGCGGCCTACGGAAAGCCGGTTTGCAACGTTGAACGTTGGAGGAGGGATGGACGGCAAATTGGATGAAGTATGTCAGATGATGGATGATAGAAATATTGATGTTCTTTGTGTGAATGAAACAAAAAGGAAAGGGTGTGACACCACCCAGCATGGCGCATATACGGCGTTTTACCACCAGAGCCTGCATGGGAGTTGGTGTAATACTATCTGCACGAATGAATGAGTGTGTAAAAGAGTTTGAATGAGTAAATGCTAGGCTACTATGGATGAGAATGAAAGTAGGACTTACTCGTGTCTTTATTATTGGGGTGTACGCCCCGGTCAATATATTTCCGGGTATGTCACAGCAAGAGCAAGACGAAAGGCAGGAGTTTTGGGAGTGTTTAAGAGATATTTTGAGGAAATGTAAGGATAACGAAAGATTGATCTTGTTAGGGGATTTCAATAGATGGGTGGGAGTAAAACGAGATGGATTTGAAAAGGTGTTAGGTGCATTCAGTGATAAAAGTGTGAATGACAATGGAAAAGCACTGCTTGAGGTTTGTTTGGAGTCGAACCTTTGTGTGACAAACACCATGTTTGATCACAAAAGGATACATATGTGTGCGCGTGTGTATACGCGTGAGGCGAAGAATATTAGGAGAAATATGATTGATTTTGTAATAGTAGATGAACGATTGAGAAAGAATGTGTAGGATACAAGGGTGTATCGAGGGATCGGCATCCACACAGACCACTTATTGGTGTTGAGCCGGATAAGTGGGCTTTTTAAAGGATGGCGACACCGAGAGCATAATGAAAATAGAGTCTCGGAAATAATAAAAGTAGAAAATCTACACGAGAAAGATGTGAAAGATGAGTATAAACGAAGATTGATAGCAAGATTTGAAAGGTTCGATGGATGAATTGTGGCAGTCCTTTAAAGAAGAGGTAGTATGTGCAGCGTCTGAAGTATGTTGTGTGATCAAGAGAAGGAAAACACGAAAGGTTAAGAATACATGGTGGGATAAGGATGTACAATCAATGCAGTGTCAGAGAAGAAGAAAGCTTGGTTAGATTGGTTGGCTGTCAGAGCAAATGAAAGAATAGGAAAAGCAACGAGCGAGGACATAGATGAAGCAAGAAAGGAGTTTGTTAGGTCAAAAAGAATAGTGAAAGAAATGGTTAAAAGGAAAAAAGAGGAAAAGAAAGATGAGTTTGATAGCAGATTATCTGACGATTTCCGGAGAAACATTAAGTTTTTCTGCTAATCCGTTCGTGCAATTCGAGGAAAAACTTGTATTCCTCAGAATACACATCGAACAGAGACAAGAATGGAAGTATGGTAAATCGTGCGTGCTGAAGAGATGGAAAGAGTATTTTGAAGGTTTTTTTGAAAGAACGGCGATAGAGACACCGATGGATGAAATGAATGGTAACGATAGCAATGATGAAAGCGTTATTGGCGTGGATGAGATCGTGAAGGCACTGGGAAGTATGAAAGTAGGTAAGGCTGCAGGATATGATAGGATTACAGTCAAAATGCTGAAGGCTGGACAGGGCATCATAGTTGGTCAGTTGCAGCGGTTATATAACTTGTGCTAGAGCACCGGCCTGTGGTTGGTGCTGTCAATTAATGGGGTGGATAGCAGCCTCATTCGAGCTCTGAAATCCCTTTATGAGGATTTTAGAGCTTGTGTGAGGATAAACGGGGCATACACTGACTGGCTTACCATCGAGAAAGGTGTTAGACAGGGATATGTAGCGTCGCCGTGGCTGTTTAACCTCTTCATGGACAGTTGTTTGCAAGATTTAAAACATAGTGACTGCGGATTAAGGATGAATGGGTTACTCGGCAAATGCCTCATTTATGCTGATGATCAGGTAATACTTGCGCCTTCAGTGGAGGAGTTGCAGGAGATGGTAACAATCATGCATGGTGCGTTAGAGAAGAAAGGAATGAAAGTTAATGTAAGTAAAACGAAAGTTATGGTTTTTGAAAAGGAGGAATGCGTTACGGCTTGTAATGTTTTGATCGATGGACAGCGAGTGGAACAAGTGAATGAGTTTGTTTTCTTAGGTACGTTGTTTACAAGAGATGGTAAGAATGAAGAAGATATTGAAAGAAGATTTAATGCAGGTAATAGTGTGAATGGAGCTCTAAAGGCGTTTATGAACAGTCAAAACGAGTCCAAAAGGCACGTTTGGCTGTGCATAGAGGGGTGTTAGTGCCTACCCTTATGTATGGTAGTGAAAGTTGTGTATGGCAGAAGAGACTTAAAAGTAGAATAAATGCTGTAGAAATGAGAGCACTGCGAAGTATGTGTGGTGTGTCTTTGACCGACAGAGTAAAGAATTGTGTGATACGAGAGTGCTGTGGGGTAAAATAATATGTAGTGACAAGCATCGAGAAAGGCATGTTAAGATGGTTTGGACACATGGAGAGGATGACGAAAGACTGACAAAGAAGATATATAAGGCAAGTGTGAATGGGACAGGACGAAGGGGATGACCTAGGCGGACGTTCTCTGACTAGATTGGAATGTCTCCAGTCTGGTCAGAGAACGTCCGCCTAACAAAAAGGACAGGTCAGAAGTACCCTAAACACGTATATGATTATATTTATATAAAGTATATATATATATATATATATATATATATATATATATATATATATATATATATATATATATATATATATAAGTGCGTGTGTGTATGTATATATAGCGTATTCTTATTTATGAATATTATTTATATGTTTATATATTTTTAGCATAAATTATCTTTATGTATACCTATATATTATCTTGATTAGTTTTACTTAATACGAAGAATTCTCCTTCTATACTTAAGTATAGTAACTTCAATTTACACCTACTTTGTTCAATCTCTGCACCACCCAAAAGGTATACTGGTAGAGAATGCCTTAGGCATTAAGTCCGCCTATACATATATCTCTACAGTGTATGTATGAAGTTTAATAAATAAAATAAAAAATAAAAAAAACACATGGGAGTGACTGAATTAAGAGAGGTATGTCAGGATCGTTGCAAATGGCGTTCCGTAGTCTCTGCCTACCCCTCCGTGAAACAGGCGTGAGTCTATGTATGCATGTGTGTATTAACCGAAGAGCATGCATCATGAGAAATTTGATGGAAGTGAATAAAGCAAGAGAGATATGTCAGGATCGTTGCAAATGGCGTTCCGTAGTCTCTGCCTACCTCTCCGGGAAACAGGCGTGAGTCTGTGTATGTATGTATTTATGTACCATATACGTCCTGTTTATCTTGCGTTTTAAAAACACAACTCAAAGACTACAAGCCATTTTTATCTTTTTTGCTACTTTACCGACCATAATATACACAAATAATTCAAATTTGAGAACGTTATTTGTTATCTTTACTAACAAAAATTATAACTGCACTTACAAGAACATTCGCAGTGCTAAATTATCATAGAAAGTGCAGACAACCCCGCCCTAACATATTTCACCTGAAAAACCGTTGGCAGATTTAGTGGACTTCACAAAGAGTGCATTTCAAAAGGCTTTTTGCCTTTTGAAATGCACCTTCCATTCTTTAGATAAAATCAAGACTTTAGCCCTCATTGTGAATCGTTTCTCAAGAAGAATGCAAAGGATGCGCAATCAAGGAGGTTTCGTGCTCCTGGGCAGATTTTTTCGTCTGTTTTGATTAGTGACTCTCCTTAAACGCCTTTTATCCTTTGAAACATTCCCCTCCGTACTGTTTAAACGTCACCAGTATTTGCCTCTTTGAACCTTTTCTTTGCTCCTTAATTGAGCTTCAGTTTGAACCGTGAAACTTTTAATTGAAGGTCAAATATTTTTCCTTCATTTAATAGATACCTTTTGTTCATTCCTTCTATGAATTGTTTTGATCGTTAAGGGGCTGACAACCGCTATTGAGTTGAGCTGCTGCTGTCACTGTCGGATTGTATGTTACATAAGAAAGAGAAGCGCGACGACGTTGGGACGTTCAGAACTTTTTACAAACCATAAAATAAATAAATTACTTAAAAATAAGTTGAGTAGTGAAAAATGAAAAACAATTAAGTTCTGTATTTAAATATGATACGTTATTGTTATAAATTTTACCAACATACGTTGATAAGTAATATAGATATTTTTGTTGGAAGATCATTTTAAGAAGTAAGTTTACCATTTTTTGTATCGAGAAAACTTTTCAAAAACGTGTTTTGAATACAACAGGAATTCTCAGAAATATGTTCAAGATTAACATATATTTTTTCCACCGGCACAAACTTTATAGATTTAGCCAAAAAATTGTTTGAGACAAGCCTATTTGGCTGTTGTCAGCGTCTTAATGAATGCCCAATTGGGTAAACTTTTGTGTTTTATAGTCTTCCTCTTCTTCTTTTTATACAACTGTGAAAGGATCTATTTTTAAATTTAAAACCAACTTAGTGCCATCTTTTATCAGAATGTATTTGGAAAAATCCTTTTCATATTTAGCAAAAGGTATAATGGATACCATGAATAAAGTAAACATTGACAGACCACGATGAAGTTTATAATTTTAAATTTAAACACGAAATGTATTTATTAACGCACTGAAATTTAAATAAAGACCACTTTACACTTATAGGAATTTACACTTAATGTATAGGGAAGCTTTTTTTATCGAGAAAGCTTTTTCATGTTAAAACAACAACCTTTAAACATGTTCTTCAGTGTATCAATTGTGTTTATATTTTGCAGTTAACTATATCAATCACATTGTCATAATTTATACCACGAAATTTTCATATTCTAGCAAATATAATATTTATTTTTCCACTCGAACCCGCGGAAATTTTGGGAAATACTTCCATTGCTACGCTTCCCAAGGAACATACATGCTTCAGGTTCATGCGTCCAGTATTTCCGACAGTGCGTTTTCTGTCAGTCAGTTGCGCAAGAATTTAATATAAACAGATAGGTACATCTTTCTGACGTTCGTAGAACATGCAACCCTACTATCTAAAATCCAAATTTCTGTATTGCTTTGGCTCTATAGAACAAACCAAGTCAATTCCAGAATCTGGTTTACCAGAGGAACATTTTGCACTACATTACTTATCTCGAAATCAGAACAACAGCTTCCTGTTGGCCAAATTAAATTGTCAACTTTGATGCACTTGGTTGGCGGTTGGTTCGCTACGTCACGTACTAACCAACAACATTTACGGTAGTCTCGTATAGTTCCTGCATAATATTATCAAATGGATTTTGAATTACGTTATGCTGCAATATTATTTTGAGCAATATTACATGGTAGTATAGAAATAGATTAGTGATTGTAATTTTAGTCTGTGTATATATTGCTTAGTGTATAATATATAAAGAAAGAAATAAATAAATAATAAACCGTTCCATGATGGACTAAATGTATAGGAAAGTGATAAATTGTATTCTTGTATTTGATATTAAAATTAATTCAAAAACACTTTAGGCAAATGAAAGAATGCTAATATTCATTTGTTTGACAAAATAAGAGTACTCCACATGAAAACAACATCGTAATTGTTGTATGTGACACCGTTACACGTGTCTCGTATGAGACATTATTTATACAAAACAAAAAGGTCATTTTTTCTGATAATCACAAATCAAAACATTGAATTTCCAATGAATATTTCACAAATAAACAACATTTAAACAGACAGAGTCCGTTGAAACAGAACTGACACTAAGCAGATGAAATTAAATCATGACCCCTGATTTGGAAACTCCGAAATCAACTTAAAGGTTAATCACAATATCAGCTTTACAGAATTGAACTGGTTTCCTCATTATAAGGTTAAAGGTCATTATGGCGAACAATTTTAAGATAATCCTGTCGTAATCGGGCCTCCTGGGCTTTATATAACAGTACAATAAAATTTGAATACAGACGATCAAAGCAAACATGAAAAAGTGATCTAAATGTAGAATGCCGAATTTTAAATAAGATGTTGAAAATGAAAATCACAGCCGTTGAACATCGGCCGATTGATATCACAAATGAAACTATCAAAGGCAAATAACGGGCCTGTTAACTAAAACAGTTTTCTCAAACGACGAAAACCAACAGCGAACACTCCACTTAACCCTTGAAAAGCTCTAAAAATCTATCTTGGTTTATTTACGAAAGTCAACGCGTCTATTGAAAATGCTGCGAGGTAAGACCCTTCGATAATTGCTTTTTCATTTTCTATCGGCTTTTTGTGCGTCGCGACATTACCCAGACGGCGAATCAATTCTTGCCGAGGTTCATTTATTTATTAGCATATAGAGAGAATTTCCTAACTGCCAGCGTGAAGTATCGGTCGGTTTTATAGGAAAATTGGCTCCCTTCTTTATTCTTGTTTAATTTTAAATTTGATTTGTAAATTTTTAAGTGATTTTTCTGTTTGCTGAGAGGAAGCTGAAATTAAATTTGAGTTTCTTCAACCATTCCGTCATGGCACTTATGTTACTAAAGAATAAAGCTACACACCAGTAATAAGAAATTCAAAATAATGGTTTCGAATGAATATTACGATTACGGCGGTTAAAGTATGGACGATAGTTCTTGAAGTAACACAAATATTACTTCTTAAAACTACCACAGCCTGTACAGTTAATATTTCATGCATTTATGGGTTGTTGCGTGGATGTTCTTTTTTCTTAGATCAACAAAATTCATAGATCGACACAATTCTGAATACTCGCCCGAGCACTCTAACGGACGACGGATAAGTTCTAGTGGAGATACCAAACGACTGCCATGCAGAGGGTATCTGGTTTGAATCCACGGCGCGCACCAATGACTTTTCGGAGTTATGTGCGTATTAAAATGTTAATTATCGCTAGTCCCGTTCCTCGGCACGTTAAGCCATCGGTCTCGGCTGTCATGAAGATCTCTGACAGTCGTTATAGGGCGTCATTACCTCTAAAATAAACTGACACTAGTCTAAACCATGGAATATCGCTATCCCTTCAGGTTGCGGAGGTCAGATAGGCAGTCGCTCTGTGGCAAAGCTAATATTCAGCCAAATCAGGTTAGACTAGGAAGAGGACCCCAGGTTTTAACTGGGATAACGCTAGGAGGATGATGATGAGTAAAGTGAAACGATAATTCTGCCGTCGTAATTAGAAAAGGCACAACTAACATTTTACAAATGTTGAGAAAATCGAGATTAAAATATTTTTTGAATTTTGTTAAAAAAAACACGTTTAAAATGTGTTTTTCGAAATTAAGTAAATGTAAAAAATTGCGTTTTTTTAGTATGTATACAACGATAGCATTATTATATTTTTAAGTTTAATGGAAATATTTAATAATTAGCATATTTCTTTTTAACTTAACATAAAAAATAACATGAAAAGAGCAGTATTATGTTTAAAAGGCACATATAACCAAATATGCCTTTTCAATGCAACATTTTGAGTAAAAATTTAAAATGTTACGATAAAAAGGCATATTTACTCAGTTGTGCCTTTTCACTGTAAATTATTAAAATGGATACATAGGTACAGTAAATATTAGAATGAATTCCTAAAATTTATATTTTATACTTTGTGAGTGTATTTTATTGTGTCTCCACAGCGGGATTATATATTTTAAAAGAGGCTGATAAATGTCATTATATAAGAAATAAAATAAGGCAGTTGTAAGAAAATAAAACATTCATTTCAAAAAGTTTACCCAAACAAATTTTCGAAAGTACTATCAATTATTAATTATATCAATAATTGAAGGACTCAACAAAACAAAAACAGAATTGTTTACTAAAAATGACACTTCAAAATCTCTCTTAGTTAAACATTAGGTAACACAACCAGTTAGGAACTTCAATGGTAAAGAAATGCTATCTGTATATCTATTAAAAAAACACGTAATTATCCAGCCGTTAGAGATAAAGAAAATCACGTTAATGTTTTTAAACTTTCACGTTTTTTTTTATTAAACATGATTGTTTATACCAATGTTGCCGAAACCCGCTCTTCACGAAGGCGCTGCTAAGCTGACATCAGTCTACCTGTGACCACGGCCGATGTAATTCGGTCGAAATGTCGGGAAACATTAAGATATTTATGCCTTTAAAATATTAACACGATTCAGACCCGGTATAAACAATCATGTCTAAAGAAACTTACGTATCTATAATATAAAAATTTATCGCTGAATGTGTTGCTAAGCGCAAATCTCAAGAACTCCTGAACCGATTTTCTAATTCTTTTAGAATATTCCTTGAAGTACGAGGATGGTCACTTTGCGGGTGAAACCGTAGTCGCAGCTAGTTATTAATAAAATTCGAAAATACTTAATTGATAGATAACTGAATAAAATTATTATCCACATATGTGGTTAAGTATTTTATGATCAATAATTTACACACGTACTCATAATAAAATTAATACATAGACCATACGTTATACGACCATAATTTTTTGACAGACATATTTTTTGTAACTTACTAAAACACTAATTAACAAATGCGTGGACATAACAATAATAAACTTTGAGTAAGCATATAAAGGTGTGTTATTCTATGTTTTAGTAACAAAAACTCTGTCAAAAAGCAAATCGTCAACACACGATCGAAACATTAATACCAATTACATTTTTGTAACGAGATTTGTTGAACAGTGCGGCTACGTGATGTTCGCTATAATTACCTACCAAAATGTTTTAATAACAATGTAACCCTTTTAATGTTTATCAAATTAAAAATACATATCAATTTAAATTACTTGTCTTATAATAAGTAATTATGGTAAGCCACGGAAATAAGTAATAAAAACAATATTTACCAGAGCGCTGCACCGACAAGCCTGGACTCGCCTCGACTCATCAGGCACAACTGACGGCATTCCCTGCATACCTTGCCCTCCTCATTTCATCTCCATTCAGAAATGTTTAGTAGTAAAGGCACAAACGCCAATGTGCCTTTTTTATATAACATTTATAAGCCTAGGGGTAAATAGAAAGGGCATAACTGCCAGTTGTGACTTTTCTTTCTACATTAATTGCTAAAGTGATAATATAAAAAATAAGCACAATTGCCACATAAGCCTTTTATACCAACTACAGAAAAGGTACGTTCTTTATAAGAACTGCAGGTTACCTCAACAATTTAGCACACCTAGACAATTTGGACCTATTTAATACGAGTGCCTCCAGCTATAGGCGTGTTCTTGCCGACCAGTGGTTCGAAGCGGTTCTTTGACTTTAATTTTGTTTTTTTTGTTTTAATATTGTTGTTGCTTTTGTGTGTTCATGTTTTATCTTTATATTGTTTTTGTGTATTTTTATTTATATCCACTATGTAGTATGGAACGTTTCAATGATCAAGACCTAAATACATAAATGTGAAAACGTATAAATGGTTAATAGTTATAAAAATATGTACTCAATTAGTTATAAGGAACTGTTTGTTTTCCAAATAAAATAAAATAAAAATAAAATAAAATATTTGACGTACGTCTGTTATGCCCTTTCCATTAAATATATCAATAATAAAAAGGTGAAATAAAAGTCATATCTCACAATATGCCTTTTTATTGTAATAAAACTTAAAAAATGATGCAGTTGCCCTTTAAGCTTATGCTATCTCTGTTTATTTTGTAGCTAAAAATCCACAAAAAATGAGGCAGATAGGCCTTTTTTTCCTGATTCCGAATATATATTTAACTCATTTTGACAAAAAGTGTTAGTTGTGCCCTTTTTCGGTAACACGGCAGAATTATAGTTCGGTGTCAGCTGTTATGCATAGTACCACATTTGCCTATTAATATTTCATAATATACATGCTACCTACATACTGAGTAACTGCAAAGTAAACATGCATGCAGGAAAACAACACGTGGTTCGTTGATAAGATCCTGGAGACAGAAGTTGCTTAGTTTGGCTCCATTTTATCCGTAAGGTTCAACAACAGCTGAGAATGATAACTTTGTGTCCATTCAAATGTTTAAATTACAAACTCAGGCCCACTTGCGTAACGTTTGATTTAAGTCACTCCTTAATTTAAATTAGTTGAACAGAATTAACAGCATAAAATAATTTAACTTAAAAGTATTTAGCGTCCTCTTGCACAACGACAACAACGCTTAGATTTAGTTAAACATTTTAAGAGGTCGGTAAAGTAGTTTCTACGTTTTGTTTCATGATATGATGAATTTTTTTTACAATTTTAACGATGTTACGCGTATGCTTTTGCATAAAACCTTAGACTATATATATATATATATATATATATATATATATATATATATATATATATTCATAAAACAAAACGCATTGTCGTCGCCTAGCAACGAAATGACAATTGACAAATAATAACTAGAAACTTTTGAGCATTAACCCTAGAACCCTACAAGGGGTGCAAGTGCACCCCACACCGATTTGTTTTCTAAATATCTCAATTTATTTAATGTCCACAAATTCACGCGTCAGAGTATTTTAGTTTGGTATCAACTTCTTGCCAATACCGTGACGACAGCTGCGTCATGTAGTCGCCTATGTAAGTGCTGTGGGGTATGCCAGTACCCCATTGTAGTAAAATCGTAAGTTATTTTATTTAGTACGATTGATGGATTTGTATGTAATATCTTATTTAATTTGATTATTTATTAAAACAATACTCTTATATGAATTAAATACTGATATTTTTAGATGTTATGTGGAGCATCAGGTACAAGTTTGTACAAAGTGCTCAAACTAAGTTTAACTTTGTGTAATAAGGTTGATTTGTGATCTCAAGTTACTGATTATTTATAATTAAACGTATTTTTATTAATTGTTTTTTTTTTTTAAATTACAGTCATTATAGTATGGGGTGTTCCAGCACCCCAGTGTAGGAATAATATGTGCGCCAGATAGTGTAGGATTCTAGGGTTAACAAGAACACAAGTAGGTAGGTACATTGTTATCACTTATATCATCATCATCATCATTTCAGCCTCTTCACCAGATCGTCGGTTCACCTTGTGGGAGGCCTACCCCTGATGCGTCGTCCGGTCCAGTTATACATATAATTATAGTTAATTTTCGTCGCTAATGACAAGTTGCCAACGTCAGTGTGACAATTTTTAAATAAAATTAGCCACTAAACAGCCGATTTTCGGTAATTAATTTTGACATTTCTTAAATCATATTAGTCGACAAATTTTTCGTTGTGCAAGACGCTAGTGGAGTTTATTATTTTTTTTCTTCTTAAATACATCTTAATTCAATTTAAGAATCGTTTTGCAAGTGGGCCTCAGTTTTCATGTTCTGGTGATTGATTACGATTTGATGTTCAGGTTAGGAATTTGACGGTATAAAAAAAAGAATTCCTCTAAGTAAGTAAAGAAAGAAGCCACTGACCAATGTAGATATTCGAACGATAAATTGTTAAATAAGTTTTGTGATTCATAAGATAAGTGCTTACTTAAAGAAAAAAAAATACTTTCAAAGACATCTAAATTTAATAGTGTTACGCCATCTATCGGTGAATGGGGGGGGTACTAGAAGAGATTGAATGTATCGGTGGTTTAAAGGTAATTCAGCTACTCTGTACTAGATGGCGTTGCTGTATCGAGTATCGACTATTCGAGATTATTTCGACAGTTTTGTAGAAGCATCTAGAATGCGCTAGTGACGTTATCCGGCCAGTATAAATAGAGCGCAAGCGAACGGACCGGAAAGTTACAATTGAATATCGAAGCGATCAACAAGAAGCGAAGAAAATAAGTCGGAAGTGTTTAGTGTTGTTCTAGTGGTGTGAATAGTGTGTTTTATTAGTGAAGTGAAAATTAAGTGTGTGTATCTAGTGTTATTGTGTTAGTGAATAAAGTGCAGTTTTTCTGGCATAGTGTATATAATTTATCACGAACCCCAGCTCGTAACAAATTGGTGTCAGAAGAAAGGGATAAATTATGCCGGTTATGCCGAAGGAAGAAACTGAAGGTGTGCGTACCAGGAACCAGCGCCAGCAAGACCTGGACCAGAGACGCTTCGGAGACGTTCCTTCTCCATCGCCTGGTGGACCAGGCGACTCCGCGGCTGCAGTGGAGCCTGCAAGCGCTACACACTCCGTGACGGTGCCCGACATCGCGGCTCTGATGGGGTTCATGCAGGAGCAGGCCCGCCGTCAGGAGGAGCAGGCCCGCCGTCAGGAGGAGCAGGCTCGCCGTCAGGAGGAGCAAGCTCGCCGTCAAGAGGAGCACGCGCGCCGCCTGGAGGAACAGCTACAGCGCGACAAGGAGGAGCAGGCTCGCCGTCAAGAGGAGCACGCGCGCCGCCTGGAGGAACAGCTACAGTGCGACAAGGAGGAGCAGGCTCGCCGTCAACAGGAGCAGGCTCGCCGTCAAGAGGAGCACGCGCGCCGCCTGGAGGAACAGCTACAGCGCGACAAGGAGGAGCAGGCTCGCCATCAAGAGGAGCACGCGCGCCGCCTAGAAAAACAGCTCCAGCGCGACAAGGAGGAGCACGCGCGCCGCCTAGAGGAGCAGGTGGTGCTCATGAAGGACCTCAGCGCCGCAGTGGGGAAGGATTTGAAGGCGGTCAAGGAGGAACTCCAGCAGCACGAGGCCCGTATCAGCAACATTGAGAAGCGCGTACATGACCACCACGAGACCTGTGTTGCTGAAGTGGAGAAGAAATTGCGTGGGCTGGAAGTGACATCAGCGGCTGTAGCGCCCTCGCCCCGTGGGTTTAAGGTTCCACCATTTGATGGCTCGTCATCATGGTCTGCATACAAGATCCAGTTTGAGGCTGTGATGCGATCGAATGGGTGGACCAAAGAACAGGCCTTAACCGCCCTAACCTTGGGCCTTCATGATAGGGCCTTGACAGTGTTGGAGGCACTCGGGCAAGACGTCACCTACGAAAAGCTCCTGGAGGCGCTGGAGGCAAGATACGGTGACGCGCACCTTGGACATGTGTATCGTGCTCAGCTGAAGGACAGGACACAGCGCACCGGAGAAACTCTGCAGCAGTGGGCTCTAGAGGTAGAAAGGCTGGTCAGGAAGGCATACCAGTCGTCGCCTGCGCTCATGGACGGGAACCTCGTACAAGCGTTTACGGATGGGATCCGGGACCTGGAAGTTAGAGCAGCGGTAAGTCTTGGGCACTTCAAGTCCCTGAAGGCAGCCTTAGCCTACGCTCTGGAGGTGGAAGCAGCGCGTCAGGAGGATCGAACTTACCGAATCAGGGAAGTTGTTTCTTCACTACGGTGCTACAACTGCGGGGAAAGAGGCCATATCCGCTTGAGCTGCCCAAAGCGTAAGCGGCACGTTGGTACCCTGTCTCCACCAAAGGGGTCACCTGACGTACCTGTCTGGCGGCAAGAGCAATGTAGCGCAGATGCTCTGACAGGTAGGGCTTACTCCGACCAACGCAAACACTGTGCAAGACAGGAAGCGAAGCCGGCAGCGCTAGTGAGAATGTTGAAGACGGATCTGAGCGACAGATGGAAAGAAGCTTTGCAGAGTGCTCAGCAAGAAGACAAAGATGTACAGCCGATTCTTGAATGGAAGAAATCAGGCGCTCCTAGGCCCAAATGGCGTGATATCGCAGCAATGAGCCCTATCACCAAGAGTTATTGGGCACAGTGGGAAAACTTGGTTGTCCAGGATGGAGTACTGTGCCGCAAATGGGAAAACGCTCGAGGTAACCAATGCCATCTGCAAATGGTAGTGCCCAAGACTAAGGTGCCGGAAGTACTGCAGCTCTATCACAATGATGCTTCGGGAGGTCACATGGGAGTTAAGAAGACCCTTACTAAGATCCGGGAGCGGTTTTATTAGCTCCACTGTCGGGATGACGTCGAGGATTGGTGCCGCAAATGCACAAGTTGTGCGGCTGTGAAGGGGCCACATACCCGTAGCAGAGGTGCATTAAAGGTGTACAATGTGGGAGCCCCATGGGAGCGCATAGCGTTGGATGTCGCTGGGCTGTTTCCTGAGAGCCAGGACGGAAACAAATACTTCCTGGTTGTGATGGATTACTTCACGAAGTGGCCTGAAGTGTTTACAATCCCAAATCAAGAAGCTACCACAGTGGCCGACAAGCTGGTGCATGAAGTCTTTTGTCGATTCGGGGTACCCTTGGAAATCCAGAGCGATCAAGGCCATAACTTCGAATCCGAGGTGTTCAAGGAGACTTGTCGCGTGATAGGTGCACATAAAACCAGGACCACGGCTTATCACCCGCAATCAGATGGCATGGTTGAACGATTTAACCAATCACTGGAAAGGTACCTGGCGAAGGTCGTGGAGAGCAAACAAAGAGATTGGGACAAGCACATCCAACCATTCCTTCTGTCATATCGCAGTGCGGTCCACGAAACCACAGGAGTAACACCAGCTTTTGCCAATTTCGGCAGAGAATTACGTTTACCAGCAGACTTAATCACCGGTATTCCGCCAGAATCTCCACGCAATATAACGGATTACGCGACCGAGCTACGCAACAAGATGAACGACGTATACGAGCGCATCAGGGAGTCAGGACAACAGATGTCTGAAAAGATGAAGACTCGCTACGACCGGAAGGCAAACAACAAAGGCTTCGATGAGGGATCATTGGTGTGGCTTCATAGCCCAGTACGAAGCAAAGGCAAATCGCCTAAGTTAGTTAGGATGAACGACGTTACCTATCGAATCCAGAAGGGATCGAGAGGTGCACCGAAGATAGTTCATGTGGACCGGTTGGCTCGTTACCATGGGTCCAACGATGTTCGAGACGAACACGTTTAAGAGGGGGGCAGTGTTACGCTATCTATCGGTGAATGGGGGTACTAGAAGAGATTGAATGTATCGGTAGTTTAAAGGTAATTCAGCTACTCTGTACTAGATGGCGTTGCTGTATCGAGTATCGACTATTCGAGATTATTTCAACAGTTTTGTAGAAGCATCTAGAATGCGCTAGTGACGTTATCCGGCCAGTATAAATAGAGCGAACGGACCGGACAGTTACAATTGAATATCGAAGCGATCAACAAGAAACGAAGAAAATAAGTCGGAAGTGTTTAGTGTTGTTCTAGTGGTGTGAATAGTGTGTTTTATTAGTGAAGTGAAAATTAAGTGTGTGTATCTAATTTTATTGTGTTAGTGAATAAAGTGCAGTTTTCCTGGCATAGTGTATATAATTTATCACGAACCCCAGCTCGTAACAATAGTAACAGATAATATACTTTAATTTGACCACATACATACATACATATCGTCACGCCTTTTATCCCCGAAGGGGTAGGCAGAAGTGTATTTCTACACCCACTTTTCGCCAGATATACTTTAGTCCCACGTAATAAGGGGTGAGCCTATTGCCGTACCGGGCACATTTCCAGACTCCGTGCTGCTACTGAGAATTTCGTAACAGAAAAACCCAATAACACTGCCCGACCTAGGAATTGAACCCGGGACCTCCCGATCCTACGCGCACATTTATGCCGCGAGACCAACGAGGCAGTCGTATAGGGTTTGATTTCGAGTTTTCCGTCTCTACGCAAAGATCGTATTTGCATCATGTTATCCCTTAGTCGCCTCTTACGACACCCACGGGAAGATAGGGAATGGTGACACTTGTATTCTATGCCGTCAACCACACGGCACTATTCACGTCATAATTTGACCACAATGAGTCAATAAACGTTTGCCTACCAAAAACTTAAAACATACTACAAACTATTTACTTTAAACATCAACGAATGAACCAAACAAAACAACAGTTTGAATTTCCAACTATTGATCCGGCAACATGAAACTTAAAAAGGCAACTATCCACAAATGCCAACAAGTTGTTAATAGTGAACTTTCTAAATACTAATATTATCAGACAAACAAACCTGAGAATAGTTCGATACATTCTACACAAACTGCTAAAAGGAAGTAGGAGGACAAAAGGAGGAAGTCCTCACCAACTTTAATTTCGTCGGTTTTACTACATTTTTACTTGGCAAGTTCTTTTTGCGAACAATGTTTCTTCTATTCCTCGTGTTTGTTTATTGTTGGTTTTCGGTTTTGTTTTATAAGAGGAATGTTGGCGTGTTTATGAAAAGTTCACGACCTTACTCTTTGTAAAAATGATACGGATTGATTAAGGAGGAATATCTTGCTTAAACGGTAGGCCATTTTATTGAGAACTTTCAGCCATGCAATTCCATACTAGGCAAAGCCTGTACGATGGTAAGACTTATACACATTATTTTTTTATTTTAAATACATATTTATGATTATAAATATATATGTACAGCTCAGTTGCAACAAATAATCAAAATATTCATCGCTCAAAACAATAGTTAAGATTCGGCAAGGCATTTGTCCGATAGTCTTGATAACTACCTCACTAACAGACCACTCAAGACTCACTCCGAAATTGTTTTGAGTTTTATAATCTAAACTCGCAAGCTAAAGAATCTCATTTTTCTTAATCCTTTCGTAACTATAAACAGTATGTTTTTTGTTACTTTGACTTTTGCATCTAGCAACGACAATCCACAGATATGAGAATTAGTCAGATAGAGCGCATTCGTCCAACTAAGCGTGGCACGTTGACAGCTATGTGTGCGTGACCTTTGGCGACTGGCACTGTACGGACACGCGCGTCTATGTGTGTGAAAAGTTGCCAGATTATGAATAATCTCCCAGTATTTTGCATATAGTTATGTAATATTCTTATATTCATTTGCGGTTTTGAAGAATTTACCATGGATTTAATTAATGCTTTTATAAATACATTTCTTAAATGTAGGTACCGAGTTAAGTTTTAACTACTTCGTAAATCTGTATATATAAAATACTTGCGTTACTGACTGACTGACAGATTAAGCTACAGCCGAAACTACTCGGCGCATGAAGCTGAAATTTAACATGTATGTTTCTTGGGAACCGTAGGGGTGCACCAAGACGGGATTTCTTGAAATTCCCACGGGATCGGGCAAAACGAGAAATAAGAAAATATGTGCGTGCGAAGCCGCTGGCGTCGATTAGTTGAGAAATAAATAGTATGTATGTACACACGGCACCAAGTCAAGCTAAACAGTTGCTGTACGATTTTGATAGTTATTGCCTACGCCATAAGTATGTATGCACACACGGCACCAAGTAGAGCTAAACAGTTGCTGACTGCTGTACGATTTTGATACTTATTTCCTACACCATTAGTATGTATGTACGTACACAGGGCGCCAAGTCAAGCTAAACAGTTGCTGTACGATTTTGATACTTATTCTTTACGCCATAAGAACGGTGCAAAGGTCAAAGTTTATAAGCTTGACGATTAGTAGGGTGTACACGAATATTTGGATCGTTTGGGGATCGAACTCAAAACAATATTATGTAAGGTATATACTAATAGAAATTGAAATTCTATTACTATATTTATGAGAAAGAAGATATATCTACAATATACTTTTATAATACAGTAATGTATTTTTCATAAACATGACAATCATTATCACATAATCAATTGACAAGTGCATTTTCCCTAATTCAGGCAGAACGGCGTCGATAAAAACTGGCAACACTTACATATTTCTTACACAAATACGAATTTTATCGAAATTAAAATAGGAAACAGTCAAATTATCAATACTTACCTGTGAAAAGATATTCCATTTTCCTGTTTTTGTTTTTAGGAACAACTTTTACAGTGTTTAAGAACACAAGACGGCATTTTGAGAATTTAAAAGTTGACGTGATCGTGACGCGTGAACTGTGCGATGCTTCGCAGCGCACTGAGACGAGTTTGTATTCGCTTTTCAATTTTGTATTTGCTTTAGTGGCCGCACGCAACTGTGCCGAGCGTTAAATCTGATACTTCTCATATCTGTGCGACAATCCTTGAAAACAAAATGGCTAATAGGAATTCCAGTTCATTGACACTACGGACAAATGAGTTCGCTAACCTTTTCTTTTTGGAAAGGTTGGTGCTGACGAGTCAAGGGTATTACTTAAAAACTTTTAAAACTAAGTGCTTTAACTTATAAGGCTGAAATGTTAAATATAGTCAATCCAGATTTCGAACTAGCCCGGAACAGTTTGCAGTTATAATAGAACTTATGGAAAGGTACGTAAAATATTAATTATTTTATAAAAACTTGCTATCCTATTTAACTCTCTAAGGAATTTGAAATATAAACAATTACGTAAGTTGCGATAATCAACTTACTTGGAGAACACTTATGTGGCCCCTTACTGTATAAATGGGCTCTTTATGAGTCTGATATAGTTAAACTATGTTTTAGGCATGGTGATTTAGCGAGGCCCTAACAAGGAGCTCAAAGTCGAGTACAGGCTGACCGTCTGTGGCATTATTTTTTGCGTTTTCTGCAGGGTTCTATTATTCGATTGTTATTCGTAATCAATCGACGCTAATAGCGTTTGTTTTGGCCGAAATTGGCAACTTGGCTACCATTTTGCGGTTGACATCGCAGAAACGATGAGCTTATTCTATCGATGCGAATGATTTTTATGCGCTGTGTATTTAGCTACGACTTTTCTATTTGTTTGATTAGATTACGTGACTTTTTGTTCATTTCATACATTTATTTGCATTAACGTTTGCAGAAAGACGTCTTGGTTAAGCCTGCAGAAAGGATAAAGGATATAATTATTTATGGCATAGGTACATGTACATGATGATGTAAAAATCAAAAATTAATCTTTTTACTTTTAAAATAAATATGGTTATTCTAGGCTAATAACAGATATATCGACTTAGCGGTAAATGATTTCAAATTTTCGCAACTTCTTGTTCATGTTTATTATTGGGTCATAATAAAAAGGCCCATGACTATATCACTATACACAGTAAGCTGCCCTTGTGAATTCATGAAATACGTTGAGACGACTTGTTAATTAAATTGGATAATAATTTTCCACTTATTTTAAAGAACAAAAGACCTAAACAACACTTACCCAGCAGTTTATCTATCTCATGTCACCACACAAATCATTCTCCAAGCGTGCATGCTATACTTTTTCGATATCACTAGGAGCCAGCTGCCCCACTCCTTAAACGCCAATCTTGTCACTCGACGTAAATAATAATTAAATCACTCACGATACAAGGGAACATTTTTTGTGCTAATACAAATTCTATTTCACATTAACGCACTATTAGATTGTGATGAGGACTGTTTGAATGTAATTAATTTATTATATTTTATTAAGTAATGGTAGTAGTGACTATTGTATGCGTTATTTATTAGTTGAAACTCTACTTCACCATTATAATCTATCATAATCACATCAGCCGATAGCCATCCACTGCGGAACATAAGCCTCCGTTAATGCTCACCACATGGACCGATCCTGATCCATCCGCTAACCGCGATCCCAACAAGATCGTCAGTCCACTTTGCGGGAAGCCCAATTCTGCTACGACGTCCGGTGCATGGCAGAATTATAATCTATACATAGTATAAAATGAATTCTCACTGCGTCCTAGCGAGAATCGGTATCGCTCATAGCGAGACTTGGCTTGCCGTTCGTACAGATCGGCAAAGTTACGCAACGCTTGCACAGGTCACCACTTGGATGGGTGACCGTTTGTGACATTTACATCTGAGCGCTACCGTGCTTTGGAGGGCACGTAAAGCTGTCAGTCCCCGTTCTTGTCTAAGGATAAGGATCGTTAGGCCATGTCGGAGGCCTTCAGGTGGTCTGAAAACTCCGACACCAGAGTTGGCCACACACTCACACGAAAAACAAAAACAAACAACTGCAACCTGTCTCTTCTCACACGAATCTGCACTTTGTGCTATCCACAATAACTTTTATTTCGAGTCTAGGTATACTTTATGTCCACTGATTGAATGTTTGTAAAATATCCCGCAACACAAGGTTTATTCTTAGCCAGAGTTGACTTTGCTTGATAATAATACGTTCAATTTCTATTTGGTTAGTCGGAGACAGTTGATCTATAAATGTTCTTAGTCCGCAAAAGTTTTCACAGTGAACTCAAATTCACAGAAACAATAGTAATATTAGAACTGGCACTGGGAACTCAGAAATAATTTCAGCCTTGATATTTTGGAGAATCGCCGAAATAATTTCGATAATATCTAACCGTCCCTTTGTACACTGCTATAATTTTAGAACTCCAGACTTTGACTCGAGACCAGTTCACAGCGTTACTCGAAAATGTAAGATGGTAATGAAAATTACTGGAAAAGCAATTTCAACCATTGAGTGTCTCTTAAGAAAAAATTGAATAGTAACAAGAATGTCAGTCATGGCATAGTAAAAACAGAATAGTAGGATAGCTTCATACAAATCGGCCGCCGCGCCGCCGCGCTGGTTTGAATGTACGCGTGAGTCGCCGGCGCCGTGTACGCACGCACTTTTCACGCACACAATCTCACGAGCGCGGCAAGCTCGGCGCGGATTCAGTACGGGATGCGCCGCGCGTCTGATCGAGCGCATTCATGTAGGTACTACACTGCTCGCCCGCTTGAATTGTTTATATACATTCAGTTTTGTAATAAACGTTATTAATAATATACAATGTGATAAACGACAGTAAATTTAACTTGTTACTTTTTCTCATTAAAAAAGGCATTTAGATAGTTATATAACGCTTAGGTAGTCGGTAGGTATTTGAAAAAAAAAATTCAAGCTTAAATTGTGAAGTATTCAGCGTGATCACTTAAATAAGCGGCGAAAAAGCGCGAGCGCCGACAAAGCCGGCGTCGCGGTGTAAACAAGTGACAACCCGTGCGTCAACGCAAGAGTAGGCAATTAACTCGCCGAGCGGCCTTAGCTAACCTATTATTCTGTTTTTACTATGGTCATGGTGATGGTGGATAGCTATAGATTAGTAATTTTTTTTGTTTCGGCCTGGAAATATTGTTGTTAATAAATGGATGGTAATTATTCCTTACAATTTAAGAAATACACGATATGTACAAGTCATAGCCATTTTAAACCTTTGGGGTTGGATATTGTTTGAGAAACTAATATTCATCTCAAACTTGTAAGTTTAGAAAACGACAACGTTACGCTTAATATTAATAAACTTAGCATTCAGTGATATTGTATAAAATCTTTTTATTTTAAGTTCCTACGAAGCTGCTAGCTTGGTTCGTAGGCCACGCTCATAAAAGTCTGCTATGCGATGGTGTTCAAATGCCTCTCCATAAAAAAATATAGACGGCAATCAGTTTCGAAATACCACGTCTCATTTGAAGCGCAGCGCAAGTGTATTAAAATCATCAGCAAATAGATAAATATAGTCTGTCTTAAGCATTTATTAATTGATTTTCTATATCCGAGTAGGCTTTGGATTGATTGCACCGACTTTTTTACTTTAGCTACTTTACTACATTAATAAAGTAATAATGATAGTCAAGGCATAGGTTTTGGATCGCACCCGGGACAGCACTAGGATGATGATGATGAACATTATTACGCTATACTGAACATTTTTAAGTAAATTTATTATTTATTTATTTATTTATAGTCTCATGCCTATATCCCCGAAGGGGTAGGCCATTTATCCGTTAAATTCTCAGTAGCAGCACGGAGTCTGGTGATGTGCCCGGTGACGGCAATAGGCTCGCCCTCTATTACGTGGGACCTCAATTTATTAAACGTTAGTGAACCTCAATAAATGCGAAAACATTGTTTAGTAGTTTAATTGTGGAATCTTAACAAATATACAGAGAGTACGCTTTTGATCACAAAGATGCAGAACAAAACAAATAATATTTTATTATCATTATGAGACTTTCTTTCATATTAGTATAAAATTAAACGTTGCACCCAGTTGACATTCAAAACAGGTTTCGTCTTAATGAAAAATGTTCGAGCTTTATTTTTCAATAAACATTACTCTGCGCTAACGTTTTATGATATGATGAATTTTATATCAGAAATGGTTATTAAACTATGATAGTCATATTTAGAATTTAAAAAGACGTGTGTCAGTGCGTGTACTTTTATGAAGAAATAGGGTTGACACATCGAAGATTTAGGTTAAATACCTAAATCTTCGAATATAATAATATGAAATGTTAATAAGACTATTTGAAGACTTTATTTTTGTAAGTTTCATTTAACGAAGCTCCATAACATTCGGAATCCATTCATATTGGATTGTATTAACGGCACAACGTTTACTTATATATTACATAATTATATATATTTTTGTTTTTTTTAAAGACCGTATTGTATCGCTGAAGGGGCAGGCAGAGATGTAATATTACACCCGCATTTCGCCATGAGTTTATTGGTCCAACGTAATAGCGGGCGAGCCTATTGCCGTTACCAGGCACATCACCAGACTCCGTGCTGCTACTGAGAATTTGGAAAAATCCAGTAACACTTTTTGACCAACCCGGGAATCGGACCCGGGACCTCCGATCATCAGCAGTCACATACGCTATCCACTGGACCACGGAGTGAGTCAGTTAATATAAGTTTTTATTAATTGATCCACGCTTTAGGAGAGAAAGTAGTATTGAAACTATACATTCTAAATCGATCTCGGTTCAGTTAATTTCTGCACCTCGTCATGTAAAATGTTGACTGCATGGTTAGCGTAGTGGTTTAGGTTGTAGGATCGATCACCACACGAGACAATATTTTGTGTGATCCATAAACTTTTGTTCCTTTATGTTTGTTTAGTCCCCAAGACACAGGATTAATTCCTCGTGTGGGAGATGTCCTAAAAACGAAACGAAAAAAACAAAATTATTTTTAGGCTCACCGCACACATTCCACACTTGTATATAACACTTTGCACAACCATTTTATGGTACTGCATTGTTTTTATCGAAAACCTTCGTACTATTCCCTGAGATTATCGTACCGTATTCTTACTAACAATATAAATCAATAAAAGCAATAAAAATAAATGTATTCGCGCATAAAATATAACTGCATTCATGTTCCCTCTAATGTCTCGTTTCAATAGCAATAGTGGCGATATTTTTAAAGTTATTAGTAAAGTTTGTATTTCTACGGGCGTCTTTCCACGAAGAACATTATGGAATAAAGGTGTATTAGTCCGTAATGTATTTTGCTTAAGAAAACATTGTAGCTATGATGTGAAGTCGGTGAGTTAAAATTATGTTTTTATGTCCAAATATAAAAACCTCTAAATTCGTGAATTCAGAGGTTTTTCGAGCAGTTTTCGCAAGCAAGACGCAGTAGTCTACAAACTATTAAACTATTATCTTATGCCCACTTACCGTTACAACTACTATAGTTCGCATTCTCGCTACATAACACAAGGAAGATTGTAGCGCGTTGAAGCAACTAATCGACACTAAAACACGGACATCATCCAGATAAGATCACGATCTATATTCGTGAGGGAACGACTGCAACAAAGAAGAAGATAAGTACCGATATGCAGCAACCCTTACATTTATTTAAATGTCATTATAAAAGTAGAATACGTCAGTCAATGAATAAATTCAGCTCCTCATAAATGCGAAGCGTATAAATCTTCTCAGTGACAACCCTGCACAGAAAATACAATCCCTAACAAAAGTGTTGCACAAAGAACAATAATCGCCAAGCAAATTGCATCACCCCTAATCCGGAATCAGGAGTATGCCTTAAAAATTCAACGTGTGACAGATTCCCTTCTAAAAGTTGCATTAAATTACTTAAATCCATAAACCAAGACTGCCATACAAAATAGGGGGGTTTTCTCGAGATAAGCCGTAGAACCAATTTCCTTAGCGAAAAAGGCAAATGTGTTTGTAGTACGTTTAATAGAATGTTGCGACAGACTAAAGGAGATGGCACCGGATCGAATTTGTATTTGCCCCACGAATAATAATGTAAGGTGGGATTTTTGGAGTGTCGTGTTAAGTGATTCATTTTGTGACCGTATTTTAAGGTCTTGAATTTTTTAGATTTACTTAGGTATTTGGTGCCGTAGATACGCACGCATGTTTCATGACTTTGGCGAATTAAATTTGAGAGTGAATTATTCGGATTTGGAAGCTTTAAATGTCTTTACTCCGACGAAAGCGAAAAAGAAGAGTCTGAATATATTTTTGTGGAGAAATACTCTCTGAACTTCCGAAATTGATGGAACCTTGTATGTTATAAGATTTACAGTTTAAATGCATATTAGTATCGTCGTTCGTCATTCTTCATTGACTGACCTTTTCATCTAACAATAAGTGACTCTGGTTGAGGAACACTGATCTTTGCTGGAGGACGTGGATTCGATTCTTATCCAGGATAAACTTTTGTGCGTCGTACGGCATACGCTGTACCCGCCTAAATGAAGTTTACATTTTTTATGTATTAGTTATCTAGTTGTATTAGTAGAGAGTTTACCTAAGTTGGGTAAAAATAGTTGTCCAAAAATATTTATATTATTCATAGAAATTTTAATTCATAGAAGACAATATTACTTTTGCCACAGGAAAATATCAGTACCAGCATCGGGTACCTATTGGTTGTCCTTTTCTGACTAATATTAACGTAAATCTTGCAATGAATGATTCTTGCGAATGGTTTTCAAACTATTTTAACGAAACAGTTATCGGTTCCGTAAAACCAAGTAAAGATCTTTACAACGTAATATTTCATTTAAACAAGTTAAAGAGATTGCAATCGCTAATTAATTAAACATTTTCATTTATACATTATTACGGGCCGTGACTCTTTATTAGAATTGTCATTAATATTTTATTATTTATTTTTATTTATAGTCTCAAGCCTTTTATCCCCGAAGAGGTAGGCAGAGGTGTAATATTTCACCCACATTTCACCATGAATTTTTGGTCCCACGTAATACGGTGCGAGCCTATTGCCGTTACCGGACACATCACCAGACTCCGTGCTGCTACTAAGAATTCGGAAAAACCCAGTTACACCTTTGCACAACCCAGGAATCGAATCCGGGACCTCCGATCAGCAGTCGCATACGCTGCCCACTGGACCACGGAGGCAGTCTTGTATAGTAGCTTATCATTAATATAATTGTAATTATTCTGTTACAAATTGAAAATAACGCCATCTATCAGTGAATGGGAGAACTAGATGAGATTAGATGTATCGGTTGTTTAAAGCTGTTTCATCTATCCTCTAATAGATGGCGTTGCTGTAAATAGAACAAACTAGAATGACCGCAAGCTACCAGAAATTTCGTGAGTCGTCTCGAAAAGGCTAGTTATGTGTTCCGGTCGGTATAAATACAGCGTAAGCGCGCGAGTCGAGCAGTAACAATTGAATATCGAAGCGATACACACGAAGCGAAGGGAAGTAATTCGGAAGTGTTTAGTGGTGTTTTTATTGATGTTGAGAATTAAGTGTGAAATAAGTGTGTTTTTACTAGTTGTGTAAATAAGTGTGTATAGTGTTTGTGTATAAATAAAGTTCAGTTTAAGTGGCATAGCGAGTTATAATTATCGTCGAACCCCAGCTCGTAACAAATTGGTGTCAGAAGTGGGATCATTGGTGTGGCTTCATAACCCAGTACGAAGCAAAGGAAAATCGCCTAAGTTACAAGCCAGATGGGACGGGCCATATCGCATAATTACCAGGATGAACGACGTCACCTATCGAATCCAGAAGGGGTCGCGAGGTGCACCGAAGATAGTTCATGTGGACCGATTGGCTCGTTACTATGGGTCCAACGATGTTCGAGACGAACACGTTTAAGAGGGAGGCCGTGTTACGAATTGAAAATAACGCCATCTATCAGTGAATGGGAGAACTAGATGAGATTAGATGTATCGGTTGTTTAAAGCTGTTTCATCTATCCTCTAATAGGTGGCGTTTCTGTAAATAGAACAAACTAGAATGACCGCAAGCTACCAGAAATTTCGTGAGTCGTCTCGAAAAGGCTAGTTATGTGTTTTGGCCGGTATAAATACAGCGTAAGCGCGCGAGTCGAGCAGTAACAATTGAATATCGAAGCGATACACAAGAAGCGAAGGGAAGTAATTCGGAAGTGTTTAGTGGTGTTTTTATTAGTGTTGAGAATTAAGTGTGAAATAAGTGTGTTTTAACTAGTTGTGTAAATAAGTGTGTATAGTGTTTGTGTATAAATAAAGTTCAGTTTAAGTGGCATAGTGAGTTATAATTATCGTCGAACCCCAGCTCGTAACAATACTTATTAAAGAATGTTTCAGCTTGTGAATTTGTATATTAAGTAGATTAACTTTGTAACATTTCCCCAAAACTAACTAACTAAGGAAGCGTAAAATTTCGTTCAATTATGTCTTTTCATTATTAATTAATGTAGTTTACGGCAAGATTTACTAAGGAACAAGAAATTTCATTTTCTGTGTAGAATATTATATACAATCCTTGTGTAATCTTATACACCATTATTTTTTAATTAGTACAAAAACTTTAAGGACATATTAGCGGAGACATTATTATCATATAAGTGACGTAAGAATTTCATAATATCTATAAATAGCAAAGTTATAATCATTTGTTTTTTGTAGAAAATCTCACCCAAATCATAGACATATTTTACAATCCATTCACTACTTCATTGATAGTACTTACTTTCCGTCCTACTCTTACGCCTTCTTTCCGTCGCACTTATAATGCAGGTAGCCTACAATATTGTCTACAATAAAATGAAGCAAAACAATAAGTGTAGGTAGATATTTTTTATTTTTTTTATTTCTACCCACTCCTTCATACTTCATCCTGTCTTAGGACCGGCAAAATTTACCGTTTGCAAGTAATTAAATACGGAGGTAGGTATGTAATTAGAAAGCAAACACATATCAAAATAAAAGAAGATATTCTGTAATAAAAGAAAAGAGTAATTTTGGCGTATTTATGAAGTTAGAATCAGCTGCTATTTACAATTACTATTTCATCATCATCATGTCAGCCTAGAGACGTCCACTGCAGGATATAGGCCTCCCTCAAGGTTCTCCACACAGACCGATTTTGAGCCGCCCGCATCAAATTATTATTTAGTTAAGTAGGTAATATTTACTTTACTTACAAGTATTTCAATTGTTCTTCGAAATATACATCACTATTGTCAATACACAGCACGTTTTATTTAATTGTTTTTTAAAGAGATAAGTAAGCTTCTCTGACTTTTCACTGCGTCAAAAGCGTCCAATATGCTCTGTTAATTTGTTCGACACTCACACTCACAACGGCTCACTTTTGTACACAGTGGTGAGCATGGAGGCCAAGCTACGACCCGCCTCGACCGATCCACTGGCTTCCAAACACTTCCCTGTACAAACGCATAGCTGCACTCGCGTGGAGGGAACTTATAAGCCATCCCGTTGGGCAAACGTAAACAAACAATAATTGTTTCCACGAAAAAACATCCACTCGCTATAGCCTTCAATTTAGTACTGCAGCGCGCGCGCAGAGGGATAGGGGGTGGCGAGCTTCGAGTTTGCACACATTTATCAATGGAGTAGTGGCGCGTAAAATTACTACGACAACATTGTATTTAGTTATGCATTTACCAAACATTACGTATTTTTGTGGACAGTTTTGGGACAGTTTTGGAACTTAGTATTTTTATTTTTTACATACATAAATATGATTAGTTAAAGATGCCTAGAGCCCCATTAAATTTTTTGTACTAATTAAAAAATAGCGGTGTATAAAAATCTTATATAATCCTTGTGTCTGTTGCTTGAATATTTTCAAAGTTACGTGCAATACAGGATTTATTACTAATTGTCTTTAGGTTTATAGTATAACATAAATTTTCACGATATAAAAAAGGAGAGTAAGTGTGTCTACTACAATCATTTGTAATTGTATTTAGTATACTAGACGGTACCATTATTTTGTAGTAACAAAATATTTAATTATTTGCCATTTCTCTGAAATTGATTTTCTTATTATTTATGTACATTTTTTTCTGCCCTGCGGAAAAAGAATTACATTGCAAACATCCAATCAAAGAACTTGCAGACCCGAAACAACAATTCATGAAGCACAAAACATTTCTTATTATTTTCGCATTATTATTCGTATTTCTATTAAAAATGCTATGAATAAAAAAAAAACTGGCATACACCAAAATTAATTTAACGGTATTTTCTTACTAATGACCTGTCAAAGAAAACCACAAACAGATTAAAGATTAAACATTAACTAGAATAAATGTATAAAATATAAATTTTTTTACTTAAACATTTATGTCAATTTAAAGTACAAAAGAATTCATATTCCACGTCCTCATCATGACGTACTTTTGTTATACTGTGAATATTCTTACACTAAAACATAATTATTCTTGTATAACAAGAGAAATCAATCTAAAACATTTATTTTAATTTATATGATGTTTTCATTACAATCTCATTTCGTGTAAATCAAATATTATTTGTGCCATTCAAAATTTATATAGTTGTAACAATTTTTTTAAGGAAATATAACATTCATTAAGTAAAGTATTGTTGTTATTCGTGAAAATCAATCAAAATTACAAATATACTTTGAATGATGATGAGGATGATGATGATATTTATGCCAGTAACAAATAAAATTGTTAAGCTTGGCTTGGGTGAATCTAAACCTGTAAATCTAAGTGAGGAACTTTAAATATGGTGAAAGACTTTGGCATTACAAGCTATCTGTGCCATATTTGTTACAAATAATGTCTGAGAGTCTACAATAATAAGAAAAATACTGCAAACATGTGGTACCATAATGCAACACTTGCATGAATAGAATACACATATTTGACAAGGTTTTGATACAATCTATTTGACGAAAGGCCTTTTGAAAGAAATTGAGCTATTATATAAAATAACTGGACTCTGACGAGTCCAAATTAGTATAAACCTCAAAGTCAGTTTTCAATACCCTACAGGGTACACAATGATGTATTAAACTGAGCACTACTACCTTGATAAAAATGAAGATAAATGAAAAAGAATTCTATATAGCAGTGCTATATAGTATTGATAGCGCAAGCTTGAACGAGTTTGCCCGTTTGTCTTACAACAAACGGTCATCCGATCTCAAACTAGGCAGAATCGGTTAACTAGATAACTAATAAACATAAATAATTATATTTCATTATAATTTACATCAGTTACATCGAGATATAAATCATAACCTTACGCATTACGAAAATACATATTCTGGTTGAAAATCGACCTCGTCCAATAGGCAAGTCAAAATAGTCTGTAACCAGTCTTTGTCCAGTGGATAGCGTATGCGACTGCTGATTGGAAGTCCCAGGTTCGATTCCCGGGTCGGGCAAAAGTGTTTCTGGGTTTTTCCGAATACTCAGTAGCAGCCCGGAGTCTGGTGATGTGCCCGGTAACGGCAATAGGCTCGCCCCCTATTACGTGGGACCTAAAAAAAATTTATGGCGAAATGCGGGTGTAATATTTACACCTCTGCCTACCCCTTCGGAGATACAGGCGTGAGAGTATAAAAAAACAGTATTTTTACCGGAATCATTATCTACGCTAGCAAACGCCAGCTATTAAAGAAGCTCTCTAAACCTCTAATAAAACATACAAAAACCGACCCACTATTGAGGCATTTTCATAAAATTCAAATATGGTTATAATATAAAAGTACACTCGAGCAGGGTGCGAACACGTCGGAATAATGTTGGTCCTTAAGTAGAAATTATAGTGGGCTTTTTAAGTGCAGAATTCAATAAAGACTAACAACTACCCGTTTTGCATAAGAAACTGTATCGTGAGTTTGTACTGGCGATTTTTAAGTAGTTGCCCACCTGATTCCCTGGGTGCTGCTAATTTTGATTTCTGGCTCTGGCGTACAGGTTTGAGTGGTAGCCTCGCCGGTTGAGACTGCGGCAAGTGTTATGGGTTCGATTCCCATATGAGACAACGCTTTGAGTGGTCCATAAATTGTTGTTTCGAGTCTGGATGTTCATTGTGTCCATTAGTTGCATGTTTCTCAAGTCCTTCTCGACAAACGATTTATTCCTAGTGCAGGAGTTGCCTTTTTAAAAACACACTTCCGGTCCAATACGAATATAACTCTGCCATTGCTCAAAATATAAAATAATAACTTAAATATTACTACTTTATGGTACTCTTTATACTTCCCTGTTTACTCTTGCAAGAGACGGCCCGCACTAAGGCAATTTCCTGTATCGCTGACATAGACACTGTTACAGATTTGTAAATCGTCAATATTGTACCGTGTCGACATTGAATACACTCACACCATGTAACGAGGCAACCACGTAAGCATTTTGGAAAACCATGTTGGATTTATCTTATTTCTTTCAATAAAGTCAAAAAAATTATCAAGTAATTCGGTTTGTTAACAGAAAAAGGAGTATTGCTAGTCTCTTATTCATAAAAATATTGGGATGAGATAGCTTTCGTAGGAAGGTACAGTTGTCGATCTCTTGATATAAGGAAAAGTACAGAGGAAATGCTGAAGACAGAGTAATATATAATATAATATTCTACCACATTCACACAACACCATCTAGTCCCAAACTAAGCAGAGCTTGTACTATGGCTACTAGATAATAGATAAACATACATATATAGTTTTTTTTTGTAAATACATACATATTATACATAGAAACACCCAGACCAAGACAAACATCCATGTTCATGTACACAAATGTTTGACTTGAGCGGGAATCGAACCCGCGACCTACGACGTAGCAGTCGCTTACTCTCCCACTACGCCAACCGGCCGCCTATTACATAATGCAATATTGTTGCGATTCTGATACCAGTTCTTATTTATCTTAGGTATAATACAAATACCAATATATTGTCGTGAGTTTTTTACTTCGTTGAATGACAATCGACAGAATTGTGTACCTATCGTCGACAAAACTAATACTAAAATTCTCACGTACGAGTATGACATATATTTTATCAAATATGGCATTGACTAAATACGGTAATGCTAAATGTTGGGTGAGTCTAGGCAATTTTTGTTTCATCAACCAATACACTTGAAATTTTTTTGTATGTATAGATTCTCGGTGGCTACTCCGGCTTTGAACTCGATTTCCACCCGCGACAGAACTTTATGAGGTGTGTCATTGCCCCTTATTTCTTGCTATTTTATTGAATTAAAGTATTATGTGAAATTCGGGCAGGAGAAACGTTTCTAAAAAATATATTGTTAATTAGTGATGAAATTCGAAACCGCTGAATTTCCTTCGTAATTCCAACAAGTTTTGTTATATAACTTCCATCATATTCTTTTGAAATTACCTTACCTTAATATTTCGGTCTTTATTTACCTCTAAATTACACGTTCAAACTTGGAAAAATTGTCTAAATACCCAAATGTTTCGGTTCTGCCCCTTCGGGCTTTATGACTGTTTGGAAACTCTTATTTACGTTGTTAATTTATTTAGGGAAGTGAATATATTAAAAGTCTAAAGGATATTAATGTCTAGAGTTTAAAATTAAGTAATATTATTATTCTACAAAAGAGATTTTAGTTCGAACCTTTGGACCAACCAAATGGTGTCGTGAAAGATGAAAGTGAATTACGGGATCTAGGAAACTCGTACATATTGCACAAATGTAATCCTGACAAAGATAAAATAGATTTATTTAAGCGGTATTATATTTGGAGTATGAGGTAAAGCCGGTTACTGTATTGACGAATAAGATGAAAAAAGGTACATTTGGCGACTTAACTTGGCATATTTAAAAGGCAAGGTACTTGAAATTTATTGCCAAGGGCATGGGGTCCCAATACGAACATTTTATTTTTAGTTTTGAAAAGTGATCACAGATGGCGTTACGGGTAATGAATTTAAATCGATAGTCAATAAACATAAGATTTGAGTAAAATTTGAGCAAACAAAAGTAAACATTACTAATTTTTGGCTCGTTAATAACATTTGACACTGTTTCTTTGCATTAATAGATATTTTGAATTGGTCCAGATTTTACAGGCTCAGCAGCGCCAAACACAACCACAATAATTAGCCATCAAACTTTCCATTAAACAAATTATGGAACACTAGAGGGCACTATTTACAATTAAATTCGTCTGAAATAATGTATTTAGTATAGAAAATCGAAAATTTTATATTTTTGGACTTATTATACCCTAAGATACTAATAATAATAATATTCTACCACATACACACATCAGCATCTAGTCCCAAACTAAGCAGAGCTTGTACTTTGGATACTAGACAATGGATAAACATACATATATACTTTTTTTGTTAATACATACATATTATACATAGAAAAACCCAGACCAAGACAAACATCCATGTTCATGCACACAAATGTTTGACTTGAGCGGGAATCGAACCCGCGACCTTCGGAGTAACAGTCGCTTACACTCCCGCTGCGCCAACCGGTCGTCATAATGAAATAAAAGGGTATTTTGTACCTTATTTTGGACTGTTGTATTTTGTAGATAAATAAGAACGATAATTAATGTTGACACAAGCACAGATAATAAACGATACTAGCAAGAGCTTGATTTGAAGTTTGTTGTTGTGACGTAATATTTTCTCTTCGCTCTGTTCGCTGTCTGGGTTGTGTTCTTGTGTTTCACTGTTTGTTTTTTTAGATTTGAGTTTTGAAAATCCGACTAGACGACGTTTATATTTGTAAGAGTGCTCGCGTTACCCAGACCCCGATAAATAAATATTACACATTAGATTATTAGGCTTGCTTAATGGACTTGTTTTCGCATCTCAGTTTCGGAGCCGGGGCAAACCGACGGTGTAGTTGGAACTCACTCGAGAGTACCATGGCAATGTCGGCATCCTACTCTCACGTAGCGCTACGTCCTGCGGCACTGTTTTGCACAACTATCTGTACTTATCTGCCTTTTTATAAAAACCACTAACATATCCAAACTCAATAGGCTTGAGTCTAGCTAGTCACCATCGTTCGGCTCCATCATCAGCTCGGTACTTATTGCATTATCATCGAGTCTCTTATGCCAAATTTCCGTTCGATTGAATTGATATAGGTACCGTAAAATTGGGCTACTTTAAATAGCGGGGTAACTTTCATGGTTACTTTTTATAGATGTTTTTTTTATAAAATAAAATTTTCTATGGAAAACACCCATTTGATATTTTTTTGTTGGCCGCTTTGACAGTTTATTTATCTTTCTTCAATGCGTGATCATAACGTTCCTTGTTTAAAAATATATTAATATAACCCCTATAATCAAAGACCCCACCGGCACCTTGAATTTACCAAGACCAGTGGTTTTTAAATCTTGATGCTAGGCGATTCTTGACAACTCTTAGGCCCGGCACCCACTATCGGTGGGCATCGGTGCGGCTCGGGAGCCTTACGGCGGCTTCGGGCCCCTGAGAGCTGCGTCGGGCGACGTCGGGCTACCTCGGCGGCCGTAAGCATAGCTAAGGACGCCGAGGCTATCGAGTCCCAATCCACCATTATGAATACACACGCACAACTGTTTTCACGTAACGTTACGACTCTCTGCGATGTTTCTGCCGCACGAACTATTCTGAGGCTACCCAAAATCAACTACGGCGTCCTTAGGTGTGCTTACGACTGCCAAGGAAGCTCTCAGGCGCCCGAAGCCGCCGCGCGCCGTAAGGCGCCCCAGCTGTCCCGAGCCGCACCGATGCCCACCGATAGTGGGCGCCAGCCCTTAAAACAGCAGTGGATATCCACATCCTCCAGCCTCAAACATCTGCTCCAAAAAGGACGAGGCAAGCGAAAATCCACAATGTAATACGTCGTACCAACATTAAGTAGGTACTTCGAAATGTTCCTAAGAAGTAAGAATAAGAACCCTCTACGTGGCAGTCTGATGGTGTCTACACTAAGCTAATGCTGATTTAAAGTAACATACAGTTCAGAATGTACTTAAATTGATCAAAATTATATATTTATTTTGCTGTAGTCTAACTATCTAGTGATTTGTTCTAATTTAATAATTCAATTTGAAGTTTAGCAACATTTTCGTGAAACCCCTAGAAAAGCTTCGGGGGATCCTAGGGCTCCACGGAGCACACTTTGGGAATGGCTGACCTACACAAACCAACTATGTAGGACGTATCTACATAATCAACGAAGTAAGTAGATAATAAATATACAAAAAGCTTATAAAAAATCACGGCAGAACAGTACCTAACAAAATGAAAAGACTAGAATGAAGGTAGCCAGAATTGCCAGAATACAGTAAATTAAGATGTCATAACAAGTTTGGTACATTTGTATTCAGTATTTGCATGCAAGCGTGCAAATATCTTAACATTATTTCACAATCCAATACGATGTCCATTATTATTAAGTAGGTACCTACTCTTTCAAAATAGTACTTAATCTATATAATTATCAAAATCCCAATGCCAATGTCAAAACGATAAGTACGTAGTCAAATAATACATTCCGAAATAACATCACAGAGTACCTTTGTAAAGTTTGTAACATTTGCCAGTTGACCGATTTTTATTATCGTTTCAAAATTGTTCAAATACCTACTCACGAGTCTATCATATTATATTTAATAACTAGCTGTTTCCCGCAGTTTCACCCGCGTTCTGAGGGAACTTCGCGTTACTCCTTAGTACATCAGCTATCCGCCAGTGAAAGTCCCGTCAAAATCGGTCCAGCCGTTACAGAGATTAGCGAGAACAAACAGACAGACAGACTGACAGACAGACAGACAGACAAAAAATTTTAAAATGTCATTTTGTTATATGCACCGTGTATACATCATACATCCATATGCATTTAGTAAAAAGCGGTTATTTTAATATTACCTACAAACATACACGCCAATTTTATTTATATGTATAGATAAATAATCATGAGTCATAAATGTTTACTTTTTCATGTCCTTTATACAAATTATTTTAATACCAAGCCTAAGTATAGCTTAGGCTTGATATATTAAAATAACTAGGCACATCGTTACGTATCTTTGGATTGCATCGCACCAGTACCTACTAGTAATCGCACGAATTGCACCCTGTCCAAGGCCTCTTTGCAAGGTCAAGTCAGTCACCTCTAGCACAGATATATATAATACTATACTATATAGGTACCAGAACCTCTAGCGCAGCATTGTTTTATTTTAAGCGCCATCTCCCGGTACTTTTGCGTAGCAACTATCGAATTGTCGGCGTTTGCTCGGCGCCCACTGTCCCCATCTAGTGCAGATTTGACGAAAACAAAATAGCTCTCGGCATAGCAAAAATTAGGCAGGTCGCAGATTTTTGTTCGTCATCGTGTATCTGTACTAGGATAGTATTATATTATCTGTGCCAAGGGGTTGGCGGATGATGGCTTATGCACGTTTGCAATATGCACGGTGATGGAGGAACTTGGGGTAAACTTTTAATTAAGGCAATTACCGGAATCGTTATTGTATAAATCCTTACGCATGGTTAATTTTACAATATAATATATTTGAAGAAATTATATTTTTGTAGCTGGTTATTTTTGTACTTAATATTCGCGAATTGATATTTTGATGAATATTACTTTCCTTCAAATTGCCTTTTATTTCTATCTATTGTGCATTGATATTTTAACCTTAACGATTCTAATTCAAGAAGAGTACTTTCAAAGCATCGTAAATAGCAAGATGACTTGGAAAGTACACGTAGAAGCCTACTACTTTTATAAATGCAAAGTTTATAGAGGATGGATGAACAGATTTTTGTAACTCTCTCACGCATAAACTACTATTCGGATTTTGACGAAACTCTGCAAAAACTTAGGTTATACATCAAAATACATTATGGGATACCTCTTACACACAAGTTACACAGTTACTTACACCTATACGGACAGTTTCGTATGCAGAATCTTGTACATAATATCTATATAAAGCTTATGTCATTCAAAGTATACACAGCGAACCGGTTATACAGGTCAAAATCCTTCCCCGGGCTTAAGTTGTCACGCGGGGCATTCCACCACAATATCATTAGGTTCGACCCTCGGTACCCTTCTGAATTCACTTCCCCTGTTATCCTGAGCAGGTAGAGTGGGCTGACCACATGGGACCTGTGGCTATTGGAACATTATGTACTGATGGATAGGCATTAATTATGTACTATAGTTAAGATGGAAGAGAAAAGGTGGTTTAGAAATGGACAGGTGATAGGTGATCGGAAATTTTGCGTGGTTATGTAATCGCCTAATCGGGTAAGTGTTTGGTGGTAGTAAAGTTTTGATATTTTGGTTGAGTTCTACTTGCAGGTACTTTACTGATCAAAATTATACTCATGGATGTATTACATACAAAGACAATAAACTTAATTCTACTAGATTTTTAAAGAATTTAAATCTAGTATAATAAAAGTTGCTTTAGGCTTAAGTATAAAAGATAATGAATATCTTTGAAATAATAAACTTTTAAATTACTTTGTCAAGAACGGTTGCGATGGCTGCCTCGTTTGAATAGGTTTAATGAAGATTGGAAATAAAATAAAACCTAAATAAGTAGTAGCTTTAACTTGTTTTGTCTTTCACGGCAAGTGTTACGTACCTTATTTTCGAGTGTTCGATTTGAGCCGTTGTTGAGAGTTGAGACTGACCATGAAAATGTTAGTGTACCTAAGTGTAAACCTACACTATAAATCAGTAAGTTTCCCGCTTTGTAATACGTCACTGTTTTCTTGTTACGTTCATCAGATACCAAATTTCGAATCACACAATCCACCATTAGCACAACTTTATGCCAGACAAGTTACATAGTGACGACCGGTTGGCGCAGCGGGAGTGTAAGCAACTGCTACCCCGATGGTCGCGGGTTCGATTCCCGCTCAAGTCAAACATTTTTGTGTGCATGAACATGGATGTTTGTCTTGGTCTGGGTGTTTCTATATCTAATATGTATGTATTTACAAAAAAAAATATATGCTTGGGACTAGATGGTGATGTGTGTACGTGGTAGAATATTATTATTATATTATTATTATAGTTAATTTTCAGAACATCAAAGAGGCCACTATCTTCAGACAATCAAAGACATTCATCATAAATTCGGCTCTAAGCACACACAAACAGACGTTGACGCACTTTAATTAATTTCATGGAAACTGTCTTGCGTCTAGCGCAGTCGTGATAATATCAGTTTAAGGGGCCATACTGAGTTGGACCTAAGCCGGTCTTAACTGCTTCGGATGCGGTTTATGCGTAATATTCAAGACGTGATATAAGGGAATGGGCAGACAATGGTTTCCAGGCCTTAATAGGACGGTTGAAATGTAACTTTAGTTGGGTGATATGGGATGCGAGGACGTTGACGCAATCAAAAAGCATTCGGACCCTCCTTACCCAATAAGGAGAATCCGAATGCTTTTTGAATATGTTGTTTATATTTTAGACATGAAGATGGGTGAAAATGTTTTCTATTTTAGTATTTAAATGTATCCAGCATGCGAGCTAGGGTGATACAACTTCAAAACAACCAAACTGCTTACCTGCCTTTCAGTTGAAACCCAAGATCCTGCGGCAACCGATAACACGGCACAGCAAAAACACTTATCTGCAACAATGAAAAACTTCAGTTTATTAATATGATATTGAAAGAACAGTGGCCATTTTTGACCTAAACATATCTAGAGATGAAACTTATTTGAAAATTAAGGCTATGTTATAGTGTAATGATTTCACTTATAATTATATTTTATACAAGCCTAGGTAAAAAGAAAAGTTTTGGGTTGTAAAGATGTTCTAGAACTCGTGAACGCATCCTTATCAAAATATTTTTTATTCGCTTCATTGTTATATTATCTGTGCCCGATAATACTTCCTTGTTTAGTTCTACGTTCCATTTCACTTATACCACATCTATATCGACTGGTTTTGTCAAAACCTCGAGAAAACTTAATTTTATATATAAAATGAATCAAGTTGTTAAAAGCTAATCATAACTGAATGTATCTTTTTATATTAAAAGATATAAAAAGATAAATATAAATGTATTTCTGCCGTTGAAAACATTGGATAAGGATGCAACGGAACGTTTATGACGTAAAGACGCCCGGTGACATTGGACATTGGAGAATCTGTCAAATTAATACGAACTAATTTCGGTGTATTATGTAATTCCTAGGCCTTTATAAGAAAAACTGTATTTACAGTATAATTTCTTGATCATGGAACTAAATGTTTTCGTGCATTTTATCTAAAGACGCAATAATTCATTATCAGGTCATTCAATGTATGAGAAGTGGCCATTGTTCTTTAAATTTCTACTTCGAAATGCTACGGTAACATTTAGGCCGACCTCACACTGGACGTACGTTCCAAGAGCCGTGTGCCCAGTGTGTGTTCATGCCCAATGTGAGAGAGGCCTTACACGTTTGCTATGATTGTCATTGATAATTCAACTTTAGGGTCATAGAATATAGGGAGCCTACTCCCTATAAAATTATATCAATGCCACAGTAAATCGCTGGCGGTGCCACATGTGATACCGTTAATAGATGCAGCGTAGAAATGACACCTGACTTAATATCTTCTTGGGTTTCCGCGAATAACTGATGTCTGTTGTATATTGCTTACGTCATTGAAGCCGTTAACAAATCCAACTTCCTACTTTATTTATAAACGCGAAATTTTTTGTATGAAGTGTTTCCTGCAAAAATATACCTACTGAATATTTTCAGTAATATAGAATATACATTAGCAACCGACTACCCGACAGCTACATAATTATGCGGATGAATTCACGGGCAGAACCAATTCTTAACCAGGAAGGTTACCTTTAACGGTCTTACCTACTTTGAAATAAATTAAGAAAACGGTTTCATCAATCCACGTAATTCTAATAACGTAGATACGGAACCAGGTATATTACACTAAAGTTTTACACTCAGAACTTGAGTTAAGGCGATACTGCCAAGATTTAATGAATAATCTATTTTAATCAGTAGCTATATATTCCTATCTGGAAGAATTTTAAACAGCTAAGATTTGAGAATATAATATTTTTGGGCTTAAAATAAATTACTAAATTATTTGTAGTTAAGTTTAGAAAGTACGTGTGGTGACGGATTGAGGAAAAAAAAATTCTATCCCTCATTCCGTGGGTGTCGTAAGAGGCGTCAATAGCACACGAGACAAATGGTATCTTTACAAAGAGATGGAAAATTCGTCATCAAACACTCTAGCTAGAGTAAGATAGCAAGCCAAATCCTCGTATTGCTACTGTGCTATTTGAAGCAAACAAAGGAGGGTTTAAGGCTAGCAATGGACTGCTAAGGCTGTAAAGGAAGTTCAAAACACGAAATTGGAGGTTAATCGGGAATTGAATTCACCATCCATCTGTGAACGAATGTGTTAAAAGTTTGATTCCCTTGGCTTGATCCACCATTTTTGTCGTTTTGCTGTCTAGGTGTACTTCGTTACCATACAATCTATAAGAATGAAAACCAGGCAACACAGGAATAACCTAATGCCGTTGGAAAATAAGTGTCTTAAAAAGAAAGGTAAATGTCAAATGCCTTAAGTTTCTCTCTAAGTGCAGGGCTTATTAATATTAGTTAAGACTAGCTGTTTCCCGCAGTTTCACCCGCGTCCTGAGGGAACTACTTCGCGTACCCGGTTAATTTAGTTACTCCTTGGTACATCAGCTATCCGTCAGTGAAAGTCAGATCAAAATCGGTTCAGCCGTTCCAGAGATTAGCGAGCACAAACAGACAAACAGACAAAAATAGTAAAAAATGTCATTTGTATATGTACCGTGTATACATCTATAAGCATTTAGTAAAAAGCGGTTATGTTAATATTACAAACAGACACTCCAATTTTATTTATGTGTACCTGTAGAAGATTGACAATAGAGGCGAAAAATATAAAATAATATATTATTACGCGGCAATCAGTTGATGATATCTACCTTTTGTTTTAGATTTGAAAGTTATTTAAGTGTATTTTTGTTATTAACTTTGCTAATCTACAAAAAACAATGCCAATTTTTCGTAGAAACGCCGGCCCAGAAGTGGACCGTCAAAAATTGTGGTAGTTTTTTTAACTGGGCCAGAAATGGGCATTGATCTTTGAACATTTTGAAATCTCCTTTCACTGCTTAATTTATAAAAGTCACGTGTTGTTAATAATTTAATGGAAAATTATCGCAATACTAGGTTTTCACTTAATCAAACAAAAAAAAATCTGTACAAAATAACAGATTTATACTTATAAAATAAAATATTACCGATGCCGAAAATCCTACTTCATTATTTTTCAATCCCCAGCTCAATGTTCTTATATTCTGTTACTTCTTTTGATAAAAGGTTATCAAAAAAATGTTCACGTGATTCACTAAATATACTTCTTTTTATTTCAAAAGTTAATGGGCCCTATAAATAGGAGGTCTAAAAATAAAACAAGAGTTACTCCTAGATTAAATCCTTTTGACCAAAAGAATGTTCTTATTTGTTCTAACTAACTTTATAGGAAAATGGTTGATATAAATATATACCTGATTATAAATGAGTATTAAAACTTTAAAATAGATTAACCTACTACAAAACTTCAAACTATATTAAGTCCTTGTTTTTATTAAGGCCAATATTGTTGGCCCAATTGAGAACGAACTAATAGTTCCTGCAACATTTCAAACAGGCAAAAGAACTCTTCGACTTCAATATAAGTAAAGGTAATCACTAATCACAGAAAGACTGACTTGAAATCTTAAGTAAAATAATAATAATGTCCTCCTGACCGATTTCGGCCACGGCGCCGGCGGCTTATCTATATATGAGATTTGCCAACTGCGCGGGATATATTATAGTGCCTAGTGTGTGCGCATACACAAGTGCACTCTCTATTCCCCCACTCTCATAGTCCGATGGGACGCAACAAGCGACACGACCATAGAGAGATTGGGTGCAGGACCAACAACGGCTTAACGTGCTTTCCGAGGCACGGGTGTGTGACACCGCCAACTCCCTGACTCCGAACTTCTATTAGATAATTCCTAACCGAAAAACCCAATATCACTTTTTGTTCGACCCGGGAATCGAACCCGAGACCTCATGATCCGCAGTCGTTTACACTACCGCAGGACCACAGAGGCAGTCAAGTAAAATATGTGTGGATTTGACGGCTATAAATTGCCGATTGGATGGGAGAGTTAATGAAAAAAAATAAAGCGGCTAAATTACGCCAGTTAATTTAATGCAGCGAGTGTTAGTGACCGGTGCTGGAGTCTGTGAAGACTAGAGCTGTCATTGCCAGTTAACAACTAGAACAAAAATAGGAATGCTTTGCGTATGTATTGTAATAAAGACATTAATTTATACTTTAGCGACTTGTAACATTTTAATGTAACGAGTCTACATCGCGTAATTATACAAATATTCTATTATGTTCTTTACCTAAAAGATATTCAAAGCACACAACAGTTTTGAATGTAAGCAGTATTTGATTGTGACATGGTATCTATTTCTGATTAAGATACTTTCCAATGTTTTTATAATTATGCTCAATCTGATTACAATACGTCGTGAACAAAGTTAAGACATGTTCCAAATCATTTCCGTTACTGTATTACCTGTGCAGCTTGGATCAGCAGCAGTGCCAATTGAAGACACTCGACACCTACTCAATATTCCCCTAGATTAAGTTTCATTGTAAATAGTGGAATGTTGCGATGGCTGGGACATTTGGAACGGATGGATAAAAGAAGAAATACGAAAGAAGTTTATTGTGTAAGAATGAATGGAGATATTGGTAGGGGACGCCCAAGACGAATGTACGCCGACCAAATAGGTGACGTACTGAAAAAGGGCCAAATTTTAATTATTAAAAGAAATGTACCCAGAACCGACGAGCATGCATGATGAGGTTAATGAATGTTGAGGAAGTGAAAGAGGTGTGTTTGAACCGAAACTATGGAACGCCAAATGCTGGCGTTCCATAGTTTCTGCCTACTCTAATGGGAAACAGGCGTGACGATAGATAGATAGATTGAACTATCTTGGTATTTGCAACGATTTTCACGACGCAGACGCAGTATAATTAATGTACAGGAGTTGCTTTCGAATATATATTAGGTGTTGATTTGCATTTACAAAATATTTTAGGGGTGAACTACTATAACTGAATACAAATACATGAAAAAATAAGTTACTAAAAGTTTTAAAAAATCTTTCATCATCATACCTACACTTTGAAAATGAACTCGGTATATTGACCACCACCACCGGCCTGGGCCTCAAGTCTGCTATTTTAAACACATTCGTCATTCCAACACGATCCCATTGTCATTTTGACAAAAGTTCGTAGTCTGGTATTTCATAATGATAGTTAAGTGATCGATCAGTGGTCTCGTAATTGAATGGTGGCAGAATGATATTGTTGTATTGCCATAGATAAAAAAACCATTAGAAGAAATGATTTTTGAAAAACTACCATTAAATTTGATTATTTTTCATGCCAGATTTCATTTATATATTTTTTAAATATTCATTACTAGTGTAATAAGCACTCTAAAGTTGTATTAAAGTTCGTAAATAGCAAAAAACAATGAATTTAACCATTCAACTCAATAATATTTGTTCTGTTTAGCTGTCAAAGTCAAATCATGTTTTGACGTAAGAACTGTCAAAAGTTCAAAACTACATTTTTGTAAACAAGTCCTAGTTTGTTATATTTCTCAATAATCTCAATGCACTGCGTTGAATTGTTAAATACCGAGTAGCTCGTATGTTTCTCTTAGAGCCAAAACGAAGATATCAATGGAAAATGCTTTATGGATAACAAATTCCAAAGGAAATGATACAGCAAGTTCACACCTCAAAGAAAAGTGATTATATCGACAGGAGTAAATACTATAATTAAAGATAGCGAGGTAACTACTAAAGGTGTTTATATTCGAAGAAGAATTGGCATAACCAAAACATAAAATATTGAAGATTGAGTTAGATCATAGATACTTTCCTATTACAATTAAAATATTATTTGTGTTTCATGTGTTGTAACTGTATCAAGAAGAAAAATAAAACTCATAATTATGTGTTATTATTAACAATGTTGTTTTATTAAAGATAAATAATTTCTGTACATGAATTTATTAAGAATTGTTGGTTCCAATTATAGACACAAAAATTGAACACTATTCTTATATACTATCATAAATCTTCACTTTTGCATCTACTAGCAAAGCAACTTTCTTCATACTGGCTTTGCAGAATCCTTCACAAATATGTATGTCTCAAACATATGGATATGAGCGGTCACAAAACTCATAAAGAAGTTGCCCGTTTGCTTGAATTTTGTATCTGTAAGAGAGATAAGTAAATATTTATAAACACACCACTCATTACATCATATTCTTTTATACTAAGATCTTTTATACTATGCAGTTAATTTAAAAACACTTTTCATCATAATTCAGACATTATTTAATTGAATTATGTACCTACTTAAATTCTTTACAAGACTCCATAAAATGTAGGTAGAATATATTGATAAATTAGGAACATTATATAAAGCCTGGTCACTATCTAGTCATCATTAACATAACCGTTACTGTCAGGTAGGTATGGCAATATTAAAATGAGATCAGGAAGATCTTATTGTAGGTACTAATACTTCAAAGTATCACATAGGTATGACATTATAATTTATTTAAGTACCAAACCACTGCTGGTCACTATCTATAGTCATCATTATCTACTACTAACACTTCCATTCCCAATGTGTAAAAACATTACTCTTTCCTTTTAGCTCCGTCACTCAGATGAACTAAGTTCATCTGAGCTCTGCCATAGATGGGTTAAAAGCACAGCTACAACGTTTGAAAATATTATTGAATTTCCTGTTTCTTATGTTTGGAATATGAGTATTTAGCTTTGAGGACATCAAAGCTAAATACTCATATTCCAAAGTAAAAGCACTGCGAAGTATGTGTGGTGTTTCTTTGACTGACAGAGTAAAGAATTGTGTGATAAGAGAGTGTTGTGGGGTAAAAGAAGATGTAGTGACAAGCATCGAGAAAGGTATGCTAAGATGGTTTGGACACGTGGAGAGGATGGATGACGAAATACTGACCAAGCATATATATAAGGCAAGTGTGGAAGGGACAGGACGAAGGGGAAGACCTAGGCGGACGTTCTCTGACCAGATTGGAGACATCCTAAAAACAGGACAGGTTAGAAGCACCCTGAACAGAAGAGCATGCATGAGGAATCTGATGGGAGTGAATGAAGCAAGTGAGATATGTCAAGATCGTTGCAAATGGCGCTCCGTAGTCTCTGCCTACCCCTCCGGGAAACAGGCGTGAGTCTATGTATGTATGTAAAGCTAAATACTCATATTCCAAACATAAGAAACAGGAAATTTGTATATTTCAGAAGGCAGAATGCACATGTATAATTTGATGTTCAAGTAGACATTTGAACATCCAATTTGGAAAACCACAAACTGAACTAGGCGAACTATGATATTCCTTTCCATTTAATATATTGATGGTATATTTTATATAATGCCTCTGTAACTTCTTTAATGGGCTGCGACACAGTAATTGGCGAAATGTGATGGAGGGCACCCTGTCCAATCAAGGTCTGGTAAGACCCTGATGCGTAAAATGAGTGCTACCAGAATCAGCAATAAAAATATAACATTAATAAATAAATTTCTTCTTTATAGGAATATAATAATAAATCAATATTAACTTCAGTTTTCTCACCTTCATTTCTGCCGATACGCTATCGTTTTGACGCGGTCTGGCCTTAAGGGGAATGAGTTTTTGAATTAACTCCCTTAATGAATCCTTTCTAAAGTGAAACGTTTTTACAAATTCCGCCTCGGGAATATCCGTAAAAGGGTTTGTAGTCATCCTCGTTAAACGACGGGCTTGTTAGTTAGCTCGAGAATATTAGTTCGCAGTGAATACATAATCTCTTTTTGTAGCACACTAAAATTTTTGATTATCTGTCACTATGTTTCACAAGCAAACACTAGGCAAAAGCAATGATTGCACGATGGCGTTACGATGGTAGGTCACTGATCAAAAGAACTGTCAAAATATTACCAGACTACCGCATACGTCAGTCATTGATTTGTCATTGTGTACGAGACTACCAATCTATGCCATGTCTTTCAATGGAGTGTCAGTGGTTGACCATCGGAAAATCATTATGACACCATTTTAACAGTAGACTACCAAACTTGTCAAAATCAACAATTATGAAGTCAGTGATTGACCATTTTGGCACTATTGTAATAACAGACTTGAGGCCCTGATCGCCATTGCAGGTGCCTAACACACTGCCTTGAGGGGGGCCAGTTTCCATGTGTCTGGAAAACGGGGAAACTAGTCCTCATCAAGAAGGCAGGGCGCCCGGCGGACAGCCCGTGCGCCTATCGGCCAAAAGTGTTGCTGAACCAGGTTGCCAAGATATTCGAATACATTATCGCGGATAGCCTCGTCCAACACTTAACTACGGTGGGATTTGATCTGGCGGCCGACCAATACGGTTTCCGCCGAGGGCGCTCAACAATCGACGCGATTAGAAAAGTGAGGAGTCTGGCAGAAGAAGAGGATTCCCGGGGCGGGGTGGTCCTGGCGGTGTCTCTAGACATTGCCAATGCGTTTAACACCCTGCCCTGGAGTTGTATTTGGGAGGCACTTTTGTATCACCAAGTGCCTCCATACCTCAGCCGCATAGTTGGGGATTACTAAAATGAAAGACAAATAATCTACCCGAGTCATCTCGGTATTAGTCGGCGAGTTATGTCGTCCGATGTTCCACAGGGGTGGGTCCTCGGCCCCCTTCTGTGGAACATCGGATACGACTGGGTGCTGCGAGGTGCGCTTCTCCTTGGTGTGGGTGTCTTGTGTTACGCCGACGATACTCTCGTCACTGCGAGAGACAGGACGCACCGGGCGGCGGCAATAAAGGCGACAGCTGGGGTCGCACAAGTCGTTGGACGGATCCGATTGGGCCTCGAGGTGGCTCTTTGCAAGTCCGAGGCAATTTTATTCCACGGACCTCGGAACCGAACACCTGCGGGGTCCCATATTATGGTAGGAGGGGTCCGCATCGGCATCGAGAAGACCCTGAACTACTTGGGGCTCATACTCGATAGCCGGTGGGACTTTCAAGAATATTTTAGACGCTTGTTTCCCAAACTCTTGGGGGCAGCGGCCGCAATGTCAAGGCTGCTGCCTAGTCTTGGGGGGCCAAGCGCCTCCTGTTGGAGGCTCTACGAAGGAGTCGTGCGGTTCATGGCCCTTTATGGTGCTCCAGTATGAGCACACGATCTGAGAGCCCTCAACATCACGGCGCTTCGCACACCGCAGCGCGCCATTGCTATCAGAATCATCAGAGGTTATCGCACGATCTCCTTCGAGGCGGCGAGCCTCCTATCCGGATCCTCGCCCTGGGATCTGGAAGCTGGGCTCCTGGAATCACTCTATTTATGGCGTCAAGATGCCCTGGAGCAGGGCGAGAGACCAGTAAGTCACGATATGTAGGTGCGACGTTCCGAGCTCCACCAGATCCTAGTGGCGGAGTGGAAAGTACGACTTATGCGACCAAGTGCAGGGCAACATTGTGGCGATAAGTCCCATTATTGACGAGTGGTTGGAGAGACGTCACGGCGTCCTCACCTTTCGGCTGACGCAAATCCTCACCGCCCACGGTTGTTTTGGCCGGTACTTGTGGAGGATACGCCGGGAGGAAACGCCCGGATGCCACCATTGTGGAAACTGCCGCCACCTAGTTGAAGACACGGCGCTGCACACGCTGGCGGAATGCCCAGCCTGGGCATCACAGCGCCGTGAATTAGTCGCGGCAGTTGGTACAGTCACCCTCTCGCTGCCGACCCTGGTTCTGTCTATGGTCCGGAGCGAGAGGTCTTGGAACGCTGCCGTCTCCTTCTGTGAAGCAGCCATGCTGATCAAGGAGAGGGCGGAGCGGGAGAGGGAAATTCACCGTCCTCTCCCCAACCGTAGGTCTGGGCGTCCGGGACGTTGTACAGCACGTGACGATCTCCAACCACCGTAACTTGTGAGCCTGTGGACTGTGAGCTCTAGGGGCCGCTCCCCGTCCGCCACAAAGACTGAGGAGGCGGCGCCGTGTCCACGTACGCCTCCATAAGTAGTATCCAATTTCTATTGACGGGGTTCGCCAGCTGGCGGGCCGAATCCCTGGCGGAGTCACGGTAAAGTATGCTATCCGTGATTCGCGTGACCCCGCCACAACACGGGACCGTAGTGGACACCGCGGTAGTTTTAGTGAGTTTAAGGGAAAACCTCACACACCTTCTCCGCCAGCCCCCAACTCGATCGTCCAATATGATCGAGTGGCGGATTTGAGACGGCTAGTAAGGAGTTTCCACCGCGCAACAAAAAAAAAGGGTGCCTAACACACACAAGCACACGTACCTTCAGTGACTGCGCGATACAGTCTTATTTTGCATGATTCAACAGTTTTTTCTGATTTACTATCTAAGTAACATTTAATGAAAATAGGGTCTTCTATCATCGCACACAGTTTAAAATAATTTTAAGTTAATAGGTATGTCTATGTTGTATTATCTTAATATATAAAATCCTTGCGCTACTGACTGACTGACAGACAAGCTACAGCCGAAACTATTGGGCGCAGGAAGTTGAAGTTTGGCATGTATGTTCCTTGGGGACCGTATGGGTGCACTAAGAAGGGATTTCCCGAAATACCCACGGGATCGGTCAAAACAGATAAATTAAAAATAATTATTTTGCAAATGCAGATCAACACATTGTATATCAAACGACGATATAAGAGTCAAACTACCCTAAAATAGAATTTAATAAAAACGAGTTCAACGAGTAGGCAAACAAAAACAAAGGCAGTTTAAAAATAGTGTCAACGCCATTTAAAAGTTAAATTAATTTGACGTGTCAATATCAAAGTCAAATTTTGAACAGCGCGGGAAATGAAACAGAATAAATAAATCTAACGACTTTATGGATGTTAGTTCACAAATTGGTCCCAGTATTTATGTTTTTTTCCTGAATGCAAACCTCATATGTGAACAGCAAATTAAACCTTATGAAAATAAAAGAAGTTTATTTTCAAAAATTGACTTCACAAATTTTCGATTTCATTTATATTCATTTTGTTTTGATTACTGTTTCATTTAAAAGTAATTTAACCTATATAATAGAGCAAAAACCAGCAATAAAATAAGGCACATTTTTTTAATATTACCTTGAGTGTTTTTTGTTTGAAACCCAAACTTCGAAAAATGTTTTGTGATGCAATCATTTTTTGTATTAATCATCCCGAATACGCCACGATTTTTGCTACCATTTACTTTATATTTTTCACGAAACAAACATTTTAAACTGCACCAATTATACAAAAAGATAGATGACCACATTTCCCCAAAAAAGATATTACTCAGCGAACTGCGTACCAATCAGAGTTGCAACGCTGATTTCATTTTCAATGGGGCTTCAACTCCACCGAAATTACGTGAATTACCCTTCACGGGGAATAATATGATTACTCTGAACAGTCGAACGCGAGAGCAACTCTAGTGATATCTGTATTGAAAATCGGTCAGAACGATTGAGTTCCATAAGTTTTTACGATATTCAAATTTAGAATTTTGGCGTCTAACCGTTTAAAAAACATACTTATCAGCCAATATGTTTTTTTTTCAAAGCTCTATTTTGTTAATAAATGCATTTAAAGATACTTTTTAATGCCTACTATTATTATCTACGATTTTGTGACGTGTTCAACTTTTTTTATGGAAATAACCATAGGTACTTCCCAGGCACTCTGTATTTTTTCAATGCTCAATTATGTTAATAAAGGCATGTAAAGTTACTTTTTTAAAACTATTATTATCTATGATTTTGTGACGACAACAATATATTTTATAGAAATAACCGTATTCGTATTTGAGCTTGAATCACCTTTTAAATTTTGGAATATTTAGACAGGTCATGAAAGTATTTACTATTGCTTCAAGTATGTGATCTCAGTAATATAGTAACTATTTAGTAATCTGTGGTAATATCTAAGTAGGTAGTCGATTGCCAGAATCGACTACCAAGCAGCAAGGAGTCAATCTGGCAGGCAGAAAGTAAATAAAAAATAACTTTTTATTCTTGTAATATCTCCCATCCCATAATTAAATATTCATATAAACCAAATAACAAAATTCTATGAAAAGTATTTATATACGAGTACTTAGGTTTATTTGCTATCGAATTAAGAACCTCTTCCAATTTTTCCAGGTTTACAATCTGGCACACGTCACGATGTTTCAATATAAACATAAGATTTCGTTCGCACGGTACCCTGAAGTACGTTATCTTGGAAACAATCAGGCGTCGAGCATTTTAGCACCTTACTCTGACCGGCTTCGATCTACTGCACAAGCATTCAGGTTGAAATCAAAAATAGCCAAACAGATGTGACATCGTTTCCTTGTCAATTTTATGAATAAAATTCAAAAGGATTGGATTATATTCAAAGGAAATTAAGTACTTGTTTGTGATCTTTTGTAATTATTTTCTTACTGTTACATAAATAAAATGTTGAATTTTTATCCATCTGTCTGTTTATGCTGGTTTATTGCTGGAAAAACTGGACCAATTACGATGAAAATTCTCTGGAAGATGTTGAAAAATCAACTAGTTTTATTTTCGTAAAACTTTATAGTACCGCGAAATAATTTTTCAAACCCATTGTTTTGCCATTCATGTAGAGTGTAGACCAAATCGAGTGTAAGAGCTGTTGTACAAAAATAGTGCAGCCAAAGCAGTGCAGTTGGTACTACACATTCGGTACTTTCGCCTTGACGGATGGCGTAACCGCTTAAACCACTTATACCTGTCTCTGCTATCATAATCATCAGACATTTTTGTTTGTTTGTTTAACATTAAAAATACTTTTTGCTATTGAGATGCCCATTAATCGGGTTACGGCACATCACGCCGAGACTCTTAGGTGCAGAGCAAAAAAGGGCTCACAGGCCAAAGCGAGTTTCATCACAAGAAGGAAGTACACTAGCCAAGTGAAGTTAAATGCTAACCACTTACATGAACTGCGATGTCATTATACTACATAGTGTCGTTGTGTTCACCTTCGTAAAACACAGAACTGCAACGTAGCTCAGATCGATGTACTGCAAACCTATTGGCGTTTTCATCATCAGCCCTTTATACTGTCCCACTTCTGGGTACGGGCCTCTTTTCACTATGAGAGGGGTAAAGCCATAGTCCACCACGCTGGCCAAGTGCGGGTTGGCAGACTTCACATGTCATCCGAGAACATTATGGAGAACTCTTAGACATGCAGGTTTCCTCGCGATGTTTACCTTCACCACTTAGCAAGCGATAATTAACAATTTAATGTCTTTGTTATACAATGTAATCAACAAAGTATATAATATAAAAACAATGTCACATATAATTTAAAAAACAAAAATACAAATAAAACACTAGATGATATTATTAACAATCCACAGAACTGGGTCACAAAATGGCTCAACTTAACCCTCTAAATGCCACCGCGTAATACAATTTTTCGGAGAATGCAACTTACGCCATTTGCCGCTATTTCGAAGGACTACTAAACGACCGAATCTTCCAGACCTTGTTGGATTACGTCATCATCTAACACTAGGTATAAATCTCTACAGAAACCAACCATATGAAATAGAATAAGAATATTTTCGACTGTGTATTATAAATCAGGAAGTTATATAGCAGAGTTATGTTTAATTGAATAGCTAAATGGGCTTAATTTATAATGGAAATAGCCGGAACTCTGCAATAAGAGTAATACATAAAATCTTTCAAAATAAATAAATCAAAGTTTGTAAATGGTTATGGTTATTTCACCACTATGTATGGGTAGGTACTAGGTAATGGAAATTGGTATAATCACTCCAAGTACTTAATCTCAGTCACGACATTTTGAATATGCCTTCTAAGAGTTACCAAGAATGACGTAGCATGTCTTTAGATCTCTAAGAGAACTAGAGAACTACCCGTAGTAAATGTTTGTATAGGCTAGTATTTATATAATAAAAAGAAATGGAAATTATATCAACGTGTAATACAATGGATGGTGTCTCAAGCAAAAACTAATTAATTTTGTTCGTCAATCTCTTATTAAACTGCTGTCATAATTTAGTAAAATCTAAGCATACTCAAAAATCTTGTTACACTAAAATTATACCTCGCTAAGACGTATTTCCGTTGTAAAACACAATGTCTTAAAGTAATCGTCAATATCACACCTGATTTTACAGGGTACGCTTGTGGCATCTTAGGGCTCATAAACTTTAATGGCACTCATAACATTATACCAGAAAACTGCTGAAAGTCACATTTTAGGCCCCAATCTTACACTACAATCTTTAAGGTTTTTAGAAATAGAGACAGATAAGAGACGAATTCGCACTCACCCTAATTAAGATCAATAGCTTAGAAAAACATCGACTATACGCTTGAAGGTCGCAAACAAGTTTCCAAAAAATGTGTATTGGAATTGTTTTCCTGGGCAAATAATGTTTAGAAGTTTCTTTTTATGGCAACAATATAGCGTATATGCTGCTCCGAAGTACCTACGGCTTTTTGCGTCACGGTGAAAATTAAAATTGCGGACTTATCGGTCCCCATCTACTAAAACCATTACGGTGTCCGTCGATGGACCATAGCATGCAAAACGCAGTTGGCATATATTGTTGCAACCTACTGAGTCTAAAATTTACCATTGTAAGTGTACCTAAAATAAAATAGTAACTTACCAGCAAAATAAACTTATGTTTATTACACGCCCTCTATAAATTTTGTGTCGTAACAAAATACTTTATCTTTCGCATACAGGTTTCCATGTTTCGTTCGCAAGATTATATGATTTGCTATAATATAAAACGATAAGTCAGGATGGTGTATAATAATAGTTCGATCATGGTTTAAGCTTCGCCTTCTTCTTTTATTTTTTCCTGTCAGTACATGGTCTATTAAGGTTAGACCGCACAAAGGCCTCCAACACGTTCTAACGATTCTTGTTTGTAGGAAAAGAATCTTCACCGATAGCTTTACATATAAAGCATAGTAGCGCTCTGATGGAAATGCCGCAAACGGACAAAATCTAGGATTTAACCTGGTGTTATACTTAGCCCAAGTTTTGTAATAAGGCGTTCTTAGTTTATTCTAGTACCCACATAACCAAAGAATTTCTCTTCCACCTATCCAAGAAACTTCTAAGCTGGTACTAAAGTCATAATATCTATGGTACTACACTGGCGAGCAAAAAAAACGTGTTCTCTTGCAAAACGTAGCCGGGCTGCTCGATGACCTGCAGTCAATTTGGGACCCGTTGCTGGTTTTCTTGGAGTGAGGGATGCTGCCTTGAGTCTTCTTCTCACTGTCCAAGAACTAATAGTTACCCCACTTGTTTCTCGGAGCTCCCGTTGAACTTGGACCCCAGTGAGAGAACGATTCCTCAGCGAAGTACGGACGATAAAGCGATCGTCTGCCTCCGAAGTGGACAGGTTTCTACCGGAACCTCTACGTCGGTGAAAGCCACTAGTCTCCCGGTGCCTTCGGTATATTCTTGATACCGCTGACTGGCTCATCTGCAAAGTACGAGCCACTTGACGTTGACTCAGGCCCTGTTGCAATAGGGTAACTGCTTGAGTGGCTCAAGCAGTTACCCTATCTGTTTCCGCTGTTTTATCCATTTCCGGGAAATTTTCTTGCTTGAAGATTGACGAGATGTGTACCTGTTGACGTTTCACGGTCAACTGATAAGAGTAAAAGGTTACGTCACCTTGTATACGCCCTAAGGTCGCGCAATGCTAACTGAGTTAGCGAGTACGAAATCATACAGTTACTGTTCCTCGACTGTTGTGACAATGTCTAAAAGTTAACACTGTAGTAATTGTAATTTTTTTAAAGCTAACATCTAAACTTAAAGAATTTAAGACCTAAATTAAGATTTAGGTCTTAATTTTAAAATTAGGACACTTTGAGTGCGAAAGTATGAAGTGAGTCGATTTTTTTGCTCGCCAGTGTAGATCGATGGGGCCATTCTTTTAACGTTTTAAGGTACGAATTAGTCTTTAATATCGGACAATTTGTCACTTCCTTCACTGAAGAATGAAAAAGATTTTTGTTGTTTTTCTCTTCAACCTTCCCCTTTTGTTCAATGGACAAATTAGCCGTTTTGTTTCTACTCCGTTCGGCATTCCAAAAGAGTTTGGCGTTGAAATGTTTTTGCGGTCGCCACGGAGGGGTTAAATTGAAACCGTATTGCGATTTTGATTGGCTGTGTGGAAATTGTTTAATTATTTTTTCCAATCGAGAGTTCTCGTTCTCTTCAGAGGGACGTAATCAAATCTGAAGAATATTAAGTGTTTTATATTATTGGATGTTTAATGTTTGTGTGAATAAAATATATTGGTATTTTGTGTTCAATAATGTTTGAAAACTTACACGACGACATTAATAATGGGCTACTTGAACTACTTTTCATCTTATTATTTGTTACTAGAGAATGCCTGCTGCTACGCCCGTTACGTAATCTAAACATTTTCAATTCCGTGGGAAATTTGGGAAATCCTTTCATAAATGTCTTCGTGAATAATAAAGTCAAATCTTTCAATCATTTTATTTGCCTAATTAACGGAAAGAAAACATGAGCGCCAATAAGGAAATGTTATCTGATTATTGTCACATTTTTTTAACATTATCATAAAGGTTGATGCATAAAATCTAAAGCATAGTTTCATACTTTCATCGGTGTTAGCTTAATCTTACCTAAATCTCAACCAGACTTAACTATAAATTCTACTTGTAAGTTTATTCTGAGCACTTGCTTAGCTAAGTTTTACGTCAGTAAACTTGGAGAACCCTCTATAGATCTCCGTCTTAGTGAAGTAGTTCTTAAAGATTAGGTGTCTAAGTACGCTACAATATAAGCAACCTAATGGATCTGGTTCTAAACACCATTGTAGAAAAAAGAATATAAGTTTAAGTGTGTTTTATAAATATCTCTGTTGCAATTAAATTGATAGATTTTGCTATTACTGAGATTCTATACTTGATTGTTAATTTTCAAATGCTTGTTGGTAGCGCCATCTACCTTCCTATCCATAACGAATCGCATCAAGATCAATCGTTCCACGTCTAGTGCGAGCGATACCATATTTCCGTCCCGCTCTATCCCACTCCCTGGAAGAGGCACTGCCTTCGCCTGATTCGTCGACGCGATCGTGGACGCGAGTGACAGTCGAGAACATTCCGCTCGCTGAGAACGCCGTCTCGATACCGTACCGCGCCGCACCGTTGTATGTGATTTATTACCGCTTCCACCAAGGAAAACCCGCTCGCGAATGGTGAATTGAAGTGAAAACAAGCAGCTGCATCACGAAACCACCAGGAGACTGCCCTACGGAAACGAAGAAGGTTGTATAAGGTAGGTGCCCTCCATCCTTGAAATATCCTATACCCACTCAATCACCCCTCATCCCGTAACCATCTCCTAGGCGGCGAAGAACCGCTATCCTCTCTATACAGTCCATTTCCTTCTCCAAGTCGCCTAGAACCCTACCCTACGGTTTCGGTGTAACGCCGAACCATTTTTTTTTGATCCATACGAGTCGGATTCATTTACGTTTTTATACGTTATATCGCTATACCTAGGCAGTTATAGCACCTAGCTATACTCCTAATATATTCACATAACCGTCACATGGTTATTTCCGCCCGCATCAGTAGGTAAACTTTTATGTAGCTACCTACTTATTAAATTATTAATTCTGGAACTATCATAGTTGTCTTATAAATCTCATATTTCAAGCAACTTTTAGTTCCTCAGCTCTAAAGTGTTGCCTACTTAGCCTACTTAGGTAAAATAATAGATACATTAGATATCCTTATTTTGTTTCGTTCTCATTAGCTTATACTTACGTAAGCATGTCACAACAAAAGAAGTCACGCGTGTCGGAAGACAAAGAGATGACAATCTTAGAAGCGAAACGCAATATTTTATTTGAGCGCATTCAAAATATCTATGAATGCTCAAAAACCGCATCTATGTCTGACAGTAATAGCGAAGCATTTCTCAGTTATTGTATAACAGTAGATAGTATTCGAACAGATTTTCATAAGTTGTTAGACGATTATAACGCAAGATTACTTTCTATCAATCCTGATGAAAAACCGAACTATCAGGCGTATACCTCATTCGAAGATCTTTATTGTATTATTAAGCGTATACAATCGCAATTGGAGGGTAAATGTTCGGCAGAGCCCGTTGCCCGCAAACCGAGATTACCGCCAATCGAGATTATGTCGTTTGACGGAGATATACGAAATTGGCCGTTATTCTATGCGAGTTTTAAGTCTACAGTGCACGATAATGGTTCTCGGACAGATGCTGACAGGTTGTACTATTTAATAGGTAAACTGTCACCGAAGCCCAGTCCGTATTTGCAGGTGTCACACCCAGTGCTGAGAATTATCAGGTCATATTTCAGTCACTACTTGACAGATATCAGGACACGCGCGTCCTAGCGTCTACATACTTTGACCAAGCTTTAAATCTCAAACTGTCCGGCAACGCGTCTGTCTCGAATTTCCAGCTGTTTATTGATAACTTCGTAACCGCGGTTAATTCTCTTAGGAATTTAAAATTAGAAGATCTCTCCGACTTTATGTTGCTTCAACTCGCTTTAAAAAAGTTTGAAACTGATACAATTCGCGCATTCGAGATGACGGAACGCAATAATAAAATACCTACACTAGATAGTTTTATTTCGTTCATCAAAGATCAGTGTCGAATATTTCGTAATATGCAGTCTGGTTCACCTGGCCCGTCTAACACTAACAACAACAAACAAAGGTTGAATAAATCGCGAAATAGTAATAATAACTCAGTCCCTAATCCACAATCTTACGTAACATGTTCGGAATCTAATAGTAATAATTCACAGAAGTGTCTGTGCAGTAATATAGTGCACGACCATTACTATAAGTGTCCCACCTTTAATGATTTAAACAATTGCTCGTTTTAAAAGCGTAAAAGATAACAAAGCTTGCATTAATTGTTTAAGCATAAAACATAAAACGAGTAATTGTTCCAGTAGAACGAGATGTCGCTCGTGTAAACAAAAACATCATACACTGTTACATTTCGATAAAAATAACCGGTTGTCAAGTCAAGCCGCTAACCTTGACACACTCACGCCGCAAGTGCAGAACACGGTAGCTGCGCCTTCCACGCCTCGCAATAATGAGATATCGTTGTGTACGACATCCATTGCGCGGGCGGCACGCACGCGCGGACGGCCTTCGCGCGCTTATAGTGATCAGAGCAGTGCTAGGCCGCCATGTATGGCGTCTAAGACTGTTCTGTTAGCGACAGCGCAAGTTATCATATATGATGTCAATGGGTCGCGGCACATGGTACGTTGTCTGCTAGATAGCGCATCTCAGACCAATTTAATAACGTTAGAATTGTTCAAACGCCTCGGATTATGGAATAACTTTAAAAATACGAACTCAATAATCCGAGGGATAGGCGGATCAGAAAAACATTGCAAAGGTTCCGTAGATATTAAAATACATTCGCGTTTTAATAGGGACATTAATTTTAACATTTCTTCGCTTATCGTGGAACGTATTACGGACACGTCACGCCAAACGCTAATGTGGACGTGTCGCTCCTCACACATCTCGAGTCATTACCACTAGCGGATTCGGAGTTTGCGAATCCGGCAGACATTGATGTTTTGATCGGAGCCGCAATATTCCCGCACTTGCTACTTACTAAAGTGGTACGTAGTGAGCAAAATAACTTACCGCCCGCTATTGAGACGGTATTCGGTTATGTGATTATGGGTACCGTACCTACATTACATACTTCTCAATACGTTACGTCTTGCTGTTGTTCTGTTCTTCAAGAAAACAATATTGACTCTCTTCTCAAGCGCTTTTGGGAGCTTGAAGAGGTTACCGCACCGCCCTGGATGAGCCGTAAAGATCTCGAGTGTGAAGAACATTTCCGCGCTACCACTGTTCGTGACGACAGTGGCAGATACGTTGTGGCGTTGCCATTCTGTGGTGACCCTTATTCGTTAGGCGACTCGTACGCTGCTGCGCTCAGACGTTTCCATTGTTTGGAACATAAACTTGATGCATCACCTAAGTTACGCAGCGCCTATAATGACGTCATTCGTGACTACATAGATAAAGGTTTTTTTGAGTGTAGTTGTAAACAACGAGGGCAACTCTCTGCCCTCATATTATATCCCGCATCACGGCGTAGTTCGCGAAGATAAAACCTCTACTAAACTTCGTGTGGTTTTAGACGCTAGTTGTAAGACTACATCGGGTCAGTCGATTAATGACATTTTGCATGCCGGCCCGAATCTACAGGATGATTTATTTAACATCATAATAAAGTTTCGTCTTTTCCAAATCGCTCTGTCAGCTGATTGCCGCCAAATGTTCCTCAATATCGGCGTTCGCGAATCTGACCGTAGATTTCAACGGGTCTTTTATCGTTTTGACAAGAAAGAACCTTTATCTGTGTATCAGTTTAATCGTGTTTGCTTTGGACTCAAGTCTAGCCCATATCACGCGTTACGAGTTGTTCGCCAGTTGATCGCTGATGAAAGCGATCACTTTCCCGCCGCAGCGGCTGTTGCCACTTCCGCTTTGTACATGGATGACATTGCCTGTAGTGTCATATCCGCTCCGCTAGCAATTTCGCTTTGTGAAGAGCTTATTCAGCTTTTCAAGCGAGGCCAGTTTGATCTTGTCAAATGGACAAGCAACTCTAAGGAGGTTCTCGCACGCATACCAGATTCTCATAAGGCTTCTCCAGACATTGAGTTTGAGAAGTCTGTACCGCATAAGGTTCTCGGTTTACGCTGGGACAAATCCTGCGATAGTTTTCGGTTTGACGTCTCACCACCAGATGATAAGTGCACCAAACGCACTATGCTGTCCACAGTGGCTCGACTATGGGACATAATGGGTTTTGTGGCTCCCACAATTTTGTACGCCAAGCTCTTGATCAAAGAGCTTTGGCTATCAAAGTGTGAGTGGGATGAAACACCCCCTGACCATATTGTCGCCGCTTGGGGCCAGTTTTGTATTGAGCTTACCGCGCTCAATCAAGTTACTAATCCGCGTCATCTTGGGTTGGTAGATGGATGTACCATCAACTTGATAGGTTTCGCTGACGCCAGCGAGCGTGCTTACGGCGGAGTCGTATATCTGCAAGTCCGCATTGGTTCTAACTACTCGGTGCAGTTAGTTTGTGCCAAGTCTAAGGTCTCGCCTGTTAAAACCGTTTAAGTTGCGAGACTGGAGTTGTGCGCGGCCCTTCTGCTGTCTCAGTTGCTCCGCAAGGTTCAAGACACAGTTTTGCCCCACTACCCCATTAATAAATTATACGCATTTTCCGACTCCAAAGTAGTGCTCGCTTGGATTCATTCTTCTCCTCATCGTCGTCTGTCAAATTCGGATAAACCTTATAACTACAAACATCCTTGTATTCTTCCGCGACATGATCATGTTGTCGACCTTCTTGTTGATTTTTATCACAAGAAGCACTTCTATGCCGGTCCGGAGTTGCTTATGTCCTTACTTAGGCATAAGTATTGGATTTTAGCCGCTCGACGAATAATTCGTCACAGAATACATAAATGTAACGTCTGTTTCAAATTTCGTCCGCGTCCGACTTTCCCTCCCATGGCCGATCTCCTTAGCCAGCGCTTCAACCAGGTTGCTAAAGCGTTTACACACACCGGTTGTGATTACGCAGGACCACTGCAGTATACGCCAGTGCGTGGTCGAGGTGTTAAAAGCCGTAAAGCCTGGCTATGTATTTTTACATGCTTAACGACGCGCGCTACGCATATTGAAGTTGCGACAGATTTAAGCACGGTGTCATTCCTGGCAGCCCTTAAACGATTTCTCTCACGGCGCGGCCCTATACAGTGTTTGTACACGGATAACGGCACTTGTTTTGTGGGCGCAAGCTCTTATTTACGCGACCTCTATAAGTTTCTCAGGGAAGAATATCGTACTCGTCTTCAGGAGGAACTTTCCATAAATCATATTGACTGGAAGTTTATTCCACCAGCATCACCGCATTTCGGTGGATGTTGGGAAAACATGGTCAAAGTAATTAAAACGCATCTCTTCAAGGTTATAGGTCAACAGATCCTCTCTTACGAAGAGCTTTTAACTGTCCTTGCACAAGTCGAGGCACTGATCAACTCGCGTCCGCTCACGGCATTGAGTAGTGACCCTGCAGAACCATCCGCGTTAAGCCCTGCACATTTTCTGAACACAGTGCCATTATCGTCATTTCCGGCTCCTGAAGCAGACTCTTCAAGCTTGCTCCAGAGACATACTCTGCTGGATAAACTCGTGCAGTCGTTCTGGCGGCGCTGGCGTGCGGAATATCTACACCAGCTTCAGGCTAGATCCAAGTGGAATAGTCCTGCATCACCTATACAGGAGGGTACGTTAGTCGTCATAATACATGATAATGCTCCGCCGCTTTCATGGCCGTTAGCCATCGTAGAGAAATTGCATACTTCCAAGGACGGTACAACTCGCGTTGTTACCGTAAAAACCGCCAAGGGGAGTTACGTGCGCCCTGTTGTACGTCTCTGTCCGCTTCCAACTCAGTGAGATCTAGCCTGAAGTTGGACTTACCTCTTAGTTTAAGTATTTAGTTAGTAGTTTTCGCTATTATTGCGTTTGTAGCTTTCGCTAAAGTTAATTTAGATTAATTTTATTGTCATATCGCTGTCTTAGCCTATTGATGGGTTATGCGGTAGTACACCCAACATAGCTAAGTTCAATTCTATTTTTTTTTAAGGCAACCCTTTAGGGCCGAGGGGATATGGTAGCGCCATCTACCTTCCTATCTTTAACGAATCGCATCAAGATCAATCGTTCCACGTCTAGTGCGAGCGATACCATATTTCCGTCCCGCTCTATCCCACTCCCTGGAAGAGGCACTGCCTTCGCCTGATTCGTCGACGCGATCGTGGACGCGAGTGACAGTCGAGAACATTCCGCTCGCTGAGAACGCCGTCTCGATACCGTACCGCGCCGCACCGTTGTATGTGATTTATTACCGCTTCCACCAAGGAAAACCCGCTCGCGAATGGTGAATTGAAGTGAAAACAAGCAGCTGCATCACGAAACCACCAGGAGACTGCCCTACGGAAACGAAGAAGGTTGTATAAGGTAGGTGCCCTCCATCCTTGAAATATCCTATACCCACTCAATCACCCCTCATCCCGTAACCATCTCCTAGGCGGCGAAGAACCGCTATCCTCTCTATACAGTCCATTTCCTTCTCCAAGTCGCCTAGAACCCTACCCTACGGTTTCGGTGTAACGCCGAACCACTTGTATAAGCATATTATATATATACCATTACAATAATTATATATCAATATCACACGTCATTTATACATACATACATAGATTCACGCATAGCCCGCGGAGACTACGGAAATCCATTTGCAACGATCATGACATATCTCTCTTGCTTCATTCACTCCCATCAAACTCATTAATACATTTACGCATAATTATAATTTTAGTAGCTGATGCATTTTATGTAAGGGAAGAATTATGTAAAAAAGGATCTTTGAACAAAAGGTCCCGTCGCAAAATCCACAATTTTATAGAAAGAAGTAGGTCAGGTGTACCGCACAATTTTGCGAAATTATAAACTTAAGATGGTGCATAAGGACTAGATTAGTAGGTACACATACAAGTACAACTGCACTGCTTTTTTTTTTGGTGTCCGGTTGGAAAATCCTCATGGAGTCCCTGCGCCCTGGATGGACAGGACGAAGGGGACTGTCAGACACTTACTGACTAAAAACCAACCCGTGCTCCTCATGTACTCATGTGTCGGAGGGTAGGGTTTCACCTAAGCATTCCTCGCTACCCCCCGGGTATTGGCCCGCCAGATGGTCAGGCGGGCCCCGATCGAAACCTCTTTGGCGGCGGATGAAGGTGTTGGGCTCCACCGCCAAAACACCCAGCGGCCGCAGAGGATAGTGCGCCCCCGACGCTACGATGGTGCGCCCCCATTTGGTCGCGGGAGATAGGGCGCGCGGCAACGCAACACCGACACGCCTCTCCTCCCGCGACCGCACCCGACTGCGAGAGACAGACAGAACTCTCCCCCACACCCGCACCTTGCATCCTAGGCAGGCCTCACCCAAGCCCACGTGGAGTGTCCCCTCCCGGGATCCCGCTTAGCTTCACCGTGGGTGTACCTCAAACCTACGGTTACTGTGCCCCCCACCACGACAAGGTGGAGATCCCACGGGAGGGTGGCAACATACCCTAAACAAATGTAAGCACTGAAATGTCAATCGATTAATACAGTATGTTTTGGTTCGGTTTCATATCAGTGTTCAATTGAATTCTATGAAGCATTCATAGAAGTGTTAACAGCGGTGGCAGTTTACACAGGGCTCGATGACGGTTGTTAAATTTAGTTATTTTAAAAATTAAAAATATTATTACATTGTATGCAATCCATTTTGAATAAATGTGATTGGTTTTGTTTAAGTTGCTATTAAATATCTCAAGTATCTATTTCAAACTCCACTAATACAAGTGCGAAAGTTTGTGAGGACAGATGCATTGGAGTTTGTTATTCTTTCACGCAAAAACGACTGAATATATTTTTGGATAAACGCAAATCACGACCACCCGAAAAGCAGTCTATTAAATCGCAAATTGACAAAGAACAAAACAGAGACGTAGACCCAAATAAACCAAATTACCTAAGGTCAATTCAACAACGTATATATGGGCGCAAATTAATATATAATGATTATATTGTTACAAAAATATTAATAATACTTAAGATTGATATTTAAATAACTATTTGTGAACACAGAACTGAGAACTTCACTACTTTACAATATTAGACACTGTATTGGCTGCTTATCTGTTTTATAAAGATTGGGTATTTAATTTATCGCTTAGTTATTAAGATAACTCCAGAAACTTTCAAAGTAAAATCAATTAGTATTAAATAACATTATTTTCTGACACTTATTTTTACGGTAATAAATAACATGCGTTTATATTTGCATCCTGTTAATAGCGCCATCTGTTGACAATGTTGTAAAGCAGCGTTTGGTTAATAAAATAAATTTGTTATTCGTGTAAAATAAATCATTTGGTGGTGTGCAAAATTCATTACAATATTAATGTCAATTTTTGATTAGTTTATAATTAATTGTACAGTAATTTCAATTATATGTTGAAAAGGAAGTGACAGTTGTTAAACACTGTGTAATGACGGTTAGTGTATAAAAAGGACTGTAAGTCACATTTTATTTCAATTCTGTGCTAGAAATCGTCTGAAAATAAACTAAGTAATATTACGTGAGTGTTTTTATTATAATGGAGTCTGGACACCATAAACCTGGTGTATCGCCGACAGCAGCGGTGGGATAAACGCCCCCTAAGAGACTTCGGGATCTACGGTTGTCGCGAGAGTGATGGGTCTCTTGGCTTGGCCGCCATTACCAATGATGACCTGAAGACTGATGCGACGAGCGCTTGGAAGCCGTGTTTGGCCCTAGTCAACCCTGATCGGAGACCACACGGTGTGTCGGAGTTATGGCGACCTCGTCTACACTTCACGTGAGGCCACGTGCGAGCGAGAGCGACAGAGCGACTACGACGGGGTACACACACCGGGGTGTGCTGTGGCGTGAACGCTGTTCTGCTCCGAGTGCTACCAGAAGTTGCAGATGCGGGTTGTTGATGCACTGACCAGAGGTATTAATCCAGAGCTGATTTGATTAGAGTTTTTGAGAAACATCCATAATTTTATAAATTATGGTGCTTACACGATTACCTACTGTCCCCGTAAGGATTACCAGATAAACATTATACAGTCAAATTACGAAAGTTATACCCCAAATAGAACTTATAGGTAACTGTCGTTTATCCACGTTTGGCACATAGCAGTGCTACTGTGCTTATAGTCATGGTATGCCGTCGGCTGGGCTCTTGTCTGTTTATAAATCGTTAGGCCATGTCGGAAACTTTCTGTAAAACTTACTTATCTACACAAGAAAGAGAAAATAGCTTTGTTGTTATGTGGTTCTACTAATGTAATTATTAGTAAAGAACGGTATAACTGCCCTTTTCAAGTTAAAGCTCTGATATAGATGCATTGTATAAATTACCTGATTTACTTTCAGTTTAAATAAGCTACTGAATATGAATTCAATTGGTAGTCAATAGGTTATCTTAATAGTAAGACATTAAAGGAATCAAAACATTATTAATTATAGCCCTTGGTTACACATTACATAAGGCTAATTAACTGCATTACTTATGGCTAGTGCTCACGGCACGATTATATGAAGCCTCTCTTAATAAATCATTATCCACCACAAAAATAATTATTTGCATAAAACCAGTAGTTTCACAGATAAGTGCATTCAACAAAACAAACTTCAGTTTTATTATATTAGTACAGATATGTTCAGAAGGTAGATATAAAAATAAATTTGTGTTGCATATTTTTAAAGCTAATATTTGTAAAGTTACAAAATAGGTTTTATTATATATTTGTGGACTCTGTAGATTTCATTTTAACATTATGTTTAAATTGTTACTGTCAACTTGCAGCTCAAGTTAAGGTTATATAATAAGACAAGGGAACCCGACATATCTTAATATTTGTCGCTTAATTTTATACCTGTACCTATAGAATGATTTGTTCCAACCATGATAGGTCCTTGGTTAATCTGTACTACTGAAGCTAGAACATGAGATCTGGTCAGTAGATTTCTTTATGGACATATGCACTCAGGTTCTATAATAGTCCACCTCTAAGCATTTTAGGTTGAAAGTCTTAAGGCAGGTGACTGCTAATCTTTTATAAATACCAAGCCAATAGGGTTATACTTGGTAAATACAATTTATTTTATTTGTGAGTTCATTTACAAAGTTAGTTGCATCTATATTCAAGATGACAACCAGTGATAAACCAATAAAATTTAGTGCCAACCTTATTGCCTAGCTCTTGTGGGATACAAGACAGTTAGGAATATGATAATTAGGTTAATGGTAAGTGGGTTTAAAGAACGTGATGTGAAAATCCATATTATCTCTTTTCCCATTTAGCAGTATTTATTCTTGGCAAATAAAAGTAAATGTATGGACTACTCATGCTTTATTTCTAAGTCAGTTGTTATTAGTCAGTTTAAATTTATTTATTCAGATAAACAATTATTAATTGTGTATGAATAAATAAGAATTACATTAACACCACATGTTAACAGTTTAAAATAAATATTAACATTATTTAGAAAATTCCCTTAAATATGAAGTCATATAAAACTATTGATATAAAACTCACCATCATATTAACTATACAAACTGAGTGGAATCATTTTTAGAAATAAGACTGCACTACTCTTGCTTTGTAATATTGGTAGCTTGTAAATTTATCTTTTATGGCTCAGTTGGCAAACAGTGCAACAATTTCACAGCTTGCACTATGCCTAAAAATATTCAATATTGGATTAAACATGTTCTTACATAGGTAATAATTATAGCACTAGTATTTTTGAAATCCTTGGATATGCATGGTTTGAAATCATTTCATATTTATCATCAACAGTCCGACTGTTCACGGCTGAACATAGGCCTCTCTTTGTTCTTGCCATTTTGTTTTCCTGTTTGATGTGGATAAAACTAATTTTGAATATATTAAGTTTAAATATTTTATCAAAACTGCAAAATATGGGTATCCTGATAACTTTATATTTGATTATCTAAAATAGCACTGTCAGACAGAAACTGAGAAAATTCAGTGTCTTTTGTATTTTACCTTATGCGTAAAATATGGGCTCCAACACTATTGTAGCTAAGATACTATAGACCAATGCACAGGTTGAACATCCCTGATATATAGATATAGCTTAATAGACCGGATCACTTTGTAAGAGTAGAATTTTATTTCATCTACAGTTACGAAGGTTCATGGAACTAATATTTGGGTGGGAAATGTTGCCCACCACCTGTCTTTTATAATAATAATAATAATAATTTATTTATCCTCAAAAATACAAAAAGGTACACAACAATTAGCCTTAAATTAGTTTAATTGGAATAACTAGCCTAATGTCTTATATTTAGTCTTACATAATATCATACATGGTTAAAAAACAATAGTGTACATAAGGCAAAAAAAATAAATATCTATTTGCACTATTGGCAAAAAACAAAGATTGCGTTATAATACATCGGCTACCTGCTCGAACTAGGTTATACCTGTGTTTCGAGCTGACTGCTACCTGTGTTTTGAGTGTTGCAGTTTGATGATGACATCCTGGCAGATGACCTGGACTTAGTGTGAAGAGAGGATGGACGAGCTGATTGGTATGTATGGATGACGGTGGCCCGCCCTTTTGACGTCGGTGGTTTTGTGTGTGGGCTGCGCGCACATGTGCCGCATGAGTGCTGTACTGAGCTGGAGTCCAGCATTGTTTGCTAACCTTTGTTGCTGATCAACATCAACAACTGTATGAGCAGCTTGACCGTATGGGCGGAGGATTCGTCAGATACCGATTTACGTGGGGGATCCTCTACCTCCTCCACTGTCGTTGTTGGACCTATGTAATTGCATTGTATTGATATAACTGATCATGACGAACGATGATGATTATTTTATGTATATGCATTGATGTGTTTATGAGGCAAATTTTGCATTTATGTGTTTGAGTAAAATTTTATTTTTCCTATCCAACATCCTTCCCAAAAACGCTGGCTGGCCACCATGCGTATCCTTGATCCTGGTCTTGTTGGCTAGATCCCGTGATGGGTGATGCCGTGTGTTGGCTAGATCCCGTGATGGGTGATGCCGTGTGTTGGCTAGATCCCGTGATGGGTGATGCCGTGTGTGGCTAGATCCCGTGATGGGTGATGCCGTGTGTGGCTAGATCCCGTGATGGGTGATGCCGTGTGGGCTAAATCGACCCTATGTGGGTGATGCCTGTGTGCGCTAGATCCCTATGTCGGTGATGCTACGAGTTGGCTTAGCCATGGGTGATGCCACGAGTTGGCTAAGATCCCTATGTCGGTGATGCCAGAAATTGGCTTAGCCATGGGTGAAGCCTTGTTTGTCAGATCCCGTGATGGGTGACGCATGCCTCAGGCTAAGATCCTATGACTAGGTGAAGCCTTATAAATAACTTTTGTTAGATCCCGTGATGGGTGACGCATGCCTCAGGCTAAGATCCTATGACTAGGTGAAGCCTTGTAAATAACTTTTAGTTTATTATGTAATTTTTATATTCATTCATTTTGTTCGTTATGCTGTTTATTCTGTAACTGTTAAATAATCAGCGCGAGGAGCGCGCTGGATCAGAATGGCCGTATGAGCGCAAATTAATATATAATGATTATATTGTTACAAAAATATTAATAATATAATAATAATAATAATATTCTACCACATTCACACAACACCATCTAGTCCCAAACTAAGCAGAGCTTGTACTATGGGTACTAGATAATGGATAAACATACATATATACTTTTTTTTTTGTAAATACATACATATTATACATAGAAGCACCCAGACCAAGACAAACATCCATGTTCACGCACACAAATGTTTGACTTGAGCGGGAATCGAACCCGCGACCTTCGGCGTGGCAGTCGCTTACACTCCCGCTGCGCCAACCGGTCGTCGTTTAATAAAAATTAATAATATTTAAGATTGATATTTAAATAACTATTTGTGAACACAGAACTGAGAACTTCACTACTTTACTACTTTACAATATTAGACACTGTATTGGCTGCTTATCTGTTTTATAAAGATTGGGTATTTAATTTATCGCTTAGTTATTAAGATAACTCCAGAAACGTTCAAAGTAAAATCAATTAGTATTAAATAACATTATTTTCTGACACTTATTTTTACGGTAATAAATAACATGCGTTTATATTTGCATCCTGTTGATAGCGCCATCTGTTGACAATGTTGTAAAGCAGCGTTTGGTTGATAAAATAAATTTGTTATTCATGTAAAATAAATCATTTGGTGGTGTGCAAAATTCATTACAATATCAATGTCAATTTTTGATTAGTTTATAATTAATTGTACAGTAATTTCAATTATATGTTGAAAAGGAAGTGACAGTTGTTAAACATTGTGTAATGACGGTTAGTGTATAAAAAGGACTGTAAGTCACATTTTATTTCAATTCTGTGCTAGAAATCGTCTGAAAATAAACTAAGTAATATAACGTGAGTGTTTTTATTATAATGGAGTCTGGACACCATAAACCTGGCGTATCGCCGACATATACGAAACTTTACGTCGAAACTTTTTTATCGAATAAAGCATATTCTTATCGCGAGCACGAAGCGTGAAGTAACAAAACCAAATTAATATTATTTGCTCCAACAAGATGTGATACCATCACAGAGACTTATCGTTTTTAATTTTCATTTTTTATTAGTAAAAAGTTCTCTCGCCAAGGTGACAGAATTAAATTTATAGCACAAATTAGATTTTTTTTTGTGCTGATTGAACATGTTTTTATTCGTTGAAGCAAGGAGTATCTGGGATGCGCCAAGCCGCTTGGCTTATAAGAAATGTTTTTATTTGTAATATCTTTTGGCTGAAACATAAGGATTATTCAATATGCCTAAGTACTGTAAAAGTTATGCGGCAGTTACATTTGGATGCAAACCTATTATTACTTTTTGACAAATCGAAAATATTTATAAAGCAAACGAGGATATTCGTGGATAAACAAAGTGGTGGCAATTTAAGCATAATTTTACGAGTGAATATGTACTGGAGTATACATTTTAGATGCAAACAAGCAAACATATTATAACATTTTAGAAACTGAAAATATTTATATGGGCTATGAGAGGCGTGTATGATACTAGTAAATTGACAAATGTCATTCTGTATCATTGTCACAAGCATGATAGTATTCTTGCTTTTCATCCTTCAAATCATACGCTGCTGGATATAAATACAGCAGTGTACGTCTAACAGTATAATATGAATGAATTCATAGTTCCCAGCTGACTTTGTGGAAACACCAAAACCCTGGAACGAAATATACAAAATTAAAGCTAAATAACACAATATTTAGTGAACTAACCATCTAATATGTATTGTTTAGTTACAATACACTGACCATAATATTCTATTTCATACTGATATACGGTAATTGAAACCTAACCACTGAAAGCAAATACGTTTGAAACAGCTAAAGTAAAACAGACGGCCATAAATAACATAGTAATCTATTTCCCCGGACGTAATTCCAGTTGAATTTAGTCACAGACTGGTTAAATTATAATCACTTTAAAATAATGGAGTGGAAGATAATCCACAATTCACCCTTGGATTGCACTCCCAACTCTATCCATCCCTTTCTACTACAATAGAAAGAGATGAATAGAAACTAATTCTTTGCTTGATGACCTCACTTTGTATGTCATTATACTTCAAGTCAAATTAAGGAAGTAATTTATTTTATTTCGGTGAGAAAACAACACTTGTGCTTGTTAAAACAAATTTGACACCAAGTGCGGCTGTGATTACAATCCCGAAGAATATAATGGTCATTAAAGTACGTATTGATATTTATATTGACAATTGTTTTTATGATTCTTGCCAGCATTTTAATGTTGGTAATTAGAAAATAATGGTCATAGCAGGATATGAATGTCGTAACTTTTTCTTATCTTTGTATATATCTATGTCTCACGCCTATATCTCCGAAGTGGTAGGCAGAGGCTACACCCACTTTTCGCCAGATTTATTTTAGTCCCACGTAATAAGAGACGAGCCTATTGCCCTACCGGGCACATTACCAGACTCCGTGCTGCTACTGAGAATTTCCTAACGGAAAATCCAATAACATTTTTCCCATCCCGGGAATCGAACCTGACACCCCCCAATCAAAAACAAATTATGTAATTCATCGTTTTGTAATACAGGAAAAGATGCTCTTTTACAATCACTAAAAACTTAAGCTATGTTTAATTCTGTGTATTTTTACTAGAGTTTTCAGTTCAGAGACATGTACCTATGAATAAAACAACTTCTTATCTATCGTATCCCAGAAGGGGTAGGCAGAAGTATAATTTTACAACCACATTTCGTCATCTTCTAAATTTGTAGGTCCCACTAGGGGCGAGCCTAGTGCCGCTAACGGGCACATTACCAGACTCCGTGCTGCTACTGAGAATTGGGAAAAACTCAGTAACACTTTTGCCCAACCCGGGAATCGAACCCGGGAGGAGTGGAGGCAGTCTTAAAAAAATAAGAAAAGATGAAAGAAAATGAAATGATAAGAAAAGCAATGACTCTAAGTATAAACTCTGAGTATCTTTTTCTCAAGAGTTCATTTAATTAGGAAATGGCAAGAATAGTGTTTTGACTTGTATAAGACTTATAACCAACGAACATGCAGAGTTATTTCTTTATGTCGAAATTATCCTTTCTATAATATCACAAAGCAGAAAGCTGTGAAATAGAAATAAAATTTTCAATTAAATTCATTAATTGACTGATTAATACATCAAGCGCCGTGAAAAATACACAAATTCGTCTATTTTCAACAACACTCGATTTTAAGGTCCAAATTTAATATGGACATTTAAAATGGAACACTATGTTTTGCTAACAATGCTATTGATTTTGTTGTGGATGACTATACTAAAAGGTTATTGCTCTCTTGTTTACTTCGATAACTAAAAAGAGACAAAAACAAGACCTGCCAAATTTTGTAAGTTACGCATTTTCTAGGTTATTGTTGGTGACATGTTGAGACGTGTTAACAAAATCGCGCCTTCAATGACTTCGAAATAGATACAAAATCTAGTTTGACGTGTCTTAAATTTCATCTTGCTGTTGCCTTGTTCTAACCTTATCACAGTTGCCAAGACTTTCGGCAAGGAAACACCTCGCCCTTGGTTTGCTTTCTAGTTTCAGATTTTATAGAATGTTAGCTTATCCAGAATGATTTCTATCGATGGCATATGAAGATAGTTTTAAGGACATCTTACAGGCTAGATGATTAAACATTTTGTGTCGCGGATTTTACAAACATTCAATCAACGGACACAAAACAACAGCCAAACTCAAATCAACAATTGTGGATCACACAAAGTGTTATCTCTTATGGGGATCGAACTCACAACACTCAATGCAGTGCAATTTTGTTTTTATAGTCTCACGCCTTTTATCACCGAAAGGGTAGGCAGAGGTGTAATATTACACCCACATTTCGCCATGAATTTTTGGTCTCACATCACCAGACTGCGTGCTGCTACTGAGAATTCGGAAAAACCCAATAACACTTTGCCACGACCCGGGAATCGAACCCGGGACCTCCGATCACCAGTCACATACGCTATCTACTAGACCACGGAGACAGTGCTAAACGCCACTTAAGTTTACTAACTTACGGTGAAAGAAATAATCGACCAAATAAAAAAACATGGCCGTACCAAGACGACTATCTTATTCATTTAAATAGTAAAACGGGACTCAACTTCTCTTTTAAAACACACTAATATTGTTATTTATAAAGCTATTTGTTCTATGTATATCTGTGTTTGCTCAAATATATTGCTTAACGTTTGTAGAAACAGCTGAGTTGATTTTAAATATTGTGCACTGCAGTTGTGACTCGCCCTCACAAAAACAGAGTGCAGAGAGCTCGTGAAATATTATAATTACTAATGTATTACAGAGAATCTTTCATAGGAAATAAGCAGAGAATCAGTTAAGTAATTTATAATGATTTTATCGTATGTTCATTTCTAAATGACGACCGGTTGGCGCAACGTGAGTGTAAGCGAATGCTACGCTGAAGATGGCGGGTTCGATTCCCGCTCAAGTCCAACATTTGTGTGCATGAACATGGATGTTTGTCTTGGTCTGATTTCTATGCATAATATGTATTAAAAATATATACAGGGTGGCGCTACCATAGGGGCACTTTTTGAACAGAGGCATAGCGTACAACATTCTGAAGCCTTGTACCAAAAATCAATTAAATCGGTGCAGTAGTTTAGCCACAATATCGATTTTAAGTTCCGCAATTTTTGCACTTGCTTTGAATTTCACAGAGCTGATACAAAACGGTCAACGACCCTACATTGCGCGCTGCAACTCGCTACGACGCGGGCGCCGACTTGACGCCGCGCGAGGATTCCCGCGTATCTTCGAGGACGCGCGAATGTTTTTTGTTAGGTTCATTTATGCACTTTATTGTAAAAAAAATAAAGTTTATTTTCAAGTGCGTTAATAAATCCTCTCCACTGCGCTCCGTTTTATCTGCGCTGAGCCTAACTTCGGATGACGTCAAGGCGTTGCGTCGTAGCGAGTCGGGGCGCACAATGTAGGGTCGTTGACCGTTTTGTATCAGCTGTGTGGAATTCAAAGCATGTGCAAAAATTGCTGAACTTAAAATCGATATTGTGGCTAAACTACTGCATCGATTTAATTGATTTTTTAGTACAAGGCTTTTGGTACAAGGCTTCAGAATGTTGTACGCTATGCCTCTGTTTAAAAAGTGCCCCTATGGTAGCGCCACCCTGTATATGTGTATGTTTATCCATTATCTAGTACCCATAGTACTAGATAATCTATAAGCTAAGCTCTGCTTAGTTTGGGACTAGATGGTGATGTGTGTATGTGGTAGAATATTATTATTATTATTAAAAAAATACTACAATGTAATGGATACACAAAGATGATTAAGCAAAAAATTAATTTGCGAGATCCGCAGACCAGGATTGATAATCTTGCCCAATGGACAGCAGACCGAGTTGTCAAGAACGTCTTGAACTCATTTAAAACCAGTGACTATAAATTGTAAATTAGAGAACAATTCTATGACTGCCTCGTCGGTCTCGCGGCATAAATGTGCGCGTGGGATTGGGAGGTCTCAGGTTCGATTCCTGGGTCGGGCAAAGTGTTATTGGGTTTTTCCTATAAGAAATTCTCAGTAGCAGCACGGAGTCTGGTAATGTGCCCGGTACGGCAATAGGCTCTCCCCCTATTACGTGGGACTAGAATAAATCTGGCGAAATGTGGGTGTAGCAATATATTGCTACACCCACATTTCGCCAGATTTATTCCCGAAAAGGTGGGCAGAGGTATACCTCTGCCCACCTTTTCGGGAATATAGGCGTGAGACTATGTATGTATGTATGACTGACTCCGAGCTGCTACTGAGTATTCAGAAAAACCCAGTAAGACTTTTGCCCGACCTTGGAATCGAACCCGGGACCTTCGATCAGCAGTCGCATACGCAATCCACTGGACCACGAAGGCAGTCAGTGTACTTCCTTCTTGTGATGAAACTTGCTGTGAACTCTGATGCCTTTTTAGCACTGCACCTAAGAGTCTTGACGTGATGTTCCGTAACCCTATTAATGGGTCTGTCAATAGCAAAAGTATTTTTAATGTTAAACAAACAATAATGTCTTCAACTTCTTCAACTTCTTCTTCGGATAAACTAATTACAGTGAAAAATAGCCAGGCCCAAAGCTTTGACAATATTTGTTTTGATAAGCAAGATTCTTCTACTCACAAAATATTCTTATATAATATACAACTAATGTTAATGATTGCCGTGTGGTTGACGGCATAGAATACAAGTGTCACCACCCCCTATCTTCCCGTGGGTGTCGTAAGAGGCGACTAAGGGATAACACGATGCAAATACCAACTTTGCGTAGAGACGGAAAACTCGACATCAAACCCTATACGACTGCCTCGTTGGTCTCGCGGCATAAATGTGCGCGTGGGATCGGGAGGTCCCGGGTTCGATTCCTGGGTCGGGCAGTGTTATTGGGTTTTTCTGTCCCGAAATTCTCAGTAGCAGCACGGAGTCTGGAAATGTGCCCGGTACGGCAATAGGCTCGCCCCTTATTACGTGGGACTAAAGTATACCTGGCGAAAAGTGGGTGTAGAAATACACCTCTGCCTACCCCTTCGGGGATAAAAGGCGTGACGATATGTATGTGTATGTATGTACAACTAATGTTAAAGACCACGAAAGTTTCAATTCATACTGTATTATATTATTATACAGATTAGCACATAAGATATTTCGCCAAAAGTGTGATTCCAGAGACTGCACAAAATGTCGAAGAAAATCTAATTTTCAACCAAAATATTGGTAACGCGAGAATCGCGATAAACCTAGCTTATCCCTTTGTAATTAAATATCATGTACGTAAAAATAATGGTGAAAACTGTATTAAAAAGCAATAAAATACGTCTATTCTATAAATATACGAGGCAAGGGATATTTATCTGATTTTACTTTTAGCGATAATAGATAGATAGATAGATTATACTTTATTGAACACCAAAATAAACAAAGTTTTTACAGAAGTATATAACTTAACACTAGTGTGCAATTGGCGGCCTTATCGCTAATAGAGCGATCTCTTCCCGGCAACCGCGGATGGTCAGAAATGATGTAGGTTAGCAGTCATGTATATTGATGGTGTAGCGTCAGTAATCTATAATAATTATAAATAGGTACCTAAATATATACATATTGTAATATACACTTACATAAATACATACTATATTATACTATACATACTAGATTACATATATATTATACCATACATACTATATTATACTACTATAACATACATAAGTATAGGTACTATATGATACAATACATATTATAAATAAAATATGATTATATAATTATATGGAAGCAGTGAACGGAACACTTGTAGAACGACAGCTATACAATATAATTATGATAAATTAACAATGCTTATAATTATTGGCGTTAGATTGACAGGTAGTGTCTTTTTAACATACACTTAAATATGTTAAGCGATTTGGCTTTACGGATTTCTAGCGGCAATCCATTCCACAGGCGTGCAGCTTGAACTGTAAAGGATTTTCCGTTGTAATTGCTAGAATGGATTGGCATCGCCAGGGTCAAATTCTTGGTCATAAATTCTTGGTCCACTCGCAGATTTGAGCCAAATCTGTGCTAATGGTTCTACATGCATCTGGTAACTCATCTAAGGGGGCTTGCGTGTAAATTTGTAAATCATCTGCGTAAAGGTCGTAGGATGAAAGTAGTTGGTTAGAGATAGAATTAATAAATATCGTGAAGAGTAACGGAGATAGCACGCCACCCTGTGGTACCCCGGCATTCGTGTTAGACCAAGTGGCATAAGAGTCTTCAATGCGTATACGTTGCTAGCGACCAAACAAGTAACTATGAAACCAGTCAATTGCCCTTGGAGATATGTTAAGAGAGCGGAGAATGCCGAGTATGATGTGAAAATCCACGGTGTTAAAAGCATTGCTGAAATCGAGCAAGGACATAACCGTTAGATTTCCACCATCCATACTTCTCCGAATGTCATCAGTGATGTGTACCAATGCAGAGACGGTACTGTGGCCGGGACGGAAACCAGATTGGTATGGAATAAGGAGCGAATTTTAATGGAGAAAGGAACTGAGTTGAGTGTGGATTAGGCGTTCAAGGACTTTTGACAGGAAAGGTAGTAAGGATATGGGACGGTAATCTGAAAAGGGACAAGGCTTAGGTTTTTTAGGTAGGGGAATTATAAGTGTATCTTTCCACGCTGACGGAAAGATGCCACGGATAATGGACTGGTTTAAAATGTTGCATAGGATTGGAAGGATTATATCTAGGATGGGAAGGATAATTTTCCTGCTGATACAGTCATCACCGACTGCATTGGACGCAATTGCCATAATACTCTTCTTAACATCACAATCGGTGAATTGCGAGAAGACAAAAGGAGAATAATCTGGTATTGGTAAGGATGAAAGATATTGTAATGTGTTATTTTTAACATTTCCATCAAATTTGGGCGAAGAAGAAAAATGAGCATTAAGAGAATCTAGATTTATATTGTTTGGGATAGATTGGTGCCTAGTCTTACCAACTCCTAAAGTGTTGAGAAATTGCCAGACCTTTGCTAGATCACCGTTTTCAACGGATTTATGTATATGTTGGCGTTGTGCTTTCCTACACACCTTGTTGCAGTGATTTCTTATAGCCACATAGTTTTCCATGTTTGAAAGAGTTGGCCTGTGCTTTACTTTTGTCTTCGCTGCAGCTTTTTTTGTCATAATTTTTTGATGTCCTCAGTAAGCCAAGGTGCGGGCAAATGTTTTATTTTTATAGCGCAAATTGGGGCATGAACGTCATATAGCTTAAAGAGATTAGTTGTCAGAATGTGCACCTTACTGTCCACGCACTCCGTGGACAGCAGTGGTTCCCAGTCTATTTAGGCAGCATCCTCACGCAGTTCGTCAAGCACCATGCCACCAAAATTGCGCTGCAAAACTATTGTCGGCTTCGCTTTAGGTGGGCGTATTTTGTATGAGAGATAGATAAGGTCATGGTAGTAAAATGCATCGGCAGAGCATTGACCATGCCTGTAAACGAAATTAGGAGAAGAAACTAAGATGAGGTCTAGTAGAGAAGGAACAGAATTAGGAAAGTGATGTGTCGCATTAAGGTTTAATATAGTCAAATTACAGGATTCTGTAACACGACGAAAAGACGTAGTTCGAGAATCACGTTTAAGGAGACAGGTATTTAAATCTCCCATAATAATGGAATGATCACAAGATGGAGTAAGATTTTCCAGGATTTGCTCGAAGGAAGAAAATAAATTTATACGACACGAAGGAGAATAATATACGCCAAGCAACACTTTTGTATGATGGAGTTCCACTTCTAAGAAGAGATGCTCGCCAGCATTCGACGGTGGCGGCTGCGATGACATAGTGACTATATGATACGGAATATAAGCACGTAAATATATGGCAACGCCGCCACCACCGCCAAACGCGCGATCATTCCTAATTAGTTGGAAACCTGGAAGAGAATAAGAAGTCGATAAGAGACACGGTTTCAACCATGGCACAGAGATAAGAATTGCATGTATGTTTTTGCAATCAAAATTGGCCAGCATATCAGGGAAATGGGCTGGAATACTCTGTGCATTTAAATGGACTACATTAAAGTTCTTGGGCACGTCTAAAAGCTGTGATTGGAAAATGTCTCCCAGAGACGGTATACTAGTAAAGCTATCATCAAAGCTCGTAGCTGTTAGAAAACTGTCATCGTCGCTTATTGAGTCTGTAACTAACATATAAATATAAAATAATAATAAAATATAATAATATATAGTACTTATATAGGCTATATAAATAAATAATTTAATACACAATAAAAATTTTAACTACGTTAAGCGTATTCATTTTGTCCACCCACCAGTTAAATGCATTATCGAAGAAAGATAACTAATGTGAAGAGATAAATTTAAAAGTAACAAATATAACAATAAAGTTAAGATAAAATAATATACCAACACACAAAATTACTCAGAGTAGGCATTAACACTAATTCAATTTCGTACATTTCCAAATCTAAAGACATATTTTTTTTTTTACGAGAAACGGAACGTTGCGTGACATAATTGACAACTGACAATTATGACAGATTAGTTTTCCATTCATTGTTGACATGACTTAACAAAAATAAAACTAAAAATAGTGTGATTAAAGTAACAGTGAGGGTGAAATAACAATATGTATAACGTTAATTACCTACGGATTAATGAATATTATGAATAAGGCCTACTTCTTCGTGCCAGCTGCTCGCTTGATCTTGGGTGCAAGTGGTTTGGCTGCGGGCTTCTCCTCGTCTGCAAGTTTAATCCTGCCTAGATCACCGACGCTCGTAATGCGATGGCGGTTGCCGTCGGGGCCCAAGATGTAAATGTAGCCCTCCCGTGTCCAGCACTTCGCAACGCCGAACTTCGCCCGTGCAGCCATAAAAGCGTTGTGCCGCGAGCGTGTCAGGAACTCGGAGACCCGTTCCCTTCAGCTTGTCTTGGCGAACTACATATTGTCCCGCACAACAGGAGACTCAATTTTTTAAAGAATGGGCCTTGCTTTGCCGCTGGATGTCTGACGCCCCATCCTTTGACAGCGGCGTATGTCATCAGATGAGAAGGTGTCCATCTTAAGACGCTGCTTGACAGTCTCCACCACCAACTGAGTTGTCACCTCATCTTTGAATTCCTCGACACCATGAAGCAATAATATCTTCCGGTGGCTCCTCATTTCTAATTTGTCCACCTCACGACCCACAACTTCAAGCTGCTGCGAGAATGTCTTCAGGGACTGCAACACAAAGGCTTTGAACTTGGCAAAGTCGTCTGACAAGCTTCCCAAGCTTTGTTGAGGTTTCTTCTGAAGCTCTGCCTCAAACTGGACCATACGCTCCTCAAAATATGTCTGCATGTCAAGGATCTTGGAGACATCAAATCCTTCCAATGTTTGTGATTCTGTGTATATCTGTCAGTTTTTGGAGATAATACTTAACCAGCAGGTATTTACTGTTAGCTATTTATTTTGGTCATTAAACTTATTATAAACTTAAAATAAACTGTTTTATTATTTTTTTATGTAGAGCAATTTCAAATTGTACTTGCTGTCACAACTACCCACCACTTTTTTATAGTCAGCGATAAATAAATAGTCGGCAACATAGTTATTGCCCGCTGACTAGGTGGCGTGACGATATACTCAAAGTGGGTGGCAGCTGGCATTGGTTTAGAAAAGTATATGTATAGAAATTCTCAAGCTAGAGCCTTGGTCGCACATATTGTAGTATCATGTGGTTACCTACCATGTGTAATGCAGGTAAGTGTTCCTTGTACCCACATTAAGGCTGCTACACACAGTGCCAGCGGCACAGGCCGCGGGTTTTTAAGCGCGACACTTGCCGCCGGCTTTTGGCGGGCGTCGGTGATGCCAGCATGTGCCGCAGAAAGCCGCCGGCTCATTCCAGTTGTATAGTACGACCACGGACAAGTAGCAAGTTGCAACCCGCGCGGCCCGCCGGCCTACCCGGGTGGCCATGCCGGCGGCTCTGTGTGTCCGGCACTGTGTGGAGCCTTTAGGTATATGTCGGCGATACGCCAGGGTTATGGTGTCCAGACTCCATAATAAAAACACTCACGTAATATTACTTGGTTTATTATCAGTTGATTTCTAGCACAGAATTGAATTAAAATGTGATCTACAGTCCTTTTTATACACTAACCGTCATTTCACTTAATGTTTAACAACTGCCACTTCCTTTACAACATATAATTGAAATTACTATACAATTATAGTTCAAAAATCAACATTAATATTGTAATGATAACACCAAATGATTTATTTTACACGAATAACAAATTTATTTTATTAACCAATCGCTGCTTTACAATATTCACCAACAGATGGTGCTATCAACAGGATGTAAATATAATCCCATGTTATTTATTACCGAAAACATAATAATAAGTGTCAGAATCATGTTATTTAAAACGAATTGATTTTACTTTGAAAGTTTCTGGAGTTATCTTAATAATTAAGCGATAAATTAAATACCCAATTTTTATAAAACAGTTAAGCAGCAAATACAGTGTCTAATATTGTAAAGTAGTGAAGTTCTCAGATCTGTGTTCACAAATAGTTATTTAAATATCCATCTTAAATATTATTTACATTTTCGTAACAATATAATCATTATATATTTATTTGCGCCCATATATACAATTGGTGCGACTACGGCTCTAGCTTGAGCATTTCTATACTTATACTTTTCTGGATTTATATCTGAATGAGCTATTTACTTGTTTCGTCTTTTTAGACCCTCTTTTTTACGTAGTCGGGTTACAGTTTTTAAACTTCTTTTTTGCTGGCATGTTTGAATATCCTCATCTTTTTTAATTGACATATTCCTTTCTCAGATTTATTACATTGTATTTTTTAATTAGCTATGTAAAAAGTAATCTCCTCTCTTGGTGTAGAGTAGCAAAACACAAAGGGCAAAAACCTCTTTGTTGAAAATTATAAAGAAGACGTTTACGTATACTACGCTTATACCGCGTGATAAAAAACCCATTCCCTATTTAGGCGAATAGTAAAACGAATACGGAACCCACACAGTAAGCCATGTAGCGATTTTCTTTCCCATCCACCGCTATTCATATTGACGTTCGAGGGATCTAAAGGGTGTAATCGGGTATATACAGACACACAAGAATGGGCATGAAATATTTTTTCATTTTATCTACTGACGCGTTCGATCGTATACCGATAGGCGTAATTATTATGTTGCAGTCAGTACACGGGATTTTTATATTTGTTGTACCTTTTTTATAGTAAGAGGGAGGTTTTACAATATTGTATAGAGGTACTGTTCGGTACAGTTGAATAGATATTGAATGTACAGATGAGTGCAGATTGCGTTGTAGTTTGATTGATTGCTTCATCAGTGAGTTGAATGTTGGATTCATTCTGCATTGAATAAAAAAATTAGTGATTTACAAAATGTAGTTTGTAGAAATCTGAGTGAGGTTTTCTCTCTTTTTTATGACTGGAGAAGTTTCTGTGATCCTAAAAATATTAGTCATGATCAATAACAAAGGATCATAATTATGACTGTCTCGTCTACTAGTTAGTGATTATATTGGTCGAGGGTCCATATTAGCCTAAAAAAATATTTGTTGAATATAGGTCTACCGTAAGGCTCTTTACGTTGACGAGTCTGGAGCCGCCCACATCAGCTGTTTCTCTCTATAGATCATCTAGCGGAACATTATATGCACCTTCAAGATATAGTTATTTACGAGTTCGGCGGTCGGTAGTAACAAATTCGGCAAATTTACAGACAGTTTAACTTGCCATGTGTATTATCCACGAAAACAAACATCGATATTATAGCTAGCTAAAGGGTAAAAGGAGAAAAAGAAGGAAAGAGAAATTTGACATCAAGCCCTATCAACCCGTCTAGCCAGGGTGGTATAGTAGGCCAAATCTCAAATTTGGTTACACATATTAGAAGAAGGCTAAGTCTAGCAGTGGAATGTGAAAGGTTGTAATAGCATTAAAGGGTTAATTGGATACATTAATAATTAATCCTTTGGGAACATTTAACCGATCCTAAATATATCTAGTTATAAATAGAATGTTATCTTCATATATTCTTAAATATTTTACCCGTCCAATTTCACTTTGTAAATTGTTTATAAACGTTTAATATACCTCAGAGGTACATTTATAAAACTATGATAAATGGCTTTTGCTAAGACTAGAATATTTACTTCAAAAAAATTCAACATCTACGTGATGAAAATTTTAAGCTAATCTTATATTTCTTTCGAAAAATATACTGTACTATAAATACTTGCTGATTTATTAGTGGTTGTCGATTCTGTGAAAATTAAGTCTTAAAAGGGTTCGTCACTTAAGAAAATATTAGGTACTAGCACTTTTAGTGAAAATTAGAAGAATTTTCTTCATGGAAAACACGATTACAAGTAAATACTAAACCTGACTAAAAAGCATGCTTATTTATTTAAATATTAATCTTCTACCACATTCACACAACACAATCTAGTCCCAAACTAAGCAGAGGTTTTAATATGGGTTGGTTTTTAGTAAATAAATACAGTCATACATATTATACATAGATGTTTCTATATGTATGACTGTATTTATTTACTAGATCAAGACAAACATCTATATTCACGTACACAAATGACTTGAGTGGGAATCGAACTCGCGACCTTCGGCGTTGCAGTCGCTTACACTCCTGCTTGACCAACCGGTTGTCAAATCCCAATTAACTATCAATAAAAGTCAGTTACATTAAAACGAGTTGAATATAACTATTAATAAGAATAAAGCACAGAGCAATAATAAAGGAGCAGTACTATGAGCTATGAGGACTACCAACATTCCTGCCTCCTAATGCTATCGAGAAAGACCCTTGTGAAACGCACCCCTACGCGACGAATGCATTTTGCAAGTTAACCAACGCATGAGTGAGTTTAATAATTTAACTACCTATGCTCTTAAGTTGTAGTGACCACTCTTTATCAGATGGGCCACACGGGCCTGTCAATAATTGCTTTAAAGCAATAAAAAAACAATTTTATTCAAATTTGTCTCGTACGGGTTCTATCGTATTAAAATTTATCTCTTTTTGTTACTCATAATTACGTACAGCCGTAGTTGCAGCATAGCTACAGAAAAGACACTCGTACCCAATATTCCCGTTTCCAGCGTGCAGACATAAATCCCCTAATCATATCCGTGATCACTGCACTAAATGGACGCGAACAGGCGAAATGATCCTATATAATTAAAATAATTTCATCTTCGGGAGCGTTCAGCGCGTGCGACACCTATAGATATTGCTCCCGGTATTTAATTGATTAAATGGACTATTCAGTGTTTTTGAGTGTAGAAAATGTATCTAATGTGGACCTACAGTGTTAATACACGCTTAGAAAGTGAAGTACAGTCCTAATTTAGTGAAATTAGAACAATATAAACAATAATTTGTGTGCAAATAAGTGACATTTAAAACTTGTCGCGGGTGGCGCGAAATTGTATCGGCCGAGCGCGAGCCGCGCGTCGCACTCTTTTACTCTTGTGCACAAAGTGATCGCTTTGTCTCTTTCTCTCACCGCATCTCAGAGAATCGTTAAGTGTTTTTGAGTGTAGAAAATGTATCTAATGTGGACTTACAGTGTTAATACTCGCGTAAAAAGTGAAGTACTGTCCTAATTTAGTGAAATTAGATCAATATAAACAATAGTTTGTGTGCAACTAAGTGACATTAAAACTTGTCGCGGGTGGCGCGAAATAGTATCGGCCGAGCGCGAGCTGCGCGTCTTACTCTTTTACTCTTGTGCACAAAGTGATCGCACTATCTCTTTCTCTCACCGCATCTCAGAGAATTGTTCGAGTCAAAATGAATAATAATTGCATGATTTGTAATAAAATCATCGATTTAGGAGACTTGCTGAAATGCGTTGGATGCAAGGCATGGTTTCACTATAGATGTTTGGATATTACTACTGCTGTGTATAGAAAGGAATAAGCTCAAATGAAGCGAAATTTCAAGTGCGATTCCTGTATAAACGTAACCCAGAGAGTCCGGGTAACGGATGAAACTCCGGTTCGCGGGGCTGCCGCAAATTTGTTGAACCAGTCTGAGGAAATTTGTACTGGGAGTCCTATATTATTGCATATGGAAGAGTCAAACCTAGTGTCAAATTTATTGGAAAAAGTAAGCAGCGTCATCATTGAAAGACTTACGGCGTTTGAGGCCAAAATGTTGAAAGAAATCCGCGCTACGGTTACGGACCTAGTCTTAGAGAACAGTAAATTAAAACAAGAGTTAATGGAAAGCAATCAGAGATGCATTTCTTATAAGCAGAAAATAACAAAGTTAGAATCTGAGTCACAAAAACTGAGACAGCATATCACTACCAATGAAATTCGTGTGAACGGACAATATCAATGTCAATTAGAAACTTCAAGACCACCAACGTCTTCGGGTACCGATTTGCCACCTGCATCTGATAATTCTAGCAGTGGCACCAACCGCGATACTCAGCCGGTAACTTTCGGCCCAGGCGTTTCCTACGCGATGGTGGCCACGAAAAGTGCGAAGAGCGTCGGTACTGGTATCGCAGAAGATAATAGTTATACTTGGAAAGAAGTGAGTAATAGGAAAAGTCCCAAGAAAAGGGGCGGGAATACTTCAATCGTGAGTATAAAAGCAGTAGAACGTAAGAAGTATCTGCACGTCTGGCGATTTGATAAATGCACTACGGAGGAGAATTTAAAGGAATATATTTATACTGTATTAGGAAAAGATTGTGTAATTGACATACAAAAGTTAAAACCTAAGACTGAACGAAATTACGCTTCATTTAAAACAGGCGTTTCTGAAAACAATTTTGATACACTATGTAATCCAGATACATGGCCATTAAATATTGAATTTAGTGAATGGATTTGGTTTCGTCGCCCAGCCGACCCAACTAAACAACATAACCAGTAAAACGGTCAACATTTTGTATCAAAATGTGAGGGGTCTCCGTACCAAGACTGCACAATTCTTATCTTTACTGGAATCATCTGAATGTGATATATTTGCAATAACAGAAACAGGCCTTAACGAGTCTATTCAAAATGCTGAATTTGTGTTACCCGAATATCGAGTACTACGATGTGATCGGACCGACGGGCGTAAGCATGGCGGCGTTCTTTTAGTGGCCACACCGCGGTTTGACATGCGACGAGTGACGATCCCTGGTAATATAAATTTAGACAATCATAAATTCGAATTAATTTGTGCTGCAATTTATATGCAAAACCGGTTCTTATTTACTTGTTGTACAGTGTATATTCCACCACAAACAGATGAAAGTGAATATATGGTAATGTTTGATTTGTTAGAACAATTATGTGTAAAATATGCTAACAATTTGATTATATTAGGAGATTTTAATTTGTTTTCATGTAATATTAATGTGTGTAACTACTATGAATATTTTGTGGCCTTTGGTGAATTCGCTCAGTATAATGAGGTACCAAACTGTACGGGTAGACAGCTTGACCTAGTGCTATGCACGCGCGACGATGTGCGCGTGTGCGCCGCCGACGAGGGGCTGGAGCCCATGGACGCGTATCACCCGCCGCTCGCGGTCGCCATCGCCACCGCACACCGCTCCCGCTGCGGCCCTGGCCTGCCCGCGCACCAATCCTTCCACGGTACCATATAAACGGTGGAATTTTCATAAAGCAGACTTTAATAGATTACATTATTTGATAAATTCTCTGGATTGGACACAGATTTTTAGTATAGACGATCCCGATTTAGCGTTAGATTATTATTATGATAAATTAAATGAAACTTTCGATGCGTGTGTACCACTTAAGAAACATAAAAATGTGACTACCAAATATGTATATCCACAATGGTATACCCCAGACCTTATTCGAAACATCAAAATTAAACACCGTATGCACAGAAATTACAAAGCTACTAAGTCGCCAAATGACTATAAGGAGTTTGCACGCTATCGGGCTATGGTGAAGGCGGAAACGATGCGTGCCCACAAGTGTTATATGGATAGGGTACAGAAACACCTAACTCATGACCCCAAGGCATTTTGGACCTTTATTAGAGAGAAAAAAGGTAGATCAGGTCAACATAATTTACTAAAAAATGGTAAATTGTTAACTGGAGTAGAATTAGCTGAGGAATACGCTCAGTATTTCCATTCTGTATACAATGCGCAGTCGGGGTCACTGAGCGTGGCGGCGGCCAGCGCGGCAGCAGCGCCCGGCGCCGCATACGCGCACCTCACGCGCCTTGACGAGCTCGCAGTTACGAGAGCTTTGGCCGCTCTGTCACCCAAGCGCTCAGTGGGACCCGACGGTATTCCGCCATTTATTATTAAAGACTGCCAGATGGCTTTGGTTGCGCCATTACTACACTTATTCAACACGTGTGTAACTACTGCAAGGTTTCCTGATCGTTGGAAGATCACTCGGGTGATACCAGTACCGAAAGGTCGGGCCGGTACTGATGTTTCGGACTACAGGCCTATAGCAGTATTGAGCGCTACGGCTAAGGTATTCGAGATGGCTATTCACAATTGCTTATATACACAAGTAAGCCCATATTTATCAGACGAGCAACACGGTTTCCGTCCTGGTCGTGGCACGGTGGGAAACCTGTTACACCAGATGACACAGCTCGTACCGGCAGTGGACACTGGTCTGCAGGTGGATGTAGCTTACTTAGACTTCCGGAAAGCATTCGACACAGTCGATCATGATGTCTTACTTTCAAAGATGGCGGATATAGGCTTCACACCGCATACGTTAAAATTCTTCGCAAGCTACTTGATTGATAGACGTCAATTCGTCGATTGTGCTGGATACTGTTCCAAGTCCTACTACACAAGATCCGGCGTGAATCAGGGCAGCAATTTGGGGCCGTTCTTGTTTATCCTTTTGATAAATGACCTACCAAAAGTTGTTAGGTCCACATGTCTATTGTTTGCTGACGACCTTAAGATTTCAGTCGTTGTTAAAGACTCTGCTGATTGCCATTCTTTGCAACAAGACTTAGACAGGGTTGTTGAATGGAGCCACAACAATAAACTCTCCTTCAATGTGTCTAAATGCTCGGTGCTTTCATTCACACGTTCACTTAGACCGAGACACTACCAGTACATAATGGATGGCGAGCCGCTGCAGCGTGTAGGTGAGGTAAGAGATCTGGGTATTCGTTTCACGAGTGACTTACATTTTAGGAAGCACATCTCTAACATTTGTAAACAGGCATACCGTAACCTTGGATTTATTTTACGTCAGGCAAATGAATTCACAAACATCTGTGCCGTAAAGGCTTTGTATGAGGCTCTTGTGAAGAGTCATCTCGAACATAATGCGGCTATCTGGAGTCCTAGTGAGGCAAAGTACTCAGCAATGGTGGAGCGGATACAAAATAAGTACACCAGATTTATATATTTAAAGCTGTATGGAGTTTATCCTGGGTATCCATTGTTATATCCGTTTTTGTTTGTTCTCGGCATGGTAGGTTATTATAAGTTAGAAGAAAGGCGTGAAGTGACACTTGCTATTTATTTGTTTAAGGTATTACATGGTAGGATTCAAAATCCGTCGATTTTGTCCCAGTTTAACTTTTGCGTTCCAAATCATTACGTTGGGCGACGGCAGAGGCCGCCGCTCCTAGTGGTACCACGGGCGCGGACCAATCTGCTACAGAGGGCGCCACTCACGCGTGCATTGCGCGCGCTCAATGCGGTGGCCGATGTTATAGATATATTTACATGTTCACTGAGCGAATTCACTAAGGTCACCTACCGTGTTCTTAGTGATAGTTGATATTTTATATAATTTCAAACCTAATTGTCTACGTTTACCGCATTAGAATTTTCTGTAATGGTAGATGTAAGTATGTTATAAATAAATAAATAAATAAATAATCATATTGATTAAATATAATATATTAATATTAAATGAACCAGGAAAACCAACTCAACATTCCAATTAACGGTTTTTCATTTATTATGAATGCGAGGTTGATTTAAATGTATTTACCACTCATGTTAAAGCGAAAATACAAATCTTTTTGATTATAAAGAATTGCAAAGTAAAATTAATGACGAGTAAACGGAGGACATCTTAGTGAAGTGACCTACAGGTTGCTACACTGAGGTTCTCTGGTTCGAATCCACGGTGCGATTTCTTTTTATAGCTTTATGCACAATATTTATACAAGTCATGTGCGTATTAAATTGTTAATTATCGCTTGCCTGTTATCGGGGAGCATGATAAGGCGGTCGGTCCCAGCAGTCATGCAGATTTTTGGTAGTCGTTACAAGGAGTCAGTACTCTCAAATAAACTGATATGTTGAGTTGAGGAGGTCAGGCAGCGGACGTTTTATAAAAAAGCTTAAAATAATTCTGTCCTATCTTATTGGACTAGTAAACGGCGCCGGGCTTCAATTTTCAAAGCATGTCTTGGAGCCCATAATAAAAAAATATAAGTTAAATAAAAATCATTTGTGCGTCTTAATTGAACTACACCATTTCAAACCTACAATGCTGTCCATGTATCATTTGAGCTGTCAGTGCCGGTTGAATTCAAAGAAATTGATCACAAAGTCAAATTTGTGCGTCATTGCTTTCGAGTACCTAGGGTTAGGTGCGACTGTAATAAGTTACTAAATAGGTTATGTTAGGTTCTCTTTTGCCCCTCAATCCGAAAAAAGGAGCCCTGCTTCGCAGGGCTCCGTCAACCTTAGTTTATTCGACTAGTGTGAAGAATGTGGCCGTGTGGTTGACGGCATAGAATATAAGTGTCACCACCCCCTATCTTCCCGTGGGTGTCGTAAGAGGCGACTAAGGGATAACACGATGCAAATACCATCTTTGCGTAGAGACGGAAAACTCGACATCAAACCCTATACGACTGCCTCGTTGGTCTCGCGGCATAAATGTGCTCGTGGGATCGGGAGGTCCCGGGTTCGATTCCTGGGTCAGGCAGTGTTATTGAGTTTTTCTGTCACGAAATTCTCAGTAGCAGCACGGAGTCTGGAAATGTGCCCGGTACGGCAATAGGCTCGCCCCTTATTACGTGGGACTAAAGTATATCTGGCGAAAAGTGGGTGTAGAAATACACCTCTGCCTACCCCTTCGGGGATAAAAGGCGTGACGTTATGTATGTATGTATCATTACGAGTTTTGTATCAAAAGGAAGGTGTTGGTAAACACATTACAAATATGTACATATTGTATACTGCTTCAGTCAAAATATAAGATGCAACGCAGTTGTGCCTACAATTCGCGCGTTTTAGACGCTTTGAGTTGCCTATATTTCTGTCTTTCTTCCTTTAAATGTGACAATGTAAATATTGCACTGTTAGTTTACATGCTCCGTCGGGATACGGAAAAGGATAAAATAGAAAAAAATAAGTTTACAAACTATAACTCGACTACGTAAAAACATTACCCTTCCTTTTGGCTTCGCCGTAGTCGGGTAAAAAAGAGGGTCTAAAAAACACCTTTCTTTGTTCCTTGCACCCACATTAGGTAGACAATAGGTGCGACTACGGCTCTAGCTTAAGCATTTCTATACTAAATTGTTTATAAACATTTTTTTTGCTGGCATGTTTGAATATCCTTATCTTTTTTACTTGACATATTCCTTTCTCAGATTTATTTAATTTTACTTTTTTAATTAACTTAGTAAAAAGGAGAATCTTCTCACTTTTTGTAGAGTAGAAAAACACAAAGGGCAAAAACCTCTTTGTTTGCGATGAGTGGATTATAATATAGGAAAATTATTAAGAAGGCGTTTACGTATATTACGCTTATACCGCGTGATGAAAACCTATTCCCTATTTAGACGAACGGTAAAACGAATGCGGAACCCACACAGCAAGCCATGTAGCGATTTGATTTCTCGTCCACCGCTATACATATTGACGTTCGAGGGATCTAAAGGATGTAATCGGGTATATATGGACACACAAGAATGGGCATGAAATATTTTTTCATTTTATCTACTGACGCGTTCGATCGTACACCGATAGGCATAATTATTACGAGTGTGTTGCAGTCAGTGCACGGGATTTTTATATTTGTTGTACCTTTTTAGGGTTCCGTACCTAAAGGTAAAAAACGGGACCCTATTACTAAGCCTCCGCTGTCTTTCTGTCTGTCCATCTGTCTGTCTGTCACCAGGCTGTATCTAATAAACCGTGATAGCTAGAAAGCTGAAATTTTCACAAATTATGTATTTCAGTTGCCGCTATAACAACAAATACTAAAAATAAAAAAAAATAAAATATTATGGGGGGGTCCCATACAAAAAACGTGTTTGTTAGGGTTTCGTACCTAAAAGGTAAAAAACGGAACCCTATTACTAAGCCACCGCTGTCTGTCTGTCTGTCTTTCTGTCTGTCTGTCACCAGGCTGTATCTCATAAACCGTGATAGCTAGAAAGCTGAAATTTTCACAAATTATGTATTTTAGTTGCCGTTATAACAACAAATACTAAAAATAAAAAAATGAAAATATAAAGGTGGGATCCCATACAAAAAACGCGTTTTTTTTCGTATTTTTTGCTCAAAATTACTAACTGTGACAGGTAGACGCTTAAAATTTTTACAGAATATGTAGTTGTATATTACCTTATAAAATAAATAATGAAATAAAAAAAAATGTTAATAATAAAGGGGGGCTCCCATACAACAAACGTATTTTTTAAGCAATTTGTTACTCGATCTTAATGAACAGGTAGAAACTTAAAAAGTATTTAAGTATACATACATTGAACGTAATTTTGTTTTATAGATGATGGTACGGAACCCTTCGTGCGTGAGTCCGACTCGCACTTGCCCAATTTTTTTTCGTATTTTTGCTCAAAATTACTAACTCTAACAGGTAGACGCTTTATATTTTCACAGAATATGTAGTTGTATATTACCTTTCAAAATAAATAATGAAATTAAAAAAGTTAATAATAAAGGGGGGCTCCCATACAACAAACGTATTTTTTAAGCAATTTGTTACTCGATCTTATTGAACAGGTAGAAACTTAAAAAGTAGGTATTTAAGTATACATACAACGAACGTGATTTTGTTTTATAGATGATGGTACGGAACCCTTCGTGCGCGAGTCTGACTCGCACTTGCCTAATTTTTTTATAGTAAGAGGGAGGTTTTACAAAATGGTATAGAGGTACTGTTGGGTACAGTTGAATAGAAATTGAATGTACAGATGAGTGCAGATTGCGTTGTAGTTTGACTGATTGTTTCATCAGTGAGTTGAATGTTGGATTAATTTTAGATAGAATATATTTTGAGTAAGTAATTTAAAACTGTTGGTAGAAATCTGAATGAGACTTGTGTCTTTTATTGGCAGTGATTGTAGAAGTTTTTGTGATACGAATAATAATTTAGTCACAACACCAATAACCAAGGATCATAATAATAACGGGCACGGCTAGAATGTGACCTTTGTTGCTATATTGGTCAAGAGTTCAATTCACACTAAAGACAAAGCATCATCATCGTATCAGCGTATAAAGGTCCGCTGCTGGTCAACGGCCTCCCTCAAGGCTCTCCACATAGACCATTCTTGTGCCTCACGGATCCAGCTATTTCTCTCAATCGGAACAAGATTGTTGGTCGTCCTAGTGGCAGGCCTACCCCTATATATCAATAAATTCAGAAAATTCACAGACCGTTGCCTATCAATGTCTAATATTCTCGAGAATCTACAGTCGAACAACTTCCCTCTGGACCACTATAAGGGCAAGAATCGCGCAGCAAGACATCGTCGCTTGCAATGCTACTTTACACGCACATTGACACTCGTACACAAAACCAGTTTCTAGTGTGCCTCGACTCTATGAGCGAGCCAAGGATTTTTTTTTCAAACTGGTCCAGCGCTGACTTGTTTGATTGTACATTAATATTATTGCTTACTGGGTGAGATAGGGTAAAAAGTAAAGTGAGGGTAAGGCAAAATACACAAAGCAAATGGTATCTTTGCAAAGAGACAGAAAGCTCGACAACAAATGCTAACAACCCATCTGGCCAGCGTGGTAGTAGGCCAAATCTGTATTACCGGTGTGTATGTATTCATGCTATTTGTGTCCCTTGCGTATTGCGAAATAAATGTTTTTTTTTTAATCTCTAATATCTCTCAAATTTTGTTAAGCTTCTTAGGAAAACCCTAAGTCCAGCAGTGGACTGTTAAAGACTGTAATAGAAGTAAAGGATAATATAGTTACATTGATAAGTGATAGAATTCAGTATGTAGATGTTAATGGGAGTAGGTCTCTAGGTTTGCCAGTAGGAATGGGTGTTCCACAGGGCTCTATTCTCGGTCCATTTCTTTTTTTAATATATATTAATGATTTGCCGTTCTTTGTACAAAATTTATGTGATATTGTTTTGTTTGCCGACGATACGTCACTAATTTTTAAAGTTGATCGTAATTTAAGTAACTTTGATACCGTCAATAACACTCTTGCACAAGTATTAGATTGGTTTTCGACAAATAATTTGGTACTCAACTCAAGCAAAACCAAATGTGTTAAATTCTCTTTGCCTAATGTCAAAAGTGTTCCTACTAATATAATTTTAAATAAGGAAACAATTCAACTAGTCGAATCAACCGTATTCTTAGGTGTAACTTTAGATTGTAAGCTTCAGTGGGGCGCCCAAATATCCTGTCTCGCAGTAAAACTTAGTTCTGCAGCGTTTGCAGTTAGAAAAGTTAGGGAATTCACAGATATAGATACTGCTAGACTAGTTTACTTTAGTTATTTTCACAGCGTAATGTCTTACGGAATAATGTTATGGGGTACAGCTGCTGATATACAGACTATTTTTGTCATTCAAAAAAGGGCCATACGTGCAATTTATAAGTTAGGTGCTAGAGATTCTTTACGTGATAAATTTAAAGAAGTAGAAATATTGACAGTTGCATCGCAATATATATATGCTAACTTAATGTACATTAAGAAAAACTTAATTCTATACCGCAAAAATAGTGATTTGCACAACGTGAACACAAGGAATAAGCATAAACTGGTGGGAACTAACTACCGTCTACATAAAGTTCAGAACTCATTTGCGGGGATTGGTATACGATTTTTCAACAAATTGCCTCTTGAAATAATGAATTTACCCATGCACAAATACAAACGGACAATTAGGAACTTTCTTTTACAAAGGGGTTATTACACTATTAAGGAATTTTTAAATGATAAGACACCGTGGGGATAGGCATAGGCTTGTTTAACTCACGATTATTTTATTTACATGTTAAGTGGAGGTGCCTCGTGAACACATGATTTTTGCAGGATTTGGATATTTTTATGATTTGTTGAATGTAGTTTAACATTATTTATCTCTGATCATATCATTGTTCACTTGTCACCTTCACAAAATTCTTTCTACATTTGCATTCCTTCACGTGTTCCACTAATTTATGTTAATAATAACGATCTGGAAAATGGAGGTAATTGGCGGTCATGGTCAGTATACCAATAGATTGTTTCTTACTGCTGGTTCGTATACCGTTGTCGTCATGCTCACTAAAATGTCATTTCTTGTGGTGGCGTTGTGTGTCGGGTCATCCCTGTCCCTCTAATATGGCGAGAGGGATGATGGCTGGCACATGCGTCATACTCGTGAACGGGTGCTACTTGCGATGACTGGTCGATGACGGTCTTGCGTGCTGGTATTAGATTTTAATATTTAACTGCATCATTTCCATCATGGTTCTGATCACTTTCGCGGATTGCCTGCATTATTAGGTATATACACCGCTATTTTTTAATTAGTACAAAAACTTTAAGGACAGATTAGCGAAGATATTATTATCATATATGTGACGTAAGAATTTCATAATATCAATAAAGAGCAAAGTTATTATCATTTGTTTATTGTAGAAAATCTCACTTAAATCATAGTCATATTTTACAATCCATTCTCTAATTCATTGATAATATTCCATCTTGCTCATTCGCATTCTCTCTGTCGCACTTATGATGTAGGTAGCCATAGAAAATAAAATGAAGAAAAATAATAAATGTAGGTAGTTATTTTTTAATTTTGTTAATTCTACCCTCTCCTTCATACTTCATTCGGGCTAAGGACCGGTAAAATTTATCGTTTAACAAGTAATTAAATACGGAGATATGTAATTAGAAAGCAAACAAATATCAAAATAAAAAAATGGTGTTCTGGACTAAAAGAAAAGAGTAATTTTGGCGTATTTATGAAGTTAGAATCATCTGCTATTTACAAATTATTTTATCATCATCATGTCAGCCTAGAGTCGTCCACTGTTGGACATAGGCCTTCCTCAAGGTGTGTGGAGAACACAGACCAATTTTGAGCCGCCCGCATCAAATTATTATTTACTTAAGTACGTATCATTTACTAAACTTACAAGTATTTCCATTGTCCTTCGAAATGTCCACCACCGTTGTCAAAAGCATCCAATATGCACTGTTTTAATTGTTTGACACTGACCCGGTCACTTTTGTACACTCACAATACGATGTCCATGGGTACACAGCTGCACTCGCGATTTTTCCACTCAAAAAGTACGCACAAAGCATAACTACATACTCCCGTGATATGAACTGATATGATAGGCCATCGCGTGGGGCAAACGTAGACAAACAATTAACTTTTGCAACGAAATTAGATACACTCACTTTCGCTAGCAATTTAGTACTGTGTGTAGAATCGTCGGGGCGTGGCGCAGGCGCAGAGGGGCGGAGGGGTGGGGGGGAATTTATCAATGGTTCATTTTATTATGATAGTACACGGGTTGGTCATAGTATTAGTATTGCATTTACCAATTATCACGTATTTTTGTGGACAGTTTTGAGACAGTTTTGGGACTTAGTGTTTTTATTTTTCAACTACATAAATATGATCAGTTAAAGATACTTAGTGCCCTGTTAAATTTTTTGTACTAATTAAAAAATAGCGGTGTATAATGTAAGTGGATGCTCCTGTTTCACCATGTCTATTCTGAGGAGGCTAACCAAAAGTATTATGCTTGAGTATTATGATGTACAGTTAATATATACAAGTGATATAGAAGGTGTAACAGTTGCAGCACCTTACAAAATGTAAATTGTGTATTATGCAAAACCTGGCGATGAAAAAGAGTGACCGTGAGTTTTATTGCCCGTTCTTTCTCATGGTTCTACCTATTGCTTTGCGAACGTGGCAGTAAATGTAAATGTAGAAGCATACAGTAATAATGTTTTAAATTTGAGTATAAGTAATTATTTTATAAATTTATTATTTTGACGTTCATAAGCGTCACATTGTGACCCAAATGAATAAAGGATTTTGAATTTGAATTTGAATAAATAATCCTTCGGGAGCATTTAGCCAAGTATATCTAGTTATCAATAGAATATTATTTTTATATATTCTCTATTGGGGAAGTGTGGATGTGTAATACACCTCTGCCAACCTCTTCGGGGATAAAAGGCGTGAAGTTATGTTATATTCTCAAATATTTTACCCGTCAGTTTCACTTCGTAAATTGGTTATAAACGTTTAATATACCTCAAAGGTACATTTATAAAACGATGATAAATGCCTTTTGCTAAACCTAGACTGACTTCAAAAAAAGTCAAGCTTTTGAAAAATATTCTGTACTATAAATACTTGCTGATTTATTAGTAGTAGTCGATTCTGTGAAATTTAAGTCTTAAAACCGTTCGTGACTTCAGAAAATATTAGGTATTAGCAATTTTTGTTAAAATTAGAAGAATTTTCTTAATGGAAAAGTAAAATTTATTGCCTACTAGCTTTTTCCCGCAGCTTCGCTCGCGTAAATTCGGGGTTCTCTAGTAATAGTATATCATCTATGTTCGGGGTAACACAAATCTCTTTTATTGGGCGGATACTTCTATAATTGTCGTTTTAACTGTTTAAGAAATATAACTGCAAAAAGTATTTACACATACAAACTACTTAGTACTACGACTTACCTAGTACTACTCAAAATTGCAAAATGTTATCCAGTATCAGTGACGTTTTGCTAGAGTGGCCAATATGGCGACTGCGATGTGTCTGTCATAACCATTACAATTGAACAAAATACTCGACAATCCGAATTTTGCGGATATATGTTGTTGACTCGAAATCTTTATTTTTTAATGTTTTATTATCCAGGTAAGGATTATAATAAATATATTTAAAAAGATTTGACACTGCGATGGTACCGCTGTCGGTCGGTTCCAAAGTGAAACATGCCAAAATCAACAACGACTTACAAATTAAAAATTAACTATTAAATCATTTTCCAGTGGACTAACTTAGGAATCTAAACCATTCTCAAGCCCCCTTGAACACACACAAAAAAATTCACCAAAATCGGTCCAGTCGCTTAGGAGGAGTTTAGTAACATACTCACGCACACAAGAAATATATATATAAAGATAATATTGAAATGAGCAAGTATCATACTATCGAATCCAGATTCATTCAAATCTAATTCTCAGATCAGATCAACGCATCTACATATTATTATACACACGATTACGAATAAATACTAAACATAACTAAAAAAATGCTTACTTATTTAAATATTAATCTTCTACCACATTCACACAACACAATCTAGCCGCAAACAAAGCAGAGGTTTTAATATGGGTACCAGACGATGGATAAACATTCATATATAAGTATTTTGTAAATAAATGCAGTCATTCATAGGTATTATAGATAGAAACATCCAGATTAAGACAAAAATCTATATTCACGTACACAAATGTTTGATTTGAGCTCGAAGTAACTATTAATTTAGTAATCTTGAGCGGGAATCGAATCCGCGACCTTCGGCGTTGCAGTCGCTTGCACTCTCGCTGCACCAACCGGTTGTCAAATCCCAATGATCGAACAATAAAAGTCAGCTTATATTAGAACGAGTTGAATATAACTATTAATAAGAATAAAGGAGCAGTTCTATAAGCTATGTGGACTACTAACATTCCTGCATCATAGAGCTATCGAGAAAGACCCTTGTGAATGCTCCCCTATGCATCGAATGCATTTTGCAAGTTAACCAACGCAAGAGCGATTTTAATAATCAACAATGCCCTTGAGTTGTAGTGACCACTCTTTATCAGATGGACCGTAAGGGCCTGTCAATAATTCATTAAAAGCAATAAAAAAGCAATTTTAATCAAATTTGTCTCCCCCGGTTTCTATCATATTTAAATTTAATCTAATTTTTAATTTAATCTCTTTTTGTTACTAATAATGACGTATAGCCGTAGTTGCAGGATAACTACAGTAAAGACACTCGTACCCAATATTCCCGTTTCAGCGTGCAGACAAAAAAAAAACCCCTTATCATATCCGTGATCACTGCTGATGTAAATCACGCCAAAGCATTGGGAGATATAGAAGTTATTTCACATTTATTATCCAGTAATTACGAGTTCGAAACAGCCGTTACATAAATATAAAAAAAACTGTACAAAATGTTTTTTGTTCTTCTTTTTTGTTTAAAAAAAGACTTCACCCTCATTAGGACTAAATCCTGTGTCCCGTGGGACTAAACAAACATACAACTAACGGACACAATGACCACCCAGACTCGAAACAACAATTTGTTTATCACACAAAGTGTTGGATCGTGTGGCGATAGAACCCACAACACTCGCGCAATGTCAAGCGGCGAGGCGGCCGCTTAAACCACTACGCCAACCGTGCAGTCAAAAAAGTGAAAGTTAGTTCGTTCGATCAAAACTCAATACAATCTGTAGGTATGTATACAATTCTTGCGTTACTGACTGACTGACAGACAACTTACAGCCGAAACTTTTGGGTGCAAGAAGCCGAAATTGGCACTGTCCTTCTTGGTAGCGATGCACTAAAAAGGGATTTTCCGAAATTCTCAAAGGACCGAGCAGATACGATTAAAATAAAAAAAAACATGTACTAGCGTAAGTCGATTAAATATAATGTACTCTGACCAGATTGGAGACATCCTAAAAAAAGGACAGGTCAGAAGTACCCTAAACAAAAGAGCATGCATGAGAAACTTGATGGGAGTGAATGAAGCAAGATAGGTATGTCAGGATCGTTGCAAATGGCGTTCCGTAGTCTCTGCCTACCCCTCCGGGAAACAGGTGTAAGTATATGTATGTATGATTTATGTATGTATGTACTAGCGTTGAGGAATACTATAATTAATATGTTGTTGCACAACATTAATAATTGAATACTTACCTATTAACTATTTATGAACGTATTTGCTTTCATTGTAACACATTATTATATTGATTAAATATAATGTATTAATATTAAATGAACCAGGAAAACAAACTCAAATTTCTCGAATACGATGTTGATTTAAATGTATTTATCACGCATGTAAAAGCGAAAATACAAATCTTTTTGATTAAAAGGAATTGGAAAGTGAAATTAATGAAGAGTAAACGAAGACATCTTAGTGAAGAGACCTACAGATTGCTACGCTGAGGTTCTCGGGTTCGAATCCATGGCACGTTTTTTTTATTGCTTTATGCACATTTGTACAAGTCATGTATTAAATTGTTAATTATCGCTTGCCTGTTCCTCGGAGAGCACGATACGGCGTTTGGTCTCAGCAGTCATTCAGATTTTTGATAGTCCTTACGAGTAGTCAGTACTTCAAATAAACTGATATGTTGGGTTGAGGAGGTCTGGCAGCGGTCGTTCTATAAAAAGCTAATAATAATTCTGTCCTATCTTATCGGACTAGTAAACGGCCCTGGTCTTCAAAGCATGTCTTGGAGCCCATAATAAGACAAAATATAAGTTTAAAGAAAATCATTTGTACGTCTCAATTAAACTACACCATTTCAAACCTACAATGCTGTCCACGTATCCGTTGAGCTGTCAGTGCCGGTTGAATTCGTAGTCACCTGGCAGAAACGGAAATACCTTTTGAGGGGTTGATTGCCTTACGAATAACACTGCGAGTAAAATTGGTCCATAGACTACGATAACTGCCCTACCTTATACCTATTCAAAAGAGTATATTTATTCTCTATTATAGTATAATTATATTATTCTCATAATAGGTATGTATTTAATTTTAAGGCTAATTTTCTCCCATACTAAATTCAAGTAAAAATGTGGAAAACAAGCAAAACAAGTATTATATTAAATTACAAGCTTTTGAAGTTAGTAGAAAATACATGTTCTATCCCTGTCTCGCAAAATGATTATTTGTATAGAGCGGTTCCTGATTAGTATGTGACCGAAGCTGCTAACGTCACATGCAGCTCAAATAGTTGTACTAGCTCAACATGAAAATATATAGCATGCTTTTTTCACAACCCGATACAAATTTTGATATTTTCTATATTTATGACATTACAATATTTATTCTAATACCCTACTTATTTAAAATTCTTAATACTTACAGTATTTTTTTAAACAGAAAACACAGTGAGCAGCCAACTCGAAAAAATAATTTTAAACTTGTTATTCAGTGTACAAAGTTGTGTATTAATTATTAGTAAAATTCTAATAATTAATAAGTTTTCTTTGGCCAGTCGTGCAAAAAATATTTTATCGTAACTCTAAAAACTTAATGTAATTAATGATGTTTTACCTGAGATAAAATTAAACCAGTTTTGAGCAAGAATAAATAATTTTGTAAATTTAGGTAATCATCATCATCAGCCCTTTGAACTGTCCCACTGCTGGGCACGGGCCTCTTCTCACTATGAGAAGGGTAAGGCCATAGTCCACCACGCTGGCCAAGTGCGGGTTGGCAGACTTCACATGTCTTTCGAGAACATGTTAGGTAATAATTAAATACATTTCGTAACACTACCTTTTGAAATTCCAAATCGAATAACTACAATAACCCGGTGTGAGGATGTGTAGGGATACATATCCCCATCCTACTCGTTAATAAAATATTTTTTTTACATTAGGAGGGTGGAAAATTTCCAATTTGTCGGACAAATGCAGTTTGCGATACTTAATTGACTTCGTTTAGACATTTGTAGTACCGTGTCGGTGGCACGCTCGATAATGGATTTGATTATGACTTATAAAGAGGTCTTTGGAATACAGTGAATTTCTCGGCACGTATTTCTGACATATTAGTTGACATAAAAGTTTGGTAGTAATTTTTGTGTAACGAGTCTGTGTCGCGTAATTATTAGAAAATAAGAGGTAAAATATCTTATATTTATGTCACTGCCTCCCTGTTCCAGTGGATAGCGTATGCGACTGCTGATCGGAGGTCCCGGGTTCGATTCCCGGGTCGGGCAAAAGTGTTACTGGGTTTTTCCGAATTTTCAGTAGCAGCGCAGAGTCTGGTGATGTGCCCGGTAACGGCAATAGGCTCGCCACGAACACATAATGAACACGTAATTACGTGGGACCTAAAAATTCATGGCGAAATGTGGGTGTAATATTACACCTCTTGCTTCTGCTCTCAGGGATACAGGCGTGAGTCTATAAAAAATATCTTATATTTATGTCATAATCTAAGATATTTTGCAGACACATTCCAGCAGTGGTCATCCCATGAAAATGGCTGGTGTAACTCACGCCAAAACGTCGAGATGAAGGTATTTTACCTTTATTTTCATGTAATTACGCGACATTACAAGCCCGTCACATAAATATTACTATGTTTACAAGTCGCGAAAGTTTAAAATACCTATTCATAAAAATTCTAAAATAATATTATGCCTTTAAAATATGCAACATTATCTTAATATTGTAAAATTTGGATGAATAGATTTCAAAGAAGTCTGAGTTACTATTTAAACTGTACCTACAATACACTCATTAGCCAATCTTACTCCTACAAACATACTAGATAACCTCTAATCTAATAAACAATTCAACTCTTACGGCGCTTGTACACGGTAAGAAAATACGCCGGGCCTATGCAAGAATTCGTGTCGTAACCAGAAAAGAACTGTGTACACTGCTCGCAGCGGTGCACGAAAAAATCTTGTCTGCGCAAGACAAGACGCGGTGAACGTTGTTGCGTAGCGGTGGGGGGCGGAGTAGTAGGGTTCACACAGCAACACGGAGACTTACCTTAATGTTACGGCCAGTCTAATGTATGGAGGAATACTTTCTCGCATTTTGGTATTTTCATGTCGTATATTATTTTCTATAGTTGTCAACAGCTTGTCAAACGTAGACATTTTCATGCGAAAATAATCCACAAATTTTTCCTCATGTTGTCGCATTAGACGGTAAAGGGTAATGAACCCACCAAACTCATTTTTCTCTTGAATAATTGGATGAACCCAGTAAAGTCTCTTCTTTTTTGTTTCCTTTTTCATTTTGTTATAATAATAATATGCAATTATCATTATTTTTTGCTTTGTAGTTAACATTTTTATAAATAAACGAAAATGATTATCAGACTTGTTATTACTTGCGCACCCTACATCCGACTGACGACTGCACGAAAAAAACCTTGTCGTGTACATGTTCCGATAGGTCTTGTCTGCGGAAGACACGAAAAATTTCGTGTGTAGAACAGACAAAATTCTTGTCGTGTACACGAAGAATTTGAATCTTGTCCGGCGCAGACACGGTAAATTTTCTTAACGTGTACAAGCGCTCTTATTCTGTCAAGGTGTGACAAAGATCGCGATGTGTATTTAGAGCGCTGATCAAAATCCATGCCGCGTTCTTTATACTCCTCATAAGAACTACAAGCACGTAGGTTATAATATTATTTACCCATTAGCATACAAACCTTTATCAGTTCACAAGCGCATAAGTTCATACAAAGGTTTGCTTTCACGGTTTGTAAGTAAAGAATGGCTGGTCCTTACAGCGAGATTTATGTGACAAAAATGCTTGCATATTTTTATTTAATTATGATATTATTAGTCCTCATTTTTGCTGAGAGTGTTTTTATCTTGAGGATGCAGTTGTATACCCTGAGGCTTTTCGTTTACAAAGAATATTTACGATTGAAATTATTTTCACATTTTATTTGAAAAATATTTTTGTTAAAATTCCTATTTTAATATGGATACTAGTTTATTTTAGTTTTAATGACTCAAAGATTTAATTTAAGCTTAACGGACGACCTAGCTCATTAGCTAGTTGTCTTTTCATACTGCATGGTTCGAAAGAATAATGGCGTAATTTGTTTATGTTATTTATTTATAGACTCACGCCTGTGTCCCCGAAGGGGTTGGCAGAGGTGTAAATATTACACTCACATTTCGCCATGAATTTTTAGATCCCCCGTAATGGAGGGCGAGCCTATTGCCATTACCGGCGTGATTCAGTTTGTTTTTGGAATTGTCTGTTAAGAAATTCTTACTCGCAGTTCAGGTTCAGTGCAACTGAATAATATACGGCAATAATTCATCTACTACGCGAAACTAAATAAAACATATCGTGATGGGATATTTACTTTGAACTTTCTTATAATAGGCAACTGCCGAATAAGTAAGGTGTTCACGTTTTGTGGTAAACTGTACGAACATGAACATAATGCATTTAAAGAATACCCAGTCTCGAAAAAGCCAACAACCCAACGCCAAAGACTAAGCTCAAAGTGTACCGGCAATGCGAGCGTTTTAAACTATTACGCCAACGGTATAGTCTACACTACTTTTATTTTGTCATAATATTTACTGGCCTTCAATAAACAATGAACACATGTTACGATTTATAAATAAATATTATAAAATGTAGTCCCCGACTGTCTTTCTGTATGACCGGGAAAATCTCAATAACTACCTAACGGATTAAGTAGAGAACAACAGACCAGATTTAGTGCAATTTTCACCAAAAGATATTGTGTGATTCCTGAGAATGGTCTAGTTACCTACATATATACTTCACACGCACAGAGCTGCGAGCAAAGTCTATTTTAACATATTTAGATACTAAATTTCAATTTAATATACCACAAACGAAATTTGAGGTAAAGCATTTATCACAGAGGTCTTTGCCGAAAACCCATACGCCGCAGATTCTCTGAATATTATAAACTAAATTACTTTGGTAGCCCCAGCTACCTAAAGCACATGAGTGACTAACTACAGACTAAAATTGTTATAATAATGTAAATTTGTTATTTGAATTTTCGTTTTAAATGTTTATGATTATGATTATGCTTGTAAAGTTGACCCTTTTGATATAAGTTTTTTTTATATAAATATCTAGCATTGTTTTGAATTTAAAATTATTTTGTCAACGATTTAATATCAAATTAATTTAAAGTAAAAAGCTTTATTTTTTAAACACCTTTCATGCACTAACCCTATATGATCAAAATACAATACGAATGAAACGAGCCCAAACGCGATAGGGTTTTTATTAGCTTATATTACAGACACCGGAACAGGTGAAAGAAAATAGTAGCTTGTAATAATAAAATCCATGTATTACTCACGGTGATACTGTGAAGTAAATTTGGAGAGATTCAAGTCGAGAAGTAGATTTTTTTATAGTGACAGGCGGCAAACGAGCACACCGATCGCCTGATGGTTAGCAATTACCCCACGCCGTTGGACCCAAGCAACACCACAGGAATCACAAGTCCGTTGCCGCCCCTTGGGGTTGGGAAAAGAGATAGGATGAGGAGGGGGATGAGGGAGAAGGAATAGGGGATGGGGCCTCCGGCACTCTCACTCAGCGAACGAAACGCAACAGTTTAAGTACTGTTACTTTACGTCGATTTTCTGTGATAGGTAGTAATTCCCCGGTCGAGCCCGCCGATTCATGCTGAAATCAGCAAAGCTCTACTACCTATAAAAAATTCGGGCAAGTGCGAGTCTGACCCGCACACCAAGGGTTCCGTACGCATTTTACCTTATTTGAGGATGTTGCTAATTACGCTAGTCCTCTAAATCTGTATAAGCGCCCTGTATGGGACTTAGAGGACTATCTTAAATGGCGTCTACTATGTATGTATGGGGACACCCTTAAATTTTCCACTTTTTTTATTTTCCTTTATTTGTGCTGTAAGACCCTGCTTTTGGCCAAATTTCGTGATTCTAGTTCAACGGGAACTACCATATAGGTTTTCGACCCAAAAGTCAAAACCTATAGGGTACTTATGGTTGACCTAGAATTGTAAATTTTGGTCAAAACCAAGATCTTACAGCACAAGTAAAGGAAAAATTCCGAAAATTAAAAAAAGTTGAAAATTAAGGTTAATTTTGGTACTTACAATTTTCACAAAAATCTAATTTTGACCATATCTTTTTATGGGGTTGACCCAGGACCCTGATTTTCACGGACACACAGACAGACAGACAGACAGACGGACAAGAAAGTGATCTTATAAGGGTTCCTTTTTTTACCTTGAGGTACGGAACTCTAAAAAGATTGCAAAACGTTGTAAATTATTTCAATATGACTAAATGTAAACATTCCGACGATACTTCATACAACCAAATCTGTTCAGGCATTCTAGGTAATATGATAGAGTTAATGCTTGAGTACGTAGTAGGCTTTGAAGGATTAAATTATGTATTTACTGCGCTAGTGATTTACTCCCATTACTAACATAATCCATTGGCTCATAATAATATAAAAATATCAGCGCCGTCTTATTTAGCGAGTATATTACCTTTTCACAAATTATAATTGAATTTCGTTGAAAGCAAAATAAATATGTTTATTTCCTTATAAAGCAATGAATCAGCTCTGGTAACCTAAACCTCTGCTCTTTTTCTCAAAATATTTTCGTTAATTTTCTCTCAAATAATGTCCCATATTAGTAATATAGTCACAATATACAAAAGTAACAATAGTATAGCTTTATTTCACCTTTAAATAATATTATGTTAAAAACTAGCTGTAGATTTTTTATAACAAATTGCCATAAATCCCTTTAATTTAAATTTTCACACTTTTTCCCCTTCAGTCACTATTTACCAGAAAGATAGAGAGCCTAGAAAACTCATACACTTTTTTAAAACACCTAAATATATATATATATATATTTTTTATAGACTCACGCCTGTATCCCCATAGTGATAGGCAGAGGTGTAATATTACACCCACATTTCGCCATGAATTTTTAGGTCCCACGTAATAGGGGGCGAGCCTATTGCCGTACCGGGCACATTACCAGACTCCGTCAGGGTCCTGGGTCAACCCAATAAAAAGATATGGTCAAAATTAGATTTTTGCGAAAACTTGTAAGTACCAAAATTAACCTTAATTTTCAACTTTTTTTAATTTTCGGAATTTTTCCTTTACTTGTGCTGTAAGATCTTGGTTTTGACCAAAATTTACAATTCTAGGTCAACCATAAGTATCCTATAGGTTTTGACTTTTTCGTCGAAAACCTATATGGTAGTTCCCGTTGAACTAGAATCACGAAATTTGGCCAAAAGCAGGGTCTTACAGCACAAATAAAGGAAAATAAAAAAAGTGGAAAATTTAAGGGTGTCCCCAAACATACATAGTAGACGCCATTTAAGATCACTAGCGTAATTAGCACCATCCTCAAATAAGGTAAAATGCGTACGGAACCCTTGGTGCGCGGGTCAGACTCGCACTTGCCCGAATTTTTTATAGGTAGTAGAGCTTTGCTGATTTCAGCATGAATCGGCGGGCTCGACCGGGGAATTACTACCTATCACAGAAAATCGACGTAAAGTAACAGTACTTAAACTGTTGCGTTTCGTTCGGTGAGTGAGAGTGCCGGAGGCCCCATCCCCTATTCCTTCTCCCTCATCCCCCTCCTCATCCTATCTCTTTTCCCAACCCCAAGGGGCGGCAACGGACTTGTGATTCCTGTGGTGTTGCTTGGGTCCAACGGCGTGGGGTAATTGCTTACCATCAGGCGATCGGTGTGCTCGTTTGCCGCCTGTCACTATAAAAAAATCTACTACTCGACTTGAATCTCTCCAAATTTACTTCACAGTATCACCGTGAGTAATACATGGATTTTATTATTACAAGCTACTATTTTCTTTCACCTGTTCCGGTGTCTGTAATATAAGCTAATAAAAACCCTTTCGCGTTTGGGCTCGTTTCATTCGTATTGTATTTTGATCATATAGGGTTAGTGCATGAAAGGTGTTTAAAAAATAAAGCTTTTTACTTTAAATTAATTTGATATTAAATCGTTGACAAAATAATTTTAAATTCAAAACAATGCTAGATATTTATATAAAAAAAACTTATATCAAAAGGGTCAACTTTACAAGCATAATCATAATCATAAACATTTAAAACGAAAATTCAAATAACAAATTTACATTATTATAACAATTTTAGTCTGTAGTTAGTTTTACAACTATAGATAATTTAGTTTATAATATTCAGAGAATCTGCGGCGTATGGGTTTTCGGCAAAGACCTCTGTGATAAATGCTTTACCTCAAATTTCGTTTGTGGTATATTAAATTGAAATTTAGTATCTAAATATGTTAAAATAGACTTTGCTCGCAGCTCTGTGCGTGTGAAGTATATATGTAGGTAACTAGACCATTCTCAGGAATCACACGATATCTTTTGGTGAAAATTGCACTAAATCTGGTCTGTTGTTCTCTACTTAATCCGTTAGGTAGTTATTGAGATTTTCCCGGTCATACAGAAAGACAGTCGGGGACTACATTTTATAATATTTATTTATAAATCGTAACATGTGTTCATTGTTTATTGAAGGCCAGTAAATATTATGACAAAATAAAAGTAGTGTAGACTATACCGTTGGCGTAATAGTTTAAAACGCTCGCATTGCCGGTACACTTTGAGCTTAGTCTTTGGCGTTGGGTTGTTGGCTTTTTCGAGACTGGGTATTCTTTAAATGCATTATGTTCATGTTCGTACAGTTTACCACAAAACGTGAACACCTTACTTATTCGGCAGTTGCCTATTATAAGAAAGTTCAAAGTAAATATCCCATCACGATATGTTTTATTTAGTTTCGCGTAGTAGATGAATTATTGCCGTATAATATTCAGTTGCACTGAACCTGAACTGCGAGTAAGAATTTCTTAACAGACAATTCCAAAAACAAACTGAATCACGCCGGTAATGGCAATAGGCTCACCCTCCATTACGGGGTCCTAAAAATTCATGGCGAAATGTGAGTGTAATATTTACACCTCTGCCAACCCCTTCGGGGATACAGGCGTGAGTCTATAAATAAATAACATAAACAAATTACGCCATTATTCTTTCGAACCATGCAGTATGAAAAGACAACTAGCTAATGAGCTAGGTCGTCCGTTAAGCTTAAATTAAATCTTTGAGTCATTAAAACTAAAATAAACTAGTATCCATATTAAAATAGGAATTTTAACAAAAATATTTTTCAAATAAAATGTGAAAATAATTTCAATCGTAAATATTCTTTGTAAACGAAAAGCCTCAGGGTATACAACTGCATCCTCAAGATAAAAACACTCTCAGCAAAAATGAGGACTAATAATATCATAATTAAATAAAAATATGCAAGCATATTTTCCAAACGTCGCACCATGTGAACAAAGCAGACGGAGTCGTTATGTTCATAAATAATGCAAGGAAATTTAAAATAAATGAAATTAAGTTATCTGATGCATCCTGCTTACAGATAAAATTCCAACCCGATCTTATTATCCTCGGCATATACCGTTCTCCGTCGAATAAAAATGCAGACGACTTCATAAGCTCACTAAACACACACTTGAGCTCAATCTCCTCGGCAAGAAATATAATAATTACGGGTGATATAAATATTAATTTAATTCAGAAACACGATGAACAGTCGTTTGAACGTTCAAACAGACTCAATTATCTAAACATGTTGGCAATGCACGGCCTGCTACCCGATCACTTATGCCCGACAAGATAAAGAAGTTGCCTAGACCATTTTATTTTAAAACTTCAGCCCGGCCAAATATCTGCAACCATAGCAATAATGGATACAACGATTACAGACCATTTAACGATCTTCTTAAAGCTCTCCTATCAGTCATTTAAAAAAAAAAATAATGAAATGCAAGTCAATTGTTAACGTAGATAACGCAATAAATATGCTGAAAAACATTAACCTACAAGAGCTTCTAAATCTTACTGATCCTAATACACTAACAGATAGCCTTATTAATTCTCTTCAAAAATGTCTTATTGCTAATACAATTCAACATGCAGTACCCGTCAAACATAGATTAATAAAGCCCTGGATGACAATCGGCCTATTACGTTGCATTTCTAATCGGAATAATATGCAAAAACGGTTGAAATCTGACCCAGATAATCACATTTTGAAAATTACTTTTAAGAGATATCGTAACTTTTGCAATAATATCATAAAAAAACAAAAGAGGATATATGATCGAAATCAACTAACAAAAGCACAAAAAGATCCTAAAAAGCTTTGGCGCACAATAAATAGTATTACGCATAGGCGCTCTCCTAAATCTAAAAGCCTAGAGTTATTTGAATCGGCCACACCTAATGAAGCAGTTAATAATGTCAACAAATACTTTTGCAGCATAGGCAAACTACTCGCTGACGATATTATAAACAGACCTACACAGAACATTTCATCCGATAACCTGAACTCATCCGGCTCTCACGTCTCAATAATTTCACCAGTCTCGTCCTTTGCCTTACTAAACACCGATCCCGAAGAAGTACAAATGGTTCTGATGAATCTGAAATCAGACAGTGCTCCTGGTTGGGATAAAATACCTGTAAGCTTCTTAAAGGCTGCACATGTAACTGTTGTCCCCATTATAACTCATCTCGTCAACTTATGTTTTGAGCAAGGGATTTTTCCTACTGCACTAAAACACGCCTTGATAACGCCTGTATACAAGTGTGGGGACAAGACGGACCCGACAAATTACAGGCCGATATCTGTACTCCCGTCACTGTCTAAAATCATTGAACGATTACTTAATAAGCGACTAATAAACTATCTGACAAAGTTAAACTTCTTCTCAGCATCTCAATATGGCTTTAGACAGGGAAGGTCGACAGAGGATGCTGTACTTGCGCTTGTCTCCACTGTCACTGAAAAAGTCGATGCACGAAGTAAGTGTTTAGCAGTTTTTCTCGACCTGAAAAAAGCATTTGACACGGTCTCTGTCCCCAAACTTCTTCTCACGCTTGAAAGCATAGGAATAAGGGGAACACCATTAATGTTGCTTAAAGAATATTTGAACGAGCGCAAACAAACGGTCCAAATAGAACAAATCACTAGCTCGAAGGAAACGGTCACATACGGTGTGGGACAAGGGAGTGTGATCGGTCCAACACTGTTCCTTGTTTATATTAATAGCCTATGCAACATGAACATAGAAGGAGCCCAGATATTTTCATATGCTGATGATACGGCTGTAGTCTTTGCTGGCAAATCGTGGAACGACGTTAAACAAACAGCGGAAAGAGGCCTAGCCAGAATATCCGCCTGGCTTGATAGCAACCTCCTAACATTAAATGTATCGAAGACAAACTTTATATGCTTCACTATGTACGATAGAACGCAACCAAAACAAGAGTTCCAGCTTAAAATTCATACATGCCGCAACTTTTCTAACCACGATTGCTCTTGCTTGGCTATTAATAAAGTGACAAATATAAAATACTTAGGCGTAATGCTTGACCAAAGACTCTCATGGCACTTGCACATAGAACTCATTATGAACAGAATCAGAAAACTAATATGGACATTTAAAACATTGCGACACGTAGCCACAAAACAACTCATACTGCAAATTTATGACTCCTTGGGTCAGTCAGTGATTACATACTGTCTGTCTGTTTGGGGTGGAGCTACCAAGACTAAATTTCTGGAACTCGAAAGAGCCCAGAGAGCACTACTTAAAGTCATTTTCTTTAAACCTTTTAGGTTTCCTACAAATAGTCTCTACCTCATATCAGACCGATTCTCAGTTAGAAAATTATATGTACTTCAAACGATTCTTAAACTGCATAGAACCATTCCATACGTTTCATCTACTGAGCAATCTGGGAAAACTAGGAGAAATAAAGTAGCGCCACTAATAACTGCAAAAACGGCTTTCGCAGACAGGCAGTACATGAGACAATCATCCCGCTTATACAACCTATTAAATAAAGAATTAAACATATATTCCATGCCGCACAGTGACTGTAAAAAGACCCTGATTCTTTGGCTAAAAACCAAAACCTACGACGAAGTAGAGGCAATGTTAAAATAAATTGATGATCGTGTAAATAAGAAAAATAACAATAACATTCACATACAAACATACACTTAGACTTACATAAAAATAAAGATACACGCACACAAACACACACACACACACACACACACACACACACACACACACACACACACACACACACTCTCACTCAAGCGCATTTTTAATTATATTTTAATTTTATTTTTAATTCTTAATTTATAATTTCTTATTTATAATTTCTAATTTTTAATTTTTAATTATCAATTTTTAATTTTTAATTTAATTTAATTTTTACTTTTCAATTTTTGATGTTTAATTTTAATTTTTAATTGAATTTTATTTAAATACATTTGAAACTGCATGTTTTTCATATTCATATTACAAACCTGTTATTATTGTAATCACACACAATTGCATTGTTAAAGGAAGAGCTGTATCCCCTAACACAAGCAAATTATTGCTTAAAAGGGGGTAGAATATGAAGTAATGTAAAACGTGTATTTGATGAAATAAATATTTTTATTTTTATTTTATTTATTTATTTTTATTATTTTATATTTGTCACATAAATCTCGCTGTAAGGACCAGCCATTCTTTACTTACAAACCGTGAAAGCAAACCTTTGTATGAACTTCTGCGCTTGTAAACTGATAAAGGTTTGTATACTAATGGGTAAATAATATTATAACCTACGTGCTTGTAGTTCTTATGAGGAGTATAAAGAACGCGGCATGGATTTTGATCAGCGCTCAAAATACACATCGCGATCTTTGTCACACCTTGACAGAATAAGAGCGCTTGTACACGTGTGGGTGTTATATTAATTACACCTCTGCCTACCCCTTCGGGGATACAGGCGTGAGTCTATAAAAAAAAATAAGGAAATTGTTCCCTTATATTATGTTGGTGTATAAAAACGTTTCAATCTGTCTTATATTTTATAAAGCTAACGGGATATCTAAATTACTTTCAAAACCTTTCTCGCATTTATAGTAATGCAAAGTTTACTGACACTATCAATAGATATTTTTAGCCAGAAAAATATCTGAAACATTGCCAAAAAAGAGGAAAATAGCTAACCCAAATGAAGTAATATGTAAGAGAGATGTAAACCAAATGTCACGAAAAAAGCACGAAAATATAATTTACACGATACTAATTAATTCTCCAAATTATTTAAAAACGTTACTGAAATATGCAATTAACTTTCCATAACGCTTATTTATAATAGAAACTTGAAACTTACATTATTATTTCTCTAGCAATTTAAACGATTGTCTGCTATTTTATTCACACCGTAAAAAGTATTTAAGTATTAAGTCAATATAAAAAAAAAAACATTGGATTGTACTTCTTCAGCTATTATGTGCGTAATCATCAGCATTAAAAACAGTACCAACCTCATTTTATATTAAAAATACGTCAAATAAACGAATTATTTTGATGTAATCTTAAGATAGCAATATGTAAATCACTGTTAATTCGTTCCCGGCATGTAATTAAAGAAAACTCGTAAAAATAATGACCACAGATTGTCTCACACGTCAAAACGTCAACTTCGTATAAATAACTTGAAAACATTTTCATAAACGAAAACGCGGCAATTCTCCCCTAAAAGGACGTAGAAAAATAATTGCGAAGCAAAACTTACCTCAATGAGTTTATCCCACAAACATCCTTCAGTCACTTAATCACAAACACAACATTACAGAACGCAGCAATAAAAAACACGCGAACTCGCGAATGATTTGTTCTGAAAACGACCGACACGTCCACCTCTCAGCCGATCTCCAAGAGAACTGTCCTTATACGTGGAACACGAAACATGCAACATTTTACCCTATGGTCCCCATTGTATCGACGATTCTGCGACTGCCGCCATCTGGTGGCGAAAAACTTATGCATTAACAAGCTAAGAGTTAAAAAAGTTTTGATAGCTAACCGGTAATGTTACGATAAATTTTTTAATGGTTTAATAATTGTGAAGTTTTGAGGCATGTTTACTGTTGTGTTTCGTTATTTTCGTAAAACAACCTTTCAATTACTTCTTCGCGCTTTATTGAAGAAAAGTTTTTGTATTTTTGTTTAGAGCTTAATCTATACTAATATAATAAAGCGGAAGAGTTTGTTTGTTTGTTTGTTTGAACGCGCTAATCTCAGGAACTACCGGTCGGATCTGGAAAATTCTTTTTGTATACGATAGCCCAGTTATTCCGGCAGGCTATAGGCTATATAACATAACGCTTCGACCCTTTGGGGCCGGGCAAAAGGCTAAAAAGGCTAAAAGATAATGGCGGCTTATCTCAGGAACTAGCAGTCGGATTTTAAAAATTGTTATTGCCTATGATAGCCCAATTATGCCAAAAGGCTATAGGCTATATAAAATTACCCCACAACTTTTAGAGGCCAGACAAAAATAATAAAATGGTCATACGAGAAGGGGGAGGTTTGATCAAGGTCAAAAAAAGGCTAAACGAATAGGATACAATCTATATGAGTATCGTTTTCGAGATTTTCGGGACGCTGATTAATGAAATGAAATTTATTTAGTGATCCAAGATGGCGGACGGGAAATCAAAGATGGCGGATGAGAAAATTTAAAAAATCAATATGGGTATCGCCTTCGATATTTTAAGGGGTGGGGAATCGCAATACAACATCTATTTTGTGATTCAAGATGGTGGATGGGAAATCAAACATGGCGGATGGGAAAAATTTAAAAAATCAATATGGGTATCGTCTCTGATGATTTAAGGGATGGTGAATCCAAATACAACATCTATTTCGTGATCAAAGATGGCGGATAGGAAATCAAAAATGGCGGATGGGAAAATTTAAAAAAATCAATATGATACCCATATTGATTTTTTAATTTTTCCCATCCGCCATGTTTGATTCCGCCATATTTCGTGATCAAAGATGGCGGATGAGAAATCAAAGATGGCGGATGAGAAAGTTTTAAAAAATCAATATGGCTATCGTCTTCGATGTTTTAAGGGATGGCGAATCTAAATACAACATCTATTTCGTGATCAAAGATGGCGGATAGGAAATCAAAGATGGCGGCCGGGATTTTTTTAAAGTCGATATGGGTATCGTCTCCGATATTTTAAGGGGTGGAGAATCGCAATACAACATCTATTTCGTGATCAAAGATGGCGGATGGGAAATCAAAGATGGCGGATGGAAAAATTTAAAAAAATCAATAAGGGTATCGTCTCCGATGTTTAAAGGAATGGGGAATCCAAATACAACATCTATTTTGTGATTCAAGATGGTGGATGGGAAATCAAACATGGCGGATGGGAAAAATTAAAAAAATCGATATGGGTATCGTCTCTGATGATTTTAGGGATGGTGAATCCAAATACAACATCTATTTCGTGATCAAAGATGGCGGATAGAAAATCAAAGATGGCGGTTGGGAAAATTTAAAAAAATCAATATGGGTATCGTCTCCGATATTTTAAGGAATGGGGAATTCAAAAACACCATCTATTTCGTGATCAAAGATGGCGGATGGTAATTTAAAAAAAAATCAATATGGGTATCGTTTCCGATGTTTAAAGGGATGGGGAATCCAAATACAACATCTATTTTGTGATTCAAGATGGCGGATGGGAAATCAAACATGGCGGATGGGAAAAATTAAAAAAATCAATATGGATATCGTCTCTGATGATTTAAGGGATGGTGAATCCAAATACAACATCTATTTCGTGATCAAAGATGGCGGATAGGAAATCAAAGATGGTGGATGGGAAAATTTAAAAAAATCAATATGGGTATCGTCTCCGATATTTTAAGGAATGGGGAATTCAAAAACACCATCTATTTCATGATCAAAGAGTGCGGATAGTAATTTAAAAAAAAATCGATATGGGTATCGTCTCCGATGTTTAAAGGGATGGGGAATCCAAATACAACATCTATTTTGTGATTCAATATGGCGGATGGGAAATCAAACATGGCGGATGGGAAAAATAAAAAAAATCAATATGGGAATCGTCTCTGATGATTTAAGGGATGGTGAATCCAAATACAACATCTATTTCGTGATCAAAGATGGCGGATAGAAAATCAAAGATGGCGGATGGGAAAATTTAAAAAAATCAATATGGGTATAGTCTCCGATATTTTAAGGAATGGGGAATTCAAAAACACCATCTATTTCGTGATCAAAGATGGCGGATGGGAATTAAAAAAAAATCAATATGGGTATCGTCTCCGATGTTTAAAGGGATGGGGAATCCAAATACAACATCTATTTCGTGATTCAAGATGGCGGATGGGAAATCAAAGGTGGCGGAAGGGAAAAATTTTAAAAATCAATATGGGTATCGTCTCTGATGATTAAAGGGATGAAGAATCTAAACACAACATCTATTTCGTGATCAAAGATGGCGGATAGGAAATCAAAGATGGCAGACGGGTTTTTTTTTTAAAGTCGATATGGTATCGTCTCCGATATTTTAAGGAATGGGGAATTCAATATTATATAAAAATCTATGTTTGTTTGTTCATCATTTATAGACTCTGAAATGATAAGAGATTAAGAGCTAAGTCAATGGTAACTTTGGAAAAGGGGCTTGGAAAAAAGGGAATTAAATAAAAACTCTTAAAAAGGCGATACGGAGTTCGCTGGGTCAGCTAGTTTTGTAAATAAAGGTTCGTCTGAAGTTTATAGTACTTTTTGTAAGTAAGTAGTAATAATTACTATTTCCTATGAATACAGTAATGGTTTCGATTCCTGGATAATAATTAGTTGACTTTTTTAACTTTAGTTAAAATCTGCTATTGTCTACCTTACTCAGTGTTTTATTTTATTTAAAATTTTATTTATATTAAGTATTGAGTCTCATGTCTTATTGTAAGTTATTCTCATAAAATCCTTGCATCTTGTAGAGACAAACTTACATTCAGATAGGTCAGTCACTAAGATCTGGGTTGGATTGCCGAACAAATCAAGTATGATTTTAAATGTTCAGCTAAATATTTGACTTACTTTAATTAATCTAATATATAAAAGCCTTACGTTACTGACTGACAGACACGCTAGAGCCGAAACTATTGGGCGCAGGAAGCTGAAATTTGGCATATATGTTCCTTGGGGACCGTAGAGGTGCACTAAGAAGGGATTTCGCGAAATTCCCATGGGATCGTCCAAAACGGGTAAATATAAACAAATTGCAGGCGTAGCTGCTGGCGTCCTCTAGTAATATATAAAATACAGTTTTATCCGTTTATTGAAAGATAACACAAAAAAGCAGCGATAGCCTAGTGGAGAGACCGACGGACTGCTACGCAGAGGGTCTCGGGTTCGAATCCACGGCGCGCACAAATGACTTTTCGAAGTTATGTGCGTATTAAATTGTTAATTATCGCTTGCTAAACGGTGAAGGAAAACATCGTGAGGAAAACTGCATGTCTGAGAGTTCTCCATAATGTTCTCGAAAGACATGTGAAGTCTGTCAACCCGCACTTGGCCAGCGTGGTGGACTATAGCCTTACCCTTCTCATAGTGAGAAGAGGCCCGTGCCCAGCAGTGGGACAAATTATATACAGGGCCGATGATGATGATGCAAGTTAACACAGTATGTCTGCATTTAATTATACTATAAGTTGAATAAACCTATTGTTAGGAATATAAACGTCAGAGATTTTTAGAGTAAGAAATTAAAATAATTTTAGGCTCGCCCCCTATTACGTGGGACTAAAGTATATCTGGCGAAAAGTGGGTGTAGAAATACACCTCTGCCTACCCCTTCAGGGATAAAAGGCGTGACGATATGTATGTATGTATGTATATAATTAGCGTTAGCGTTTACCTACAAAATTGAAACAGTCGTTTCCCTTTTTTATTTGGAAGTCTTTCGTTATTTCTGAAAATACTGTGTGTTCTTGATGTCTGTGATCATTATTTGGGGTTACCAACTAAAATATGTGTTAGTTTCAGACCAACAATAAGCCTATGTAGTGACCTAATTTTCTTAATGTACAGGACCTACTTATTCATTTTCCGCAGTATATATCACAAAAAATGTATAATTTATGTATACTTACTAGTATGATTTGAAAATAAATGTTTTCTTTTTGATTACCGAAGGGAATAATTTTTTTTTTTTTTTTTTTGTTTTTTATTATCAAGGTATTTAATTTTATAATCTATATGTAGCTTAATCTAATCTTAATGTCTAAATAGTATATGTACAAAAAACCGTAAAAACAAATAAAAAATTTAAAATATTTACAAGGTTTAGGCGTCGTAAAATGCCTCCGCATCAATGTCATCGGGTAACGTGCCCAGAAGGCTGGCAGCATTGCCACGCTGGATGGCAATGCTGATTCTCTGAGCAAGGAATAAACCAGCCTTCTGGTCACGTGAGACGTCGATTACCGAAGTATATTTTAAATTTCATCATCATCCTCTTAGCGTTATCCCAGTTTCAATCTGGGGTCCGCTTACTAGTCTAACCGGATTTGGCTGAATATTAGCTTTTCCAAGAACGACTGCCTGTCTGACCTCCGCAACCCAAAGGGATAGCGATATTCCATGGTTTAGACTAGTGTCATTTATTTAGAAGGTACTGACGCTTGTAACAACTGTCAAAGATCTTCATGACAACCGGGACCGACGGCTTAACGTGCACTCCGAGGCATGGGACAAGTGATAATAAAAATTTAATACGCATATAACTAAGAAAAGTCATTGGTGCGTGCCGTGGATTCGAACCCGATACTCCCTTCATGGCAGTCTGTTGGACCACTAGGCCATCGCTGCCTTTTAAATTTCATGTAAATGAAAATATCGTGGAAGCACGTTTTAAGCCACAGTGACAGTGTGAGATTTGAAATACCTAAAATTAGTATACAGAAGGAATGTCAGGGTTAAAATTTTCGTCGAAATTGGATCACTGCAGGCCACTAGTACTCATTGTAGCTAGTCTGGTAAACAGACCGCAATAAGCAACAAGCATGCACTGTAAAGACTCTTGTTCATCGTAGGGTTGCATCATGATTTTATCCCGATACAGGTCAGGATAAAGTGGCCTTGTTCACTACACGTTTAACGATACTTGTTTTCGTTTTTAGCCCACATACTAAAGACTTCTACAGTCGAGTCAAATTATATTGTCTCCATTTTAAGCTGGTAAGTTTTATAAAAGTTCTGTACTACGTAATTTGAATATAATTCATAGCACATACACAATAATGTTTTTTTTATGTGAGCTGTATTCAGTAATAAGTAAATTTCAATAATTTAATTAAAATAAATTTAATGGTGGTTTATGCGAATATTAATTAATTTAGTCGTGTCTTTTTAAGAATCGTTACCATCCTTGTTCACCGTCATCGCCAAGTTTTTAATTTGTTCCACCGACAGGCATGGGCCCCTACTCATTATGAGAAGGGTTAGGTCATAGCCCACCGCTCTGGTCAAGTGTTAAGTAGCAGACTACACAGTCATTTCTATCGAGAACATTATGGAGAACTATCAGAGTGAGGGAACGTGAATGGTTGCCTTGCTCTGCATTCCTTCGCCGCTCAGCAAACTATAATTATACGCAACGAACTTCGATTACTTTCTGTCGTCTGAAATACAGGGACATACACCTAGTTCAGAGGACAGAGTTTCTTGAAATGTGCGTAATTTATAAGCCTTGTTATTACTGTATGTAAAGTGAGATATCTTTTGGAACAATAAAGATTATTATTATTATTTATTTATTAGGTACTTAATAGTCAATGCTGTCTGCGGTGGGAATGAACTCGAGACCCTCTGTGTAGCTGTTTATTTGTCTCTCCATTAGGTTATTACTCCATTATTACCAATAGCAAACATAACTAGGACCCTACGTATAAAAAGTCACGTCAAAATTGGCAATTATTTTTATGTATATAAATAACAAATACTTATATTAAAATAAAAATTATGTTTAGTCATCATCATAACGATTCCTTCGTCTCAAAGATCGGAGTTCAAAATACAAAATGCTTGTGATTTTGTTGTAGTGTTTTAAGTAAATTTAGTCTATTGCTTCTTAAGAGAGCAACTCTTAGATAAATCCGGAAAGAGGTAGCATCAAATATGGTCCGCTGTATTTAATTTCACAAAATTTTCTACCTAGATTAAGATGATATTTTGAGACGGGATTACTCACATGATTATTAATGCGTGTCTCAATCAAAATAGTCTCGAACCTTAGTTTTGACACTATGTCTGATTCCTGCCATGTCCTGCTGACGTTTCGTCTGAGCTTCACCAACCGTGGTATTGGCTTATAATGCTATATAGACGGAATTGTCACTTTATTTTTCTTTAGACCTCAATTTATCTCAGCCATCGAGAGTAGCAGTATATTATTTGGCATTCTATACCACTATCGGCAAGTTGCTAGACGAGTAGGCACACTCGCCTCGTAACTCGCTGATAGTGGTATAGCATGCCCAATAATATCCTACAGAGAGCCAGCAAAGAACAATTGCTAAGTCTACAAATCGCGAAAATATTAAAATTATCATTATTATTAAAAGCTTCATCATAAAAAAACAATGAATATGTGAAATGAATAAAAAACATTAAGACTAATATAAGCTCGAAACAGTAAGTTCAGAATAAAATGCTATTCCAGTTGTATCAAGTAAAGCCGGTGGCAGCTAAAGGCCACATTCAAATTGGGCGAGACTAATGAACTCAAACTATTTAACACAAGAGAAATGCTCCAATTACTGATAAATTATAACGATACAAATTAAATGTCTTTAGACGGGAATAGTTTACAATATGTGATAGTTAGTAAACACAGTTGTAAAATAATCTATACTAATCATTATTATGAAGATGAAACGTTTGTTTGTTTGGTTAAACGCGTTAATCTCAGGAACTACTTGGTGAAATTTGAATATTTTTGTGTAAGATATTATATGACTGACTCGTCTGTCTGTTGGTCTGGACGCGGTTGGTGACAGTGCCTGCTAAGCCGGAGGGCGTAGGTTCGATTCGCAACCAGGACAATTTTTTGTGTGATGCGGCTTTTGTATTGGTTCTGTGCTTGTGTGTAATTGTTCTATTCTTAATATTTATTTATATAGTAGTAGTAGAGATCACATGTGTGGAAAGAGGAGAAGACAGACTTTGTCCTGCAGTGGGGCGCTGCAGGCTGAAAATGAAATAAATGTTTTTATATCAGAACTTCTGTCAAGTCAAGTTTAGACTATCACTGCCTCAACTGCCGTACATAAATACGTTATTCACCGATATTTAACGATTAACCACATGTACTTGTTATCCATGTATATAATCTCCCAGTAACATTTTATTTTATTGCTCTGCTTTAACAACAAATTTAATGTGCAGCGTCAATATCCCAATTAATTTGGCGACATGTTGCGACATGTAATTAAATCTTGCATGTGACATTGGAACATAATTTACCTTTATAGTGCCAGACAATGTTAGTAGCAATGAAAGAGATACATCCAATGTCAAAAACATAAACGAAAATACATAATATGAGTTCTATTTAAAAGTAAACCTGGTTAAGAGCGGGTATTAAATATAAGATTATTTATTTATATTCTTAGGAAAACCAACAGCTTTACAAACAACATAGAACATGGTTACTGAAAATACAGATAGCCATTAATAGATTTTCGCCAATAGTTGCATAGTGTATATATAATAAAGTAATGAACATGAGATAAAACAACGCATATCTCATGAATTTCTCGCACACGCATACCTCATCAACAGAGTGAGAATTTAACTTAATAATGATACGATTTAAAGAAACCTCATAAATAATCTAAAAGATAACATAGCTTAACAGTAAAACTTGACAATGTATGCACTTACTTACTAAGCAACCGCCTCGCCGACGCAACGCTAGTGTTAAATAGGTCTGTATCAACATTATTAGGAATTTTGTTGAACCCATTATTCATTATGAGAGAGTGAAAGAGATGGGCCCTAAAGTAGGTTCTAGATTTCTATCAATGCGGATTAGAGACATAAACTAGCTTAAGAGGATGTAGGATACATGTTTTTCTATAAGGAATAAAGAGTGGGTGTTACTCCTACTATAGGGAAGATCCTCTCACTAGAGTGGGTGATCTTGCCTCGAGGACGAGGAGAAGTACTGCAGACCTTGTTTATATAGTAATCGCGTGCGAGAATTTTCAATGCGCGATTCAGAATCTACTTCCACTGTGTCCGTTAGGTGTCACTAGTGTTCGTTGTCTTCACCATTGTACGATAGACGCCCTCAGTTGTATGCTGCTCACGTTTTTACGTATGTTTGTAAAGCTTATCACGCTTCAATGTGACAACATGTACACGAGTGATCTTTTAAAAAAAATATGAAAAGTATATTATTGTAGAGACCTCTCAGGCTTTTAAGTTAAGTCATGTTTTACTTCACTTAAAACGTGTATTACTTGAATGTGTATACAAAGAAAATAAAGTGTTATCAAAATCAGCACGCGAAGTTTAAAAGTCATATTTTGCTTTTATTTCAAACTTTCTGAAAGCCATCGTGCTTCTATAAAGCTTTAATAAATAATCAAAGTCTTTATATATAAAGTTATTAAGACTCTCTGTGGTTTAAAACTTTGTATGGATTTAGGATAGTTATATTAATCACTTCGTCGTTTATTAAATCATACTCACATTTTAGAACATACAATCATTTACTATCTTTACATCCAACTTATGCATGTACCATCTTATTTAGTAGTGATAGACTAGTGGACATATCAACAGAATGCCATGCAGAGAGTATCGGGCTCAAATCCACGGCCGCACCACCGACTTTTCAGACCGCGGTCGGTTCGTGCTGTCATGAAGATCTTTGACAGTCTTTATAGGTAGTCAGTTTTTTTTTATAGACTCACGCCTGTATCCCCGAAGGGGTAGGCAGATGTGTAATATTACACCCACATTTCGCCATTAATTTTTAAGGTAGTCAGTATCTCTGAATAATCTAGTCTAAACCATGGAATATCGCTATACCTTTGGTTGCGGCGGTCAGACATACAGTCGCTCCGAGAAACCTAATACATACATACATAGACTCACGCCTGTTTCCCGAATGGATAGGTAGAGACACCTAATATTCAGTCAAATCCTGTGAGTACCCTAAACAGAAGAGCATGCATGATAAACTTGATGGGAGTGAATGAAGCAAGAGAGGTATGTCAAGATCGTTGCAAATGGCGTTCCGTAGTCTCTGCTTACCCCTCCGGGAAACAGGCCTGAGTCTATGTACGTATGTATGTAAATTCTGTGAGATTAGTAAGCGGACCCAGGGGTGCTACTAGAATAATGATACCAGGACGATGATAAATATGTTTCTAGTTAAACCCATTTGTTTTATTGTTACTTCACTCAACTTCAAAGAAAACATTACGTCACAACGTTACATTGTATTTTAGGTAAGGACACACAAACACTTTGTCCCGTTTTCATTACAAGTCACCGCACACTGTTTACCACGCGTTATACTTGTAGGAAATTGCAATTGCCTTTGATTATTTTGATGTATAGTTTTATTAGTGCAAAGTTTCATCAAAACCCTTGCGTGTGATCGACTGAGTCGGTTTAGAATAAATCTTATGTTCCAGGGGCAGACAACATGGCAGCATGGCATTTGAAGGCAGGAAAAAACATCAGTAATCTCTTATATAAAGAGAATTTTAGATATTGCAATTCAATAATATAATGTATGACACTGAACGACATATTTGCTAACATATCTTATCTCTTAAAATCATAACAATAGTTTTCTTGAAATAGCTACGAATATATCACTCGTAACGTTTTTATACTTTCACTTATACAGTTTTATTTAGTTTTTACAATAAATAATATTCGCTCACAGATCCTTATATACCTGTGACTACGACGCTGGACTGGAAGTTAAATAGTTTCCGAGTTAAGAAGCCCTAAACACCCATCACCTTACATTTCTGACAAGCCTCGTCTGACGGATGGACGGATGAATCCTATAAAAAACATCACTTTACTTTGCATTTCTGTCAAGCCTCATCTGATTACATTAAATATTGTGATCCTCTCTATTTCTCCTCAACCTAGCCTATCCCCGCATCGCTCTGTTTAAGGTACTAAAAGCCGGCTTGTTTTTCTAAGTCCTGCGTTTCAATAGACAATTACTTTTAAACTCTGGTAAAGAAGCTATATCTCCGTTATAGTACTCTAGGGTGGCATTCTTATACGTCCAAAGGGCTAAGGCTCGTTACACATGGTTGTGAAGAGAAATAGCGGTATCGCTGTAGTATGTTTTAGTCACATAAACCTGTGTTTTATTCACCAAAGCATGAGTTGAGTCACTATTCTCAACTTACTCTCCTAAATTGAAATTAAACTAATGTTTACGGATTTTATCGCGATATATTGGTTTCACTAAGTTATTACATTTACAGATCTAGAAACTACATTTTAATTTATTACTAGCCGACGTTTCGAATTCTTTACAGGATTCATGTTCACGGCAGACCTGTAAAGAATTTGAAACGCCGGGTAGTAATATATGTTTTGCCTAAATATGGTTTTTGGTAACCTGTTAGAGGAAAGGCGCAAGATGGTTCTGCTATCCTCCGATGACATGCCGAAATATCGGCACCTCAACAGACAGATCTCTAAGTCTCTGACTCGCGATCTCCGCCAATACAACACAAAATGTGTTCGTGAGGCGATCGAGCAGAATAAGGGATCCAAAGTGTTCCAGAGGGATCTGTCTGTTGGGCAGAGTCAGCTGACAAAGCTGAAGACGGAGGATGGCAGAATCGTGTCGTCCAAGCCTGAGCTCTTGGAGGAGATCGAAAGGTTCTATGGACAGCTATACACGACAACGCAATAACCCGCAAGTACTCCAGCGTCAGAGCCTAGAGCTGGATTGACCCGACACTATACCGAAGATATCCCGGACGTCAGCATGCACGAGATTAGTGTGGCTCTCAAACAGCTCAAAAACAACAAGGCGCCGGGTGATTACGGAATTACGAGCGAGCTTCTGAAGGCTGGCGGTGTACCCGCTAGAGAAGCCCTTCGGAAGCTATTTAATTCCGTCATTCTCGAGGGTAAAACGCCACAGGCGTGGCACAGAGGTGTGGTGGTGCTTTTCTTTAAGAAAGGGGATAAAACCCTCTTAAAGAACTACAGACCCATCACACTTCTGAGCCACGTCTACAAGCTGTTTTCGAGGGTCATCACGAATCGTCTCGAGAGCAAGCTAGACGACTTCCAGCCTCCCGAACAAGCCGGTTTCCGTAAAGGCTATACTACCATAGACCACATACATACGCTACGGCAGGTTATACAGAAGTCCGAGGAGTATAACCAGCCCCTATGCTTGGCGTTTGTGGACTATGAGAAAGCCTTCGTTTCGATCGAAACCTGGGCGGTGCTACAGTCTCTCCAACGGTGCCGGATTGACTACCGATATATCGAAGTGCTGAAGTGTTTATATGAAAACGCCACTATGTCAGTCCGCCTCCAGGACCAGAGTTCGAAACCTATTCAACTCCAGCGAGGAGTGAGACAGGGGGATGTCATATCCCCGAAACTGTTTACCACTGCGCTGGAGGACGTTTTCAAGCTTCTGGACTGAAATGGACTCGGCATCAACATCAACGGCGAGTACATCACTCACCTACGATTCGCAGACGATGGATGGCTGAGACCATAGAAGACCTAGGCACAATGCTCGATGGCGTCTGTAGAGTCTCCCAACAAGTAGGTCTTAAGATGAACATGGACAAGACGAAAATCACGTCAAACGTCCATGTTGTACCTGCTCCTATTCAGGTTGGGAACTCTACGCTCGAAGTTGTCGAAAAGTATATCTACCTGGGACAAGTAGTCCAATTAGGTAGGTCCGACTTCGAGAAGGAGGTCAATCGTCGAATCCAACTCGGTTGGGCAGCGTTCGGGAAGCTACGACATATCTTCTCGTCCGATATCCCGCAATGTCTCAAGACGAAAGTCTTTGAGCAGTGTGTGTTGCCAGTGATGACTTACGGATCAGAGACGTGGTCGCTCACTATGGGCCTTATCAGAAGGCTCAAGGTCACTCAGAGGGCGATGGAGAGAGCTATGCTTGGAGTTTCCCTGTGAGATCGAATCAGAAATGAGGAGATTCGCAGTAGAACCAAAGTCGCCGACATAGCTCTCCGGATAGCCAAGCTGAAGTGGCAGTGGGCAGAGCACATAGCTCGAAGAACCGATGGCCGATGGGGCAGAAAGGTTCTGGAGTGGCGGCCACGTACCGGACGACGCAGCAGAGGTAGGCCCCCCGCAAGGTGGACCGACGATCTAGTCAAGATCGCGGGAGGCGGTTGGATGCGGGCGGCTCAAGACCGGTATGTGTGGAGAACCTTGGGGGAGGCCTATGTCCAGCAGTGGACGTCGTTTGGCTGATATGATGAACCTAAACATGTATTTGAGTCACCTAAACATGACGTGACTGACGGCCCTGACTTATATCTTAATCCCCACAATACGTAATTTATTCAGTAACCATATATGTACTTTAGGCGCATAAATATGTTTTTTAGTCATTTAGTCATTATTATCGTTTGATAACGTAAATTAGTATTGAATTGAAGTATATAATGTAGCCATAACTGCTATGTAATTTTAAAATGAGAATTTCATGAACTCTGCGCATAGTAACTATTTTCTTTTGGCTCTCAGAATGTAGGAAAAGCAATGCGAATTTTAAACTCATTCCTCTTAGCTCGGGTAGTCACTGTAAGGATGCAATTCTTAACCTTATTTTTATTGACAACGGATATAATATCGACTGCTTGATTCGAGGAGACAGCGCATACCCTATGCTTGTCGCCCGATTCGGTCATAAAAAACGTCGCAATCATTAGGACCGTGTGTGTTGACCCTAGACTGGTTTGTAGTCCCTTAACGACCTTTGTAGGGGTCACATTAATTAATTCTTCGACCAATCTTGATAAATAGGGGTACTTGTACACACAAATATGTTTAAATGACCCCTTTAATAAAACGTATGTGATTGAGTTGCAGATTTTACTTTTGTTTCAAGATTGGTGACATGTATTGTCAAATGAAAAGATTGACTTGGAACCTGCTTAGAACATTCAGATTTTTACTTATTTTGAAAAAAAAACGTTTTAAACCAAGACGTAAGTAATTAAAAATGTTAAACATTTAAATTTACAGTATCAGTATTATCAATATTTTATTTAATTGTAATGATAAGTTTCCGTTGCTTAGCCTCTAAAACATATTGGTTTATACTGTTAATCAAAGGGTCATGTCATAACGGACGGAGAGCCACCATGAAGCAATAAAGAATCTTTGTAATTTATTACTTTACTTTCATTACAACCTCATTTTTAAGGCACCATACCATCAAAACAAGCATATTTTCCTCATTGACCCAAAATGAACTCAAGCGCCTTACAAACGCTTGTCGGATCGGGCCCTTACAATTTACAACATAAAAATATACCTCTAGAGCCCCAGCGGCACAAAAACGTGCCAGTAAACAAGTATTACCGTTGAGCCCCGCTGGCACAAATTTGTGCCACCAAACCCCGACCGATTTAGAACTGTATTTGTAGTAAAGATAAGTCTTAAAATCGTTTCTAAACGAATGTTCTCAAAGGCAGATAATATTTTACAACCATAGACAAAGATAGAAACTAAAAATATTGTAAGCAACATATAAAAAAATAGTGTGAAGTTAGTACAACTGAAAACTGCGCCACGCGCTATGAAGTTCGAGTTTGAATATTGCAGGAATCGAATACAGAACTCGTAAAATAACATTGTCTTTAGATTACCAGTCTATTCATGAGCCAGTTCCCAAAATTTCGTGTAAATTGATCACACCCTTTAGTCAGAAATCAACATAATACAGAAATATAACTATATTCGGCAAGTACGCCGATTTCAATAGGATATGTTTGTTTCTTGAGGTCTAATCAGAATCTTGTTTACATTGTATTTCATAGCCACATCATTGAACAACCCGACACCGTTTAGAGTGTGTGAATAGAAGCAACAGAAACGGAGCAATAACAGTTTTTGTGACCAGGGTCAGAATACGCTTACGATAAGAGCCCGCCCGCGGTGCTTGACGGATAGTTCACGTAAATAATGGCGGTCCTTGAGAGGTTAAAAATCTAATCCTGATCTCTTCCCGTTCCATTCGCCACGTTAAATAAAGATATATCGATTATATCCGATATCGAAATAATTTGAAGCCGTATTATTTTCTCCCTCACATTATTTTCTAACCATTCATTCAGTAATTGAAAGTAAAGGAAAAATTTGTAAATAAATTTTCTCTTTATTTCCCTACCTCAATTTAGTCTTTAGAATACCTTAAATTCATGCCTATGGTATTTTCTCGTTTCTTTATGTACGCGAAATCGTTGTCGGCATGACCAAATTTTATTTTTGCAAAATCAGCAATCACTAATCAAGTATTCGCTCAATCATAATCTCCGCCTTCAATACACTTTTTATAATATTCATGAAATTTCGTGTAATCCTCGTGTATAAAAACCTACCGAGGTTTTAGTAAACCGTACTAAAAGGTAAACCTTAGGTTTCTTGGGTTATACTTAGATTTTTAGGTGATTGATAAGAAATAGTGAACATTTTAAATACTTTTTATTTTCCATGTCGCTAGTATTTCGAAAGTCTTTTTTTGTACTGTCGACCTCTTGGTTTTGTTTATTTAAAGAAATATTTTCTCTCAAACTTTTATATCTTAATGGTCGCATCTGTTGAACCTGACTACACTTGTGATACAGACCTAGGTATCGGCTTGCAGCAAACATTTTGATGAACGTTCCCCTTAGTCATAGAGAACGTCAAGAGATTAGCTATAACTGTATAACAACTACTGTTAGTAAAAAGAAAAATTCTTATACGAGATTCCTTTCATAATAAGTCGCGTTTGGACAGACAATAATTTTCTTACAATGCACGTGAAACTAACGCAATATCGAAATCAAACGACCCCTTGCGCATACCTTGTTCAATGGTTATTTTATGAGATAATTCCAATCATGTCCGTTGTTGTCAATGTTGGCTTTATGACCAATTTACAGTCACTAATTAGAAGTTATTAACCACTAATTAGATACATTGCTGAATATAGATTTGGCATAAAGCTAGGAGCTCACTGATGACACAACATTAAATATGTATATTATCTTAATTCTATTACAAAATATTTGTTTCAATCCTAATCATCGAATTTCAATACTAATTATCACAAGTAGTTATGCGATGTCGTGTCCCTTAGATGTCGCTGTATTGACTGTCTTCACCGTTGCACGATAGATGGCTCCATCGTATGTAGCTACTGGTACATACGTACAATTAGAGGCAAGATATTCTGTCAGGATAGCTGATCGTGACTCGTGAACTACGCCGCTACGTGAAACATTTAATAGCGCGATTTAAGATCTTCTATCACGAATTCTTAATTCTATCGGTGCCCATGATATGTCGATAGTATTGATGTCGATGGTGTTGATGTCAATGCTATTGGAAGATATAATGAAAAATTGACTGCACCATTGGCGTAGTGGTTTACTCGGCCGCCTCGCCGCTTGACACTGCACCAAGTGTTGTGGGTTCGATTCCCACACGAGACAACACTTTGTGTGATCCTCAAATTGTTGTTGCGAGCCGGGGTGTTTATTGTGTCCGTTGGTTTTATGTTTGTAAAGTCCCCCGCGATACAGGATTTATTTTTAGTAAGAGAGTTGTCTACAAACGAACAAACGAATGAATCTTACATCGTCTTCACAAATATTAAATCACCGAACATAAAGTAAATTTCTTTGCAAGGCCGTTACATCAGTAGGCTCAGGACCTAACACGTCCGCATTGTATCAATGGTTACTGAATTATTCCAATATGATGGCTGTAATTTGAATCTGTATTGTATATTAATGTTCTGTCTATCAACTGCCAATTTTAATAGCTGACTTATATTGCTTTGCTTTCGCGATTTAATGACTTACTTATCCATCATCATCATCATCATCATATCAGCCGAAAGACGTCCACTGCTGGACATAAGTCTCCCCCAAGGCTCACTCGCATCCATCCGCTGCCCGCGACCCCAACAAGATCATCAGTCCACCTTGCGGGAGGCCTACCTCTGCTACGACGTCCTGTGCGTGGCCGCCACTCCAGCCAGAACCTTTCTGCTCCAACGGCCATCGGTTCTTCTGGCTACGTGCCCTGCCCACTGCCACTTCAGCCTGACTATTCGGAGAGCTATGTCGGTGACTTATCCATACAATATTGTAAATGCGAAAGTTACTTTGTTTGTTTGCCCTTCTTTCGTACTAAAGCAACTGAACGGCTTTTTTGGAGTAATGTAGCAGCAGAATAACAGATTATTGAATTATTTTGCCGTGATGTTGTAAATTACAAAATGAATACCAATGTGGGCGTTTAGCTTTCTTTTTATTTTCGTTTAGATTGCTTATCCTAACTTATACGAATGAAAGTATGTATTTCCTTTTCCAATTTTCGTATATTTTTTTAAGATAAAATATCAAATATCAAACATTTTCTCGAAATAGAGTAGTAACATACAAATTTTGACATTTATAATTTCAGAACGAAATTATTACATAAATTTAGAGAATATGTCTTCGCAGTCGTAAATATCTGTCTCGCCAAGTCACAGCACGTGCACTTGCCTCTTTGTTCTTACATCTTCATTGTTATAAATTCTCACTTACGCAAATATATTCCCAAAGCGAAATGCTTTGGGAATATATTTGAGAGACACTGTCTTGACAGTAAAAAAACGAAAATACGCCGTCTTATCCAGATTCACCGATCCATGACGACATAAATAGGGAACCAGGGGATTGCGTTTTTTTTAAAACGAAATGCAATGATTTACGTAGCAATCCTAACGAATGGCGATTTGTAAAAAAAAAATGGATTTTTTCCTTTGGAAAACCTGATATGTTTGTTTACGCTGTGAGGTTAGGTACTTACTGTTGTTTTCTTGATTTAGGATGAATGACATGCTGTCTTTATTACAGTTTATTCGTGTTTTTGATGTGTATATCGAGATGAACGTTATTCATTGCCCGGTAAACACTGTTAGCTGCTATACCAAACGTGTTTTTAGCAGCTTTTTGCATACATATATATGTGCTATTTTATTTAGTAAAGCTTTTCTAATTTCATAACTGTCTTTCTGTGTTTCTTTATTTCACCTTAATCTACATTTATAAAATGACTTTGGTGTCAGTAAGCTGAAGTCAGGTATATTATGTGGTCTTATTTTGAATTTTCTATCAATGGACTGAATAATACTCAGTCTCGAAACAACTATTTGTGAAGTGTTGTCCTGTGTGGAAATTGAACCCAAGAGTTGGCGTGTCTTAACCTGTGAAGTGGCCATTTAAGCTGTCTGTGCATTTACATATATACTATCTGTGCATTCAATAAAGATCTAGATTGAACAAGAGAAGCCTTAAGCAATTATTTTGATTGAAGTGGTAAGGGATGAGGTAGGTCCTTCTTATCCCATCTTAAACGTCTAACCTGTATATTGCAATAATAATCTGCGAAACTAAGAGGCTGTCAAACATCATTCGAAATATCTTTCTACTTCACCATGCAAAATATAATAACTGACTGGATCTGTCTCATCTCAGCAAAAATAAAAAGCTTGCTCAAAATTTTAACCAAAATGGATTCGATATAATTATGCATCTTCCAGAACATTTAAGATTACCTATACTACAAAGTAACGTATGTTGAGAAAAATATTACGATTCCACATAATGTTTTTCTAACTCCTTATATGCTAACTAAGAATCTAGTTAGTTCTTTTTTAAATAAAGTGTCTAAACTAATGAGTACGGGTATTCTAAAGATGCAAAGGGGTATGTAATGGGAATGCGAATTTAGTTGGCTTTCGTTTTTATCTTTAGGCTCTAGCTGCCTTATTCTTCTTACTTAATCAATAATGTGGGTGTGTACCACACCTCTGCCTACCCCTTCGGGGATGAAAGGCGTGAAGTTATGTTATGTTAATCAATACAGCAAATAATACTATTTTTAGAAAAGTAAAAGCTCATAGCGTAACTTGGCTTGCCGTTCGTCACAGGTCGGCAAAGTTAAGCAACGTTTGCACGGCTCGCTACTTGGATGGGTGACCGCGTGCGGCATTTACAACAGAGTGCTACAAAACTGTCGGTCCCGGTTCTTTCACCAGGACAAGGATCGTTAAGCCATTTCGAAGCTGAAAAACTCCGACACCACAGCTAGGTACATACAGACACAAAAAATATAAACGTGAAGTGAGACTAGATGGATGTATGGATAATTGAATATTTGTTACTCTTTCAAACAAACGTTTTGGACGAATTTTGATTTCGAAGTAATTTATAATCATCAAAATAGCACCTTACCTTTAAATAAATCTATATTTATTTGCATGTAAACGAACTTTTAAAATTTTTGTGCCATTATTTTTTTGTTCTGTAAAATCTCCAAACGAGTTGGTCATTCACCAATAATCAGACCTGAAGCTATTTATAGAAAGAGGAAAGATTTTATTTTAGTCCATGTCCGCCTACATACTTGAGGAAAAAAAACATAATCATGATTTCAGACGCCTTCTTACTTTACTGCCGTCCTAAAAGAAGAAAATTTCCTTCAATTTTGTACCAAATTTGTTGTTATGGACGAAGCTAAATGGATATATTGTAGGTCCACTGTTACTGAGTGACTTCTCGTTTTGTGCGACATAAAATTTATGAAGCAGCTTTGAATGTCGCATTAGTAGTTACGTAACGTTGAGCTTATGTTTGAAGACGTTTCTGAAGTCTTAAGCTTGATTTCTAGGTCATTTTTGTCAGAAATTCTTACCTACGACTTATTGTGGAATTTTATAACACAGACCAATAAACATAGCTAATAATATAATAATAATAATTTCCAAATAACATAGCTACTGTAAAACCTTAGAAGTGATTAAATAAACGTTTTTACTTTTTGACTATTAGATTTATTGCATAATCTCCTATCACAAGCAAATGATTAACTTAAAAGAGGATTCAAAATAGTGTTATATAGGTACTTTATACTGTAGTGTACTTTTAATAACTTATTATGATATCCACGGCAGCAGTGAATGATAATAGTTGCCAAGGGCTTTACTATGAACTATATTATGACATAAATCGAAGCATTATCAATTTTCCTTTTTTTATCGTTGCAAAATTGCATGATAACTCTTGTTGCCAAGCCGCAACGAGAGTTGTCATAAACTATTACTCGTCCCAAAGCCTTCGACATGACCTAATGATTTTTATTCAGAGGCAATAACTAAAATGATAGTTATACTTGTCTTCCGAAATAAGGGGTTATTTCTGAAAACAAGTACCTAATGTGCAAAAAATATAGTTTTGAATTATAAATGCTCTGCAAATTCTACATTTCTTTATATTATTTTTTTTTCCTTTCTTATATTTTTTATGTGTTTGGCTTTCTTTGTGCATTAAAGCAAATCAATTACTTATTATCTATAGATAGTGAAGAAATATGTGATTTGATAACTTGCGACAACGTCAAAACAACAGATTCTTGATAATAAATTGATTTACATAAACTATTCATTTCCATATTTTTGCCGCATTGTAAGATGCATGTAATTGACCATGTGCGTATAAGAACTGAAAGCTTCTTATTTTCTGAAATCCACACTGTGCAGCCCAATATTTGAAAAGGCTATAACCTTGTTCCAAGGGTGCTTGTACACGGTGCATGTAGCTGGAGCAAGTAAAGGTGCGGGTTACATGCGTGAGTAATATGCGCAAGCTACTGGTTCAAGTTACTCGCTTGTACTTGTACGTGGTGCAAATAACTGGAGCAAGTAAAGACACGGGCTACTTGTGCAAGCTGTGTGTACAAGTAATTTGTTCGTAATCAAGAGCTAGGTACATGTGCATGCTATTCGTGCGATATCTTTATTATATTAACTTAAATCGCGTCAAAATATCTCGACGAACGAAAATTCTTTTAAAATCATATGTTAAAAATGTAATTTTAACAAGTAACATGCGCGAGTGACCCGCGCGCGCCGCAGAGTACGCGAATTACTTGCGCAGGTTGCTCGCTTTGGTACATGCTCGAGTCGCTGGACCCGCTCAATGTTTTTAAACGATATGTTTACGGTGCATTTAACCCGCGCAAGTGCCGCAACATGCTCAAGCTACATGCACCATGTATAAGCACCCTAAGTTATAAACATTCCATTTTGACTCAATATGTAGCAGTTGCTACGGTGTAGCTAGTGTCATAACTTTCGTAGCATGTTGTACGCAGTGCTACGACAACGGTCTCCAGTGTGTGCTACATCGTAGAGGGCTACGGTAAAATGTATGTCGTTCTATAGTAATATGCATCGTTTCGTTGTTTGTTCAATAGAATAACGCTTAAACTGTAGATAACATATCAAGATTTTAAGGTTACTTGACGAAACAGTGTCTGTCATAGCGTAGCTGCCATAGTCTTTTGAAAACAGACCGGTGTTAGAGAAGCACTAGGGACGATAAATCAGCTTAGCAGAAAGTTTATTAAAAATCATACATGTTTTCATTCATATCTCTGTGCAATCTAAATAAAACATACATATTTAAAATAACATCGGTTCCCAAATACAATTTAAGAGATCATGATTATCCCACAGTAAGATATAATCTTGTAGCGCGTGGAAACTTTACAGATATTCAAACAACGAATAAAAATAACTTCCTGACTCCAGTCAGGAATCGTTAGTCGTTCTTTTAACAGCATTTTTATTTTTTTTATAGACTCACGCCCGAAGGGTTAGGCAGAGGTGTAATATAAAACTCACATTTCGCCAAGATTTTTTAGGTCCCACGTAATATGGGGCGAGCCCGCGAGCCTATTGCCGTTACCGGGCGCATTACCAGACTCCGTGCTACTGAGAATTCGGAAAAACCCAGTAACACTTTTTCCCGACCCGGGAATCGAACCCGGGACCTCCGATCAGCAGTCGCATACGTTATCCACTGGACCACGCAGGCAGTCAAATTTTTAAATCACACAATATGTGTCGCGTGTAAGGATCGAACTAACAACACTTGGCGTTGTGTTGAATGGCGAGGCGACCGCTACGCTATACGTGCAATCAAAGACAAAAATCTTTACATACGTAAATATATACGCTCGATAAAAATATCTATCGCACGTGACATCGAGTTTCGCTAAAGTGCAAGTCACTTTAGCGAAACTCGATGTCACGTGCGATATCAATATCTCATTTTTACACCAAAGAAGAATTCAACTAAAAAGTTTTACAATCAAATTAAAACTGAAATAGACGCATACGTATTCGCTGTCCCGGAATCCCAAAGTATTTCCCAAAGTATTATTTTCCCAAAGTATTATTCTTAATGTTTTGATCGATGGACAGCGAGTGGAACAAGTGAATGAGTTTTTTTACTTAGGTACGTTGTTTACAAGAGATGGTAAGAATGAAGAAGATATTGAAAGGAGAGTTAATGCAGGTAATAGTGTGATTGGAGCTCTGAAAGCGTTTATGAACAGTCAAAACGTGTCCAAAAAGGCACGTTTGGCTGTACATAGAGGTATGTTAGTGCCTACCCTTATGTATGGTAGTGAAAGTTGGGTATGGCAGAAGAGATTTGAAAGTAAAATAAATGCTGTAGAAATGAGAGCACTGAGAAGTATGTGTGGTGTGTCTTTGACCGACAGAGTAAAGACTTGTGTGATACGAGAGTGGTGTCAGGTAAAAGAAGATGTAGTGACAAGCATTGAGAAAGGCATGTTAAGATGGTTTGGGCACATGGAGAGGATGGATGACGATAGACTGACAAAGAAGATATATAAGGCAAGTGTGAATGGAACAGGACAAAGGGGAAGACCTAGGCGGACGTTTTCTGACCAGATTGGAGACATCCTGAAAAAAGGACAAGTCAGAAGTACCCTTAACAGAAGAGCATGCATGAGAAACTTGATGGGAGTGAGTGAAGCCAGTGAGGTATGTCAGGATCGTTGCAAATGGCGTTCCGTAGTCTCTGCCTACCCCTCCGGGAAGCAGGCGTGAGTCTATGTATGTATGTATGTATTATTCTTGTCGAGAGGTCTAAATCAAACTTTGTGACTCATACTGTAACATGACTACTCTTCTGTAATATATCGACAAAATTAAGCACCGTTTAAGCAGGTCACCGTGTTTTAGAGGGCACGTAAAGTACTCGGTCCCGGTTATTGTAGAGTTTTTTGTTTGAATGTGCTAATCTCTGTAATCATCAGTCGTTTTTTTTATATACTAGCCACATTAATGAAGAACCTAGGATAGGCCTAAGCTAAGTTATATTGTACTACGTTTGTTACGCGTCTGAATTTGCCATTTGTCTGTTAATAGAATGTTTGTTATATCCCCTACAACACAGCATTGTAGAAAACCTGTCTTTTAAAAAATTACATGTCTAAATTAACGCACTTTGTTACCATAAGAAACTTTTCTCGTATATTATATTAAAAACCTGCGAAGCATACTGGAATAAAAATTAACATTTTAGCTTTAAAGATTGCATAATGCAACTGTAACAAGCGTATGCATATGCAACAGATTTACATTTTAAACTAATTTTGGTCTGAAAGTTGTACAAGAATCTCTGCTTGGGGAATAGAAAGGAAATGCTAGATATTTCCTTTAGAAAACTGTACTAGATTTTATAAAATTAAGAATATTTTTGATTCGGTGTTCCAAACTGTAGGACTTCATATTCGATTACTTTTGAATTTTAGATTATGATTAAATAAATATCTCGAAACAACCCACACATGGTCTTCTGATGAGAATAAGCAGAGCTTCCATTATATTATTTTATTTTAATTAGCTCACCAACAAATGTAATTAAAAGAAACATCTTAAATACGGCTTTCATATTACATCTAATTTAGAATGCGTAACAGTGTTTTTTTATTCAAAGAGATTCCAATCAGGGGGCTAATCGTGCTATTTTCAAACGTTCAAACGTTGACAACGTAACGTATTTGGTGAACGTTTGGTTTTAGTTTGGCTGATGTCAAACATGGTATCGTGCTAATTGTATTGAGCGTTCGAACCATGGAAGAATAATCCAATCTCTTTGGTTCGAACCATAGACGCAACCCTTACGTTGAGCTAACGTCAAACGTTTAGTGCTTGACACCGGCTTTTGAAAATAGTAAGTACTATTCTTAAACTAAAGAGGCTGCAGCGACATCGCGCCATGTGCAAGCACTATTTTAAAAAGACAAATGTCATTATGTGAATGTCATTGAATGTCAACAAATATTATATATATATGAATGAAATCATGAAATAATTTTATTCAAATTATACGGTAAGTACCAAAATATTGTTGACTGTAATAAGTGATTTATGCAAAAAACAATTAATGATCACACTTGGTCATGTAGAAGTGGTTTTTATTTCACTAGAGTAACGAAAGTGAATTCAAATGATGATGCACCACAACATTACTGCAATTGCAGCTTCTTCTGCTATTTGTCGAGCCCAATACAAATTTTATATGATCGTTACAATAAATAACACCTATTTTTCAGATTTGGAATAATATATAGAGCAGAAAAGCCCAAATTGTCCGCGTTCGGCATAATAGTCATCCATTCTATATAAGAAGAGATACCTAGCCGAAAAGCTGGAGAATTTGAATTTGGCTGACTTTCTAACTTTTCAGGTACGCATTTCAATTATCATTACGTAAGATCCTATAGTATTTACTCTCATTCTGAACTTGTCTTATAATATGCATAAATCCCCAACAAAATATTGTAAGTATATACTCAAACACAAGATACAGCGCACTTATGAGAACAATATTAATCTTAAGATAAATGTCAGCGTGTTTAGTTATTTTGGTAGGACTTACATTTGGGTAAATATTTACTAAATAATTTATGTTTTAATTTTGTTCACAGTAGCCGAGGAGTAAGCAGAATAATAAACCGCTCGTTAGCAGAACCACATGGACAGTACATATTTGCAAGTTAACAAAAATGAGGAATTTGCTATGAGCCAAATCGAGACCATCGTCACTTCTTGGACATTAAACAAGAATAGGTATACTATTAATTAGTTCGCTTCCCGTGGGTGTCGTAAGCGGCGACTAAGGGATAATATAATGCAAATACCATATTTGCGTAGAGACGGAAAATTCGAGATCAAACCCTATACGACTGCCTCTTTGGTCTCGCGGCATAAGTGTGCGCGTGGGATGGGGAGGCCCCGGGTTCGATTCCTGGGTCGGGCAGTGTTATTGGGTTTTTCTGTCACGAAATTCTCAGTAGCAGCACGGAGTCTGGAAATGTGCCCGGTACGGCAATAGGCTCGCCCCTTATTACGTGGGACTAAAGAATATCTGGCGAAAAGTGGGTGTAGAAATACACCTCTGCCTACCTCTTCGGTGTTATAGGCGTGAGACTATGTATGTATGTAGTTTACTAAAATAATGAAAACCAAACCAAATACATCATTATTACTGTGAAGTTCATATTGTAATTGTAACAATCAAATGGCCTAACAGATGTTGATTGTTTCAACTCTACTTAAAATAATATTTTGTATCAGATTTCATCATCTCAATACACTGAATAAATAAAATCGAAATGTGAAATTGGAGCTTGCCTTTTAATATATACACCTACTCTATTCTTTTAAATATCTATTGAAGTGGTCAAGCGGCAGTCTGGGTAACACTGGATCATCAGATGTTTGTCTCGGTACCCGATTAGAAGCGCGCTACGCTTATGTAAGCTCACACAATTGTCTCACATCCTGCTGAGTTTGTGATTAGTCTCCCTTGTAGAACGGCCTATTGGTTTAGTGGTACCTAAACCTGAGTGCTAAGACGAAAGTCATGGGTTCGATTACCACCCAAGAGAACTCTTTGTGCGATGAGCAAATTACCATAACTATAATACTCGTATGTGTATAAAAGCAATACTTATTTATATATATTAATCAATTGTCTGACTACCATGTCACTAAGTTGTGCCTAGTTTGGGATCACACCGCCAGGTGTGGGTTGTCACAGAGAATTAATTTATTGTTATGTTTCTCTTCTTCACGGATATTTTCTTACAATTCACTTAGAAATTCACCCGGTCTAAATGGTCACTAAGGACGAAAGGCGGCACCGACCCTAACCACTCTCATACTAGTATGGGCAGGTGGTACTTGATGGGCGACCTTATTAGATAGATATTCTCTTAACAGACTCCAAGGCTTATTACTTTTACTATATATGCAAAGTGGGCAACAGTGATGTTTTGTCATGGCGGGTCTCGTGGCAACAAAGACCCGGGGCAGGTTTTCCCATAATTATGCCTTTGAAATTACACCAAACGAATAGCTCCTGTGGCCTTCCCTTCGCTGATCGGCCAAGGCAAGCCAAATTTAAGAGCCCTGAAACAGCTAATCAAAATAGGCTGGCCAGAGTCTAGGCCATGTCTAGGCTCTGACCGACTCGTTGAACTATTCGGCACCCTTTTTGTTACGTCGGGAAACTCTTTTGCGAGTGCCTCTCCGCGGGGCAGGCAGAGAGGGTATGTCGGACTCCCCGGGACAGAACCCGGGTTTACCGACTCAAGCCACCATGATAGCCGCCTCAGCGCTCAAAATAATGGGACACAGGGAACGCGGGTGTACTGCTCCTGGGTACCGTTACGCTTGTCCCGTAGTAGGGCTCAGTCTCTTAAAGGGCTAGGTTGGTATTGCCCTCACTTCGCTACCTCGTACTGTGCGAGTACAGTGGTCCCTCGACTATCCGAGAGCGCTGTCTTGTCGGGGTCGTTCGGGGTTGGGCAGTCAGATTGCCATCTCTGATTGCCCACGGCCCCAAGGAAGAGTCAGGCTAGCGGCCATTGCCACCGCCACGACGCGCGACGCCACCTGCGTCTGCGAGCGGGATCGGCTCTCTCGCGATCCCGCTCGGCGGTCTCCTTCTGGAGTATGACCGCTTCACAGAAGGAGACCACATCAGCGTCCCACCGGACGTCTTCCGTCAACATGGCCTGAACTACGGCCGGTGGAGAAAGAAATATTCGGCATTCACAGATTACATGAAATTTACAATTCTGTGTCGGCACCGTATTGCGCTTCCCACGCACGCACATTCAACTCGCTGCCACCCAGCCCTAATCTAAGACTTAGGTCTGTTACCCGAGGTAGTGGGTTGGATTCCTAACACGACAAATCTTTGTATGATGAGCTACGCTTTTGTCTGTGTCTTGGTTAAATGAAATAATTACAATACCTATCTAGGTACTTAGGAATAATAATTATAAATGAACGTTTATCAGTCGTCTACTTGCTGTATACAGACGTCTGAGCGCGCTGACCGAGTAGGCAGTCTTTTGGCTTAAGCCACCCAAAGAACCTATAATTGTGACAGTATTATGTTTATGGTTTACGTACATCCCCATAAGATTGTTTCAGCCTTTCAAAAGCGAATGTCTAGGAAGGTATCGCGTCGAGCCTATTTGATGAGATGCCTTCCTAGAAATAGTCATAAATATAGGGCCAAGCAAGGTTGACGCCAATCTTACAATAATGAATTCTACCGCAACAATAAGCTATACCAAAGAGATATCTATAAAAAATGCCTTATGATAGAATGTTGTTCACTCATTTAAGTTGCAATCAAACGTATTATAAGCATATGCCACTAAATTGATAAATAATACAACATTATCATAATAATTTTCTCAAATTTAAAATATTATATAATTGCAAAGTTCGTCGATAGGAACTTTTGGTTTGACAACGTATGAGACGTCCGCGAACGTAACGGTTTTGGTTTAAAACTTTGTCAAATAATAGCGCGATACCATGCAACAACGAGAGTTCGCTCGCACGCTGTCACCTAGCTGTCACTGAACGTATCTGCCCTACAAAAACCAAATCCTTTACGTTCAAATAATTAGCACGATACGAAATGTGCATAACGTGACGTTTTCGGTTGAAGTTTGGTTTTGGTAAATACGTTGACGTTTAGCACGATTGCCCCCCAGTTATACGTTTACAGTTATACCATAATTATTGTCAAAGACAGAGCTACAATCTAACTGAAAACAAGGTCAATATGACTTATGTTACGAAGCGTAATTATAATTATAGTCTTAAATACCTTGGTACATATTATACGTATAGATGAATTACACCCAAATCATCATCATCATATCAGCCGAAAGACGTCCACTGCTGGACATAGGCCTCACCCAAGGCTCTCCACATAGACCGATCCTGAGCTGCCCGCATCCATCCGCTGCCCACGACCCCAACAAGATCGTCAGTCCACCTTGTGGGAGGCCTTCCTCTGCTACGACGTCCTGTGCGTGGCGGCCTCTCCAGAACCTTTCTGCTCCAACGGCCATCGGTTCCTCTGACTATGTGCCCTTCCAGCCCGCTGCCACTTCAGCCTGACTATTTGGAGAGCTATGTCGGGGACCTTGGTTCACCTGCGGATCTCCTCATTTCTGATTCGATCTCGCAGGGAAATTCCGAGCGTAGCTCTCTCCATCACACTGCACACACTACAAATAAGTAACAAATTAATCGTTCTCGCCTCATAAAAAATGACCCGGATGGAAATCGAACCCACTGACACCAGCTACTAGCCAATGTCATTAAACACGAGACTAATAGTAGGGAAGCCCACGATGCTAAATTGGGATTTACTCGAGCGTCATAGACACCTATTGGGTTACGAAGCTTAGATGATAAAAAGATAAAAATGTAAATAATGTATAATTTTTCATTGGTGAGAGTGGCTATAGACTTTCAACATTTTTTAAAAGAGCTTTTGCTTTAATTCCTCCAGATAATCGTCAGATTAAAATTAAGCACGTCTAGGACGTAAGGATAAAGCATATATATTTTAATATGATGCCCTTGAGTACTTCAAACGGCGAATTCACTCATTCACGTTTGCAACTTTCTAATAATGGCCACGAGTTTGCGTGACACCTAAATCGTCAGATTATTCAATGAGAGCCTCTTTTTAGGCCCTCTTAACATCCCCTTAGAAAACCTGATACGCTCGATTAATTTTCTTTTTTTTTGCATTTTGAAATCTTACCTCCACTATGCAAACGATCAGATTAACATTCCTACTATATAAAAAATACGTAAGACATGGATGCTATCATTATCTGACGCGCTCAAGTAAATCCCGAAATCCCTTCTTGGGCTTCCCTACTATAATAAGCAAATCAGACTTACAAACTTTCAGATAAACTCACAAAGTCGACCAAACTTAAAAGTGGCAGTCTTCAAATTACAATGTAGTATGGAAGGACTTGAAGAAAAAGAAACAATCAATAAATGTTTCTAGCGTACCACTCAAAGCATATCATGGCTTGCTGTTTCCATCGGCAAACCAAGCAACGCCTGCAAAAGTCATCTCTTGGATGAGTGACCGCATGAGGAATTTAGACCAGAGCGCTACCATGCTTTGAAGGATACGTAAAGCGTTCGGTACCGGTTCTTGTCTCAGGACAACAATCGTTAGGCCATGTCGGAGGCTTCCAGGCGGTCTGAGAACTACGAAACCAGACTTGGTAACAGACAGACACAGGCGAACATAACAAACTGTGTCTAATAAGACGCTAGAAATAATGGAAATGCTACGGACTTAAAATAGCTGCTTTTCATATTCACATGTCTACACTTATAATATTATAAAGAGGTAAAATTTGTATTTTCGTTTGTAATGGATAAACTCAAAAACTACTGGACCGATTTAAAGAATTCTTTCACCATTAGAAAGCTACACTATCTGCGAGTAACATAGGCTATATTTAAAAATAGGGGTCCGTAAGATATTAGGGTTTTTCGGGTACGCGAAGTAGTTTCTTCAGGACGCGGGTGAAACCACGAGAAACGGCTAGTACTCAATATTTGTATAAAAATGAATAAAGCATTTTCTTCTCCAAACCTGTCATGCCTACAAAACTCGCATAAAAAGCCTTGAACATAAGTACGACGAGAATAACTTTTTCTGAAAACATTAAAAGCAATAAAATGGCTATTTATTTAACAGATTTAAAACAACTTTTGGCATTCTGACGCCATGTCACAGCGAACTCTGTTCATTTTTCTATATAATATTTTTCTTAGAAAGTTTGTGTGGCGGCAATACAATTAAAAAAGAAGTGTAAAAATAATACTGAGATAAAAGTTTTTGTGCCTGTATTATTGAGAATCAGAGGTACTTGATTATTTGAGTATTTGAGTACAAAAAGCAATGTCGAGTATATTTATTGTAATAATATTATGTTCAGTAATAAAGGATGCGAAAAAAATTCTCAGATAGATATTTTTTTAATAATCTTATTACTATTTCATAAAGTAAAAGTTTATGAAGATTTATGGATTTTGGTATATTTGCTACTCTTACACGCAAAATCTACGAATTTTAATCAAACTTTTCACTAAAAGAGCTGATACATCATAATAATACAACATTTACAGGTATGACAATGCTTCGAAAATTGATTCTTGTAGAAGGTACATTTAGGTGTACCTTCTACAAGAATCGCACTACCTATCTATTGGTGAAAGCCATACAAAAATACTTTTGGTAGTTTTTCAGTGCCAGACAGACAGACAGTTGCAAGTAAGAAGCTGTTAAGCATGTGATCCTTCAAGGCCGTAGCGCTGCACCAAGAAGGTGTACCGGGCAGAAAAGGTTAAATAAAAAGGTCCATCCATCCTTCAGTAATTCATAATTGCTATCATCATGGACAGACCTTAGAAGAAGTTTTGGATATTTTCTTGAACTCACAAACGGTGCACATACCAAACTTGCCCTACTGTTCTCACCACTCACAGCCAGTCAGCCGATAATTATTTTTCCCACTAGCTGACGTTTGACGGAGGCCCTATTAAAAATTGTTGGCAACTTGAGTCCATTCGTAATAAGTCACACGTAGGGTACTGTGTCAAAGTTAATGATGGAGTTCAGTACAAAGTTATGACGTTATATTTATTACGTAAGACCAACTTTAAATTAAATTCGGAAAGGATATTTGGGGCTGCATTATTTGATTTGAGGTAAAATTGTCTTTATGCAGAGCGGTCTCTCTTTTTAATGTTGAATAATTTCATCGAAATTTTGTTGCATCCCGGACTCGTGATTTTCAATTTCTGCACGGTTGTTGTAGTAGATTAATTGGCCACTTCACCGCCTGACACTGAGCAGAATGTTATGAGTTAGATTCCCACACGAGGCAACACTTAGTGTGATCCATAAATTGTTGTTTCGAGTTTGGGAGTCTGTTGTGTCCGTTGGGTAGATATTTGTAAAGTTCCCTGGATTTATTCCTAATGCGGGAGTTATTTTAAAACAAAAATAAATGATGAAAACTTTCGAACAGCGCTAAATTGTTAGTGATGAATCTATCCACATTTTTATACTTCCCTTTGCTTGATCAGCGCAGTAATAATGACGGAAAGCCAAGCAAGTCTTTGATATATAATAATTGTATACGCGATTAGAAAAAGGTAACATTCTACAAAAACAAACAATTTATTCCCATAGAAATGTTTTTGTTGGTCTAACACGTAATTGTTGACACGTGTACAAGTAATTGCTCCAAATTATTGCTGTCCCGTATACACAAACAATAAAAACCTCTGCCTGCCTCTTCGGGATGTAAGTTTGAAATTACGCATTTACACATGACATCAGAAATTAATACATTTATCAATCGAAAAGTATTTTAATGTTAGATTATTATTTTGCTTTGTTGTTAATACAATGACCACTTGCTATTATTATAAAAAATAATCTGAAAGAGTTTTAATATAACAAATTTTGGAATTAAAATTTCCATTGCCAATATTTTGTGGTGTAATCATCCCAATGCGCTTATATTTTAATCTGTGAATTTAATTGTTTGTTTCGGCGCGATAATACTGGTTTGATAAATATTTGTGTTTCCTACAATTGAAAAATATTGAAACATTATTATTCTATTTACACCTTTAAATCACTATAATTTGAAACACAACGTATTATTTTCACTATTGTAACTGGTAGCAAATGTGCAATGAATTAACTGAATTCTGATAAAATATTGTGACTATGATCAAATAATACTGGCACATTCTGTTGAGAAAATGTGTATACCACTTTTCGATATCATGTAAGTGAGTATTTATTTGTACTTCATCGTTATGTTTGTTGTGTTCTACTAGTTGATAGAATTCCATCTAATCTCAACAACTCAAAGATAAAACTCCATTCTATGGCTTATACCTGTATCAATATACTTGAAGTAACATCTCCAGTAAACATCTAGTCATCACAAAGATCGACGACTTTACGTGCTTTTCAAGGCACTGGGATAAGACGTTTTGCTTTTTGTGACCGTCCCATCTATAAAGCGAACGGTGATGACCGTGCTTGAACTTCAAGCACGGCATGCATAAAAAATAAAAAAGTTTTTTTTTTATAGTAATAGGCGGAAAACGAGCAGACGGATCGCCTGATGGTAAGCAATTACCGCCGCGCATGGACACAAGCAACACCACAGGAGTCACAAGAAAAGGGATAGAATAAGGAGTGGGATGAGGGAAAAGGAATAGGGGATAGGGCCTCCGGCACTCTTACTAACCGAATGAAACGCAACAGTTTGGGTACTGTTACTTTAACGTCGATTTTCTGTGAAAGGAAGTACAACACTTCCCCGGCCGAGCCAGCCCATTCATGCTGAAATCAGCAAGGCGCAACTACCGAGAAAAAATACTCAAGTATGTTTTTCTTATTCTAAGATTTAATAGTCCGTCTATATATTTAGAGTAGTTAGTAAAGCAGTCTACCTAGCCAGAGGTTGTGTGTGTTGTTTGATTCACACTCTGGACATTTTTATAAGCACTATGATGTTTATAGTTTATCCATATTTTGTACTAGCTGCTTCCCGCGGCTTCACCCGCGTCCTGAGGGAACTACTTCGCGCACCCGGTTAATTTATAGCCTAAGTTACTAAGGAGTACCACAGCGCTCCAAAATTCTTAATTCTTATAAAAAAGAAAGGTCTTTTTTTATAAGAATTTAGAATTTTGGAGCGCTGTGGAACTGTTTTGGTACGTATTCTTTATTTTTCAATAATTTTTCTTTCAATAATGATACTTATTATTTTCAATAAAATCACCATTCCAATTTTCCTTGGTACATCAGCTATCCGCCAGTGAAAGTCCCGTCAAAATCGGCCCAGCCGTTCCAGAGATTAGCGAAAACAAACAGACAGACAGACGAAAATTGTAAAAAATGTAATTTCGGTATATGTACCGAGTAAACATCCATATGCATTTAGTAAAAAGCGGTTATTTTAATATTACAAACAGACACTCCAATTTTATTTATGTGTATAGATGTATCAAGAAGAAATATAGGCATTTTATTCGTCAATTATCTGACTCATATAGTACTATGCATAGTTTGAGATTGGATAGCTTTGTGCGTATTAAATCATTTGAGTTAAGCTGTTAAATTTTATCTCATAAAAATAGATTTAAGTACATCTGTGATTCCACGAAAGGGAGAAAATGTAGGTAATATTGTAGTTGTTACACAAAAAATATTATATCAGTTATTATGAATAGGAAAGCTGCATCTAAAACGAATGATACAAAGTAATCTTCGATAAAAAATCTAATTCATTTCATAAGCGCAACAAATCACACTTAAGCAAACTCTCTTAATAATACCTCCTCGAACATTTATACCTACGGCCACTCATGCACGCAAACCGTATATCTAACAAACGCGACAGTGACTTAGGGCGGTTGCAGATTAGCGTTTTATACGCGCGTATAAGCTCGTTTTTGGAAGCGCACGTAGGCGCGTATAGGCGCACCTTTTGGCACACGCGCAACCGTACGAGCGTTGTCGCGCTTCTAAGCTCGTATAAACGCGAGCCATCAGAATACATGTTGACACTGACAAGATATCACTACCATTTTAAGCTATCACGCCATATAGACCTGTTTACGCGAGTCCGGTTTTTTGAAGCGCACAATGTAGCGCGCATATAAGCGCATATGCTGAAACAACCGTATACGCGCAGAAAAATACACTAATCTGAAACCGCCCTTACTAGAACAGCACAAACAGCTAGACGCCACTCGACACACGACACAGCAATCAACGCTAGATCGTCACAAAATCCGTGCCATGACAAGTTTGGACAAGACGTCGAGCCTTACGCCATATTTGAATTGCAAATACCCACCAGCCTCGCAAAGAAAACAAGACAATTAATTGGGAAACATCACTGCGTGTGTTGATGTTTAATCAGTTAAGTAGAGACGTTTAGATCCTTTCGATTTAGTTTATAGTGGAGAAGGTGAGGGTATGGCGTAATGGGAAGGTGGGGTTTGATTTCGACTTCTGATCTTTTCTAATGTGCCTTTGTATGTATGAATTTGTGTGTGCATTTTCCTGAGTTACTTTGTCAGCGGTATACTGATGCATATGAAAATAATTATGGTAAACATTCCTTGGGATTTGATTCGTGTTGTGTGTTCTTGGTTGTCCGTTCTGCTTATTATCAAAATTGGGACGATATCTAAAAAAATATGCTGCTTGATTGACCTTTTCTTGGCCAAAACAAATATTATTATGATATGTTTTATTATTTAAAGAATAACATAACATTTACGTCTTGCTCGATAATTGGAATTGGAAGCTGATTCTCATAAACGAATGAAGGATAAAGAAGAAAAAACAACTTTTTTTTTTCTTATAGACTCTTTTTCTTAAAGACAACTCCCGCACTAGGAATAAATCCTGTGTCGCGGGGGACTTTACAAACATACAATCAGCGGACACAATGAACATCCAGACTCGAAACAACAATTTATGGATCACTCAAAGTGTTGTCTCGTGTGAGAATTGAACCCACAAGACTCGGCGCAATGTCAAGTGGCGAGGTGGCCGCTTAAACCACTACGCCAACCGTGCAGTCAAACGTTATTAGCCCACTGATGCTCTCACCCATCAAACAAACTGCAAGTACAGTAGAGTTTATTTTTTTACAGTCATGATATACTACTGCATCCGCTCGAGCCTTTTCATGCCAAAACTATAACTTTGTAAATAAAAAAGTCTTTTAAATGAATTTTATCATTTAACCTGCTGATACGCAAATCCAATAAAAACAATGTCTTATTCTAAATATCTCTAAATATATTTGACAAACATACATACATAGACTCACGCCTGTTTCCTCGAAGGGGTAGGCGGAGGCATATTAAACGCCCACTTTTCGCCAGTGTTTTGATCCCACGTAATAGGTGGCGAGCCTATTGCCGCTTATCGGGATATTTTGTTTGCCGGAGCCTCGTCCGTTGATCGGCAGGTGCACCACTTGCAGGTGAGGTTGGCTTGGGACCCTAAGTTCTTATAAATATATTTGAACTAAGTTCTTATAAATATATTTACTTATAAATATATTCGTCGGAAGAGGAACGAGCGTAAACCTGAAGTAAGCAGAGTGCCCGCTTACATGCCGTATCTAAAGGGAGTGACGGACAAAGTTGGAACAGTACTCAAGAAATACTCCATCAAGACTGTATACAGTCCGCTCTCTAAGATAGCACACAATCTGCGTACACCAAAGGATGTCATTCCTCTCCAAACACCTGGCGTCTACAAAGTCGACTGCAGCTGTGGTAGTTCATATATCGGGCAGACTAAGCGTACAATCGCTGAAAGGGTAAAGGAACATATCGCAGCTGTAAAAAACCGTCATATTAATAAGTCGGCGATAGCTGGGCATTTGTTGGAGTCTGGACCAAACCACTGGATAGAACTGCATCAACCACAAGTCTTATCCACCGATCGTCACTATTACTCCAGAATAGTACGTGAAGCGGTAGAAATCAAGAAATATAACAATTTCAACCGGGAGGATGGATATAGATTATCGGCCACTTGGAATCCAGTCATCAGCAAGTGTAAACACCGCCGCAGTGATAAATCTCAACAGTGTGTAGACGTCATTAGTGTAGTGTGTCGGAGTACCGACATTGCGAACTTAAATAAAGACCAAGTGAGGGTAGGTGGCGAAACCCGTACTTCCACAAGACGTCGCTGAGCTCTCATCAGTCTCTCCGCGACCACGCTCGGTGCAAGACGAGCGTAACGTCGGTAACAAATAGGTATTTATACCTTAAATAAGTTAAGTTAACGCGATTAAGACCCGCTAAATTATTTTCTATGATGTATACAAGTCGCGAAAGTTTAAAATCGATTAATATATTTGAAGTTCAGACAAAGAATTATAATTGATGAATCGACTCGAGTGTTCGTATCGGACGCTATTATTCATCTTTGTACAACAAAGGAGTCTTTGATCGTGTCTGCCTATCTGACCTATAATAACAACTGTCTGTACAATACCTTAGAATAAGGGCCGTAATACATACACCAATTTGCTGGCAGTAATTTATCGTTTAACCGCCGAATTTAATATTAGATCTATCCAATTTTTATAGTTTTAGATACATATCTATACACATAAATAAAATTGGAGTGTCTGTTTGTAATTTTAAAATAACCGCTTTTTACTAAATGCATGTGGATGTATACACGGTACATATACCGAAATGACATTGTTTACAATTTTTGTCTGTCTGTTTGTTCTCGCTAATCTCTGGAACGGCTAGACCGATTTTGACGGGACTTTCACTGGCGGATAGCTGATGTACCAATGAGTAACTTAGGCTATAAAATAACTGAGTACACAAAGTAGTTCCCTCAGGACGCGGCTGAAACCGCGGGAAACAGCTGTTTCATTATTTGCCTTTAACAGCCCACTGCTGGACTAGGCCTCTCCTTTGAAAGGAGGAATTGGCCTACTTTACCACGCTGGCCAAACGGGTTGGTATAGGGTTTGTATCAAATTTTCCTTCTCTAACAGTGCTGTTCTCTGTATAATATGCTCCCTCTGTCGGCTCTTACGACACCCATGGGATGATATGGGGTGGTTACATTCCTTATTCTTAATCCGTCACCACACGGGAAACAACTAGTTTGACATAAATTCCATACAAAATATGTTAAACATGAGTCTAGAATCTCCAAATCCATGGATAGATAGAATATTGAAACCGACCGTTATTCAGCTGCTATGCTTAGTGTTTACTTTAGTGTGAACTTAGTGTTCAGACCAACAAATTTCTAGGGTTTCGGGTTCAAATCAACACTGTCTTTTAGAAATGATGTGCGTATCATTAAATTGGTAATCATCGCTTGCTAAACAGTGAAGGAAAACAGCGTGAGCAAGCATACATGTCGGAGAAATCTCCAATAATGTTCACAAAATATAATATATAATACATACATACATAGACTCACGCCTGTTTCCCGAACGGGTAGGCCTAAGACTACAGCACAAAAGGCAGACGGAGCGCGCGGAACACTTGCGTGAGGCCACTAAAGCAAATACAAAATTGAAAAGCGAATACAAACTCGGCTCAGTGCGCTGCAAAGCATCGCACAGTTCACACGCCACGATCAATACAGCTTTTAAATTCATAAAATGCCGTCTTGCGTTTTTAAACATTGTAAAAGTTGTTTCCAAAAGCAAAAACGGGAAGATGGAATATATTTTTACAGATAACTATGGATTATTTGACTGTTTTATAATATTATTTCGATAAAATTCGTATTTCTGCAGAAAATATGTAAGTGTTGCCAGTTTACGTCGACACCGTTTGCCCTGAATTAGGGTAAATGCACTTGTCAATTGATTATGTACGTAATAATAATTGTCATGTTAATGAAAAATACATTAACGTATTGTAAAAGTATATTGTAGATTATCTTTTTTCTAATAAATATAGTAATAGAATTTCCATTAGTATATACATTGTTTTGAGTTCGATCCCCATATACTATACACTTTGACCTTTGTCACAGAATAAATCTTTGTACCGTTCTTATGGCGTAGGGAATAAGTATAAAAATCGTACTGCAACTGTTAGCTTGAGTTGGCGCCGTGTGTACATTACGTACAGAAACAGAAATTATTGATTACAGCCATTATTTATTTTTAATTGCTTTTTTTTTTGGTTATGATTTATGAATCATAATATTCATAATTTTCTGTGTGCATGACAAAATGTTTTTAGCTAATTAATATTTAGGACGCAAGCCTATTGCAATTAACCAAACATTTCCAGATACTATACTGAGAATTTCTAAACAAAAAATAAACAACATATTCGCCGATCTAAGATCTGAACCTCATGATTGGTATTCGTAAATATATGTAGTTGGTATTATATAAGTATTTCTTCTGGATCGAGGCTATGAATCACAAAACATAATCTATTTATTTCTCAATTTACGAATAAAATTAGTTCAAACTTAACTCAGTACCTACATTTAAGAAATGTATTTATAAAAGCATACTTTAATGGTATCTTTTATTTGAATAATTTTCACAACAGCATTACATATTAAAAGCATTAATTAAATCCATGGTAAATTCTTCAAAACCGCAAACGAATATAAAAATATTACATAGGTAATATTTTATATTCGTTTGCAAAAACCATATGTAAAATAGTGGGAAATTATTCATAATCTGGCAACTTTACACACACATAGACGCGCGTGTCCGTTAGATGCCAGTCGCCAAAGGTCACGCACACATAGCTGTCAACGTGCCTCACTTAGTTGGACGAATGCGCTCTATCTGGTTCTTGTTTGCTAAATCTGTGGGGTAGGCAGAGACTTCGGAACGCTATTTGCAACGATCCCAACATACCTTTCTTGCTTCATTCACTCCCAATTAATGATAATATACTCTTTATTAATTCAATCACAGTACTATCATTGAATCATGGAAAAAAAAAAACAACAAAAATTACAAATTATTTTTCACCACAGCAGCTCAAACATGCCGCTTTTGCTGCGAGACAACAGTGAACAAAACGCGATTTTGATTCGAGCGTGAGGCAAAGTAGCTTTTTAATTTTTCAATCTTCAGTGCCACGAATTGACATTGTTCAGCCACAAATTTGAAACATTCGAATTTTACTGTGCTCTGTCTCTTTCACATGCATATAAACAGTGAGTGAAAAAACAAACCCCTTCGAATTCGAAATTCGACTTTGGAATTCGACCTCAAAGAAAACACCTACGGCAACGCAAAAAAAAAGATATTTGTAACAAAGATTTTTTTTTATATGTTATTGTTTACATGTTTAATTTATAATTAGATTTTAATAAAAATAAGTCTAATTAATAGTATAAAATTTGTAATACATTTTTATTTAGAATTACAACAATGATACATTTGAAAAAATAAACATCAGGGACGCGGTATTAAAACGCGATTTAAAAAAGTAGCGGGAATAAAAATTTCGCTGATGCTGATACAGTAGGTACCTATAGCGTAACGTGTTAAATTATATTAATATATAAAATAATCTAAAAAGATGAGTGAAACTAGCGATGATGACTGTACTTTAACACCAGAAGAGTTAAATCAACAAGTGATTATGCAGAATTCAATCTATTCCTGTTCATTTCTATTTCTCCTAAGTAATATGTGTTCTCACTGCTGTGGTGAAAAGTTATGTGTGCTACACGAGAGCAAAGTTTTTTGTATCTCGTGCTGTTGAGTCCCTCACCACGCTCAGGATTCTAACTTTGATTCACTCGCTACGCTCGTGAATCAATCATAGAATCCTTCGTTTGCTCGGGACTCAAAATCAGCGCTCGAAACAAAAAACAACTTTGCTCTCTTGTTGCACAAATAACTATTGTTTTCTTATTTATTAGGTAATTATCACAAAAATTACATTTTTTTTCGTAAATTTAATAAATCTCTAATAATATTTTATTACTAAAATAGAAAAGAACAATCTATAAAGACAGTTTTGACGAAAATCAATATTGTGTTCTCCGTATATGGCCTTTTGGCAAGCTGCGCTTTGGTCAAAGGCCTTTTTTATGAACAAAGTCCGCAATAGCGTTGTTTCTTTAGTTCTGCCCCATCATTAGTAATACCTGGAGATGGCGAGACCAGATTTTTTTAAATGTTTGGTATATTGTCACGTTCAGTCCTCTACAAAGTGGGTGCCTCCAGTCGTATTTGCATCCAAGGTGCTGTCAAATCTGTGCTTAATTTTTGTTGTTGACAACATTGTGACATCGCGTTGGTCCTCTATTTGTACGTATAAATATTAATAGCAGAAGTCCTTCCCATCGTACGTTCTTTTATAGTTGACCATACACGGCTATTCTTCCACGTATTGACGGCTGAGGCAAGGTAAAGTGTAAAGTCGATGAAGTTAACCAATGACATCAAGATTAGCCAATTCCAGAAAAGCATGGGTTTCAGGGTCCGCTTTTCTGCTTGTTGGGCTTGCATCCTAAATGTAGTCGATCATCGTGTCTTCGTTAACACTCCTGACATCATCTTCATCTAGATAAGCTCCTTGCTCGGAGTCCGAATCCAAGGAGAACAATCGCCGTCATTTTCTAAAATTGAAGCTTTTTTGTCCTGGTTTAGATGTCGATGGGACCCCATCTTATATTTAACCTACCAGTATAACACTATATTACGAAAAATGTGTCTAAACAAGACAGATAACTCAAATAAATCCTAACAAAAGAAATTTGAAACAATTACAAAAGTTACGCAAAGCCCAATTATACGTCGAAATGACGTGCTACATCATCATTCCACCAGAATGGTGGAACTTACCGAGATGACGAAAACGTGTCCTGCGAGGTCCTGACGGCCACTGAGTTGGACTGGATGGTAAACGGAAAAGATATAGATATATTTCGCAGCGGTATACGTCAAATTTACGTGGATCGGGCTTCTAGGGTTAAAATCATAAGTCGAAGTGAAGTAAATATGTTGGGTTTAACCGCCATTGTAGCGCGAATTCTATGTATTATCTATATTCTAAGGCTCGCCTGAATGTTCGTAAGAATGCTCGCTAAAACGCACTTATTTGTTCTGTAGTATTCGCGAGAATGCTCATTACAGGTGAATGCTCAAGTGTATCAGCGCCTATAAAAAACAATTTCTGAATCAGTCAAAATGTTGTCACATGCGGAGATCGAACATTCAACACTCGGCGCATTTCTAACCTTCAGACCGCTAAAACTACCACGCCATACATGCAGTTATTTTGCACCTACAATGGCCCACGTGTCAACTAAGTGAAAGTCTGTATCAATAATTGAAATAGCGCAAAATGTTACGATCATGGACATCCAATTTGACTAAGTACAATCAAAAAAGTCGGCGGTGGACCAGTTTGAAAAAAAATCCCTTGGTTTGCTCATAGAGTCGAGGCACACTAGAAACTAGTTTTGTATACGAGTGTCAATGTGCGTGTAAAGTAGCACTGGAAGCGACAATGTTATAGTGGTCTAGCGCGAAGGTGTTACATTATATATACAGACTTTCGTCACAGGCAGTGGCCGAACGTATGCCTCTACTAATTTGAGTCAAAATAAAATTTGGAGTCAACAGGAGATTTTGGCCTACTGTACCACGGTGGCCAGATGGGTTGGCATAGGTGACTAGTTGTTTTATCTCATCATAAAGATTTTATTTGTTGCATGCTTTCCTTAGTCACCTTTTACGACACTCATGGAATGTAATGGCGTAGTAACCCTTTGTATTCTTAATTCGTCCCTACACAGATGATTAAGAATAAGAAAAGATTTTTGTAGTAGGAATTTTGCATCATCATCGATCTCGCGTTTTGCTTGGTTGCAACCAAGGTTTCTTGGACGCATCAGGCGCCTGGGGTTCACTTGCGATGATTATGATCTCGTTATTGACTAGTGTCAATAACTAGATCATAATCATCGCCGTAGCGTTATCCCGGTTGCATCCAAGACTTACAGCCTTGGAGACCGGGGTCCGCTTACTAGTCTAACCAGATATGACAAAATATCCACTTTTCCACAGAGCGACTGCCGTCTGACCTCCGTAACCCAAAGGGATAGCGATATTCCATGGTTTAGACCAGTATCAGTTTATTTGAGGGTACTGACTCCCCATAACGACTGTCAAAGATCTTCATGACAGCCGGGACCGACGGTTTAACGTGCTCTCCGACAAATTTAACAATTTAATACGCACTTAACTTCGAAAAGTCATCGGTGCGCGCCGTGGATTCGAACCCGATACCCTCTGCATTGCAGTCCGTTGGTATCTCGACTAGGCTATCGCTGCCCTAAGTCAATAACCAGACGTGACAGAATATTAGTTTTTCTATCAATGATATTTATAGTAATAATATTTATTCCCAAATGTTATAATACTTTACCTGGCGTCTTCAAAGCGGACCTTCTATCTGTGCTATTCTCTAGAAGTCACAACAAATTTAATGTTAAGCAATAAAAAGTCCCAAATATATATACCTACATACATACATACATAGTCTCACGCCTATAACCCCGAAGAGGTAGCAGAGGTGTATTTCTACACCCACTTTTCGCCAGATATACTTTAGTCCCACGTAATAAGGAGCGAGCCTATTGCCGTACCGGGCACATTTCCAGACTCCGTGCTACTACTGAGAATTTCGTGACAGAAAAACCCAATAACACTGTCCGACCCAGGAATCGAACCCAGGACCTCCCGATCCCACGCGCACATTTATGCCGTGAGACCAACGAGGCAGTCGTATAGGGTTTGATGTCGAGTTTCCGTCTCTACGCAAAGATGGTATTTGCATCGTGTTATCCCTTAGTCGCCTCCTACGACACCCACGGAAAGATGACCCACGGGGTGGTGACACTTGTATTCTATGCCGTCAACCACACGGCTATTATTCGCCCAAATATTCGCTCCTCAAATAACAAAATTCATTTTCTACACTATGAAACATTCTATTTATGGTTGTTAATACTCGTCCTCTTGAATATTTAAAGGTAAAATGCCATCCACTTCCCATTTCAACGGAATAACAACAGTTGCGGTAACAGATGGACCGATGACGGCTCAGACAGGCCTCCTGGGGCCTTGCTTTGCCAAATACTCTCTGATGGACTGACTGAAATCACTACATGGTTTACAAAATACAACACAACGTTTCTGATTTGATTGTTTAAATAAACGGTGTAAGCATTTATACAATAAAATTTAGCAAGAAGAAATACCTAATAATAACCTCATTATTTTTAAAGTTTCTGAATTCTAAAACAAAACTGCATCTATAAGGCGATCGAGATGTGATAGTCGTAAGGACGACTGTGTGGTAAATTGAGCAAAAACAAAAGGAAACCAGAAAGTAGCTTGGATGTTAATCTGATTTTTAGCGCAAACTGGCAGGTTAGGATAACTATTGATAGATCGGTTCTGCTGTTCTTTTCAATAAAAGATTTGTCAATACAAATCTAGCATGGATCGAGAGACTTTAGGAGGCTATTTTTAGAGCTTGTTTGTGACATAATTTCTAGAAAAATACACAAGCCAAAACACAACTACATACTTATACCCAATTTGGAAGCAGCCTCGATTCTACAGTAAAAATAAAGCCACAAAATAAACATTAAAACAATTGTTAATAAAATAAAACTCATCGTCAGCCATTGCGCAGTTTGCCCATCAATCCACATATCGAACGAGGACGACACGATATTTCATTGGTAACAGAGCAAAATAAAACTTAAAAGTATGAGTATAAAATACAATTTGCATATGAGAATCATCATAGGCATTTACTAGACGTCGAGGCATGCTACAAGCTACCGATCTTTCAAATTTCGATTTTATTCTTCTCGTATTAAGTTACGTTTTTCTTTGCCACCAGAAAGCCGATACCGTGCCGTATCACCAGGGGACGCAATTCACGTCAAAAATTCGAACGTCGATAATCATAGGAACATTAATTTTATTGTCAGCAAGATAACTTCGTTAACGTTGCTCGTCCGAACCGAATCGGTACATCATTCGACAACATTTGCAATGCAGATCCAACCATTTTCATTTTACAATCAACAGAATAAAATTAATTCAATAGGTTGGACTGAAGAATGTTTCAGGTTCACAAAAGGAGCTTTACGACTGGTTTCGATGAATGTTTAATATGTTTAAAGTGATTTATCGGGTCGGTGAGAGTTGTTTGTTTCACTGAGTAGTACATTTGTCATAAAAGTTCACGCGTAGGTGCTTATATATCCAAATCTACGAGTACATTTCAGTACACATTGTTCCAATGTACGGTTTAAAAATGCGTGGATATATATGCGTTATTGTGATTATAGATGCAATATTAAATGTTGAAAGCAATAATAAAAAAATTCAAACAATTTTGCGAGCTTTGAAGGCTCTTGGACTATAACCAAGGACATCATCTTAATATATAAAATACTTGCGTTACTGACTGACTGACAGACACACTACAGCCGAAACTATTGGGCGCAGGAAGCTGAAATTTGGCATGTATGTTCCTTGGGGACCGTAAGGGTGCACTAAGAAGGGATTGCCTGAAATGCCCACGGGATCGGCCAAAACAGGTAAATTAAAAAAAATGCAGGCGTAGCTGCTGGCGTCATCTAGTACTTTAATAAAATAAGATAAAAGGATATGTAGTGACAAGCATCGAAAAATGTATCCTAAGATGGTTTGGACACATGGAGAGGATGGATGGCGACTGACCAAGAAGATATATATGAATGGCACAGGATGAAGGGGGAATTGAATGAAGTAAGGGAGATATGTCAGGATCGTTGCAAATGGCGTTCCGTAGTCTTTGTTAACCCCTTGGGGAAACAGGCGCGAGTCTATGCATGTACGTATGTATGATACTTTAATAAAAAGAATGTTAACTAACCATAACTAATAGCTATATATTTCAGTTAATACTCACCGAATACGAGTCGTTCTTACATTTAGTTACCTCTACATCAACATGATGTCGGGGAGATGGGCCTCGTTAGCCTTGGTTGGCAACCTGTCTAGGAGAAGGAAAACTCCGAAATTAAACCAAACGTTCGGGGAGATGGGCCTCGTTAGCCTTGGTTGGCAACCTGTTTAGGAGAAGGAAAACTCCGAATTTAAACCAACTTTCAGGGAGCATACCCGAAACAAAACCCTGATCTAAGGTGTGAACCGACCCGTGCCGAGGGATTCGTGGCCAGAGGGCAAGCTGGTCGTAAACGGAGGGTGCCTGTGTTGGTGGTCACAGGGCACAGCTGATATTCCGCCTTACCCCCGTAAAGGGCTCTGCAGGGATGGACCGTCTAGATCCCTAAATCTCGTGGGAACGCTATGGGAACAAAAACTTATTCTTCTCCATACGGCGGCGACGCGGTTCGCAACCCGTCACGTCTCGTTTCCCGCGAGGGCGAAAAGCGGCCTACGGAAAGCAGGTTTGCAACATTGAATGTTGGTGGAGGAATGAACGGCAAATTGGATGAAGTATGTCAGATGATGGATGATAGAAAGATTGAAGTTCTTTGTGTGAATGAAACAAAAAGAAAAGGGTGTGACACCACCAAGCATGGTGCATATACGGCGTATTGGTCTGGGGTAGATAGTACCACCAGAGCCTGTAAGGGAGTTGGTGTAGTATTGTCTGCGCGAATGAATGAGTGCGTAAAAGAGTTTGAATGTGTAAATGCTAGGCTACTGTGGATGAGAATGAAAGTAGGACTTACTCGTCTCTTTATTGTGGGGGTGTACGCCCCAGTCAATATAGTAACGGGTATGTCACAACATGAGCAAGACGAAAGGCAGGAGTTTTGGGAGAGTTTAAGAGAGATTTTGAGGAACTGCAAGGATAATGAAAGATTGACCTTGTTAGGGGATTTCAATGGATGGGTGGGAGTAAAGTGAGATGGATTTGAAAGGGTGTTAGGTGCATTTGGTGATGAGAGTGTGAACGAAAATGGAAAAGTACTGCTTGAGATTTGTTTGGAGTGGAGCCTTTGTGTGACAAACACCATGTTTAATCATAAAAGGATACACATGTATACGCGAGAGGCGAAAAATGTTAGAAGAAGTATGATTGATTTTGTGATAGTAGATGAACGATTGAGAAAGAATGTGTTGAATACAAGAGCATATGGAGGGATCGGCATCCACACAGACCACTTCTTGGTGTTGAGCCGGATAAGTGGGCTCTTCAAAGGATGGCGACACCGAGAACGTAATGAAAATAGGGTCTTGGAAAGAATAAAAGTAGAAAATCTACAAGAGAAAGATGTGAAAGATGAGTATAAACGAAGATTTATAGCAAGATTTGAGAGATTCGATGGCATAAATGATATGGAAGAATTATGGCAGGCCTTTAAAGAAGAGGTAGTATGTGTAGCGTCTGAAGTATGTGGTATGATCAAGAGAAGGAAAATACGAAAGGTTAAGAATACATGGTGGGACAAGGATGTACAATCAGCAGTGTCAGAGAAGAAGAAAGCTTGGTCGGATTGGTTGGCTGCCAGAGCAAATGAAAGAATGGGAAAAGCAACGAGTGTAGACATAGATGAAGCAAAAAAGGAGTTTGTTAGGTCAAAAAGAATAGTGAAAGAAATGGTTAAAAGGAAAAAAGAGGAAAAGAAAGATGAGTTTGATAGCAGGTTATCTGACGATTTCCAGAGGAACATTAAGTTTTTCTGGAAATCCGTTCGTGCAGTTCGAGGAAGAACTCAATCCTCAGAACACACATTCATCAGAGACGAGAATGGAAGTATAGTAAATGGTGAATTGTGCGTGCTGAAGAGATGGAAAGAGTATTTTGAAAGTTTATTCGAAAGAACGGCGATAGAGACACCGATAGCTGAAGTGAATTGTAATGATAGCAATGATGAAAGCGTTATTGGCGTGGATGAGATTGTGAAGGCACTGGGAAGTATGAAAGTAGGTAAGGCTGCAGGATATGATAGGATTACAGTCGAAATGCTGAAGGCTGGACAGGGCATCATAGTTGGTCAGTTGCAGCGGTTATATAACTTGTGTTGGAACACCGGCCGAGTACCTAATGACTGGACCACAGCTGTAGTTGTGCCTCTTTATAAAGGAAAAGGCTCGCAACAAGACTGCAAAAACTATAGAGGCATTAGCCTTCTCAGCATTGTTGGCAAATTGTATGCAAAGGTACTTATTGAAAGAGTTATGGAAGTAACCGACAAGAAAATATGGGATGTACAAGCGGGATTCCGAAAGGGTATGGGATGCACGGATCAGGTCTTTTCCTTGCGAAGCATAGCCGGAAAATTTTTGGCCAAAGGTCAAAAGGTCTATTGCGCATTCGTGGATTTGGAAAAGGCTTACGATAAAGTGGTGAGGAATGAAATGTGGTCGGTGCTGTCAATGAATGGGGTGGACAGCAGCATCATTCGAGCTCTGAAATCCCTTTATGAGGATTCTAGAGCTTGTGTGAGGATAAACGGGGCATACACTGACTGGTTTACCATCGATAAAGGTGTTAGACAGGGATGTGTAGCGTCGCCGTGGCTGTTTAACCTCTTCATGGACAGTTGTTTGCAAGATTTAAAATATAGTGACTGCGGATTAAGGATGAATGGGTTACTCGTCAAATGCCTCCTTTATGCTGATGATCAGGTTATACTTGCATCTTCAACGGAGGAGTTGCAGGAGATGGTAACAATCATGCATTGTGCGTTAGAAAGGAAAGGAATGAAAGTGAATGTAAGTAAAACGAAAGTTATGGTTTTTGAAAAGGAGGAATGCGTTACGGCTTGTAATGTTTTAATCGATGGACAGCGAGTTGAACAAGGCTGTGAGTTTGTTTACTTAGGTACGTTGTTTACAAGAGATGGTAAGAATGAAGCAGATATTGAAAGGAGAGTTAATGCAGGTAATTGTGTGAATGGAGCTCTGAAGGCGTTTATGAACAGTCAAAACGTGTCCAAAAAGGCACGTTTGGCTGTACATAGAGGTGTGTTAGTGCCTACCCTTATGTATGGTAGTGAAAGTTGGGTATGGCAGAAGAGATTTGAAAGTAGAATAAATGCTGTAGAAATGAGAGCACTGAGAAGTATGTGTGGTGTGTCTTTGACCGACAGAGTAAAGAATTGTGTGATACGAGAGTGGTGTGGGGTAAAAGAAGATATAGTGACAAGCATTGAGAAAGGCATGTTAAGATGGTTTGGGCACATGGAGAGGATGGATGACGATAGACTGACAAAGAAGATATATCAGGCTGGTGTGAATGGGACAGGACAAAGGGGAAGACCTAGGAGAACGTTCTCTGATCAGATTGGAGACATCCTGAAAAAAGGACAAGTCAGAAGTACCCTTAACAGAAGAGCATGCATGAGAAACTTGATGGGAGTGAGTGAAGCAAGTGAGGTATGTCAGGATCGTTGCAAATGGCGTTCCGTAGTCTCTGCCTACCCCTCCGGGAAACAGGCGTGAGTCTATGTATGTATGTATGTATGTATGTACATCAACATGGCAAGCTGGCAATGTCCTTTCTGAAGGTTTACGCTTACAGTTTCATCAAATTTGGGTCAGGGGTTAGAAGTGGAACGTAATAAATAGGAACAAATATTTTGAATCTTTAGTAATTGACGCCTTTTTTGGCATGAAAACCAACACCACTGCATTGTGCCAAATTACCTACAATATTCTCCCTTACAAAAACAATATTAGCTGGAGCACGCCATTTATAATACGAAAGTTCGTTCGATTAATCCTTTTATTCCCTAATACGCTATTCTCCTCAAGACGTCTTGATCCGGTTACCATTCAATAAAAATAAAGCGAAATTCATAAGAAAAGAAATCAAGGATTTATTTGAAAAATACTTTGCAAGGGTGACTTTAAAAGTACACACAGTATCGAAAATAAATTTACCAAAATACCCTTTCTCGAAACGCGATCCCACTTATAGGATAAAATTTCATAAAAACCGTATAAAACATTGTTCATTCAGACACTATTGCCTCTGGCATTGGCGAGTAATGATGTGCGTATATTATCGATATCGAACCATTGTTATCGAATTATACGTCACACCGTCGACTGTGAAATATGTTAATTAACACGACCTTTCAATATTTTTGCTAAAATAAGAAGCGAATTAATAAATTGAGTTAATTGTATGCAGTAGGTGCGATGTTTTTACAATGATTGTTCTGCGAATATTAAGATAAGGTCTCTGCTGTAAAACAGCCATGTGTTATCGAATTGCACATTAAAACACCAACAAGGAAATTGTCATGTCTGGATCAGTTAGCAAGCAACATTAAGCAAGTTAAAGCAGAGGTGCATCACCTTGCACTGTCCGACCACGAAACAGGGCAAACTCTCTCGCTAAAAACTAATAAATCGTACGAAATATCCAGTTGGTATGAGGCTGTCAGAGATTTTAATGGAGAAAACATGGATACTTTTTGTAGTTGCATGTCGTCTGTTACTTTCTCTAACGTATATGAAAAAAAGAAACTTACAAGAAGCATTTACGGAATTTCACAGTCTCTTCAAATTATTTTTTGGATTTGTGCTTCCCAGTAAGTACAATAAAAAAGTCAACTAAAAAAGGGAACCACAAGTGGTTAACGAAGGGTATAAGAAGGTCCTGTATAAAAAAGAGATATCTATACTTAACCCAACAACACAATAAAAAAAAACCAGCCAAGTGCGTGTGGGACTCGCGCACCGAGGGTTCTGTAGAAACCTGTAGGTATATATAACTATGTAAAAATATATGCGATGTAACTAAAAAATTTAGATGATTGGCATTTTTAATAATAACTTTATATGTGCTATAAAACGTTGCTATGCCAAACTTCAAGATACTAGAACAACTGAAAGTACCTACTCTTTAGTTGAGCTTATTTTTTCTTTATTTTTGAAGGTCTTTGAGCCATAGTTGACTATGTCAGTCCTATAAACTTATAACATAATACAGAAAGTATATGTATAGTCTTAAAACTACCTGTGTAGTACACTCTGCTACACTTAGATATTATTATTACTATTAGTTAACTTATCTACATACATACATACATACACATCGTCACGCCTTTTATCCCCGAAGGGGGTAGGCAGAGGTGTATTTCTACACCCACTTTTCGCCAGATATACTTTAGTCCCACGTAATAAGGGGCGAGCTTATTGCCGTACCGGGCACATGTCCAGACTCCGTGCTGCTACTGAGAATTTCGTGACAGAAAAACCCAATAACACTGCCTGACCCAGGAATCGAACCCGGGACCTCCCGCTCCCACGTGCACATTTATGCCGCGAGACCAACGAGGCAGTCGTATAGGGTTTGATGTCGAGTTTGCCATCTCTACGCAAAGATGGTATTTGCATCGTGTTATCCCTTAGTCGCCTCCTACGACACCCACGGGAAGATAGGGGGTGGTGACAATTGTATTCTATGCCGTCAGCCACACGGCTATTAGTTTATATAACTATATAGTTTATTAACTTATCTATTAGTTTATATAAGACCACAGCTGCCTCCGACGTAGGATTAGACAAAATACTTAGATATATTCCAATATCATATACATTTAGTTTAAACTGAGGTTTTAATTGAGCTCTCAGACTATCTGTCCGTATACACTCTATAATGATCTAACTGATGATCATGAACGAAAATTATGTACATCTTCAACAACATTCATGACAAGCAATTGGGTGAATCCATTTTTCTAACGAAAAACTTGAATTTATTTAATGGCATGTGACCTGATCTCAATCTACAAGCTAACAATTAATCTTCCACCTAGTTTAATATTAACAAACCATGGTAACTGAAATGGCTTGCTCTGAACAACTTTATACCACACCCCTTTGTTAGTAGATATACTGTTAAACTCTGACTCCCAGGTGCCCTGTATAAGGCTTTTGTACTTTAATAGAATGTCACTAAACGCAGAAAAAACAAATGTCTTTGTACCACTCATTAAAGCCTCCTTAGCTAACTTATCTACCTCCTCGTTACCGATAATACCAATAAAAAATGGCATAGGCTATTGAAACACCTCCATGCCATCAAAGGCACATCGAGCCAGATGCTGCAATCCACTCTTAGAGTTGAGTATTTTTTTCTTCTTAGTCGCTGTCTTCATTGATGAAGGTCGTGTCCAGTAGAAGTACAATTTTTGATCACTTCTTGGATTACAGTTTTCCACTTGTTCCTGTCCTCGGCGCTCTTTAAAGCTGCAGGTATTGGGAGGCCGGTGAAATGTTTGACTGAGTCTGACCAACGGGTAGGCGAGCGACCGCGTGGTCTTTTCCCGTCGACCTGCCCAACTACTATCAGCTTTTCCAGGTTGTCAGGGGTTCTGCGAGCTATGTGTCCGAAATACCTAAGTATTCGCTGGAAACAGATAGTGGATAGCCTCATAGTTATTCTGAGCTCCTTAAGAATTGACACGTTGGTACGATATGCGGTCCAGGGAATGCGCAACATTCGCCTCCAACACCACATCTCGAAGGCATCAATCCGCGCTCTCTCTGATTTCCTTATAGTCCAGGATTCGGCACCGTAAAAGAAAATTGAGAACACCAGTGTTCGTACCAGCCTCACTTTAGTCTTACGGGATAAGTTGCGGTCTTTCCATATCTTAGTGAGTTTAGTCATTGCTGTTTTGGACATTTGGATTCTCCGGGCGATTTCCTTTTCGCTGCCACCCTCACTGCTCAGAAGAGAGCCGAGATATACAAACTGATCCACAAATTCCAGATCCTTGAGCTCATGGGAGCGAGTCAGTGCACCTGGTCGGTCTACTACCAACACCGTGGTCTTCGCTTTGTTAATTTTGAGGCCAACTGATTCACTCGCGCTCGTCACTCTGGATAGCAGTTCAGCCAATTCCTGCTCTGACGACGCGAAGAGAGTAGTGTCATCTGCATATCGCAAGTTGCTGATTTTTTTGCCTCCAATTGAGATTCCACCTTCCCAACCGTCAAGAGCCCGTCTCATGATATACTCTCCGTAGATGTTGAAGAGAATTGGAGACAGAATACACCCTTGTCTAACACCTTTTTGGGGCTTAAACGGCTTCGACAGAGTATTATTGACCTTAACAACAGTATTGGAATCGAACAATCTACTTTCAGACAGGCAGTTTGGTTTTAGAGCGCATAAATCAACAAACCAGGCAGTTCACATGGTTACTGATCACATTGTGGCTAACCTGGATAAAGGGATGCATACTATTGGGATCTTCCTAGACCTTGCCAAAGCTTTTGACTCTGTTTCAGTTCCAGGTCTATTAAGAAAGCTTGAGTATGTGGGAATAAGAGGCACACAATTGCAACTACTTACTGACTATCTTAGCGACAGATGTCAGTGTGTAAAACTAGGCACAAACCTTAGCGTGGATATTCCTAATCCCCCCTTTGGGGTGCCTCAAGGGAGCATTTTAGGAGTAACTTTGTTCCTAATATATATTAATGACCTATGTAACCTAAGTCTTCATAATGGTGTCGTTGTGTCTTATGCAGATGATACGGTACTATTATTCACAGGAAATACTCGTACTGAGGTATATACACATGCTCAACTAGGTTTCAATACTGTTAATAACTGGCTTTTTGACAACATACTAACTTTAAACACCCAGAAAACAAAATATATCCACTTCTCAATACGTAACAATAACATTAATGAATCACTTAACAACACTATATTCGCTCACGACAGTAAATGTAATTCATCTGCTGACGTTGCATGCTCCTGCCCTACTTTAGAATCTACACAATGTATCAAGTACCTTGGAATAACACTTGACAACAATCTTAATTTCCGCATTCACATAGACCTCTTATGTAAAAGAGTACGGAAATTAATATTTATTTTCAAAACAATGCGTAGCGCTGCAAATTTTAAATTAATAAAACAAATCTACCTGTCATTGTGTCAGTCAATTATAGCCTACTGCATTATTTCATGGGGAGGGGCATCCAAAACCATCTTATTGCCACTAGAACGCGCTCAGAGAGCTATTCTAAAAGTGGCGACGTTTCGACCTTACATATTTCCTACCTATGAATTGTATCAGTCCACTAATGTTCTAACTGTACGTCAATTGTTCATACTGCACACCATACTAAAACAACACGCACTAATTCCATTCAAACCACTGCCCCCGGACAAGAGACGGAAAGATCTAGTCTGTACTAAGTTTCATGGTAAACATGTCTTTATAAATAGATTTTTCTTATTCATAGGCCCTTTTTTATACAATAGATTAAATAAGTTACTAGATATATATAATTTTAGTTATAAACAATGTAAAATAATCATAACTAGACACTTACAAACAATGACCTACTCCGATACTGAGAATTTGCTTACTGTCATAAAATAATCACCTACTATTCAATAGCCTCGATTTTAATTATTATTGCATCAATGTTAAATTTAAGCGTATGCACATTTGTTTTATTTGCACAATTATATTACATAAGTACAAAATAGCCTGAAACACAGGTGAAAACCTAGTTCAGGCAATTAATTTTAAACACTAGATAGCAAAGTAAAATTAACCTATACCGGCTTTAAACTACCTATATGTTAAGTATTTATTGTTTATTAGATTATAAAGTATTATATTATTATAAGATTATCCAGACCTAATGTATCCATCCACTGTAAACATTATTTTTGAATAAAGATTATTATTATTATTATTGCCATCTTGGTAGAGGTTTGCGATGAGACTGATGATGTGCCTAGGTACGCCCATTTCCACTAGGATCTTCCATAAGCATTCCCATCTGACACAATCAAATGCCTTCGAGTAGTCGACGAAGCACATCAGCATTGGAATGTTGAACTCCCGGCACTTCTCAATGATTTGCCTGACATTCAAAATCTGTTCTCGTGTACCTCGCCCTCTAACGAAACCCGCTTGCTCTGCTGGTATTTGCCACTGTAGGTAACCTTTGAGGCGTTCGTTTATAATATACAGCAGAACTTTGCTTGCATGGGATATTAGCGCCACAGTCCTGTAGTTTTCGCAAGACTTTGTAGATCCTTTCTTGTGCAGTGGTACAAGAATGGACTTCTGCCAGTCACTGGGCCATTTACCTGTGCTCCATATCTGATTGCATAGGCTTTGTAGGATGCGTACTCCGGTCTCTCCTATGAGTTTTAAGTCTTCAGCAAAAATACAGTCACCACCGGCTGATTTGTTTGATTTTAATTTCTTCAGAGCTTGCTCGATTTCCGATCTTAAAATGTCTGGCTCAATAGGAGTGTCCATTACGCTGTGGTGGAGGTTTGGTGATACTGCAGAGACATCTGCGTACAATTCTTCACAGTAGCCTCTCCACCTTCCTACTACTTTGTCAATTTCTGTGAGCAAGTTCCCGTTCGCGTCCTCCACCGCCCACGTTTTCACCTTGAAGTCCCGCGTTATACTTTTTATTTTTAAGAAAAAGTCTCGAGTGTGCATTTTCTGGGCATGATTTTCAATTTCAGTACATAAGTTGATATAGTACTGGTTTTTATCTTCCCTGCATCGTCTTTGTATTTCCGTCGAGAGATCTTTATATCGTTCATGGCTACCATCACTTGAGAGGTGTTTAAGTAGGTCTTTCCTTTTGTTTATAAGATCCCATGTCTCATCTGATAACCAAGAACTTCGGGGTGTATCACGCGTGTTATTCAGACTTTCATCGTGGACAAACAGCAATAGCTCCTTAAATTTCGTCCAATTCTCGTTTACGTTTAGGTTGCCATCTATCAATGTTTCCGCGTCCACCTTTTCCTGGAATCGTGTCCTGAAACTCGTCTGTTCACCAGGAGTTAATCTGCGCTTTTGCTTGTCGACAAGCCGATGACATTTTTTCAGCTTGATTATCATTTTCGCAACCAGAAGAGCGTGGTCACTACCGCAGTCAGCACCTGGGTAGGTTTTGGTGTTTAAAATACTCGACTTCCATCTTTGAGGCACGGCAATATAGTCGATCTGATTTCTGGTTCTGTCTCCGGGTGAAATCCACGTATAAAGTCGTCGAGGGTGCTGTTGGAACCAGGTGTTCATAATAGACAAAGAGTTTGCCGCACAGAACTGCAACCAACGGTCGCCTCTGTCATTTCGTATGCCAAGTCCATAACGTCCAACAACCTCCCTCATGTGTGAATCATTATCAGTGCGTCCTACTTTGGCGTTCATGTCTCCCATCAACACATTAATTTCCCTTTTGGGCAACGAATTGTAGACGTCATCAAGTTGGTTGTAAAATGCTTCAATGTCAGCTTCACTGGCACTTTTTGTAGGTGCATACACTTGAATTATATTCATACGACAAGGTTTGGAATTGATCTTTAATGTTAGTATACGATCGCTTACCGGGTTATATCCAAGAACACATTTCTCGATCTCAGGTGATACAGAAATTGCCACACCCTTACTGCTCTCGTTGTCAGGGCCAGAGTAGTATACTGTGTGCCCTCTGTTCGTTTTGTAAAACCCTGTGCCTCTCATGTGCGTCTCACTGAGTCCTAATATGTCCAGCTTATAGGCTTGTTGTTCTTTATCAATAATTTCTTTCTTCATTATCTGGATCATGCCACGGACATTCCATGTTGCAAGTGTAGTAATCTTTCTAAGTGATCTTAGGTTATTAGATGGCTTTGCTTCTTCACCAGTAGCATTCTGTCCACACCGTGCCTGGTGAGTCACATCAGAATGGCCAGTAGCATATTTCACACCATGCGACCTGGAATCATCATAGCGCTGGGTGGTGACCGGATTGCATGCCATAACATCTCTTTGTGTGCTCAAACTCATACTGGATTTCCTGGGAAAATAGTGCAGTGGTTTCCCGTTGCCTTCTTCACCAGACATTTTGGGAAGTATTTAACTTCCCAGGCCGCTGTAGCCTCTTCCAAATGGTTTCCCTACTGGGAGTTAGGTTATACCGCCCATTCTCGGTCGCCATTGCCTCGTTCGTTGTCTAGCAGGGAGCACCGCGGCGATCACAAAATCGCCGCCGTCAGCTATTCTGAGAAGAACCACTGACGCGTGCAGGTGAGGTTGACAATTGGGTCGGATAAGATCTAGATTCCGTTTCCCCTTACCCCCCAAGTTGAGTATTTTATATGAATTGAATTTTAATACCTCTACGCGTTCATGAGCAAAGGGAATTTTATAGTTACTACAACTTTAAAAATTATTAAAAATATTTTAATTATATGATGCAACAAAAATTTTACGGTATCGCAATTTTTACTTTGTCTGTGCTATAAGACGTTGCCTCGTACCTAATTTCAAGATTCTAACTTCACGGGTAGTACCCTGTAGGTTTCAGTTCCCTGGAGAGTTTCGAAAATTTGCGAGAATTTGCGACTTAAACAGTTGCATCTTTTGATTGCATTGGCTTAGAAGTTTGATTTTGTTACAGCATAAACATATTATAGACTTGAGTATTTAATATGAATTCCAATTTTATAACTCTACGCGCTCATGAGTAAAGGGGTAGTTAACTCAAAATTATTAAAAATGTCTTTATTATTTGATGTAACTAAAAATTTACGGTTTTCGCAATTTTTCCTTTATCTGTGCTATAAGACGTTGCCTCGTACCAAATTTTAAGATTCTAAGTACACGGGAAATACCCTGTAGGTTTTGATTCCCTTACAAGTAGTTAAGAGTTTGAAAATATGCTTAAATTGCTGTTTCTTTTAATTGCTTTTACATAGAAGTTTGATTTTGTTACAGCTTAACGGTGTTATGGACTTGAGTGTTTGATATGATTTTCACTTTAATACCTCCACGCGTTCTTGAGGAAAGGGTAGTAACTATCAAATTATTACAAAGGTTTTTATTATATGATGTAACATAAAATTTACGGTTTTTGCAATTTTTCCTTTATCTGTGCTATAAGACGTTGCTGCGTACCAAATTTCAAGATTCGCCGTTCACGGGAAATATCCTGTAGGTTTTGATTCCCTTGCGTGTAGTTAGGAGTTTGAAAATATGCTTAAATTGCTATTTCTTTTGATTGCGTTTACATAGAAGTTTGATTTTGTTACTGCTTAACGATGTTATAAACTTGAGTATTTGATATGAATTTCAATTTAATACCTTTACGCGTTCATGAGAAAAGGGGAGTAACTATCAAATTATTAAAAATGTTTTTATTGTATGATGTAACTAAAAATTTAGAGTTTTCGCAATTTTTCCTTTTTTTGTGATATAAGACTTTGGTTCGTGCCAAATTTCAAGTTTCTGAGTTCACGAGAAGTACCCTGTAGGTTTTGATAAACTTGCGAGTTTCGACAATATGCTGCAATTTACACCATAAACGGCTGTTTCTTTTGATTGCGTTGGCTTAAAAGATTGATTTTTTCACAGCTTCAAGGGACAGTAGATTTGGATATTTGATATAAATTTTAGTTTGATACCTTCACGCGTTCCTTAGAAAAAGGGTCTTGACAGACGGACGGACAACAAAGTGATCCTATAAGGGTTTAATATAAATCATACAGCTGTATATTAAAAAAGTGCACATATAAGTCCAGACAAATACAAAATAAGAAATATATAGACAATAATAACAATAAATGTAAAGCCACATGGGCAGTAATTAATGAAAACATTGACGACCAAAATACGAGAACCCAAATTGACAAAATAGTTTTAAATAATCGGACATATGAAGACCCTAAGGAAATAACTCAAATAAGTGACATATTTAATACTTTTTAAATACAATTGACAAATAGTAATAATTTTAAATATAATGTTGACGAGATTAACAAAACTATTGACATTAATTGTGAACATACAATATTTCTCCAACCGACAGATGCCATGGAAATATTCCGCATAATTAAAAATCTTAATAACACCAACGCAGCAGGAGTAGATGACATAACCACCAATGTAATAAAATTTTGTGCACCATACATATGTCAGCCGCTGTGTTATTTAATAAATTTATCTTTTGAGGAAGGTACCTTTCCAAATATATTGAAAAATCAATAGTTAGGCCACTTAATAAGAAAGGCGATACTATAGGCCAGTGACACTGATTCCAATTATATCAAAAATCTTCGAGAAAGTTATGCTGAAAAGGCTTCAAGAATTCACGAAAAGTCATGGTCTACTTTAAAGATGAGCAATTTGGGTTTAGACAGAATAGTAGCACTTCATTGGCATATTTCAATTTGATAAAAATTGTCACTCAAGCTATAAATGATGGTTTACCAGTCGCGGCGATCTTCCTCGATATGAGCAAGGCGTTCAATTTTGTCGACCACAAATTACTGCTGCACAAATTAGAAAAGTATGGGATAAGAGGAAATGCAAACGACTGGTTGAGAGACTACCTAAATGACAGACAACAATGTGTGGAAATCTCTAAAATCCATAAAAAAATACAAAAAAGTAGTATTTAGAAGTGCCTATTAGAAAAATAATTTTGAAGTGCCCCAAGGCATTATATTGGGACCATTTTTGTTCCTCATGTACATTAATGATCTCCCAAATAGCGTTTGCCATAAGACAATCTTGTTTGCTGATGACACAACCCTGATTATACAAAATGAAAACGCCAACACGTATGAATCAGACATAAATAAAGCAATAGAAAACTTAATACACTGGTTAAATTCTAATAATTTACAAATTAACATTGAAAAGACAAAAATGATCCAATTCCAGACATATAAAAGAAAACCATTGACGTTAAATATTAAATATAATAATACGACGATTGAGGAAGTTGTAAGTACAACATTTCTGGGTATAAAGTTGGATCAGAATTTCAACTGGAAATCACATTTAGATTACGTTTGTGACAAACTCGACAGATTTGTTTATGCTGTAAAAAGATTAAGAATCACGGTATCCACAGAAGCTGCTCTGTGTGCATATTACGGATACGTTTCGTCCGTACTCTCATATGGTCTCTTACTGTGGGGAAATTCGATGGATATTATAAAAGCATTCAGAGTACAAAAAAAATGTGTGCGTGCAATCTGTGGAGCCCATACAGGCCATACAGACAGTTATAAACACTTGTTCAAAAAGTACAATATTTTGCCATTACCTTGTATGTACATTAAAGAATTATGCATATTTGTACAACAACATCCGGCATTTTTTATTAAGATCAAAGATGTAACGAAACGAAAAATAAGAAATAATCATAAATTATGTTTACCGCAATGCAAGCTAGAATTGTATAAAAAGAACTCGTACATAAATGCCATAAAGGTATATAACAAATTACCCAATTCCTTTAAAGATTTACCTTTGATCAATTTTAAAAAAAGTTGACGCAGTGGTTAAAAGAAAAATGTTTTTACGATCTTAATGAATATATGTTATATCGCGGAGAAGAAAATAAGGTAATCAATAATATTGGTATATACCTTTTTTTTTTTTTTTTTGGTGTCGGGTTGGAAAATCCTCATGGAGTCCCTCCGCCCCGGAGGAAGGACGAAGGGGACTGTCAGACTCTTACTGACTAAAAACCAACCCGTGTCCCTCATGTACCCGTGTGTCGGAGAGTAGGGATTCACATAAGCATTCGTCGCTACCCCCCGACGGGTATTGGCCCGCCAGATGGTCAGGCGGGCCCCGAACAAAACCCCCTTGGCGGCGGATGAAGGTGTTGGGCTCCGCCGCCAAAACTCTCAGCGGCCGCAGAGGATAGGGAGGATGGCAACGCAACACCGCATCTCCTCTTCCTCTGCGGCCCCACCGCGACGCAACGATGGTGCGCCCCCATTTGGTCGCGGGAGATAGGGCGCGCGGCAACGCAACACCGACACGCCTCTCCTCCCGCGACCGCACCCGACTGCGAGAGACAGACAGAACTGTCCCCCGCACCCGCACCGTTGGACGCATCCTGCGCAGGCCCCGTCAAGCCCACGCGGAGCGTCCCCTCTTGGATCCCTCTTCGCTTCACCGCGGGTAACCAATCCACGGCTACTGAGCCCCCCCACCACGACAAGGTGGAGATCCCACGGGGGGGATATTGGTATATACCTTATGACTATAAATGTACATTCAAATGTGGTACTAAAAGCTTTGACATTTAAAATATAACTGTGGACTTATTTAATTATTTATTTATTTATTATTATTATAGACATAAAAATGAAATAATTTCTTTTAACTGACATACATACTATATTAAAATTATTTTTTTTATCTTTGAACTGACATACAAATTATAACTTTGACAATGTTTAATTAATTAGTACCACAATTATCATTTATGGGAGTTCATATTAATTTGTTTTTTTACTAAGATTTTAAAATAATTATCATTAAAATAATATAAGTAATTTATGTTTGTCTACTAAAACAAATATTTGCATACCATATGTAATGGTAGAATGTAAATGGGCCATTTTATATTTAAGATCATGCTATGTATACCTACATTCTGGCAAATGAAGCACTTTGACTTTGACTTTAACAGATACCATGTAATTAGACTTACTGGATTATAGCGTAATTTGGCCAATTGCTCAAAATTACACAAAAAAACTTTCACCATGTCATCCTATAATATGTCGATAGGCCTTTAGATAATTATATCTTACTCATCGAGCGCTGGAAGCACAAATGATATCCTTCTTTTTCAGATTATTCCTCCATGCGTCTTTCTATAATTACGGACTATGAGGTTTTCAAAGTGATGAAACGCGGGTTTGATCGCAAATTAATTTTAAATAAATCAATACAATTTTTTCCTAAAGGTAGAAGTAGGTAGTAATGCGACCTTACCCTAACCTTATTTACAAAAACATTACAGATCACTTATTTTGAAGCCGACGACAAAACTTTAATAAGCATTAAGACTAAATCACAAAAACTAAAGTTTCCTTTGTTCTCAGGAATTCCTCTTCAAACATTTTCAAGGGAAAGGGTCATCTCATTATTGATCACACAATTTAGTTTTCATCGGCCTCAGTGTAACAAATGAGCTTATTCATCAAACGAAATAGAAGTTTTAAAGTTGCGATAATGTGAGACAATTTCTGGGCCCCTAAACTTTTGAATCGAATCATCTTGAAATAACTTGAATAAATTCTTAATTTTCATACTTTTTTATTGAGCCACACCAAGTTTTTGGTTGTGGCCAATTTTGCTTTGAGTTCTGTTTACTTCTTGGCTGACTTTAGGTGCTGCAAGTGAAAGATTAACCATAATCTTTTTTACAATATTGACTGCACGGTTGGCGTAGTGGTTTAAGCAGTGGCCTCGCTGCTTGTTACTGCGCCGCGTGTTGTGGGTTCGATTCCCGCACGAGACAACACTTTGTGTGATCTAAAAATTGTTATCTCGAGTCTGGGTGTTCTCTGTGTCCGTCGATTGAATATTTGTAAAGTCATCCGCGACACAGGAATTTCTTCCTTGTGCGAGAGTTGCCTTTTTATAAAAAATAAAATAAAAAACACGATGATTTTGGCATGTAAAATCACCAGAATCTGAAAAGATCGGTCAATCTTTCGTACTACCACAAAATGCTGCTACTGCGAGGCAGTAATGCTATAGTCCGTTGAACCGTTTTCTATAGTCAGTGCTGCCGAACCTGGCTAAACAGGTGATACAGTATTGGAAATTTCAGTGATATTAGTCCCAAAAGAAACTACTACAGTGTGAGCGACTGCATTGGACTTCTGTAGGCGTGAGCAAATCACGTCGATAGGAGGAATTTCCTCGAAGACCCTGCACCGCCTTCACGGCCTGTTACTCGTCAAACTATACCCTACGGTCACCAAAGATCATCGCCTGCTGACCGAGGTCCTGGAGTTGGGAAGAGGGCGGTGACTTTTCTTCTGGCGCCGTCTCCTTTCTCAGCGTTACTGCTTCGAAGAGGCAAATAACCCTGATATTGAACAACAACATTCCACCACACAGCAAACCCTCAATTGACCTAGTAGCCTGTAGTACTAAATGTCACTTAATAAAGTGATTAAAAGTAATAAATAATTTAGTTCAATTTTTTATCATTGTAATCAAAATGTCATCATTATTATTTGTGTGGCTATTACGGATATTGCTACATAACTGCAACCACTATTAGGCAATTTGATAATAAAGCTCATTCGGTTTTCATAGCATCGTTAATTAATATATTCGTTCAAGTCAAGTATATTGTGACATTGTCAACAGAGATGGAGTTGGAAGGATTCAAGCGGATCAAAGCTCCTACTTTTGACTGCCTACCTTACCTACTAGAGTCAAATTTTGTTTAAATTTTAGATTGAATTATATGATTAAAACTAAACTCAAATTTAAATTATGATTTGAGTATTTTTTTAATTCAATCATCTCTTATTTTGAAAATTATAAACGCTATTATTAATGGACTACCAAAACAACCAAATACTAGAATGGTGTTATACAGCATAAATGCAGATCCCTGTAACAAAACTAAACTTATTCAACCAGTTTCTAACAAACGAACAAAAATAATTCAATACACAGTGCTTATAAAACAATATTCCATAACAAAACGTCCAAAACTCTCCACAAACAAAACATAATATCATCCCAAAAGGCTCAATATATCGTTGTTTGTCTGCCAATGCTCGGCTTCTTATTCAAGTGGCCCTCCACTTTTGAAGAATGGAAGTCAGTTTCACATATTTGTGCCGATTTGCCGCCAAGCAACGTCCTACTCGAAACTGATTCCAGAATATTCTATGCTGTTATAGACGAGGGTTACGTAAGTAAGTTTTCATTTTCCTCAAATACACTTATTAAGCAATAATAAGTGTACTTCTACACTTGTAGCATTTTAATTAGTTTGCTTGTAAAACAACAATGAGTGCTTTGATAGCCTCATTTTGGAATAAGAACTAAATAACACAATGCGTAAGTCTCAAGGTTTACATTGTTTTTCTTTGCCTCATTAGTAAGTTATCATCTTAAGTAATTGAAATATTATAAAGTAATTCTTTGAATAATTTATGTACAAAGTCTTAAGAAGAAATTCAGAGTGTCCGCGCAACTTTAGGTATCACAAATCAATAAAAAATGGTAAAAATTAAAACATAATCGAAACATAAATATGAGGTATCGATGTTTCTTCGAATCGACTTCGAATCTAGCCCCATCACTAAGTAGACGCATGTGAAACGGTTCAGAAAAATAATTTCCTTTCAATGTACGCGGCATACTTTACGTAACAGATGTCAAAAACACACACCAAAATCAACTTTAAAACAAAAACATTAAGGTCTTAAATTATATCTGTGATGTTATGAGAAGTTTCGTAATTAAATAGCTTAGAGTTTGTTAATTGTGTCAATTTGAGACGTCACACATGTGAATTTTGAAGCGGTTGGTTTAATTACTCGTATCTTATGTCTCCTCTGACGACTTGAATTACTTCGTGAAAGATGTTCGTTGTAATTTTGCTATGTGGTAGCGAATGCTTCTATTAATCTGTGCGGATTAAGCGACGAAGTAAGGACATGTACTTTTTAAAATGTAATTAACAATCTTCCCGGATACTTTGTTGAACAGAGACATTTAAACACTTTTTCAACCAGTTGATTGATGAAAAAGTATACTAGATAAGCTCAGGTGGTTTATGATTCACACATTTAGCTTTTATGAAAAAAACTCATAAAAAACCATTATATTACGTAAGAAAATGCTAAGGTTATCTGCTGTATACTGAAAATTTAACCGGATTACAAATCAATGTTCCTGAAAAGCAACCAAACTGTTACAAATAAGTTACAATAAGTTACAGTCTCATAGATGACAGCAAACTTACACCATTGTAGAAACAACTTTTATTAGTGCAGTAAAGTACAATAATTAAAAACTAGAGTTCGCCTAGTGATCGAAATTCGACCATAATTTATTGAAAATTTAAGTTTCTAAATTATTAAGGTTTTATTGTCAAAGTCTCTATAATCACGGACCGTATAATCACCGCATAATGAAAATAAGTAAAATGTTTTATGAAATTACTGGAACCGTTATTAAATACTTTATTTGGTTATAAATCTCTTAAACAAATGATCTATAGACTACTGTAGACTTGCACTTTATAAACACGTCATTATCTTGCCCTGGTCCCAATGTATTTAAAGTCAGCGTAGTAAATCCTTCTGTTCCATACTTCACTATCACCTATCCCTTTACTCGTCACCTGCCCCTTTCTCTTACATATCCATCCTCTCACAGTCCGTCCATCCATTTCCGCCTATCCTTCCTATCTTTTCTTTGGCCTCCCTCTTCCCTTTCGGCCCTCTACTTTCATATTAATTATTATTTACCTACATACAAACCATCTCTTCACCATGCAAATGATTTCCTTAAACTATTTCGCTTATGGGCGAGATTTTCAGACTACATCTAACATACCTACTCATTCCTTCCTCCAATCGTTAGGCCATGTTGGGGCTCTTTAAGCGGTCTGAAAATCCCGACACCAGGGAAGACCACCTACTCACACGAAAAAATAAAACAGCAACAGTCTCCGCTGCTGCTACATCAGCGGAGACCCTCAAACGGCGCAAATACGGAAACCTATCTGGTAATTACGTTTTTGAGCCGTTTGGGGTCGAAGCGCTGGGGCCATGGGGGCCTAGTGCACGCGCTCTGTACAAAGAAATCGCCAAAAGGCTGATCGACGCTTCCCGTGACCAGAGGGCTGGTTTATATTTTGCAGAGAGAATAAGCATTGCCATACAACGTGGCAATGCTGCCAGCCTTCTTGGCACGCTACCAGCCGACAGCGTTGCGGAGGAATTTTTGACGCCGCGTAGTTTGGGTTTTTTGTTTTTCCTCGTCTATTTTGTTATTATTATTTATTTAGTTTTATTGGTTTAGTTTAGAATAGTTTAGTTGCATAAGTAGTTCTATTCCAGTTGTATATATGTTATTTGTTACATTAATAAACTTTACTAAACAGCAATAGATTTACGAGTCTCACTTAATCTTAATAAACCAGGAAAAAGTTTGATGCTGGATCATAAATTAGTTTGGTTACATTTTTGGATGAAATATACTGCCTTGAACCTCTTTACTAGAACAAGGATAACTCAAGCTAAACTCGCCTCAAAAAGGCATACCACTTCATACCAAATATGACAATTTTATCACATCAAAGTTATATTCAAACTTCAAGGAAATTAAATTCTCCATTCGACCAATTTGAAAGAACTCTCCGTGTAATCCATTTCATACGAAAGCTAGGTTTTTGCTCAGGATTGAGATGTTAATAAAATTGGACACTTTTTGTAAAAAGAGTGTCATTTCAGTGGGATTGACGTTTGTAAAGTCTCGGATTATTTAAGTAAAGCTTTTGAGTAATTTATTAAAACCAGAATCATAATCGAGTAGGCGTGTTTGTTACGGCGGGCTCTGTTGTACCTTCAAATACTTTGTTTACTTTGAGACTGTGATGTGAGTGATTCTAGTTAGGTTGCAGTCCGTGCATTTAGAATTTTCTGTTCATAAGTGTCACATTGTGAACTGAAGAGAGCAAATGATATTGATTCTGGATGTGACTTGGCAATAGAAATTAGGTCATTATCATTGCCGCCAAAAGACGTCAAGGGCTTAACACAGGATTACTTTAAGGCTTAATGGCCGTAGTCAAAAAATCCCAGAGGTCTGAGATTACAGACTTCTTTTAACCAAACTTCTTCCACCTATTGTCGTCTTTCAATAAATTGGTATATTTGGAAAAAAATCTTCACAATCCCAACTCTGAAGTTCCTACTTTGTTTTATCTCCAAATCATACGGAGATAAAAGTAAAGAATGCTAAGGATGTTAAAGGTGCTTTAAGATAAGTAAAAGTATATTAGTGTAAGATTCTCTTAAGAGGAAATCAAAGATATAAATATACCTATATAAATGTATCATAATGTACCAGTGGTGTACGTAACGGACTGCCGAGACTATGATCTTGGGTTCGATTCCCAGGTACCCCAGGCACACATCTCTGACTTTTCGAAGTTAGGTGTGTATAAAAAATGTTAATTATCGCTCACTTAATAATGTGCCCGGTAGATGGCAATAGGCTCGCCCCCTACTACGTTGGGACTGAAACATAACTGGCGAAAAGTGGGTGTGTAATACACCTCTGCCTACCCCTTCCGGATAAAAGGCGTGAGGTTATGTCATGTAAATATATCAATAAATAGTCTAGCAACCTTGACTATTTATTTAAAATTTAAGCATATTATTATGTAGGTACAACTGTGACTGTGACTGCCTCCGTGGTCCAATGGATAGCACATGCGACTGCTGATCGGAGGTCCCTAGTTCGATTCCCGAGTCGGGCAAAAGTGTTACTGGGTTTTCCCGAATTCTCAGTAGCAAGGCTCTACTACCGTGAAGAAAATGCTCAAGTATGCTTTCTTATTCTAAGATTTAAAAGTTCGTCTATTGTATATTGTATACATTTAGAGTAGTTAGTAAGGCAGTCTGCCTAGCCAGAGGTTGTTTGTGTGCGTTGTTTGATTCACACCCTGGACATTTTGTATAAGCACTACGATGTTTATAGTTTATCCATATTTTAGACTGCCTTCGTGGTCCAGTGGATAGCGTATGCGACTGCTGATTGGAGGTCCCGGGTTCGATTCCCGGGACGGGCAAAAGTGTTACTGGGTTTTCCCGAATTCTCAGTAACAGCACGGAGTCTGGCGATGTGACCGGTAACGGCAATAGGCTCGCCCCCTATTACGTGGGACCTAAAAATTCATGGCGAAGTGTGGGTGTAATGTTACACTTCTGCCTACCCCTTCCGGGATACAGGCGTGAGTTTATAAAAAAATATGTACAACTAGACAGCGCCCGCGACTGTTCCTGCGTGTGTATTGTTTATCGGGGCAAAAGGTAGCCTATGTGTTATTTATATATACTTTATATTGCTGCATAGTTACCAACATGCGTACTAAACATCCATTCTTCAACAACCTTCACATTTGCTATAAATAAATGTCAGTAAATTAGAATAAATTCTGCACGTAACTGTTCGTAGAGACTTTGGGTACACCGCTACAAATTAGCCTCATTGATCCCATTTATGGCATTCAAGAAGATTTAACTTCTTTGTTTATTGAGCTAGCTACGTCGTCGTCTTGTCTCATAATTAGTACCAAACATTCTAAATTTTCTCGAAAATGCATATGACCTCAAACTATAATAATGCCCGAAAAACCACAGGAATTCCAGAAATGTACAATTCCATTGCTATGAGGATGAATTCCATTTCAGGAACATGGAACTATTAACCACCCGATAGGAAACGAATAAAAAGAGACCATTTATGATGATTATGAATTGTAACTGTAAAACAAACGCTCAATATAAAGGCAACCTAAAAATATTCACAGTAAATAAGTTCTACGGTAACATCGGTTTGACTTAAAAGTGGCAACTTCAATGATTTTAACGTCGAGATTACGACTTTTTCCCACAAGTCGTTTTGACGACTTTTATAAAAATTAACTTTGAACCAACTCAGCCTCCTCCACGTTTCTATATTGGGGGATCTTATTAAATTAATGTGCCGAGTTTTACTTTCTATATTAAGTTACGGTATTTATATGAACGTTACTTTGATATTTTGGTTACAAGTAAGTTGATGGTGCTATAATGCTCGCTATACAAAAACAGGAATTCATAGAATATAATATTCTTTGTGCTACTAATACGTTTTAGGTAGACGTCAAATTCGACTTTATAAACCAGTGCTTTTTGTATAAGTTTTTAAGTATTTTGGTTGATAACTGGATAGTTCTTAAAAGTCGGGTAAAAAAGGTACGAGAATTTAAAGTTGTTTACATTTTACGTACATTTTTAGAAGGTAGCCAAGGATTATTATGAAGAAATAACACATCGTGCTCTGACGCTTAATTTTTAATTAGACATAATAAAATGTTGCTAACTGCATAACTAGCTCTATGTGAAAGTAATGATTGTGATGGTTTCAAATTTTGTTAGAGATTATACTGTTATTAAAGTTCTTCCCTAAGAATATTTGAATTTTAAAGTTACATACTACATCTATTTTATCGATAAATTTAATTCTCAATTACTGCGCCTCTTGACTTGAAAGAAGACTCACATATTTGGCGCTGCTTCTTTTCTATGCCTACATATAAAAAGTAATACATTCAACTGTAATATAACTGAAAGATTAGTGAATTGTATTCACTGAAAATGTAACCACGATCTGACTGTGTAGAGCAAACAAAACGGCCAATGATTTTGTATTTAATATACAAAAATATAAAAATCTCTAAAATAAAACTAATCCACGGCAGATCACACGCGGCATGAATTTCCCAATTGTTTTCCCATATATAGACAAAAAATATCGACAGAACAACACAGTGAGTAGAACAATCAACGCTTGTGAAAACATGCGAGCTAATTTTGAGAACCTCAACGTCTGAAATGCCTATTTCACTATAATGTTGTGCCATCTTCTCGTCACGATGACTTTCAAGGTGACATTGCCAATAGTCATATACCTAGATAGGAAGTAATTTGACACCAAAAGTTTTATGCAGGCGATTGGCAACCAGTGACGCAACAAACAGTGTTCACTATTTCTTGGTAGGAATCTCGAAAAGATGGCGAGATGGTCATATTATGTATGTCCCTATTTTCTTGGAAACCACATTTGGACAATGGACTTAAATTGATATGGCTCACGTGTTCTTTTTATATTAAAAGCCTAAAATCATTCAAGAATTATGCAGATCGCGATCCAAGTCCGCTTTCTAGTCTATCTTAATTTGAAACACCATTGGCTTCCCCAGGAAGCGAGTGCTATCTGATGCCAGAGCGATAGTAGTATTCAATCTTAAGACCTTATATAACTTTTTCACTGAGCCACGAGGTAAGAGAAAACTAAAAACTATTGATCTGTTTTGAAAGCGCATACAATACCCACACTAATAATATGATACCCAATCTCAGTCAGGCAACCTGCAAAACAAACACGATACATAGTAACAGTGCCAAAAAACTGTCAGGACACCAACCTACGGCGATAAAAAAGGACAAGAAGCAGACAGGTGACTGGACGCCAGGAAGAAATGATTTATCAAGTTAACACTTTAAACCATCGACGTGCCATAACACAATATTGGTTCGTGCTCTCACAAAGGCTTAGAGCAACACACTGTCCTTTCATGACATGTCCCGTCGGGTGGAAAAATGAATTATTCATCCAATTAATCGAACAACTCCCGATGCCTATTTAGTTCATTTCAATACCAGCAACTAAATGTGTCCAGATTCCGATGTAGTCAAAGGAGAGAGCATTTTGTTATTTTGTACGGAAAAGAACAGACTAATGTATTTTTGTTGCTTGTAGCTTAACTAATGTTTTATTTGAATTCTATGAACACGATCCCGTGTTTATTATTTACTTGTAATTGCTACAAGATCGATTTGTACTTCGTTTTGGAAGTTATATGTATTACTTCGATGAAGATATTTTGATGTTCTTACATTACTTTCTACGTTCTACGTTCTTACAAATACTATACAAATACTAAAAAAAAAAACTCTTTGTTATCACAAAGAGATTTTTTTAACTGATTATAAAAAGTATTTGTATGTAAACAGTATTTTTTGAGTTCTGTAGTCAACAATGGCTAAACACGGAATCCTTATAGACGCGCTATGTCTGTCAGTCTATCCGTATGTCACAGCCAAAAGAAAAAAAGATGCCGAAACTATTCAGTTTACACATTTGAAAATTAGTAGGTAATCGCATAGAAAATAAAAATATTGAATATTAAGGGGGGCTCTTCATACATGGAACTGATGTGGAAAATGGGTCGTCAAAATTACTTTGAGGTTCCTAAAACCATTGTTTCTCAAAGCCAATCGTTTGAAAGATATACGGTTCCAAAGTGGTAAAATGGGTGTGTGTGTCCCTCTAACTTTTAAAGTAAGAGAGTGACAAATCAAGAAAAATATATGCTGTAGATCGTTACAAAAACTTCCAACGAATATTGGTTTGAAATAAAGTACATCTTAAAAACTGCAAATATAGCTTTGTCGTTTATACAAATACTATTAATAGTTAGTCGAAGATAATGGCTATGGTAAGTGGATACCTCCACTAAGGAAACCTTCATAAGCGAGTCTGACTTGCAATAACGAATAGCTTTTATAATGTTTCGTCCTAGGTGTTACTTGTAGCCGTTTGCCATTACAAAGCTTTGATGCATTAAGATTCCACATTAACAGGACTGGAACAACAACGTTAATTCTCAAGTTGCGTGAAGGTACTCCTGATAATTGTAAGGAGTTCAGAAACTCTATAGGGTACGATGTAACTTGGTCAGTATTTATGACATTATCTACCGAAAGGTGCTCAACAACATCACTTTGCATACAGTCAAATGTCAAAGCCATGGTCCGATATATCTCTATACACACTTTCGCATTTATGAGCAGAGAATATTGGTTCAGCCGGTTTAGCGTGAAATCGGTACATACATACATACACATTTTCGCATTTATACCTAATACTAGAGGACGCCAGCAGCTACGCCTGCATTTTTTTTAATTTACCCGTTTTGGCCGATCCCGTGGCAATTTCGGGAAATCCCTTCTTAGTGCACCCCTACGGTCCCCAAGGAATATACATGCCAAATTTCAGCTTCCTGCGCCCAATAGTTTCGGCTGTAGCGTGTCTGTCAGTCAGTCAGTAACGCAAGGATTTTATATATTAAGATATATTAGTAGGGATTAGCCGAAGTAATGACTAATAATGATAATGTGACAGTACCGATAGATATACGATAGCACATGCGCAGCACTCAATTATTACAGCACATGCATTCTTACTGTCAATAGGTAGTAGGTTTGTCCCAACAAACTTCGACCCTCTCTAAAATCCCTCCCAGATTATTTTTTGCAACTAATTGTATCCTGTGTTTTTCCTGGTTCTGAGCTACCTCCCAACCAATTTTCAGCCAAATTGGTTCAGCCGTTCTTGAGTTATAAATAGTGTAACTAACACGACGTTCTTTTATATATATAGACTAGAGGATGCCAGCAGCTACGCCTGCATTTTTTTTTAAATTTACCCGTTTTGGCCGATCCCGTGGGAATTTCGGGAAATCCCTTCTTAGTGCACCCCTACGGTCCCCAAAGAACATACATGCCAAATTTCAGCTTCCTGCGTCCAATAGTTTCGGCTGTAGCTTGTCTGTCAGTCAGTCAGTAACGCAAGGATTTTATATATTAAGATTGTCTGGAAACGTGACAAAACCCTGGAAGGGCATGCGTTTTGATTTTAACCTGCGATCTAGATTATCAACCCATACTGATGTTTTATTACCAAATGTTCAATTGCTTAGTCTAAGAGCTAAGAATTTGACCCATCTCTAGTTTTTGTGTCATGATGATACAATTAATAGAGATGGGCAAAACTCTGCTTCTTACAACTTATTACAAAGTTATTTATTAACCGGTCGACCAATATAAATACATGTTCAAAAGTTAACTGTTAGTCGACATATTTGTTGAAGCCACAGTTTCTATGAATCAATACTTAAAATAACAAGTGTGTTTGATACCATACCGTCAACGTAGAGCATTATTTATTGGTGCCATCGATAGATAAAGGTGTGTCGGAAAAAAAATCTAGGTAATTTTAAGTTGGTAATTTTATTATCTCAGGTACGACATCTAAAACCTCATTATTCTGTATTTTAGCCTCGCAACTCATTACCCTTCACTTTCAAAATGCCAAAGGTCGATAAGCGAAACATTTTTATAAATATATCTCCTTTTTTTTATTGACTCACGCCTGTATCGCCGAAGGGGTAGGCAAACGTGTAATATTACACCCACATTTCGCCATGCTGTGAAATTGTAGATCCCACGTAATAGGAGGCGAGCCTATTACCGTTACCGAGCACGTTGCCAGACTCCGGGCTGCTACTAAGAATTCGGAAAAACCCAGTAACACAGCCTGACCCGGGAATCGAACCCGGCACCTCCTGATCAGCAGTCGCATACGCTATTCACTGGACCATGGCGGCAGTCTGACAGTCAAATATCCGTTAACAAAATTGGACACTGTTTATATTGTGTATCTTTAGTAGGTATGTGGATACTGTAGCCCGTGTGAATTTTACAAATAAAAACATGTATAGTGTCGCTGGATGTAAAGGCGTTTTCGACCATCAAACTATCCATTCATTATAACGGCAACCAGTCCCAGCCTAGCTGCCCTATATAACGTGGCTTATAAAATTCTTTAAGATCCCTTAGACCCTTAGGTTGGCCGAAATATCAAGCTAGCAAACATAGAAGCTTCATATATAGGAAACAATTAGTGTTTAGTGTATGAACCAAGGAAAAACTAAAATATATTTCAATTTCAGTCCAGTTTTCGAGATACATCAACTGCATAAATAACTTTGTAATCCCATATGAACATAAAGGATTACAAAATTACATTTGCAGTTAGAGCTTTAATTAAGAAAATTCGTTGTTGGTGTACAAGAAGTAGAAGATACTGGAAAGGACAAAAGTAAGACTATCTACAAAAAGAAATGAGATCCCATAAAAACAAACTTGTCAAAAATACCAAGTCTCGCGACCGTAAAAAGTTGTGAGATCCATGTAATAACAAGTCGGTAAATTAAAAATCTTTAATGTTTTAAATAAATATATTGGCTCGGCTATCGCATGGAAACACAATATATCTCATAAGTAATACATATATAAATTAGATTGTTTAATGCGATTGCCAAGTCAATATATTTATTTAAAACATTAAAGATTTTTAATTTACCGACTTGTTATTACATGGATCTCACAACTTTTTACGGTCGCGAGACTTGGTATTTTTGACAAGTTTGTTTTTATGGGATTTCTTTCTCTTTCCATTAATGTCAACCATGTATTATCAAAAAGCTCATATATCTTTGAAAATAAAGAGACAAAAGTAAGTCATATTACTAGGGAAATAATTTAATCTTCCAACAGAATTAAAAGGCACAAGGTAAGACGGTAATACATAATAATAAAGATAATAATATGTCCTAATAATATATAACGTTGGAGTAATACGCTTCCCCCCGTGGGATCTCCAACTTGTCGTGGTGAGTGGGCTCAGGAACCGTCGTTAGGTCACCCACGGTGAAGCTAAGCGAGATCCCGGGAGTGGACGATCCGCGTGGGCTTGACGAAAGCCTACGCAGGATGCGTCCAAAGGTGTGGGTGCGAGGGACAGTTCTTCTGTCCCTCGCAGTCGGGCGCGGTCGCGGGAGGAGAGGCATGTCGATGTTGCGTTGCCGCGCGCCCTATCTCTCGCGACCAAATGGGGGCGCACCATTGTTGCGTCGCGGTGGGGCCGCAGAGGAAGAGAAGATGCGGTGTTGCGTTGCCGTCCTCCCTATCCTCTGCGGCCGCTGGGTGTTTCGGCGGCGGAGCCCAACACCTTTATCCGCCGCCAAGGGGGTTTTGTTCGGAGCCCGCCTGACCATCTAGCGGACCAATAACCATCGAGGGGTAGCGAGGAATGCTTCGGTGATACCCAACCCTCCGACACACGGGTACATGAGGAACACGGGTTGGTTTTTAGTCAGTAAGAGTTTGACAGTCCCTTTCGCCCTTCCCCCAGGGCAGAGGGAAATCGAACGGTGAATTAAGCCAATCAAGCTATCTCGATTGCTGTACCTTTTTTAATCCTTTTTTTTCTGTATTGCCAGTATTATCTATGAATTAATTAAAACAAAGCTCTTTAAACATGAACAACACCTATCTACACTCAAAACACAAAGTGTATCACACAAAGTTTTGTGCCAAGTGAAGATCGAACATAGAATTCCCGATGCAGTGCCAAGGAATACTCTAAAGGCCATGATCGACGGGCGAGTAAAACCGCCGTTTTATGGCTCGTCGGTAAGGGATCATTGCAATACTGCGGTATTAAAAACCAACGAACCCGGTTCGTGGCTCGTTAGTTATGTTTTATATTTTGCTCGGCACGCTGCGCAAGACCGCAAGTCGATCACCACTGCCAAGCCTACAGTTTTCCGCGACAGCGCTTGCGAACAGACGTACCTACGTGCACACTTTTTAAATAATGGATTTGCGAACCTGCAGTCACGATTTCATAATAGAATTTATAAACGCCTTCAGAGACTGCCCTTGCTTGGCATGGCAATGTACATTGAATGAGTACAAAAACAAAGGAACCCGCCTTCATGCCTACAATAAACTGTTGGAGAGTAAAAAAAAATACGTTCCAAACTCAAATATAACTGATGTCAAGATAAAAATCTGTCTTTGCGAGCTTCATATAGAAAAGAACGAAATAAAGTTACTGCAAGCACGAGGACGCGATTGCAGTTCACACTCGTCTGTATTGCTCGCTAATCGATCAGCACCCACGAGCCGCGACTCCGCGAGTAAAAACAGTCATCTCCAAAACCGCGGTATACGGCTCGCCCGTCGATAACCCACTTAAGAGTTGTGACGTCGCTGTGACGTCGCGATGACACCGTCCGCCCACTCCACTTAGCTGGCCGCTTCCCCCCTCACCACAGACACCACACCTCGGGCGGCAAATAAATACGGAGACGTTGGGAGCGCTCGCTCCTTTTGGATCGGCTGATCAGCGGCGAGAGAGTGTAGTACACCTTTGCAACTCTGACCGACGCCGGAAGCGGACCCCCAACGAGATTCTATACTATCGTCGAATCACGCGACCCTGGTTCTATCTCTTTAACTACCATAAATATTTTAATTTTCAATTTAATGCGTTGCTAAATGATGTTTAGATTTCCTTAGATAATTAAACCGATTTTTAATTGTAACATTTAACCACGATTTTCATTAAGCCACACCCAAGTAGTAGCATAACGTTACAGAGTACTAGCCTAATAACGTCTATCAAACTTGTACCTGTTAATCAGGCGATGACTATGTTTAGCTACTCTCCAAAACTTGACAAAAGCCGTAGATGACAATTTACTACCCACATAAATTCAAAAACTAAGTAATGCGCGCTTTGGAGTCCAATCCGATAAAAAAACAATTTTCGATTCGGTAACTATTTTGGATTCCCTCAGGGTGCTTCTACACGGTGCATGTAGCTGGAGCAAGTAAAGGTGCGGGTTACACACGTGGGTAATATGCGCAAGCTACTTGATCAAGTTACTCGCTTGTACTTGTACATGGTGCAAATAACTGGAGCAAGTAAAGACGCGGGCTACTTGCGCAAGCTGTACCTATGTACAAGTTATTTGTTCGTGGTCAAGAGCTACATGTGCATGCTATTCGCGCGGTAGCTTTATGACTTGAATCGCGTCAAATGTCTCGACGAACGAAAATTATTTTAAAATCATATGTTAAAAATGTAATTTTAACAGATAACATGCGCGAGTGACCCGCGCGCGTCGCAGAGCACGCGAATTACTTGTGCGGGTGGCTCGCTTTGGTACATGCTCGAGTCGCTGGACCCGCACATTGTTTTAAACGATATGTTTACGGTGCATGTAACCCGCGCAAGTACTCAACATGCTCAAGCTACATGCGCCGTGTACAAGCACCCTAATGGGCGATCACAGGGACAAAACAAAATCACTGCCAATACCAAACCCAGTACTTCACGATTACCCTTAACCACACCCCTAAATCACAGCAAGTCACACTTACAATCCAACCAAAAAATATTGGGCGAGACCCTTAACCAAATCCCTTTATAAAGGGTGCCACATATAATATTTTGTAGGTGTTACTGCATATTGAATAAGCAGTATTCTATTGACTCAAGTTGAGCCTGGAGCGTCTCTTGATGTTTTTGTCTTTTGGCCCTTTGATGCAAACGAACAAGTTTATGCAATACAGGTTTTAATAACGTTGATATGAGTTTTGTTTGTATGTCAACCCTGCAAAGTAAATGTACTATGGGCCGGACTTATTAAGTTTTCTTTACGGGGATTAGCTTCGCCAGGGATAGGTATGACGTCATCTTTTGATGTACCTATGTAGTTGTTTTTCTATCCTTCATAAAGAGCGATGGGAATGTCTCTATTTTCCTTGTCGTTATTCCTATTCTATGCAAGTAATTTTGGTTTCTCTTATGTTTTGTGTTGTGTGTTAGCGAATCTGTGTGTGTGTGTGTGTGTTTGTGTAAATTTGTTCATTTTTTACGTTTTAGTACGTTTGGACAGCTTACTGGTATAATAATAAAAAAAGACGAAATTGCTTTCAATTTTCTATTTTATTTCTACATATTTTTGTAAAATTTACATATCTTGTTGAATTATTATATCTAACTACGAGCATCTATCTATCATCACGCCTGTCCCAATGTGGTAGGTAGAGACGATAGAACGCGAAATGCTCCGGTACAAACACTTAGTCACAATATTATCACAAAATAATATCACAGTGTCATTTTGCTTAAATTGTTACAACAAAGTAAAAAATTTAAAAGGCAATGCGCTATTATTTACTTACTAGGTAGGCATTAACGAAAAAGCCAGTTAAACAAAACCCACCCACTATGTATAAAAATATATTTTAATGTTCCCCTTTTTTATTTAACAAATCAACGGAACATTAAAAAAATATATCAATGCCCATAATATACACTACGGGACACTCAAGTGGTGAGAGGAGCTGCAAAACACACCATATAACCTCACACATTTTATTACGCCTACAATAAATCCGTTGGGTTCGTAAGCGCATGAATGCCCTTAGAGCATGATTGATTACTAGCGCTTACCGTCAAATTAAGCATAATATGCCGCCTGTTTACATAAAATATTAACCTTGTGAGTCCTTTTTTTGTTACGAGGTAGAAAAACGTTTGGGATTTTGGCAAATTTTGAGTCGGCGTATGTGGTGTTAGCACTAAAAACCACGCCGTCAGCCGACCAAGGACGGCTTACGGGAAGAGACAGGATACAGGAGCTGTCCAGTCTTTTCTCATTGCACCATGTCCAACCAAACCTAATCCCAGGGCAAGCTACAAGCCCTCACCTGCCCGATCCTTTTCACCTTATGAGTCCCTAGGATACACTTTAGCTAAGATGGTAAGCAAAGGTGTAATATTACACCCACATTTCGCCATATTTTGAATTTTGGAGCCTATTTCCGTTACCAGGCAGATTGCTAGATACCATGCTGCTACTGAGTATCCGAAAAAAAACAATATAACTTTGCCCGACTCAGAAACCGAACCCGGGACTTCCCAACCAGCAGACGCAAACGCTATCCATTAGATCACGGAAGCAGTCAGACCTCAGCTGGTGAAATATATAAATCTATTTACTGCGAAAACGAATCTCATAAACACATTACAAGCCATCGTTACAAAACCCGGCACAACCCATCTGTCCGTAGCAGCTCACCTAAAACTTAGATATTTCACAATGAAAAGTGTTGATTAATTATGAATTAACGACAGCGCTCAACTTGACGCGTAGAGGAAATATAGGCCCTCCCCAACTAGTTAGGAGACCTTTAAACTTGCCTAGTAACTAAGTTTGGCTAACTTTCTTTGAGGTAAGTCAAATATGATGTTGACTTATGTGCCCTCTGTCTTTTATTTACTTAGTTCACTTTATACACAGTTGGTGTACAGAACTTAATGCCATGGGTACCTATTATTACCTAGACTAATTTTGATAGAATAGGATCTGTAAATCTTTACAAAAATGCTTGCCCTAGTTAACGCATAGCCTATTACTGTAGCTGGAGACATACAATTTAGACAGTGCGTTTATTTCATGGCGTAAACATTCACCAAGGTTTCTTTTTCATAATTCCGCACCCGAAAATTTTGAATAGAAATTGTAAAGCGATATGTTCACGATTAGCTCTTGTAACAGTGCAGAAATATCGGTTACTCGAAACAACGGTACATGGTTTATGTCCCGGAAGAAGGTGTAAAACTAATGTTAATAACCACGAAAGTTTAAATTCTTTTATAGTTATAAATTATTGCACGCATGAATATTACAGATATATTTTACTACAAGCAGATACTAAAATACATTCTATTCATGACACAAATAATGACACTAGGCTAGTCAATATATGGCCTGTATTTGAAAGTTAAATCTTATATCCCTATTAATATTATAAATTCGAAAGTGTGTATGTTTGTATGTTCCGTTTTCACGCTAGAACGGCTGAACCGATTTTGTTGAAATTTTATAAAGAGATATATTGGACCATGGAGACGGACATAGGCAACAATTAGTTGCAAAAATTGAACTGGGAGGGATTGTAGGGAAGGTAGAAGTTTGTACGGCACAATTTTACCTCTTGGAAATAAGAACGCATGCGCTAATAATTGAGCGCTGCGCATGTGCTATCGCATATCTGTCAGTACTGTCACGTCATACATAATGTCATATTGTGCACGTTGATTAAATTGTTCGCATATATAAACTAATAATTATTTCATAAGCTTAAACGGCTGCAACGATTTTCCCTACTAATATTATAAATGCGAAATGTTTATAAGAGATATATTGAACATGTATTAGAACATGACTTTGACATTTGACTGTATGCAAGGTGATGTTATTATGTACCTTTCGGATCTGAGATCTTTGCTTTCGGTAGATAACGGTAGATAATGTCATAATACTGACCGAGTTACTTTGTACCCTATAGATAGTTTCTGAAGTCTTTAGAATAATCAGGAGTGTCTTCACACAACTAGAGACTGAAAGTAGATTTGTGTTACCCCGAATTTAACGCGCCCGAAGCGGCGGGCAAAAACTAGTTAAGAATAAAACCATCAAAAATGTAAATTACGATATAACACCGGTCCTAAAAGAGCGGTTTCACCGAAATAATTCAACCCTTTCGTTCCTACTAATTTTCTCTCCCCTACGACAGTAGATAATGAGTATAACATATAACTTCAAAGGAATCTAATTAAAATCAAACCAATAGTTTTAGAGATCATCGCCACTGTACAGACGCACATCTTTATAAATGATTTAATAAATTATTCACTTTGATATTGCCCTTGGCAAATAACTACACGTGTGGGTTTGTATAAAGTGTCATTCAATTTTGTCCTTATTTTCATTGTGATAAGGTTTGATTTTATATGTATGGTATTCTGTTGACTGCTCCTTTGAGTGGCGGTGTTATATACAAATATTGTTGAGTAGTGCAATTTGGAAATCAAAATACGAGTTTGTGACGAGGATCTCATTCGACACAATCACATTTCACAATCGAATTTAATGATGCATTCTAATTGTCTGTGATTAGTTCTTATTGCTAATATAATCTAATATAATCTTATTGCTAATAAGGTTGTAAATAGTGAAACAATATTTTTCTAAATTGTATTTATAATTGCTCTCGTAAGTTTTAACTTTTGAAGCTTTGGTAAGGAATTTCAAACCACTAATATGTGACAAAGTGGTGAGTTTTTAGTGATTATTAATAGTTTAATCGTATGCGAAGGGGTGAAGGTTAACGACAAAGTTAAATCTTGAACTGGAAAGGCATTTCACTCAAGCTTTAGGTCTGATTTACATAAATAGTCTTTTTAGCCTAAATGTTCTTGTAGGTTAAACTAAAATATTTTTTTTAAGACTTTCTAAAACAGGATTAGGTACTTTTAAAAGGTTTATATATTTTTAAGTAGGTAAGTTTATTGCTTGTGGTAGGAGCTTCATACCAACAGTACAGTTGGATAGAAGTTGAACACAACCTCATATCCACAACTCTTTATCTAAATTTGGACTGCATTTACGCAGGTCATATGAGAGCAACTTCAGTGAACTAGTTTTACGTCCTAACACTTAAATTATTTCTGTGACGTTATGATTGTCATCACAGCATGACTATTCAATCTCCTGCAATATAATTATGTATTTCTGATTTTTGTTGCGACTTCAAATGCAGTTTTACTTTCGCCTTGATTTTACGCCAAAACTCGGTGTTCTTACTAGTCAAGGCTTTGGTGCCTGACTACCTACGGAATTCAATATTCGAATTATAGATAGATCTGTAGATTTTAGATTCGTTTTTGACAGTTTTTGACATAAGCTCCATACAAAATATGTCAAACACGAATCTAAAATCTACAGATCTATCTATAGTTCGAATATTGAAAATGGCCGTAAGTAAGTACGTATTACATATATCAGTAGTTGTAATATGTGTGGGGCTGCAAAAACCATCGCAACAACATAAGGCTTACTAACCTCACACAAAATCGAGAACATATGGCTGCGAAGTTGTGATTTACCTAGTCGCTACCTGCCGCTTTGTATTATTCTCCTGACGAGCCAACTCAAAATATCCTACCGAGTTGATAAAGTAAAGAAAAATCTATGAGTTTGTATGTACTCGTAGCTATATATAAGCATATTTTGGGGGAAATCAAGAAACTTAACGAATTTAACGCGCCCGAAGCGGCGGGCAAAAACTAGTTAAGAATAAAACCATCAAAAATGGAAATCACGATATAACACCGGTCCTAAAAGAGCGGTTTCACCGAAATAATTCAACCCTTTCGTTCCTACTAATTTTCTCTCCCCTACGACAGTAGATAATGAGTATAACATATAACTTCAAAGGAATCTAATTAAAATCAAACCAATAGTTTTAGAGATCATCGCCACTGTACAGACGCACATCTTTATAAATGATTTAATAAATTATTCACTTTGATATTGCCCTTGGCAAATAACTACACGTGTGGGTTTGAATAAAGTGTCATTCAATTTTGTCCTTATTTTCATTGTGATAAGGTTTGATTTTATATGTGTGGTATTCTGTTGACTGCTCCTTTGAGTGGCGGTGTTATATACAAATATTGTTGAGTAGTGCAATTTGGAAATCAAAATACGAGTTTGTGACGAGGATCTCATTCGACACAATAAAATTCATGGGGCGGTTTTATAAACGGTTTAGCCCCCTATATTCTGCATCATTAGTAAGTATTAGAGCGGGATCACTTCGGTGCCCCAGAGGGTGAGTCGTAATGAAGCGCAGTAACGCACTTAGCCGACGTCGCCATCTTTACATGGGTATTAATCGGAAATTCTAAATTAAAGTTTTAGATAAGCGCCCACGACACCGTAGGCATAACGTAGTGACTACGCTATGCCTACGCCCTACGGTGTCCAGGGTGCTAAAAAAACACTTTAAAAAAAAATTCAAATTTTTTAAATATTTTTTATGCCAGTATTTTAGTCAAGCTTTGAGCGATCTCGGTTCATGGAATACGACCAAATTGCTAAGGCGTTTGTGTGAATTGTGAGGGTTAATCCATTTAAATCGGGTTGAATAATTTTTTACTGAAAAATATGTTAAGCATTTCCCAGAATAATTTTAGGTAGCGTTATGTTTGAATATTTTATGGGTGACATTTATTGGGCACAAAGTAAATGGAAATGAACATAACGTTACATATTTTTCATATTTTGTCGGGTTTTAGAAAAAGAAGCCCGAGAACTCAGTGCTTGGACATCCACGGTGAAGCTAAGAGAGATCCCGGTAGTGGACACTCCGCGTGGGCTTGGAGTGAGCCTGCGCAGGATGCGTCCAAAGGTGCAGGTGCAGGGGACAGTTCTTTCTGTCCCTCGCAGTCGGGCGCGGTCGCGGGAGGAGAAGGGTGTCTGTGTTGCGTTGTTGCGCGCCCTATCTCCCGCGACCAAATGGGGGCGCACCATTTGATGCATTGCGGTGTGGCCGCAGAGGAAGAGGAGATGCCGTGTTGTCAGGTTGCCGTCCTCCCTATCCTCTGCGCGCCGCCTCCCAAGTCATAACGAGACGGGGCCCGCCAACACTAACGGCGGGCCACTCCCTCGCGGGGTCAAGGAAAAATATGCTATCCACGAATCGCGTGACCCCGCCACTACACGGGACCCGCAGGGACACCGCGATGGTTTTAGTGGGTATGCCCCGCCTTTAGGGGAGAGCTTCCATACACCTCCTCCACCAGTCCCAAGCCCGGTCGATCACACTCCGGCCGGGTTGGCGTCGAGTCGAGATGGCTCATATGGAGAGTTTCCACCGTAGTTAACAAAAAAAAAAGGTGAAGCGCATAGCAGAGCCTGTGATACAGGGTACGGATTTTTGTCTTTTATGTTTTCCTGCAAACGGCAGAACTCCGGTTGTATTTCGGCAAAGACCATTCTATGTGACAACCCTAAGTCTTAACTAAAAAGTTTTCAATTCACACGTTGCACTGTTTTTCTTTCATCCTCGAATTAGAATAAACGCATTTCATCATACTATTATAATTTTTTATGTTACCGTCACCCTTACGTCCAATAACTCCTATCCTAAAGTTAATCTGAACCGACTTCGATGAATTTACATGCAAATTGGGTTTCAAAACGGATCTCAGTGAACGCTCATAGTTAATGCTTTAGTCCCGCAAATTTAATGATGCATTCTAATTGTCTGTGATTAGTTCTTATTGCTAATATAATCTAATATAATCTTATTGCTAATAAGGTTGTAAATAGTGAAACAATATTTTTCTAAATTGTATTTATAATTGCTCTCGTAAGTTTTAACTTTTGAAGCTTTGGTAAGGAATTTCAAACCACTAATATGTGACAAAGTGGTGAGTTTTTAGTGATTATTAATAGTTTAATCGTATGCGAAGGGGTGAAGGTTAACGACAAAGTTAAATCTTGAACTGGAAAGGCATTTCACTCAAGCTTTAGGTCTGATTTACATAAATAGTCTTTTAAGCCTAAATGTTCTTGTAGGTTAAACTAAAATATATTTTTTAAGACTTTCTAAAACAGGATTAGGTACTTTTAAAAGGTTTATATATTTTTAAGTAGGTAAGTTTATTGCTTGTGGTAGGAGCTTCATACCAACAGTACAGTTGGATAGAAGTTGAACACAACCTCATATCCACAACTCTTTATCTAAATTTGGACTGCATTTACGCAGGTCATATGAGAGCAACTTCAGTGAACTAGTTTTACGTCCTAACACTTAAATTATTTCTGTGACGTTATGATTGTCATCACAGCATGACTATTCAATCTCCTGCAATATAATTATGTATTTCTGATTTTTGTTGCGACTTCAAATGCAGTTTTACTTTCGCCTTGATTTTACGCCAAAACTCGGTGTTCTTACTAGTCAAGGCTTTGGTGCCTGACTACCTACGGAATTCAATATTCGAATTATAGATAGATCTGTAGATTTTAGATTCGTTTTTGACAGTTTTTGACATAAGCTCCATACAAAATATGTCAAACACGAATCTAAAATCTACAGATCTATCTATAGTTCGAATATTGAAAATGGCCGTAAGTAAGTACGTATTACATATATCAGTAGTTGTAATATGTGTGGGGCTGCAAAAACCATCGCAACAACATAAGGCTTACTAACCTCACACAAAATCGAGAACATATGGCTGCGAAGTTGTGATTTACCTAGTCGCTACCTGCCGCTTTGTATTATTCTCCTGACGAGCCAACTCAAAATATCCTACCGAGTTGATAAAGTAAAGAAAAATCTATGAGTTTGTATGTACTCGTAGCTATATATAAGCATATTTTGGGGGAAATCAAGAAACTGACAGTAATATTCAATGTATAATAATATGTTGTTAAATTGTTTGAGAAGGCCAGACATCGCCAGCTTTTTGTTTGGGTGTGTAGGAAACCTAAGGACCTAGTTTTATACAAGTAAAAATAACATACTAATGATAAGTAGCTGCAAAAGCTAAAAACGAAGACTCTAGAGATGAGGAACCTCGTACAAAACTGAAAATTAATTATTGTTTCATTTTCACTTTTGCACATGTTCGCGCATTTTGTCAGAATAGTACAGCAACGAGTGAAGTATTCCGGTTCTACGCATGGCAGATTGGCGCCAACTAAATTTAGTCTATACCCACGTCTTTCCGTAGTATAATAAAAATTTGCACGCAAATGCACATTACTTGAGTCCATCGTCAAAGCAGTGCCAACACCATTGTCAAACCGATTACCACAGCAGTGGAAATTGGTTTGACAATAGGTCTATCACCCCTGAATTTACTCACAAAGGCTTTACATAAAATAACGTTTACGTTCGTATTCAATTTCACAATTTTACACAAATGTTTTATTTTCACATATTGTTCTCGGTTATAATAAAACCTTTGGCGAGCGTGTGGTCAGGATGTTATTATTTATTCAGGGGTGCCACCAATATGTCATAGGCCCCTCCCCGGGGAGGCCCAGTAAGGCCCAGTAATCCGTTCAGGCCTTAACCCCTACGATATAATTATCTTTATTTACATATCCGACCGTTACCTTTCCGTGACCTTCACGAAACTTATCATAACGTTTTTCTACCCTTTTGACTGCCGGTGAGGTGTATTTGTGTAAATACGTTAGTGGATTATGATTTCCTGGGTTTCCAAGTTACGTAAAGTGTAATAGACTTGGACTTTTGCTGAATTTCAGCTTTTGATCCTCTGTTTACCTATATCATGTTTCTGTTTATATACTGCTTCTTTGGTCTCGCAGCATAAAAATCGGCGATTTTTCTGTTAGGAAATTCTCAGCAGCACGGAGTCTGGTAATGTGCCCGGTACGGCAATAGGCTCACGTGGTACCTAAAAATTCATGGCAAAATATGTGTGTAATATTACACCTCTGCCTACCCCTTCGGCGATACAGGCGTGGGTCTATAAAAAAAGGAAAGTTTATATATTTTGTGTCCTACAGAGGACACAAAATAACAGTACCGCCATAATTAATTACGAGTAGAGGGAACCTTCACGTTGGTAGCGATACCATGCCTCAGCACGCAGTGATGGATGATTCAATTGAAGCTAGTAACTTTAACTAGGGACCGTTTTTCAATTTTTTTCTTTCTAAAATAGTTTACATTTTAATAGCAAGTTTGTCAGTTCTGAGGAGAGTCGACTACATAAGGCAATCACTCTATTGTTACCATGATAAGAGGAGTTTGAAATAAAACGTAACTGACAGATGACGAACATAAGTGAGGACAATGTTCAATCGAATTTTGAATAATTTACTGTCCAACCATTTTGGCACTGACCAATAGAATAGAACCGTCAACTTCTTGAAATTTAACGCGATATAAAACTTCTGGAGACATCCTAAAAACAGGACAGGTGAGAAGTACCCTGAACAGAAGAGCATGCATGAGGAATCTGATGGGAGTGAATGAAGCAAGAGAGATATGTCAGGATCGTTGCAAATGGCGTTCCGTAGTCTCTGCCTACCCCTCCGGGAAACAGGCGTGAGTCTATATAATAATATGTATGTAATATAATTATTTGGTCCAAGTTCGGCTCTCTTTGAGTCTGTTGTTTGAATGTTTGTAAAGGCGACACAGTCATTGACTTTATTGCAGGTATCCGAATACTCAGTAGCAGCCCGGAGTCGGGCATATGCCCGGTAACGGCAATAGGCTCGCACCCTATTACGTGTGATCTAAAAATTCATAGTGAAATGTGAGTGTAATATTACAACTCTGATTACCCCTTCGGGGATACAGGCGTGGGTCTATAAAAAAAAGAAAGTTTATATATTTTGTGTCCTCTGTTACCGCCATAATTAATTACGAGTAGTAGGAAAGGTCACGTGTTTGTAGCGATACCATGCCTCAGCACGCAGTGATGGATGATTCAATTGAAGCTTGTAGCTTTAACTAGTGACCGTTTTTCCATTTTTTTCTTTGTAAAAAAGTTTACATTTTAATAGCAAGTTTGTCAGTTCTGAGGAGAGACGACTACATAAGGCAATCACTGTATTGTTACCATGATAAGAGGACTTTGAAATGAAACGTAACTGACAGATGACGTACAGACGTGAGGACAATGTTCAATGTGTTCAATCGAATTTTGAATAATTTACTGTCCAACCATTTTGGCACTGACCAATAGAATGTAACGGTCAACTTCATGATGTTTAACGCGATATAAAACATCTAAGTCTAAAACGAAACATATCACCATTACAGCATTTTACAGTCAACTTCACCTTTTCTAATTTTCATCACACCAGCAGTCAAAAGGAGGATTTGGCGTACTATACCACGCTGGCCAGACTGGTAAGTATCATGTATTTTTCATTTTATTTAAAGTCTCACGCCTGTATCCCCGAAGGGGTAGGCAGAGGTGTAAATATTACACCCACATTTCACCATGAATTTTTAGGTTCCACGTAATAGGAGGCGAGCCTATTGCCGTTACCGGGTACATCACCAGACCCCGGGTTCTACTGAGTATTCGAAAAAACCCAGTAACACTTTTGCCCGACCCGGGAATCGAACCCGGGACCTCCGATCAGTAGTCGCATACGCTATCCACTGAGGCAGTCACTGGTATAATGTATGATGACGAGATTTCCGTCTCTTCCCAATGATTTGCTACGTGTATTATATACTTAGTCATAAACGGCACCCACGGAGTGAAAATAAAATAGGTGAAGTGATTGTTGTCACTTACAATATGCTTGTTAATGTTTCGAGGTATAAGGTGAAGCGTGTGAGGAAAAGAAAGCAAAGCCAGAAGTCAAATGCGTAATGGCTGCGTCGTGGTTGCGCGTCGTGGCTGCGTCGTGGCTGCGTCGTGGCTGCGTCGTGGCTGCGTCATGGCTACGTAGTCGCTTCGAAGCGGTTGCGTAGTGGCACTGCTGTGTAGACGGGAGCGATGTGCGCTGCTTACGAGGATCGTGTGTGCAGTGAGGTGTGCCTTGGCTCTGGAGAGGCTACAGATAGAACCAGGTATGCAAGTCTGCATGGCCTACGGCTGGACCCTGGCCGAAGATGCTGGCTGGCGGTGACTTGATTGCTGACCATCAGGTGAAGTGTGGAGTGACGCGAGGCGAAGATGACGACGATGCTGCTGTTGCTGATCCGTGAAGACTGCTTCCGACCGCGTCGGGGGCTGCTGGTAATCTGACCGGCGAAGGCTGCTTCCGAACACGTCGGGGTCACCAATATGGAGGATAAAGGTGTGGTGCTTCTCTCAGCCTCTTACCAAGCTGGGTGGTGGTGCTTGGTGGCCTGCAGGCCGACGAACATACTTTCGAAGTTGTATATGCCACTTGGCTTGCGAAAGTTATTTGCGCGGTTCAGGATCGTTTGAATATTTGCTACCTTGTTAGGTGAAATAGTGTCGTAGTAGTTCCGTCGCCACTGGGTAGATGGCGCTTGTCGATGTTGCCTTGTTTCTGTAGCAGGTCGCTACATAGGGTAGAAACGCTTTGTATTCTTAGTCCATCACCACACGGTAAACATAATTTTTCAGCGCAAAAAAGCATATTATTAAAACATCATGACTGCCTCGTTGGTCTCGCGGCATAAATGTGCGCGTGGGATTGGGAGGTCTCGGGTTTGATCCCCGGGTCGGGCAAAGTGTTATTGGGTCTTTCCGTTAGGAAATTCTCTGTAGCAGCTCTGAGTTTGGTAATGTACCCGGTAACGGCAATAAGCTCGCCCCCTATTACTTGGGACCTAAAAATTCATGGCAAAATGTGGGCGTGTAGCAATATACCTCTGCCTACATCTTCGGGGATAGAGGCGTGAGACTATGTATGTATGTATGTACATATGTCTAAAACATCATCTTTGTCTCAACCATGTAAACGTCGATAGCATCGCAAACAATTTGAAGCGAAGCGAAAATGCTGAGCTTAGCAAATAAGAAGGGATTATCGTACCCGGCCTCGTTTATTGGTTTACCATAATCCGATGAACGAAGATATTTACACAGTACGATGTAATCTACTCTTTGTATGAGTCTTTTCATCAAAATTTATGTATGGAGAGTGTTACGTGAATAAAATAAATATTAAGACGAAAAAAAGCAGCCAAGATTTGTGTGATCCACAAATGGTCGCTTAGAGTGTGGTTTTGTCCGACCATATTGAATTATGGTAAAGTACACGACACGGAATTTATTCCAAGAGCGACAGTTCCTATTTTAAGATCATTGTTCAATATATAGCTAATACTGATGCAGTGAGCTTATACTAGCTCGGACTTCTCTGAATTGAATATTTGTAAAGTTCCTGATAATACAGGTTTTATAATGGAAAGTGGGATTCGATATCAAAAAGAGTATCTTATTTATTTATTTATTAATGTCTCACTCTCACACCTGTATCCCCGAAGGGGTGGGCTGAGGTGTAAATATAACACCCACATTTCGCCATGAATTTTTAGGTCCCATGTAATAGGGGGCGAGCCTATTGCCGTTACCGGGTACATCACCAGACTCCGGGCTGCTACTGAGTTTTCAAAAAACGCAGTAACACTTTTGCCCGACCCGGGAATCGAACCCGGGACCTCCGATCAGCAGTCGCATACGCTATCCACTGGACCACGGAGGTAGTCATTGAAATCAAAGAGTATCTGTATACGTAAAAAATGGCGTTACTGACTGACTGACAAACAAGCTACAGCCAAAACTATTGGGCGCAAGAAACTGTAATTTGGATGTTCTTTTGGGAGGACTTTAGGAGTGCTCTAAGAAGTGATTTCTCGAAATTCTCACTGGAGCAGGCAAAACGTGCAAATTGAAAAAAATGTGCGCACGTAGCCGCGTATAAATTTGTGGCGTATAAAAATATAAGGAATGCTATCATAATCTCCTTTACTTTCATGCAATCTAAGCATAGAATCCCTTACGACACCACATCGTGATTTATAAAAGACATATTCCATCCTAAGTCAATGCGGTTTGCGTTTCATAGAAATGACATTTTTATCCAATTTTTAAGCGTCTACCTATTTTAAAATGCTTGCATACTCACCGTTATATTTCCGAGGATAAGTTCTAAAATGTTTTCACTCACTGGCTATCGAAGCATATTACAGTCTGCTCATGAGCATGTTATGGGCAGGAATAGGTGAATACATTGCAGAAATGAGAAATTATGTTGAGTTGATAGTAAAGGGATGCCATAACATATACAATATAGAGAGGTCGTTTCATTTCACCATTATACAGCCTATCACGGTCTTCTACTGGACATACGACGCAACAAATTTGGGGCAAAAAAGCATTGAGAGTCAATCGGAGTGTACCATGCTATGCATATACATGGTGTCACAAGATCCATCACCAAGCCGAACTCTACTTGTTTTGGACATCATGCCTAGTCATACTAAGCAAAAATAAAACCTGGGAAACGATATATTTTTTTAAGGAGACACTTTTTTTAATCCGCAATGAAAAGGGCGCGCGTACAATTTTCGAACATCCTACTTATCCGTGGGTGCACAAGACATCTATAGAACAGGTTGGCGGGGTAAATGCATCGATTTTGTACCTTATTCCAAAAATCTCATAGGAACTTTGAGCTTCAATATCTCCTAAACCAGTAATTTTCCAGGTATGGTGGCGAAGTAAAAAATCGTCTTAATGATTGATACAATATGGGGTTTCAGTTTTCGTTAAGGGTCTTTTTACACCCTGTATATGCCAGACGGGTTGGTATAGGCAGTAATCTCAAGTTTTTCGACTCTTTCCAAAGATACTATTGGCTAAGAATATTATTTAGTCGCCTCGAATGAAATGGACTAAGACTTAACGGCCTCCAGTGAATGACTATTCACTGCAGGCCGTTAAGCCTTATTATAATCGAATGAATGTGAGGCAGAAACGAAACCATAGAAATATAAAGGATTGTCACAAATTCGTAGGCTGTTACGGGACTGCTCCCGACCGTACTCAACGCAAGAGGCCTACAGATGTTCGTTGGTGAACTGATCTCGCACGATTGCTTTTGTTTGAAAAAACATAATCGTCCGTGCGTATCACTATCCCCGGCTATTCCCGGCCAAATGTCCTTCAGCCAAAATCCGGCGCCATCTTTGAATTAGGCACTGCTAGTTATTTACGCGCTATTTAACGTTTTCGGAGTTTCATCAGAAGGAAGGTACAATAGGCTTGTGTCCACTAAGAATAAATCGGTTTGATTGTAGTATCTATGGATTCATTATGATTTTAAGATGTCAATAAAGTTTATTATTTATTATAAAAAGGTAAGATACATGTTATTTTTAGGATTCTAAAACTAAAAATAATGTATTTATTCTTGTGTGATGGATTAATAAATGATTTGATTTGATTTGATTTGTGACAGTGAACACCAATCAGAGAGCATTACGTCAAACAGTACGTCCGCCATTCATGTTGTTGACGTTTTAGCAGTAAATACAACTAAAACGTCAAACTTTCTACCTGTCAAATCGAATATAACAAAATAAAAGTAGGTACATCAGACCAGACTTCATTCTCGTTTGTTTTGTTTTGGACTTTGTGATATCACACAACCGCCATGATGGCTTACAGCGTTTCGAAATTAAAAAAGGTTTTTAAAAAGCCGTAATTAGTAATATTGCTGATCGATTTTTGATGAAAAAATCTAGTGTTTCAGACATCTAATAAAGAAACGAATCAATCGCTAATTACATTTTAGGACACAAACCTATTTTAGCTACAAATACAATCCAAGATGATTAACAATGTTTAACTTTTTTCATTCTCCTATTATATCCTCAGTGACATAGCCCTATGGACACTAGGTGGTTATTAGTTAGAAAGCTAGACCATGGGAGTGATTGTCCCTAAGGATCAAAAGACTGCGTGGTTGACATTGACGTAAAAACCTCACGTTTCCCAATAGAAAAGGGCAACATACACGCAAACTTCCTTCTAAAATCTTCCAATTACTTCAAGACAAAACATTTTAATTAAAATACAGAGAATGCGCACACTGATTGCTAATTCGAAAGAGGATTAGCAATTATAAAATGGACGTTCGCAATTATTATATCTTCTACTTATATAAATCATATTAAGCTTTCAAATTGCTGACGTAGAATTCATTTCCTTAGACAAACGCCGTAATCCTATTAAGTAGGATCGATAAGAGGAAGATAGGTATTAATTATCGCGTCATAATTAGATTGCTTAGAATATAAGTAAATGATGAAGTATTATAATTAACGTTATTGGGCTTATATATAACTTAAGATGGAGGGTTAGTTTACAAGTTATGGTAAACAATTTTAATTTTGGGGATGGAGATTGGGTTATTTTTCTAATAATTTCTGCTGATCAACAGACACGAAAAGCAGACTCGAAACAATTATTTGACGCTCATACAAAGCGATGTCTTGTGCGGAAATCGAACGCACGACGCTCGGCGACAGTTTCAGGTTAGCGTATTTTTCTGCGTGTGTACGGTCGTTTCAGCATACGCGCTTACACGCGCGATACATTACGCGCTTCAAAAAACGTTACTCGCGTAAACGTGTATATTTCGGCATGTTCGCTTGAAACAGTAGTGACATCGTGTCAGTGTCAATATGACGGCTGACGGCTCAAGACTATAAGCGCATCACCACTCGTACGATTTGCGCGTGTGCCAAAAGGTGCACTTACATGTGCTTCCAAAAACGAGCTTATAAGCGCGTATAAAACGCTACTCTGAAACCGCCCTTACGCTATCCTTAGAGATTTGTTTCATTCTATATTCTTTTGGAATGTTAACATTGCTAGCTTTAGCATCGGGTTTCATACACAAATGAAAGGTAGGTTTATCAAAGAAACAAGCTTGAAATGTCCATATATTATGTATTTCTAACGTGAAAAATAATAGTTGCCCTTACCTTACTTTACCTAGCTTTACCGCGTATTTCTTACCATTCAGAAAAAATCTAGCGTATATCCATTTAAAAGGTCTAACCGATTTTAATGCAAAATTTCATCAAATCGCAACTTTCATTTTGGGGCATTGCCGAAAACTTAAAAACATATTATCTGTTCAGAAAATTTTATCACACCACTCATCGCTTCGTTCGAGTCCTCAATCTTAAAGGCAGAGCACTTTCATTTTAATTCTGGTTGTATTTAAATCTACTCCTTTATTGAATCTTCATTATTCAATCATCTCTAGAATACTGCAATGCATTTTTAATACTTTTAACAAAAAAATACGAATCAATAAAAAAAAAGAAAAAATGTCTCGCCGTAGCCATAATCGACTTTAAACTTTCGCGACTTGTATACATCATACAATTTTATTTAACGGGTCTTATTCGCGATATTTAATTAATTTAAGGTATAAATACCTATGTTTTACCGACGTTTCGGCCGTCTTACAACAGCCTTGGTCGCGGCAGGACTGATGTCACCTCAGCGTCGTCCTTGTGAAGCGCGGGTTTCAGCAGCTACCCTCACTTGTTTTTTATTTTTATTTTTATCCGAACTGTTGGTACGTCGACACACAACACTTATGAGGTCTACACACTGATGAGCTGTGTTACTGCGGCGGGGTTTACATTTGTTGATTACTGGATTCCAAGTTGTAGACAGTCTGTATCCATCTTCCCGGTTGAAATTTTTATGCTTTTTGATTTCAACCGCTTCATGTACTATCCTGGAGTAATAGTGACGATCGGTAGATAAGACCTTTGGTTGATGTAATTCGATACAGTGGTTTGGTCCAGACTCCAACAAATGCTCAGCTATGGCAGACTTGTTTATTTGCCGGTTTTTTACAGCTGCGATATGTTCCTTGACCCTTTCAGCGATGGTTTGTTTGGTCTGTCCGATATAGGAACTACCACAACTGCAGTCGACCTTGTAGACGCCAGGTGTTTGTAGAGGAATGACATCCTTCGGGGTGCGCAGATTGTGTGCTACCTTGGAGAGCGGACTATATACAGTCTTTATGGGGTATTTCTGTAGTACTGTTCCAACTTTGTCCGTCACTCCCTTTATGTAAGGCATGTACTCTGCTTACTTCTGGTTTACGGTCCTTCCTCTTCAGACGTTGTATCTTCTTGTTGAATCCGTTGCACCTAAGTACCTCCTGGACATGTGACAGGTCACTGTTCAAATGTTCAGGGTCACAGAGGTCATACGCTCTGTTTACTAGTGAAGTTACTACGGATTCCAAGTGTCGCGGGTGATGATGCGAGTATGCGTTGAGATACCTATCTGTGTGTGTCGGTTTTCTATAAACGGTGTGTCCCAAGGTACCGTTTTCCCTCACTGTCACTTTTACGTCCAGAAAGGGTAACAACACCTCTGCCTCCATTTCAAATGTAAACCTAATATTAGGGTGTATGGAGTTTAAGCTATTTGCGAACTGTTCTACATGTTGCTTTTCGCCCTTCATGATACAGAATACATCGTTGACATACCTCTTCCATAGCTTTACATTTGATGCCTGCATGTCTATGGATTCTTCGAAGTGCTCCATCCAGATGTTGGCCATTACCGGTGCTACTGGGCTACCCATAGCCACTCCGTCGATCTGGAGGTAATGTTGTCCACGGTATAGGAAGTAGTTTGCTTCCAAACAATTTTGAAGTAGAACAGAATATTTGTCAGACAGACCGTTTGCTCTTAGTTTTCTCTCAACGACCTCAAGGCAATCCTGAACGGGAACATTGGTGAAAAGTGACTCCACGTCAAAACTCACCATCACTTCGTCTGGTTCCTTTTTCACGCTCTTGATAATGTCAATAAAGTGCCGAGAGTCCTTCACGAAAGATGCCGTCTTACCTACCAACGGTTGCAGTACCTTGCTGATGTGTTTTGCCAAACCATATGTGGGTGAGTTTATTTGACTCACTATCGGTCGCAATGGTACGTTAGTCTTGTGGACTTTAGGCAAGCCGTATATCTTGGGCGGCTGCACGATTTGAGGTTTGTGTAGACGTTCAAAGTCATCTTCCGTGAATATGTTTTTATGGTCCTTAATCAAAGCTCGAATGCTTTTCGTAACTCTGGCTGTCGGGTTATAGGACACCGGCTTATAAATTAGTGTGTCACTTAACAGATTTCGTATTTTGCTATCATAATCACTAGAGTTCATCACTACAGTGGCGTTTCCCTTGTCGGCCTTCAGCACTAAAATATTCGTGTTATCACGCAACGCTTTTAGTGCTTGACGCTCTTCTGTGGAGACCTTGGGTTTCGGCGGCTTTGACTTTCGTAAAATAACGGCAGCATCCTGTCTAAGTTTTTCTGCGTCGTTAGACGGTAACTTGTTGCGCGTTATAACCTCCTCGACGCCGTAGCCATTTACTGTTTCATAAAAATCCATTCATCAATTTCATCCATTTTACAAGTTTGGCAAAGTTCGGTTTCCAAACGATTACTAAACAATGGCCACTGTTTATGTGCCTTTCAGACATTTAAATTATATCTACATCTCTGATGATGACTAGAGTCAAAGCTTTCATTTACCTAAATCGAGTTAAAGGACCAAGAAAACAAGAAAAAGCTTCGCAGTGTCGTCATCTGTCACTGGACGGCCACTTACTGCTACCAAAAAATATTACTCGCAACACATTACAAAATAAGCCTTATGTTATAAAACAAAGTCCTCCACAAGGAGTTCGACTTGAATTCTTTAAAACTAAGTTATGTATAGAACTCCACAAAGGAATATGAGCTGAAAGTTAAGTGAATACGGTGCATTAGAATGCCACGTTTTTTTTTTGCAAATCTGAAAACGTTCAAAAGAAGGCGATAAAATTAATATTACTTTGATAGGGCACGCATGTGCATATATTTCATTTTCATATATAAACTCGGGGATTATTTAATAGAAGAAGCATAAACCTATGACAAAAGTTGACATCGCAATATTTGTGAGTAGCGGAGATCAGGCGACAATAGCTCTTTATAAAGATAATTCTCTGTCAAATCAGGTAAAACTCCAATTTTAAGGACTCAACCAAGTTCACACTAAGATAATACCGATAATACCTCCAAATTGCTTAGCGTGGATATTATTTAAGTAGCTAAAGAACCCTTCGTGCGCCAAAGACTACCAAACTTTAGTAACTTATTCCAATGCATTCTAAAAAAAAAAATATCGCATCTTATACTATAGAAGCTTCCCATCCAATGAAGGGGAATATAAAAATTGGCAAATTTATTGAATTTGATGACAGAATATTTTATTTATTGGGTTTAAAGTTTGCGAAATTGTGCAAATATTGGCAGGTGATCGCCGTAGGCTAGGATATAGTTTCCAGGGGTAGTTTTTCGGGGAGATAACGTGGAGTGATATAGGCTGTATTTGTTTAGATGACAATTCAATAAGGCTTGGGCCAGTTTCGCTGTGCGGTCATCCAATAAACAAAGTCTGTTTTTAGATAAAATAGCTATACGGGTGAGACACCCGTATGGCTATTTTGTTTGTTTGGTAAATTGAAAAGCAGTTCTAAAATCAATACTCGACTATGGAGGAGTATGACTTATGCAATGTATGTACATAATTATAAATGACGCGTATTTTCGTATTGTGTGTGACCCGTCTTCATTTGTCAAAAAAAGATATTATAAATGAAGCTTGATCGTAATTTTGGTAGTATACTTTTGCGTTCAATATACAAAATGGGCCATTTTAAGTACAAAAGTATAAATTTTTTTCAAAATATTACGTGTTGAGTATCCAACAAAAGGGGTTAACAAGATTAATAAATAGTTGTACATATTTCTATCATATGTCACGGTAAGGTTAACATTATTTCAATATTATTCGTAGTCGATTTTTACAAACTAAGTTATGTTATTTTAGCTTACCTACTGACACATAGTTTACAAATCGCCGAAACTAACCGCGCTTGCCACATTGTATATTCACGTAATAAATTACTATTACCTCTAATAGTTATTATGTCAAAAACATTCTAGACAACATTTCTATGTACCTTATTTCAGAGAGTTGGTACACCGAACGTAGGAGTAACTATTTCTTGTGGGAATTAACTTGAGCGTCAGTTCGTTTTGACATGGGTTGAAGACCGTGACTGTACTTAATAGCAGTGTCCGCGAAGTTTTTCAGTTTTCGGTTATCATGTTGGCAAAATCGTAAAGATAGATAAAGGAGAACGAAAGTGTTAATCGTGTACGTGTGTGTGTTTTTATGGTTGAATTTTGACATCTAGATTCGGATCGTTAGTGCCTTAATATCTATCTATAGAGCACGAATAAAGTATATTACTATAATGTGACTTCACCATTCATACTGAGATGAAACAGGAATACCGCGGTGGTTTTAGGCAGTTAGACCAAGCGCTCATAGGGAGGCTCACAGTCCCTCTCTAGCAAAGCTTGAAATGGCACAAGAATAAGCCTCGTAACTGGATTTCCAGCGTGAGACCAAAAAATGGTGGCGCAAAAACCACTAGACAAAAATGGTTTTTAGGTAGAATAGATAGAATCAGCCGTGTTAAAAAGACGAGTTTAAACAATAGATATTAAGAACAACTACGTTAACTCATCAAGACTAAACCAGGAATAACCAATGGCTGAGATTTGTATTGCCCGACATTACTTTGGTTAAGCACAAAACATCGCGAATGATATCTTGAGATGGATGTACTAAATTGTTTGCACGAGTTGTAGGCTTTGTTAAATTTTATTTAAACTGATAAAAATGTCTACTAACTAGCGTCATTTCTTGTTCGACACCTTTAGCTGAAATTGAATGGAATTAAAGAACGTTTATGGTCTAAGCGGATAAAAAATCTTTTTAACCGCCTCTTGCTCCTAAAGGCCTCCTGGAAAGGTGTAATATGAGTTAAAACTGAGTATTCAGTTTTTTTTCCAAACGAGAAACTTCAAGTCAACTTCAAGCTCAAAAACCAGATCACTCCAGTCAACCATTATCATCTTCATTTATTTTTAGCGTTGTCTTAAAATCTTTTTATATAAAATTCTTACGTTACTGATTGAACGCACAACCAGGGACACAAGAGAGTGAAATTTGGCATGTACGTTTCTTGGGGAGCGGATTTCCCGTTGCCATGGGATCGGGCAGAAACGGTTAATTACACAACGATATGCGTGCGTAACTGCGGACTTCTTCTAGTACATTATAAAAATAATACTTATATACCTACAAGACGCAACTGTTTCACGGCTGACGTCACATAGTACAGGTGACTGTCTCGTTGGTCTCGCGGCATAAATGTGCGCGTGGGAGTGGGAGGTCTCTGGTTCGATTCCCGGGTTGGGCAAAAGTGTTACTGGGTTTTTCCGAATACTCAGTAGCAGCCCGGAGTCTGGTGATATGTCCGATAACGGCAATAGGCTCGCCCTCTATTACGTGGGACCTAAAAAAATTCATGGCGAAATGTGGGTGTAATATTTACACCTCTGCCTACCCCTTCGGGGACACAGGCGTGAGACTATAAAAAAAACTACAGGCTACCCCGTAATCGATAAAATAGGAAAAACACAAACGATTACACGATTACCCACATTTGATTTAACACGTACGATACGCTAACTCTGGATCAATTCAAGGATAAACTTCACGTGATCATATTAATTTCAGAACACAAACATCATAAACACATTACAATACTGTGGGCTACGACCCTAACTCTCGGATAAAATTATCAATATTTATTGCACAGCTTCGCTTCATCAATTATAGAATTTGTCGGTGATCAAAAGTTTTGCTGCCGTTTCGTAGTAAATTGAATGTTCTAGTGTGTTACATTATTTTGTAAGCAAGAGAAGCAAACTGTTTGGATAGTTCTAACTACATTCGAAAACATCATAGAAAATAATTTAGCGGGTCTTAATCGCGTTAACTTGACTTATTTAAGGTATAAGTATCTAGTTGTTTCGGACGTTTCTCTCGTCTTGCACCGAGCGTGGTCGCGGAGAGACTGATGAGAGCTCAGCGACGTCTTGTGGAAGTGCGGGTTTCGGCACCTACCCTCACTTGGTCTTTATTTAAGTTCGCAATGTCGGTACTCCGACACACTACACTAATGACGTCTACACACGTTGAGATTTATCACTGCGGCGGTGTTTACACTTGCTGATGACTGGATTCCAAGTAGCCGATAATCTATATCCATCCTCCCGGTTGAAATTGTTATATTTCTTGATTTCTACCGCTTCACGTACTATCCTGGAGTAATAGTGACGATCGGTGGATAAGACTTGTGGTTGATGCAGTTCTATCCAGTGGTTTGATCCAGACTCCAACAAATACTCAGCTATCGCCGACTTGTTAATATGTCGGTTTTTTACAGCTGCGATAGTTGCGTTAGTGTAGTGTGTCGGAGTACCGACATTGCGAACTTAAATAAAGACCAAGTGACCAAGTGAGGGTAGGTGCCGAAACCCGCACTTCCACAAGACGTCGCTGAGCTCTCATCAGTCTCTACGCGACCACGCTCGGTGCAAGACGAGCGAAACGTCGGAAACAAATAGGTATTTATTCCTTAAATAAGTCAAGTTAACGCGATTAAGTCCCGCTAAATTATTTTCTATGATGTATACAAATCGCGAAAGATTAAAATCGATTATTCGAAAACATGTTTAGCTGCGGTGTAACTACAATGAAATGCAACAAAAATGCATACCTATTAGAAGGTATTAAGGAAAATACTGCTAAACTTCTGCAAAGTACCTTAAAGTCCACATGATAAACGTTGATATAGTGCATATCCCCCCCGTGGGATCTCCACCTTGTCGTGGTGGGCGGGCTCAGTAACCGTGGATTGGTCACCCGCGGTGAAGCTAAGAGGGATCAACGAGGGGACGCTCGGCGTGGGCTTGGAGGGGCCTGCGCAGGATGCGTCCAACGGTGCGGGTACGAGGGACAGTTTTGCCTGTCCCTCGCAGTCGGGTGTGGTCGCGGGAGGAGAGGCGTGTCGGTGTTGCGTTGCCGCGCGCCCTATCTCCCGCGTACAAATGGGGGCGCACCATCGTTGCGTCGCGGTGGGGCCGCAGAGGAAGAGGAGATGCGGTGTTGCGTTGCCGTCCTCCCTATCCTCTGCGGCCGCTGGGTGTTTTGGCGGCGGAGCCCAACATCTTCATCCGCCGCCAAGGGGGTTTCGTTCGGGGCCCGCCTGACCATCTGGCGGGCCAATACCCGTCGGGGGTAGTGAGGAATGCTTCGGTGAAATCCTACCCTCCGACACATAGGTACATGAGGAGCACGGGTTGGTTTTTAGTCAGTAAGAGTCTGACAGTCCCCTTCGTTCTTCACCCCCAGGGCGGAGGGACCCCATGAGGATTTGCCAACCCAACACCATTTTTTTTTATATAGTACATATAATATGTTGCAACGTAATTGGACTGCCTCGTTGGTCTCGCGGCATAAATGTGCGCGTGGGGTTGGGAGGTCTCGGGTTCGATTCCCGGGTCGGGCTAAGTGTTTTGGGCTTTTCCATTAGGAAATACTCAGTAACAGCACGGAATCTGGTAATGTGCCCGGTACGGCAATAGGCTCGCCCCCTATTACGTGGGACCTATGAGACTGGCTCACGCCTGTATCCCCGAAGGGGTAGGCAGAGGTGTAATATTACACCCACATTTCGCCATGAATTTTTAGGTCCCTCGTAACAGGGGGCTAGTCTATTGCCGTACCGGGCACATTACCAGACTCCGTGCTGTTACTGAGAGCTTCCTAACGGAAAAACCCAATAACATTTTTACCGACCCGAGAATCGAACCCGAGACCTCCCAATCTCACGCGCACATTTATGCCGCGAGACCAACGAGGCAGCCATTAACTACTCATCTATTATTACTTGTTAGACTCTTAAATGCTTCTGGACGATAAAGACGTGATTTTCATTCTTATCTAATGTTTAAATCTTTTAATGTCATCATCTTTGAAAGCAAATTCATAAATAGTAGTATAAAAATATAGCATATTTGACGGCCAATTTATTAAGAGCTCTTAGATTTAATCATCAAATACCTTGTTTTAATAAAAAATATCCGTTGACAAGTACTATTGTCAGGGGTCCTAATGAATTGTTCGTGTGAAGTAGAAAATTAATTTTCATACAAAACACTCGTACTCTTTGTATCGCTAGGTTTCAATAGGTAAGTATTAATATTTTGTGTTGTTGATTAAAATTTTGTTTCATAAAAGCGAAATTACATACACAAGTCATTAAATAACGTTGATAAACTTGTTTCATAAATTCGTCTAGTCTCAGAAAGTTTATTCAAAACATTTTGACTTAATAGTATTCAAGCTGTGTCTTTAAATGGCTGGTGGTGGTGGAATTTGTCATCAACGTCGCTGTATCTCTAATGAGGATTTTTTTTAGATTAAAAGAGACACGTCATATGCCAACATCATTGTACTGATAAGAGGCGCAAAATTAGGTTGGAGCATAAGTGATTGCCGGACATTTACCTCGCTTTGTTCTTACCAATATAGAGCACGAACATCTTTGCTTCTAAGTACTACGTTTAAACTTGGATCGATAAGATTGAGAAAACCTTGGGAATGGTAGTATAAAAGCTTAGGTTTGCTTCAATCAAGTCGTTGTTATACAAGGCAAGCAATTCAAGGTTATTAATTTTTTTTTTATTCTTGTATTTTAACACATTCTTAGGTTGCTTTTAATATTTATGTAGTGGTTGATTTTGTTTGGAAAATAAAACCTCTCCTCACCGGGCCCGCATAATTTTTGTGTATTCTTTGTGAACTTAAAAAAAATAAAATAAAAATAAAAAGGTTTTTATTTCAACTTAGGCATTGCGTTCATACATAAATTGATACAACTCCAGTAAGTTACAAAGGTACTTGTGACGGAGTTGTATCGCTACTTCCCTTAAATATCAACGTGACAATGTTTAGGCTTCTTTTCACAAAACTAAATAAGTAAATTGATGCAAAATATAAAGTATAAAAAAATAAAAAAAATAAATAAATAAAAAGGAAATGAAAGGAACTTACAACTTAAATCTAATTCAGGCGCTCTTTTCGTGTGCATGGGTGTGTGTGTATATGTGTGTGTGTGTGTGTGTGTGTGTGTGTGTGTGTGTTTGTGTGGTGTGTGTGTGAGCATCTGCGCGTGCGTGTACGTGTGTGCGTGTGCGTGTGTGATTATATGTAAAGGTGTTTGTTAACAAGCTCTGACCAGAATATTTTCAATCTCTTCATATGTTAATGTTTTTAACCATTTAATTATAGTAGTTTTACATTCATATAGTAAAAGAGGATGTATGTTTAATAACAGATTGACTTTATTATATATGTAGGCAGACTGTGTTAAGTACTGACGTTTAGCGAAATCTGTTCGGATCATAGGTGAAGAAGCTATAACATGTTTTCGTCTTCGGCTTTGCATGGAAGAGTTGAGAGGAAGTGATTTTTGTAGAGTTAGAGTTATATTTAATATGTATAATTTTCTAACCGATAATAGACCACTGACATTATAAAGGTCTGTTGTTGGAAATCTAAATGGCTTAAAGTACATAACCTTTATAAGTGACCGTTGAGCTCTTTCTAGATCCAAAAATTTCACCTTGGATGCTCCACCCCAAACTGGAATGCAGTATGCTATTATAGATTGCACTAAAGCCATATAAATTTTGTTAAGAAGTTGCGCGGACATTAAATGACGCAGAGTTTTGAAGATCCAAATGAATTTTCTAACTCTCTTCATAAGAATCTCAATGTGTGGGTGCCACGACAGTCTTTGGTCAATGATAATACCTAAGTATTTCGTTGAGCTCACTTTTTGAATGCCTTGACAGTTACAGCTCAAACGTGTTTTGCTGTCACAAACATGAATCCGAACGCCGAAAGTTGTGTCTGGTTGGGATCTTTGACTTGGGGAGAAACAAATGAAGTTACATTTTTTTGTATTGAGAGTCAAAAGATTAGTTTCGAGCCAGTGAGCTATTTCTATTAGACCCTTCTCTGCAGCAGACTTTACCTCCGCCCAAGTTGATCCAGAATAAACAACTGCTGTGTCGTCTGCATAAGAAAAAATGCGGCCACTGCTACTTTGCAAGTTACATAAACTATTTATGTAAATTAAGAAGAGCGTTGGGCCCATAACACTCCCTTGTGGTACCCCATAACAAACGTTTTCCTCCGTACTGGTCATGTTATTGACTTTCACCATTTGCTTCCTATCTGTAAGATAACTTTCTAGAAGAGAAAGAGGCGTACCCCTTATTCCTATGCTTTCTAACCTGCGCAAAAGGATAGGGACGGCAACGGTGTCAAAAGCTTTTTTAATATCTAAAAACACGGTTACGCATTTGTGACCCTTATCAACATGATTTGCAATTTCAGTGGTCAAGGATACAACTGCGTCTTGTGTTGAAAGTCCCGCCCTAAACCCATATTGTGAATTAGATAGGATGTTATATTTCTGTAAGTAGCAAATTAATCTTTTATTGATAATCTTTTCAAGGATTTTCGATATGGATGGTAACACAGATACGGGTCTATAGTTATTAACATCGTTGACGTCCCCCCCCTTATACACAGGAGTGACCACTGAACGTTTGAATACTTTCGGAAAGATCCCCGTTTTAAAGCATAAGTTTGCTAGCTGGCTTATTAAAGGAACGACAAAGTCTCTAGATAATTTAAGAAATTTTGTAGGTATGTCATCCCAGCCTGGCGCACTCTCAGAGTCAAGACTCATAAGAATGCTATCAACTTCCAGTGGGTCAGTGTCCATTAATATGAAAGAGGACGTCCAGGAGTTAGGATTACAGCTAGTGACAACTGGTAGTCCAGTCTGAGCTATAATGTTTTCAGCAAGATTTTTACCAACTGTGGTAAAGAAAAGATTTACACGATTTAAAGAGTCCAAAGGGTGCGGTGTTATGTTCAGAAGGTGAGTGTTTGAAGTTTTGGCTGCCTTGAACTGCGTGATCTGATTTATGGTTGACCAAAGATGTCTAGGATTTTTTGATGATTCTTCTATTTGTTTTTTATGATGCTGTCTCTTTAGCTTTTTAATTAAATTAGAACAAAAATTTCGGAAACGTTTGTATGTCAGTAACAAAATAAAATTAAAAGGTTCGATTCTTGTCTGACGCTGCATTTTATTTCTTAGTCTTATGCATTTTAAAGCGCCTCTAGTTATCCAGGGCTTTATGATTCGTTTACAACAGGTAATTGATTTAGTTTTTGAATTAGAATGAAGTGAAGACCGAATTATTTCCACTAATTTATTAGCGAAAACATCTGGGAGAGTGTACGTACTGAAAATGCTTGCGTCTATATTAATAAGGCTATTATAAGCGCTTTGATAGTCAGTGATAGTTGTAGTCTTTGATTTACTTTCTCTAACAGTACTCGAACTTGAAATTTTTAGGACAACCATAGCATGATCCGTGATAGTGGTATTTAGCACAGCTACAAAGGCTGAGTGTCTACTTTTATCAAGCTTCAGAATGACATGATCAAGGCAGTTTTGTTCTCTGGTAGGAAGGTAATGTCCTGGGAGAAGGCCGTGAATAGATAGCATATTTAAGTAATTAAGCCTGTTAGACCTTAGTTGGGATAATTCAGTAGCCCTTTCTATTATATTTATGTTAATATCTCCTGTTATAACTATGTTTTTATGAGCACTACAAGATTCCAAATGATTATTTATTGAATTAATAAAACTTTCAGCACAGTAATTAGATGGGGAACGATATATACCTATGACAGTAAAGCAAGAAATCTGTATTTGGAGAGCAGAAGCATGTGTCAAATTAACTTCCCTTACCGTTGGCAAATGGTTATTCCTAACATAGGCAACGACGCCATCATTTTGATTTTGTTGATTTGATGTACAGTAAGATGTGTAATTTGCAAGTAACGGCACCTGTTTATTATCATTTAATCTACATTCAGTAAGTATAATTATATCAATATTAAGTTTCATCTGAGACAGATTTACTTGCAGATCATCAAAGTTTCTATATACACTCCTTATATTTTGTGTTAGAACCGTTAACCTAGAGTTATCTAGCTGTAGCGAAGTCGAGACATGATCGACATCCATTAACGCAGAATTTGCAATTTCACTATAGTCTAATTCATTTAAAGTCTTAAGACGACTATCCATTTTCATATGAATGTTCTAAGTGGGATATCTCAAAGAACATTAGATTTTCTTTTGAAAGCAACTGCGAATATATGTATGTACCGGCTAAAGTTTTAAGTCGAGTGTATGAAAGTGTGAATGTGGTTGTATGTTGGAAGACTGTTTGTGTGAGTATTTGTAAAAAGCGATTGAGTGCAGTTATTTTTGTGTTATATATGATATGTGTGTAATGTTTGCACGCAACAAGTGATATTTTAGTAGCTTCCTGAATTCGTAAATCTATTTTACATAAAACAGAACATAGTAGTAAATTGAAATAGTTATACCAAGCACATCTTAAAATGAATGTAAAGATCCCAATAAATAAAAATTTGACAGAAATGGGTAGTTTAACAGAATGTAGTCATATTCTCTGAAGCATATCATGCACCTGGGCTTCACTTCTAATAAGGACAACCTTGGCATTATCATCCTGCTTGACATAGACTCGACCAAACGATGTCCAACAGAATTTATACTGCTTTGTCCTTGCTAGATCGCGAGCTAAGAAAAACAAGCGTGAATTCCTAGGCGTAAGTTGCTCTGAAATAAATACAGGAACGTCTTCGTTAACTGTGAAACCCAGATGTTTTGCTTGAATTTTAGTTTTATTCCTAATATTAAAAGATTTCGATTTCTTCAATAACGTTTGTTTCATAGTAGTAGATGACATCTCTACTATAATAGGGGGACATTTGCCTTCCTTCTTTACTTGAACCCTAAATATGTCCTTTATATCTCTCGTGTTTATATCAAGATCAATATTCTTACCCAAAGAACACACCATCTTAATCAAATCTTCTCTAGACTCTTGATTTTTGCTCGGAACATTTTTTATTTCAATATTATTTTTACGCGTGCATCGTTGTAATTCTTCTATTTTATCTTCTAACACAGCAATATGTTCTTGATCTTTTTTTGCCTGCTGTTCTAATTGATTTATTTTCTTCTTAAACTCGTCGTTTTGAGCAGTTAAGAACACGATTGAGTTTTCTATATTAGTGTTTGTTTGTTGTATCGCCTTCAGATTCGACGTAATATTTCGTAGTTCGCTCTGCTGAGAATTTGTAAAGGAAGTAAACATACTCTTAATTTCCTCTTTGAATTTTGAAAATTCAGAGGGCAGGTCCTCCTCCCTCATTCTCTTGTTTCGCATAGAAATAAAATTCGGAGGGGTAGCATCAGTGCCCACTTCACTGATATTTCCGTCAGACATTGTTTTGTTCATTTTAATGCAGCCGAAGTACTAGGATTGTATAGTCAGAAGAAGCTAATGAGCTAACGATGCGCAGACGCCGATGGGCGGCGCTCCAGGTCCAATATTTCAATGGCCGTTTCGAGGGCGTATATCTTGCAGGTCTTGGGGGCGCGGTCTTGAATGTACTGGCGAGTAGCAAAGGTGAAAGGTGGAGCAATACCGCAACGATCACGATTTAAGATTAAAAATAAATTGGGCGTGCCACATGTGCACCAATCAGATATACTTATTTCCTACTACCTACTGTAAATTTCGTGATGGTTAAAATATAAAAGTGATAAAGGATTGTGTTTGCTTTTAGTGGCGAAATATATCGGACAAAAAGACTATTCCTACGACGGTTTTTGTTGTTGTTCACCAGTAAAATACGATGAATCGAATTAGAATATGAATTCAACGTAAATACGTTATAGAAATTCCGATAATGCCCCCTAAGATTCTATACGATTTTTTTTTTACCCTTGCGATTGTTGACGCATGCAAATGTAATGATGAATTCTTTTTTTTTTGTACATATTGAACGTTGATATTGACTATTAAGTTTACAATGAGGATTTAAGACCACATTATAGAAGGGTGTCGAATGAAGAATATACATAAAAATGATTAATTATAGAAGTATGCATCCCAAATACGGACGTTGTAGTTTGTGTTTGTTGTAATGATTGATTAGCCTATTATACTACGCTTTAACACTATGTTATCAGCATAGTTGAGTTCAAAGATGCTATTACATAGGCACCGTATTTACTTTTAACAATTGGTAATTTGACTAACATTAAATATAAACCAGGGCGAGAGTTGCGTAGCACAGCGACAATAGTATATATTTTGCTCCTATATTGGACTACTTTCAGTTATTTTAATTTTGCTTAATGGACCGATAGGCTAAGATTAAAATGTGACTGCACACCTCTGATGTTCATAGTGCTTAATGGGCAATGGCCGCTTCCAAATAATTGTTCCGCGGAAAAAGGTTTAAAAACAGCGGACGTCTAGTAACTTTGATAGCTTGTAACTTCTTTTTCAATATGCGTATGGCTAACTGGCGTTTATTATACCAAGTACAAACAATATCTCAATAATCCGATACTAGTCAAGCGCCTAATTACATTTGTGTATTTATTTAAAGGAAACTGGAGAAAATCTCTTTTCTGTTCTATTATCATCCATGCCCCTTTGCAAGAAGATTGTGGTTACAAGGAGTGGTTTTGGCAGATAAACACGACAAAATTTGTGTAGTAATATGCTTCAGGAATATGCACTAAGCTTTTCTTTTGATAAGTTTCAGATACGACTGCATACCTGTTGAAGTACAACCGAGGTGAAGGGTTGTTAGCCAATATGAATAAGGATGGTGAGCCCAGGTTAGAGGGCAGGAGTGAGCCCAGGCTAGAGGGCAGGAGTGAGCCCAGGTTAGAGGGCAGGAGTGAGCCCAGGTTAGAGGGCAGGAGTGAGCCCGGGTCAGAGGGCGGGAGCGAGCCCAGGTTAGAGGGCAGGAGTGAGCCCCGGTTAGAGGGCATGGACGGCAACTCGGTTACGTCTAGATCTAGACGTGAGGAACAGTTGCAGGGACGACTTTGGAACCGAAAAAGGCGGGTACTTGACAATGATTCTGACAGCTCATCTAGCAGCGCGACTTACAAACGATTGAGGAGGCCGAGGAAGGATCAGCGAAAACAAAGAGGCAACTCGAGACGGACGGATCGCAGCAGTGACAGCTCGTGCAACCGTGAGTCGACTAAATTTTATAAACCTAGTAGGAATAGGAGTAAGGGATCTGAAACAAATGTTATATTAGATAAATTTTTGTCAATTCTAAAGGATGTCAAGAGTTCGGAGAAGCCCAAGCTATCATTTCTTAATAACGTTATATCTGAGTTCGATCCGCTTAGTAAAGAGCAAACTATACTCGTATGGATAACTAAAGTAGAGGAATGCGCGGAAATATACGGTTGGTCTGAAAAAGAAATTATTCACTACGCACTTCCTAAGCTTTCTGGATTAGCGAAGACCTGGTATCAGGGCTTACCTACTCTTTTACATACGTGGGGTGAATGGAAGAAGAAATTGATTGAGTCATTCCCTTGCCGCGAGGACTACGCCGAACTCTTGACCGAAATGTTATCAAAACGTGTGAAATACGGTGAATCATTGGAACACTATTATTACGCGAAACTAAATTTGTTAAATAGGTGTAAAATCCATGGTAGACAGGCAGTAGATTGCATCTTACATGGCTTGGATGATCGCGCCGTAAGAGTAGGTGCCCAAGCGGCTCAGTTTAGTGAACCGGAACAAGTCCTAAAATATTTTCGGACTGTAAAAGTAGGTCAAAGTGGTGCTAGGCATAGGCACGATCGTAGACAGTTTAATACAGCGGCAAGTTATAAGGCTCAAAGTTCAAAATCAAGCGTGATTAATTCTAATATCCTATGTTTTAATTGTAACGAATTCGGTCACCCCAGCTTTAAGTGCGAGAAACCTATAATTAAATGTACAGTATGCGATAGGTTTGGCCATCAAGCTTCCAGCTGCTATAGAAACAAGCCAAGTACTAGTTCTTATAAGAATGAATCACCACCACAAAATAAAAACGAAAAACAGGTTTCTGTATTAAGCTCGACCGATAGGGCTATTGATAAATACATCTTTGATATCAAAATCAACGGGCAAGTAATGCAATGTCATGTAGACTTAGGAAGTCAGTGCTCGTTAATCAAAGTAAGTGAAGCTAAGAAACTAGGCATGGACGTGAAGTGTTCCCCTAACCTTCCCGCTTTAAGAGGTATAGGTGCAAATTTGACAATCCCGTTAGGCATGATAGCGGCTGAAGTAGAAGTACAAGGCATTAAGAGCGTCATAGACATGTACGTGGTTGAGGATTATGTGCTGGGTTATCCTACTCTTCTGGGACACTCCTTTACTGAGATGCCCGGTCTTACAATCACTAAGACACCGACCCAACTGATATTTAAGAGAAATGATTCAACCAAGTTACATATATATTGTGCTACCAATAGTCGTATACCAAAATCCTCATTGCGTGTGATACCTGTAAAATCATATTCACATTATAGCGGAGATATTTGCATACGCGGTTCCCTTAGGTGGATAGGAGGGGGACAATACTTTTTGTTACCGGGTCAATACAGTATCAAAGAGGGAAACGGTTTAGTACTGGTGTATAATGTATCTGATGCCGATATTGCTATTACAGAAAATACCCTACTGACTCGCTCTATCGAAAGCTGTAGTAACGAGCCCTCTTTGGTCCTTGATTGCTATCACATGTCTTTTAATTCTATTAATGCCGATGAACAAATCAAGTGTGGTGAAAGTCTTAATAACGAGGAACGTTTACAATTAGAGGAACTATTAAACAAATACAAAAACTCTTTTTCAAAAGGATTAAAAGACCTTGGATTCACTCAGGTAACTGAAATGGTTATTGATCTGGAAGATTCCAATCCTATAGTATATAGACCCTATCGTTTATCTAATTCGGAAAGAGCACTGGTAAAAAACATGGTACAAGAGATGTTGGATAACGGAATAGTTAGGGAATCTTCGTCGCCGTAGGCTAGCCCTATTGTGTTAGTCCAGAAAAAGACCGGGGAAAAGCGTTTATGCGTAGATTATCGAGCGCTTAATAGGAAAACAAAAAAAGATCACTACCCCCTCCCACGTATCGAAGACCAACTAGATCAATTGGCAGGCAACAAGCTATTCACGTCCCTAGATTTAGCTTCGGGATATTATCAAATTCCTATCTGTGAAGAATCTCGCCACAAGACTGCGTTCGTAACCCCTGACGGTCAATTTGAGTATAACCGCATGCCATTTGGTCTGGTTAATGCGCCATCCGTCTTTCAAAGGACAATAAATAAAATTCTTCATGATGCCAAAATAAAATACGCGATCGTCTATATGGACGATATTCTAATACCCTGTAAAAGTGTGTCTGAAGGCTTAGCTAGATTAGAAGAAGTACTTGAACTCCTCAAGCAAGGAGGTTTAACACTTAGGCTTAGTAAATGCAACTTTTTTGTAGACACTTTAGATTTTCTAGGCTTTGAGGTAAATTCAACGGGTATTCGTCTGGGAAGTAGGAAAACGGAAGCGGTTTCTAGATTCGCGACACCTAAGAATATACACGAATTAAGACCATTTTTGGGCTTATCCGGTTTCTTTAGACGGGTTATTAAAGACTATGCCATAATAACCTCTTCTTTGACAAATTTATTAAAAAATAACATTAGTTGGACGTGGGGGAGTAACGAAGATAAAGCGTTTAACTCAGTAAAGACTCTCCTTATACAACGACCATTATTGGTTTTATATGACCCTTCAGCAGTAACACAATTACACACCGACGCATGTAAAGATGGGCTAGCAGGTATACTTATGCAAAGTGACTCCAAAGGAGCGTTTCACCCAGTATCATACTTTAGCCGTAAAACTTCTCCAGACGAATGTAAACTCCACTCTTACGAGCTTGAAACCTTAGCCGTGGTGGCATCTTTAAGTAGGTTTAGAGTGTATTTGCTTGGAATACCGTTTACGATTTATAGCGATTGTAGTGCGTTACGATCTACATTTGTTAAACGTGATCTGATTCCGCGAGTTGCACGGTGGTGGGTACAGATGCAGGAATTTGACTGCTCAATCGAGTACCGCTCCGGGTCTCGAATGGCGCACGTTGACGCGCTGAGTCGCAGCCCCGTGGCGGCCTCTGCTTCTGAATCACATATATTAGACATACTGAGCATTGAAACCTCGGAAGAGGACTGGATCACTACCGTGCAGGGCGCGGATGAAGAGGTGCAGAGAATTAAAAATGTACTAGAGGACAAGGCTTCGGAAACGGTAACGGATATATGTAAAAATTATAAGCTTAAAAATGGACGCGTGTATCGCATAGTCGGTGATGAGATTAGATGGTTGCTTCCAAAGGGTGTACGATGGCAAATACTAAAAAGAAACCATGATGATATAGGGCACTACGGCTTTGATAAAACACTACATCGTATACAACAACATTACTGGTTTCCAAAAATGCGTCGATTTACGAAGAAATACGTACGGTCTTGTCTAGAATGCGCTCACCATAAAACTCCCGGGGGTAAACGAGAACGAGGGTTACATCCTATCGAAAAGGTGGGTATACCTTTCCATACGGTACACGCGGATCACCTAGGCCCGTTTATTAAGAGCAAGAGAGGTAACTGTTATTTATTAGTTCTTGTTGATAGTTTTACGAAATTCGTCAACATAACCGCCGTCAAAAATACCAAATCTTTTACTAGTATTCGTGTCTTGAAAGATCACATCAGTTATTTTGGGGTCCCGACGCGTCTTATCACCGATAAAGGGACGAGTTTTACCAGCAAAACGTTTAAAGAATTTACCACGCTGTTTGGAATTAAGCATATTACTAACGCTGTTGCAACACCAAGGGCAAATGGGCAAGTTGAGCGATTCAATAGGACAATACTAGACGCTATGTCAACTTGTACCCATAATAAGGATGAACGATCTTGGGATGAATATGTTTGTGATATTCAAGTGGGAATAAATACTACAATACATAAGACTACACAAAAAAGCCCTTCTGAACTTCTGTTTGGTTTTAACATAACTAGCAGGACTGAAGGCATCTTGAGCTCCGTTATATCCGATACGACTAACGTAATTAATCCCGAAGATTTGAGTACTGTTAGAGAAGAGGTAGGTCAGAATATAAAAGCGCAGCAACTAAAAGACGTTGAGAGGTTTAATAGGAGTAGGAAATCAGGGACAAAGTATGAAGTAGGAGACTTAGTTCGCGTTGAGAGGCAAGTTCCTCATGATGGCAGATCTCAAAAATTAGTTACTAAATTTCAAGGTCCATATCGCGTAATGAAAGTGCTTCCAAACGAAAGACTCCCATGACACGCAAACACGGTCGCAGATACGAGGCCGTGGTAGCAATTGATAAAATCCAACCATGGTTATCATTCTCTAGGAACCTAGATAGTAGTGAAAGTGATAATAATGATAGCAGTAAAGAGATGGAACCAAATGAAGTAGATGATAAATAAATGGAATGTTGATAAATAAATGGAATGTTATTAGTATAAGTAATATATTAAGTCGAATCCTGAATAAATTAAATAGAGAATGAAGTTGTTTTGTTTATTGAATATGTTATTTGATTTTTTTAGATATATATTTGCTTTTCTTTTACTCTACTATATTGATTGAATGTATTTAAATAAGAGGTATGCGCGAGGACGCGCTTGGAACAGGATGGCCGAGCTGTTAGCCTATATTTTTGACTACTGGAATATTTAATGAATGTTTTCGTTATATTGAATTACGTTTTAATTTCTGGCAACACCATATCCGTTTTAAAATGTCAACTGTAGGGTAACGGAAAGAACAGCACGGCAGTCGAGTTCGGAGCGTTGAAGTGAACGGTTGTGTAATAATTCTCGTGTGAGACACAGTTGGATAAAAATAACCCTAGCAAGTAAGTACAACTCTATTGTAATTCCAAGTGGTTGCGTAAAAATTGTAGAAAAGGAAATAAATATGTTTGTGATTTGTAAAAAGTGTTTACTTGAACTACGAATCCTGTAATTTCTGAGCTGTAGTCAACAATTAGTACCGGCCATTTGCCATTGCCAGTGCATAGATACAATAAAAACTTTTTCTGATCATTATTATTGTTGTTTTGTATCTAGGTTTTTTTAAAAATTAATACAGCGGTAAACGAGCAGATGGATCGCCTGATGGTAAGCAATTACCGTCGCCCATGGACACAAGCAATACCATAGGAGTCTCAAGTACGTTGCTGCCCCTTGGGGTTGGGCAAAGGATAGGAGGTGGGGTGGGATAAGGGGGAAGGAATAGGGAATGGGGCCTCCGGCACTCTCACTCGCCGAACGAAACGCAACAGTTTAGGTACTGTTACTTTACGTCGATTTTCTGTGAGAGGTTAGTACTTCTCCGGTCGAGCTGGTCCATTCATGTTGAAATCAACAAGGCTCTACTACCTTTAAAGGTGTTGGTTTACTGAATTACATGAATATTTTAAGCCCATTGGAACATAAAAATTAAACTATTAAACACGAGTGAATGAAAGTCAGCTAATATGAGATTTGCTCTACAGATAAACGAAGCTTCTACCCTACTAACTTTACAAATCATCGTATACATTATTCTACAAAATAAGTTTTAATCCTTAACCATCTCAATTTTCCAACCATTCTTTGTATTAAATCTTGTCTGTATTATGCTACAGTTTCCCCTCGACTAAACTTATTGGTTTCGAGCCATTGAGACTTGGGGCCGCATTAAAAGAAATAAAGCTATGTAATTGACTGGCTCCTTGTTGTAATCAGAACTGTAAATGCTAGGGTTGATGAACTGTACTAAAATACGTACTTCTTTAAAATAGGTTTTTTTACACGTCATTAATCAATAAGAGAGTATGTATATTGTATCAGTACGCACAATGAATCTTATTGGCTATCCCTAGAGAAATACATATTACACGTTCATACAGTAATAACTTTACGTAATTTACTTTTAAGTGAAATGACACTACTACTTAATACAGAGTTCAAATATTATTTTTTATTTATTTATAGACTGACGCCTGTATCCCCGAAGGGGTAAGCAGAGGTGTAATATTACACTCACATTTCGCTATGAATATTTATGTCCCACGTAATAGGGGGCGAGCCTATTGCCGTTACCGGGCACATCGCTAGACTCCGTGCTGCTACTGGGAATTCGGAAAAACTCAGTAACACTTTTGCCCGACCCGGGAATCGAACCCGGGACCTCCGATCAGCAGTCGCATACGCTAGCCTGGACCACGGAGGCAGTCATATGCATATGTATAGATATGTCACAAAAAATGTACATTAATTTGTCTAGTGCATTTTATTTCACGAAAGCTGTGTTATTGGTATGCAATTTAAAGTTGATTTGATCAAATAAAAACATGATGTGTAAATATAATAATATCCCAAAAAAAATATTTTAGATATTACACGCAACGCACCGAGAGCGGGACAATGAGCCACAAACGACATATATGCAGTCAGTCTATTATTTACCTTATCTTTATAGCCCACTATAGGTGCTTTGATGGTCATTAATTTCTTCGGTTCTCATCTTAAAGAAGCGTAATCTAGACGCTTCCCTTAACTAATAAAACGTAATCATTTCAAGGATTCTAGAAAAGTTCTGTTCATTACCTTTGATAACTGGCTTACTTTCCGCACCAACTACAATGAATTACAACAAGCTCTCAAGCACACCTATCTCTTTAAACAATTTCTTCAATGGCTCTCAAAATGTCAACGTAACGGATCGCTTATAGACGGTGTGAAAAATAAATTTTTCATCGCTTTTGTCACATGGTGCGATTATGTGATCAAAGGGTAAGGCTCGTTGTCTCGGATATTAAAAGTTTCATCAAGAGAAGAATAGTGACGTCATATGTTGACAATATGAATATAGTGGCGATGAGCTATTATCGTTATCATAAAGAAGAAAGCAGTGCTTTGGGTATTTGCTTAAATATTTTTTGGCTTCGAAATCTAACCGTTTTGTCTTTAGAATTAAGCTCAACTCTAAAGTTAAAGTCAAAATCAGTTAGTCATTTAGGCAATGAATACAGATTTACATAGAAGCGCAGTTCTTAAAGATTTCGTGTGCCGATTCCAAGTGGGGACTGTCTCCAGTTTAGTTCGTGGTTGGCGCCAATGGCGGCGCTGGCGTCGTTCTCCTTCTCTCTTGCACTCGTAGTTAAGATACAGCACACAAACAGTACACATACAGATGTCACAGCGCGACTGCCACGTCAATGCCAATTTGGGTCACAGAAAGTTTGTCTTCAGAGCGCGGGCCCATAGGAAATGCGCCTCTATGTAAATATCTGAGCTCTTTGATTTAGGCCACAAAGTGACAGTTATGAACGTCAAAATTTCAAAACTCTTTTCTAAGTACTATTAATGTAAATACGAATTTTATCAAACAATAACAATTTGAAATTATCTGGTCACTTACCTATTCAATTTATAAATACGGCATCGTCACGCAAAGCTACAGTACGTTTAACGATGGCAAGTTTGAAGTTCGTGCAGAAGGCGGCGCAGTAATCCTTTTTAGGAACAACGCGGTGGCAAGAAGCGGGGTGCGCGGGGCGGTAGTCTAGGCCAGAGATGCACGTTATGTAAATACAAAGTAATAGTTTATTCAATCAAACATTTAAATGGATTAGTTTTATGATTTATTTTGAATTCACTTATTTTTGTTATAATAATAAAAGTACTTTAAGATATAAAATGAAATAGATTCATTAAACCGAGCAATATAGTGAGATTTTGTTTTTGTAAAAAAAACAAATCTAATAAAATTTATTTTCTCGGTTTAAAGACCAGATAAACTTATATCAGTTATCTTTTAACAATGGCATAAATGAGTCCAAACTCCAAACACATTTAAAATCTTTATATGTAATTACACAATTACACTTATATTTTTCTAATTAATTTTAATCGATATTAATAAAAATCGATTAAATTGAGCCTCAAACACGTACATTGGACATCTCTTGGGGTTGCATTTATCAGACGATGCAATTTTGTTTCACAGATGTGTGGAAAGGGCTATTGTAAAGCTTGATACAAATTTGTGGGCAGTACCTCTTGTCCCTCGGCCGCCATCTTGGAAAGAGTGCAGATGCACATAGTTTTTCTTGATTATCTGGTAAACTATTGGCCGCACAAAGAATATGTGAACGAGATTTTTGTTGTAAATTAAATTCTCTACATACTATACTAGTCATAAAACTTTTATCACAATGCAAATATATAAAACATATATCTTTAGATAATGATCTATAGAGGTCCTATGCACCCATGGATACTTATTCATGGGTGCATACTATGCGTGCCATTTTCCAAATACCTACTTATTTGGAATACAATACGCGCGCATTCTTAATTGCGGCTTAAAAGATGTGTCTACCTAAAGAAAAACCGGTCAAGTGCGAGTCGGACTCGCGCACCGAGGGTTCCGTACAAACCTGTAGGTGTATAAGTAAAAGTTCACCAGTCATAGTTATGGTATTTTTATTGCAAAATAAAATCCATAACATTACAGTATGAAAAGCTGGAGGATCATAAATTAAAGAAAAAGGTGTCTTTGTCGTTTGTAATCAGTCATCCTTTATTTTATATTAACATTATCGCTTATTTTATAATATAACTTAAATACCTATATCAGCCTTGCAGCAGCCTTGCAAAAGTCTGCTGATGAATGATGGTAAGATTTTTTATCAAAATTAGATTTACAAAGTTTTAGTGACTATTAGAAATCTGTTACAAAAATACTAATTAAGTATTTTTAATAATTATAGTATTAATTTGCGATGAAAATTAAACTAGGGTGACTATTTACACATAAAATAAAACAATAATCCGTATTCTTAAATAAATACCAAAAATAAGTAAGGGGCGATAGCCCAGTGGTGTAGGTAACGGACTGCCGAGACGATGATCTCGGGTTCGATCCCTAGGTACCCCAGGCACAAATCACTTACATTTCGGAGTTACTTAATGTGTGTATTTAAAATGTTAATTATCGCTTGCTTAGTAATGTGCCCGGTAGATGGCAATAGGCTCGCCCTCTATTACATTGGGACCGAAACATAACTGGCGAAGTGTGGGTGCGTAATACACCGCTGCCTACCCCTTCAGGGATAAAAAGGCGCGAAGTTATATTACGTTATGTAAATTAAAAAAAGAAACATATAAAGGAAATGAAAATTTTAAAGTATGGAATTAAGTATCAAATTTGAACCAGATCTGTAAATGGTGACTGAAAAAGGTAAAATACCACATTGAACATTGAAGTTCGAAAAAACGTTATCTACAAATGTACTACTTCTTGTTGTGCTAGTGTTTATTAACGGAAACATGTTTATAGATGAAACATAATATGTGAAAATTCCATTTTGGGGATTCATTCTAAAATCAATATTGAAGTCTCCCACGACAATCAGACGAGAACATGAATTATACCTATTGAGGTTGCTGCCGTATATTGTTATATTTATGTATTCTATTGCAACATTAATTGGACACTGTGGTGACTTATATACAGTTATCACTCTGACATTAAACATTTCGAAATGCAAGCATTCACAATGGCCGTTTGCAGCGTCTGGGTTATTTAAAATCTCTATCAGCCTATCGCAGTCCACTGCTGGACATAGGCCTCTCCCAACACGCACCACAGTACACGGTCCTCTTTTTTTTTTGAGTTCACGGGAAGTACCCATTAGGTTTTGATTCCCTTGCGAGTAGACGCCAGTTTGAAAATATGATTATATTGCTCTTTCTTTTGATTGCGTAGACATAGAAATTTGATTTTGTTACAGCTTACGGTGTTATATACCTGCGTATATAATATGAATTTCAATTTAATACCTCCACGCGTTCAAGAGAAAGGGGTAATAACTTCAAATTTATTAAAAATATTTTTTTATATGATGTAACTAAAAAAATACAGTTTTCGCAATTTTTCCTTTATAAGTGATATAAGACGTTGCTTCATACCAAATTTCAAGATTTTAAGTTCACGGAAAGTACCCTGTAGGTTTTGATTCCCTTGCGAGTAGTCGCGAGTTTGAAAATATCCTTATATTGCTCTTTCTTTTGATTGCGTTGACGTAGAAGTTTGATTTTGTTGCAGCCTAACGGTGTTATATACCTGTGTATTTGATATGAATTTCAATTTAATACCTCCACGCGTTCAAGAGAAAGGGGTGGTAACATTAAATTTATAAAAAATATTTTTCTTATATGATGTAACAAAAAATTAACGGTTTTCGCAATTTTTCCTTTATATGTGCTATAAGGCGTTGCTTCGTACCAAATTTCAAGATTCTGAATTCACGGGAAGTACCCTGTAGGTTTTGATTCACTTGCGAGTAGGCGCGAGTTTGAAAATATGCTTATATTGCTCTTTCTTTTGATTGCGTTGACATAGAAGCTTGATTTTGTTGCAGCCTAACGGTGTTATATATTTGAGTATTTGATATGAATTTCAATTTAATACCTCCACGCGTTCAAGAGAAAGGGGTGGTAACTTTAAATGTATAAAAAATATTTTCTTATATGATGTAACTAAAAATTTACGGTTTTCGCAATTTTTCCTTCATATGTGCTTTAAGGCGTTGCTTCGTACCAAATTTCAAGATTTTGAGTTCACGGGAAGTACCCTATAGGTTTTGATTTACTTGCGAGTAGGCGCGAGTTTGAAAATATGCTTATATTGCTCTTTCTTTTGATTGCGTTGACATAGAAGCTTGATTTTGTTGCAGCCTAACGGTGTTATATACCTAAGTCTTTGATATGAATTTCAATTTAATACCTCCACGCGTTGAAGAGAAAGGGGTAGTAACTTAAAATTTATTAAAAATATTTTTTTATATGCTGTAACTAAAAATGTATGGTTTTCGCAATTTTTCCTTTATATGTGATATAAGAAATTACTTCGTACCAAATTTCAAGATTCTGAGTTCACGGGAAGTACCCTGTAGGTTTTGATTCCAATGCGAGTTTGAAAATATGCTGCAATTTGCAGCATAAACGGCTGTATCTTTTGATTGCGTTGGATTAGAAGTTTGATTTTTTTACAGCTGTAAGGAACCGTAGATTCGAGTATTTAGTATAAATTTCAGTTTGATACCTCCACGCATTCCTGAGAAAAAGAGTCTTGACAGACGGACGGACAACAAAGTGATCCTATAAGGGTTCCGTTTTTTTTCCTTTCGAGGTACGGAACCCTAAAAATGGACAAAGACCAATGCAATAAGTACAGACAAACATCAATGTGAACAAATGCAATAACACAACATAAAACTTTTTAAAATGAAACGAAGTTTACTTGAATACGTGAACCGCTGGTGCTGACGACCTAGAGACGAACCGGAGACGATTGAAGCGACGGACGACGTAGAGTTTATGCGCCCATATTTTGGTTGCATACGATTTTTGGTGCAGAGCCCTGTACATATGTATTCTAAAACGTTATGGCGTCGGTAGCTTAGGCAATGATAAATATTTTATACATTTCTATATCCATATTAAACGACAACCGAAATGTTTTGTATGCCTTTCGTGTCAGTATAAATACGAATTTACGTTACTGTTATATGTAGTATGAAGAAATAGGCAAACGCCAACCACCACGTACCGTTTCTGTAGGTAGTTTCATTCAGTTCAGGCAAATATATATGTTGTATAAATGTACCTTTTTGTACATATTTTGTCAAATGTGTTTGTTAATAGAACTGCTTACCTAATGTGTGTCTATGGCAAGGTTTTGAAACAGGATTAACGATATCGAGCAGCGTGATGTAGATAAATATTATGTTTTATTATTTTCTATTAAGTACGTAGATAAATTAATACGTTGGGTCTTATTAAAATGGTGAGTTGGTGTCGGAAACGGATCCTTGTAACAATTTATCTAAAAACCAGCGCGCAACATTAGTTGTCTGGTATAATAATACTAAGTTGGATATCTGTTTGATGCCAATCTGAGACAGAATTTGTGTAACTTTAAGTTTATCTATATGTCTGTATTTTGTTTAGTTCTAACTCTATTAACTAACTCTGTCAATAGTTAATTAATTGTATGTTAGTCTTTCTTTCTTTCAGAAAATTCCAACAATGCTTTTTACATTATGTATATATCCGCCAGTCACCTCTTGTAAAATAAGCATACTGTATTCTATGTAAAACTCTTGTATTTTTCTTGATGCCTGTATTCTTGTCATTGAGATGAGCCTCATTGTGGCGGCCAACAAAAATAATTGTGCGAGCATCTTAGTGCCAGCTGCAGAATGCAATGAATGCTGTGTTTTAAATATAAAACTAAAGTTCATCTTTTGTACTCTTAGATTATGGATTAAGTATTTTACTTAGTATAACTACAAAAATCTGAGGCGTAGAAGAGTGAATGCTATATTTTTTATTATACTGCGTCTGCTGACGAGATTGCGGTTCGTCATACTATTATGTACATTTAACTTACTGCTTATCACGGTGGAGATATGGACGAATTTAAGGTTATGATTTGATTGCCCTTACATTAGCTAAACACTTACGGATTAATAAACCACTGACAAACAAAGAAATTTTACGCTTCATTTCACGTCACATTGTTTGTCCTCAAAAAATTATAGCTTATGATGCTGGATATGACTGGATTGATTTAGAAATCGAAAATACGGCCGAAACATGTGCTCTTCAGTTTTTAAATTTTTGTCTCGTGTCGTACTAGTTTACCCAGAAATAATCGCGTAGGCTTAAAATATCTGAATACCCATAAATATGTTATAAAGATGTTATAATGTTAAATGCAGAATCAATGTTTACTGTGTGAAACATGCGGCAAAATATCCATTAACTCGGTGGTCTCGTTACTCAACCTTTGATGCTCTATACCAATCCTACTACTAAATATTATAAATGGTAGAATTGGTGAGGGTAGAAGGGTGATTGGTTTTTCATACAAAAACTACTATTACTATTTATTTTGATAAAACAGATTAACATAATTATAAACCTTTTGTCGCTTTAACTACACCCACACGAGCGGCATCTACTATAAATTAAATGTATTATTTTGAAACCGGGTTCATACTTAACATATAAACATATTCTATATACAAAAGTCAAATGTTATATACCACAAATTGTTTTTAAATAGTGCTCAGTATATGAACATAGAATCGATTAAGCTTTTATATTGTCTCGTTTGTGTAAAACGAGACAATATTGTATCGAACACTGCATTAACTGTTAAAAACTCGATACACGATCATTTAGACCGTAATGTATTTGATAATTTTCTTTTTTTTTTGGCCTTATTTTTACGCTTTAGAAAACTAAGGCCAGAAAGGCCAAAAAGATAAGAAAAGCCTAAGTTCTTCAAAATGTAATAAAATCGTAAGTCATTTTGAGTCGACACCAATTTTGAGCTGGTTATTTTATCATACAGCTGTAATCAGTAAATCCAACAACAATCAATAACGTTATGTTTACATTTGATAACTTTTAAAATTATTAAAAAAATATACGTGTACATCGACTAGACAATCTCTTACGTGTTTTCATTGCTTCAGATTATTAGAAAATAGGCTGCTGAATATCTTTGTGCATTATTTAGGGAAATAGCGAGCTTATGATAAGCGAATCGGCAGCGCATGCTTGACAAACTATAATTTTATTTTATTGTCATTCTTGTACCGCTCAAGAATTCGCGAGTATTTCGGATGTCACTTCCATAAATTAACAACACCATAGAAACAACAGTTTATAAAGCAGCCAAAGTATTCCACAAGCTGATAGCAGTGTGTGGTCGACACCGCCGACACTCTGTGCAACGAAAATCCTGTGGTGTGCGTCAACAAAATTGTGCCACAATTCTATGAAATCTGCAGTCCGCAGCTCAGAAGTAGCGTTTTGTGGTTGATTCATGGCCCGTGTGTCACTTACTGCTTCTGTACTATCTATTTTACCTATACTTTCTATTCTACGTTTCAATAGGAGACGGAGACTTGCATGTTTCTTGAACACTCATTTAGCAATTCCACTTACCAACAGATTTGCCTTTGACTCGTTTGTCAATGCCCCTTTAGACGTGTTTATCCAGAAAATCTGTTCCGGCCGATGCGTATCCCGTACACCTTAAAGCCACATCACAATCATTTAAATTAATAACACACCAAAAGTCAACCTGTCAGCGACAAGGCTTATAAAACATAAAAAGGACAATACGGAACCTTTGTAAAGTCTATTTTTATCTATTCTGACAACAAAGGGTTTTTCACCACAGGGAGATTAGTGGAGTTTTTGTAAAAACACCCGTCTCAAAATATTTATGATGACAATACGAAATGAGAAAAATATTCTTGCCTTTTTTTCGTTATACTTTAATTTATCATTATTTAATAGACTTGCTGTAATGCTTGTGTGTTTTTAATATAATTAAATGTTCATATTTAGTGAAAGGAGGTATGTTATAGGCAAAAAGAAAGAGTCAGCCTATCACATGATTTAGTTTTTATTTATGAATAACTAGATTACGCAATTTCGCCTGCAAAAGTGTCGGTTATCGGAACCATTTCATTTCAGTTTCATAAAAATTCGTGAAGTGGTTTTTGCATGAAAGAGTAACAAACATTCATACATCTAAACGGTCTTCAGAAAACTATGTTTTTAAGCTGTTTGGTTTAAAAAGACAGCTAGGCATCTCTTGAAAAAAAAAAAAAGTTACCTTGCTGGTCCGGGTGTTCTATTTGGCGTTCACAAAGATCTATAACGGCTGCAACCCGCAAAATCCAGCATGGTATATTCACCTGCCTTTACATTGAAAAGATAGTAATAACTAGCAGTGTCGCTGGTTACTTGAAGTTATAAAAATGGATTGCCAAGAACGTGGGATTTATACTCATTGATTGAGTGTGCTAGCAGCCACATAGCACGATTCTATGAACGAGCCAAGGGATCTTTTTCAAACTGGTCCACCGCCGACTTGTTTGATTGTACATAAGTCCAAAAGTCAATAGTGCGCGCCGTGGATTTGAACTCGACACCCTCCAACGCCAATAGGAGGATGAAATGCACATCACACAATGCGTTTTCGTCATATTTCTATGGTTTTCATACCCATAAAGAGGTAACCACACGCACGCTCACACTCAAAGCACGCATGCATACACGGTCACACGCATGGACGCACGCCACAAGTGCAATCATTCGCACACACACGCGCACGCACACAAACACGATTTTGTTATAATATACACGAATTGTCCGTGTGGTGACGGATTAAGAATACGGAATGTCACCACCCCATATCATCCCATGGGTGTCGTAAGAGCCGACAGAGGGAGTATATTATGCAGAGAACAACACTGTAAGAGAAGGAAAACTTGATACAAACCCTATCCCAACCCATTTGGCCAGCGTTGTATAGTAGGCCAATTCCTCCTTTCAAAGGAGAGGCCTAGTCCAGCAGTGGACTGTTAAAGGCTGATGATGGTGGATACACGAATCAAATAAAAGGAAACCAATACCTTTGAGATAAAATATAATATAGGGAATAAATTAAATATAGTGAAAGCTAATAAAAAGAATACCTTGCTATACAATACAAAGACAATTTTCCGCTACCAAATCATATTATAAGCACAACTATACTTACCTTTACACAGAGTAAGAAAGATAACGAATGTTTTCAAGCTGAAAATCCAGTGTTGGAGCTGGGTTAATTTACCTAATATTTGATTTATTACTAGCTTTTGCTCGCAGCTTCAACGCGTATGTGTTGGCTAGTTCAGGATAGCAGACTTCACGTGTCTTTCGAGAGCATTATGTAAAAAACCTGTATATCTCTAGATTCGGCTTTTTTCACCGGGACAATTAAAATTGTACTTACTTACGAAATTTTGGGTACGTACACTATGGGTTTGGACCTCAAGATCTTCTACGTGGCAATATCTCTCCTAGCAAATCGCATTAATGCTTAATATAAAATATCAAGTATTACTGCAATTTGCTAGGGTGTATGGGTGGTATGTAGGTGAGATTAATACATTTTATATTGTAACGTAACTTTGTTATTCGATGCATGGTCACATTAAACCAACATTGTCCTTTAAAAGGCACTTCAAGTGTCCTCGGAACGGTAATTTAGGCCATAGGCAGCTAACCCTCGGGCGGTCTATAAACTCATCAGCTTTGTACCGCGTTATCAACTTCGGTTATTCTTATAACTAAAATTATACTTTATCTCGATAGATCACTAGTTAAAATATATAAATTATTCATTTCACGGCTTTTTGAAGTTTAGCCTTTGTGAGATAAGTAAAAAACAGCCGCCGAACTTGCATCAACATGAGATATGAAGCCATTACTCATAGGACGTCTGAATTTATTCTAGGCCATAGATAAATGGACAATAATAAATTGTTTCGAGTAATCTTCGAGTTTGTGTAGTACTATCGATCGCTGTTAAGTGCCTTACACACTAAAGTCACTGAGATATCGACGGATGTCACCAACATTCGGCGTGCGCTGCATGCTCATTCGTTGTAATGATAATCTATCATCGTTTCCAGTCACGCCACAAGCAAATCAGATTTAAAAATCACTAGGAAGCAACTATAGCTATTACTTTTTGGTAGGGTACAAGCGACCTTCCAGATTGTATTATTTTATCATTACAGAAGCAACAGCGAAGCAGTACGCCCAAGCTATTGTCTACCGTGAAGAAAAAAGCTGCTAGAAGTAGCATTATTACGTCATTATCTGCCTCTGCCCATTCAAGCGGCAAGTTGCTACGTGACGGCAAGTGGCATCATCTTTAGCCTAGTTAGATGCCAAGCTTGCATTTCATAATTATGTCAGGTCCTGATATAACTGTTCCACCGAGATTTGTCTGAACAATGAGATTCTCACTAACACGGCACGGATATTGGGTTCTAAGTTAAAAGTCATGAAATGCAGTCGAAATGGCTCCAGAATAACTACGACAATAAGCTTTATCACGAAGCGACTGCCAAGTGACATGCACTGGACAACAGACTATCATACTTTTCTAACCGAGACTTTGTCAGCGTAATAGACTCATCATCAGCCCTTTATACTGTCCCACTGCTGGGCACGGACCTCTTCTCACTTATGAGAAGGGTAAGGCCATAGTCCACCACGCTGGCCAAGTGCGGGTTGTCAGACTTCACATGTCTTTCGAAAACATTCTGGAGAACTCTTAGACATGCAGGTTTCCTGAAGATGTTTTCCTTCACCGATAAGCAAGCGTTAATTAACAATTTAATACGCACTTAACTTCGAAAAGTCATTAGTGCGTGCCGTGGATTTGATCCTGAGACCCTCTGCGTAGCTGTACCTACTAGCAGTCTGTCGGTCTCTCCACTCGGCTATCGCTGCTGCGTAGTAGACTAACATAGCCTTACTCTATACTTAATTAGTAGAGTGCTGTCCGTAGCAGTAGGACAGATAATAAACGAGATTATACCACTCCTTAGGATACAATTAAACTATGAGCCCACTGTCCACTAGCCACTATTACGTACGAGTTACCAACAGTCATGTCTCTTATAAAGGCCGCCGCCTAGCTGTTGCCGGTTAAGTTTAAAGGGTCAGTGTGTACAGAGCTTAAGGCAGGCGGACCCTTATCTCGGTTGACATGTTTGTAAGTATCCTCTCAAATTGCCCTTTTGGGACTTGACCGATCACGTGTTGTGATGTCAAGCTGTTTAACTTTGCTTATTACCTAGTCCTGTTGGGTATTGAGATGATTTTTTTTTGTGCGATGTATTTAATAATATATTTTATTTCTTTCGATCTAAGGTTAGCGTGGTAGCTAATTGTGGTGTTATTAATTTTTATTCTTGAATAGTCTTGCAGTATTTAAAGCAAAGCTCTATAATTATATCGTTCTTATAACATCAAATGCTTATGTTTGAGTCCTTAGCCGCAGGTATCCTGAACATGATTTGTAAGACCATGTTATTATATTGTGAGGTAAGAATTTGCAGGCCGCTATTATAAAGCCATATTAACCAGTCATTTGTACATTTTGTAGGTAACTCAAAGTGTAGATTCATGAACAGTAGGTATACTATTTTCATTAGATCAAAAAATAACGCATTGAAGTTGAACACCTATACATATTAGGCTAAGTAACTTGCTACAATATATCGATGCCAGATGCTGCGCCTATGTCATTATAGTTGCTAACTGCTTGATTTTTGCGTCAGTTAGACCTGCTTAACCATAATATTGCCATATGTCTGTTAATGTCGTTTAAGCTATTGCCTTGTCAAGTGCCGTGGTTCGATTATTCACAAAGTAATGTTTCGTGTGGGGAATACGAAATTCTACTTTTCGTGGTCTGTCTATTGTTTTGAATGTGGGAGGGTCAGGGAAGGCTTTGAGTCTTTAGGCTAGAGAGCGACAGAGATAATGATATGCTCCGAATATGGCAGCTTTTTTTATAAAAGGCAACTCCCGCACTAGGACTAAATACTGTGTTGCGGGGAACTTTACAAAGATACAACTTACGGACGCCCAGACTCGAAACGACAATTTATGAATCACAAAGAGTGTTGTCTCCTGTTGTAATCGAACCCACAACACTCAGTGCAGTGGCAAGCGGCAAGGCGGCTGCTTTAACCACTATGCCAATCGTGCAGTCAATAATACAAATCTATTCGTAGATTTGACCTTTACACCGGCATGAAAATATTTTTCCTTGCACTCAGACGGGTCTTAAAATCTAACTACATTTATTAATACCATTACCATTTAAAATGACTATTCTATACGCCACCAATTTCATAAGTACTAAGCTAATTAATATTACCATTTCGCCACATCGCGACGGTTCAAACGAACTTATCGTCCTATTCGTAATGTAAGGTGACACATCTAGAATCTAGAATATTGCTACAACAGTGTTATTATTTTCAGCTGACTTCACGTACTTAGGTCGGGACGTCTTTGATCATAATATGGTAATGTGGATAGACAAGACATATTTAAAATATTATTTCGGTTCATCAGTACTTAGGAATTAGATAGTGATTTATTAAAAACGCAAACTGTCGAAAAGCAACGCATCGCGTTGCTTTGTCCACTTTGTCGCTCATCTAGGACAATACGTCATACACAGAAGCTGGACACAGAGAAAAGTAAATATTTACATGACAAATTTGTATCGAAAGTGCGTGGTGTTGACCCATAAGTTGTACGCTTGTAGATTGTCGACGATCAGTCCAATGAAGTTCCTGAAGCAAATCCCTTATGAATACATTATAGCTATATGACATCAGTGTTTTGCTGAACACTATCTTAGTGTTGGCCATTCTAAATACTTATCATTAAGTAACAGAAGGGCACATGACGTTACGCATCTTAAAGTATTTTACTTCTACTTCAATATCTCCTGAATTAGGGTTCAAATTAAACCAAGGTAAAATAAAAGCGTGGGTCCTAAATCACTCGTAGCCGACAGAACCTGTTATATATAACTAGTAATAAGTAGAATATGAGGGTGGGGTCATCCACTCGTATCTATATAAGTCTTGTCGCTTGCCAATAAATGTCAGTGTACTACTAGCTAACCGTTGTTTCACTTGTGTTCGCATACATATCAGTGGCGACGAGAATTACCCGCGATTAAGAAAAGTCAATAAAAAATGTCACATTTTGGAATTTTGTCAAGTTTTGACCACAATACCCAGACGTGGCAAAACTATAAGCAGCGAATCGCACAATGGTTCATTGCGAACGATGTCAACGATGCACGAGATCCAAAGGGAGTGAAAAGACGGGCAATATTGCTGAGTGCACTCACCGACAGCACTTACAAGTTAGCGGCCGATTTGGCTTTGCCGAAGGAGCTGACGCAGACACCATACGAAGACATTCTCACACTTCTCGACAAGCATTTTACCCCAAAGAAATGTGGTTTTGGAGAGCGGTATAACGTCTATGCTGCTACTCAAGGTCCGGAAGAAACATTTTTCCAATGGGCTGCGAGGCTTCGCGGCCTTACCACCCATTGCGGTTTCCTGAATGTAGAAGAGGCGCTGCGTGACCGGTTTGTTATGGGTATGCTGCCGGGAGCGGAGTAGGACAAGCTTTTCGCTCGTGATCTGCAAGACTTGACACTGGCAAAAGCTGTGGATCTGGCGGAGAGCATGCGCAGTGCACGCAAGTGAGCAGCAGCATCATCATCGGCGTCGGCACAAGCGCCACCGTCGAGCGAGGCGCTGTTCAAGATCGCCACCTCAAACAAACCCAGTGCAAGTGATAACAAAGAAAAGTGTTCCGTGTGCTCCGTGTGCGGTTACAAAAATCATAAAACGTCACAGTGTCGGTTCGCTAATTACACGTGTAAAAAGTGTAACGTAAAAGGGCATCTGCGTCGAATGTGCAAAAGAATTTATTTTGTAGAAAAAGGCGGGTCGAGCGAGACTGACAATGACGGTAGGAGCACACAAAAAATATGTTCACATCGCGGCGAACCTATGACAATAATAGTTTCGATACAAAATATAAAGTTAAAGTTTGAAGTCGATACCGGGTCAGCAGTCACAGCGATTTCCGAGAAAATGTATAGTAAATATTTTGAATCGTTTCCGTTAAAACCGACGTTAGATCGATTATTTACGTATACAGGCCATGATATCTGCTGTCTAGGAACAATGCAATTACCAATTACGTATTTGGACAAAACTCATGTAGTTAAGGTGCGAGTGATACGTAATGGTGGACCTCCAATCGTAGGCAGAGATTTTATTTGTTTATTTAAATTACAAATGCAGCAAATTAATTATTGTCAGTCGAATAATATTGCCGATCAATTGAAAGTTCAATATCCATCCGTTTTCTCAGACGAGCTAGGTGTGTTTACAAAGTATCGGGTAAAACTTCATTTAAAGATAACGCGAAACCGGTTTTCTTCAAAGCGAGGCCTATAGCATTTGCGCTTAGAGATAAAATAAACGACGAACTCGATCGTTTGGTACGTATAGGCGTATTAAAACCGGTCCAGCATTCAGATTACGCATCACCTATTGTTCCTATTTTAAAGCGAGATGGTTCAATTAGGTTGTGCGTTGATTATTCTGTAAGTATAAATAAGCAGCTAGTAATCGAACAGTATCCGTTACCAACAGCTCAAGAACTTTTTACTAAATTACATGGGGGACAGCAGTTTAGTAAGTTAGATTTGACGCAAGCGTATTCACAATTTGTTCTAGACGAGGAATCTCAGAAATTAACTTGCATTAACACTCACCGAGGACTATTTGCATATACGCGGCTAGTTTTTGGTCTCGCTAGTGCCCCGGCTATTTTTCAACGAGCAATGGAGTGCCTATTGTCAGGGTTGGACGGTGTTATGTGCATGCTTGACGGCATATGTATAACGGGTGATACAAAAGAACAACATTTAGAAAAATTGAGCGCTGTGTTACAAAGACTGCAAGACGCAGGTTTAACATTGCGAAAAGATAAGTGTGTGTTTTTTGCGGATCAAATAGAATATTTAGGCTATACTATAGATAAGAATGGCTTAAGTAAATCAAAACGAAAGGTCCAAGCAATCGTTGAGGCACCTACCCCCACAGACGTGTATAAATTACAGTAATTTCTAGGATTAGTAAATTATTATAGGCACTTTGTCCCTAACGCGTCAGCAATATTGACCCCGCTTTATTCATTGTTGCAAAAGGGCAATAAATGGAAATGGGACGTCATACATGACGAGGCATTCAATGCAATTAAGCGAAGTTTAGCTTCAAATCAGGTTTTAGCACATTTTGATCAGAATGCTAAAATAATTTTGACGGTAGACGCATCGCCCAACGGTTTAGGTGCTATTTTATACCAGATCGGTACTGACGGAGTAGAACGCCCAGTTGCGTTTGCCTCTCGTACGTTGAATTCTGCAAAGAAGCGGTATTCCCAACTTCAAAAAGAGGCAACGGCATTTATATTCGGTGTGCGACGTTTCCACCAATATTTATACGGAAGGGCGGTCCCGTTTGTACTTCGCACAGACCACAAACCTCTTTTATCTATTTTCGGCCCGTAACGAGGCATTCCAGAGGTTTCTGCAAATAGGCTGCAACGTTACACGTTGTTTTTAAATGGTTATAATTACTCTATTGAGTACATAAGCAGCGCTGCAAACAGCGCAGATTATTTGTCGCGCGCCAGTCTACCTGACCAGGAGGTAAAGACGCTGAGAGAGGGGTGTGGCTACGAAACCGACGATAGTTTAATACCGGTAGAAGATCGCGCGTCATATGTTAATTTCGTTATCGATGGTAGTTTACCAGTTACCCGTAGTGAAATTCATGGAGAGACAATTAAGGATGCATTATTGAATAAGGTTTTATCATATATTGTTAAAGGGTGGCCTGAGCGGTTATCAGATATATCAATCAGACCTTATTTTTTATGTAAAACTCAGTTGTCATACGAAAACGGCTGTATTATGCGAGGCCATAAAGTAGTAATACCTGAAACACTCAGAACTAAATTATTATCGGAACTACATAAATCACACTTAGGAATCGTGAAAACGAAAGCTGAGGCGCGCAGTAGATTTTGGTTCCCGGGCATAGATGACGCGGTAGCAAAAATGATTGCAGATTGTTTTTATTGGTTTGTTTACAGTTGAGACAGTTACCGGCACGTGCGCCGCTAGCGCTGTGGCCACACGCACCGCAGGCGTTCTATCGTATTCACATAGACTTCCTCGGTCCCATAAATAATCGTTCATTTTTGGTAATTGTAGCTTCATATTCAAAGTGGGTAGAAGCGTACGATATGGGGACAGGTACGACAACATGCTCGCTTATTAATAAATTGTATGAATATATGGCTAGATTTGGTTTTCCGCATACCATGGTCAGTGATAATGGCACGCAGTTTACTTCTTTAGAATTCAAAATGTTTTGAACATCAAACGGAATACCGCATGTGACGTCGCCGGCTTATCAACCAGCCAATAACGGACAGGCAGAAAGCTACGTGAAAGTAGTGAAGAAGGGAATTAAATATTGTATGTTAAGTAATAACAATAGAAAGGGATTGAACAACAAGTTTATAAAATATTTATTTGATTACCGAAATTCCATTCATTCGGCAACGGGCTGTTCGCCTGCCAAGTTAGTGTTTGGTCATAAGCTGCGATCGCGATTAGATTTAATTAAATCAAATCCACCTTACACGGCATCTGTCAGTCTCACTCGAAACGTCGAAAACAAACAGTTTTTGCAGTCTAAGGGGTTGAAAGACAGTAAAACTATCAAAGGTTTTAAGGTGGGAGATTTTGTATTGTATAAAAAAAACAACCTACACAAACAAGGGTCATGGAATAAAGGTGTAGTGATTAAAAGACAGGGAAAAGTAATATATATTGTCAAGGACTGCATAACTTCGTGTTGTTTTAAAAAACACAAAAATCAATTAATAGGTTACAAAGGTACAGTAACAGTATCCCACGAGACTGAGGAATGCCCTATAGAAGTTGAAGACATTTGTCCACAAGAAGCTTCACCACCAACCCCATCACCACTTGTGAGCGACCAGGCGGCGGAAATTAGAGGGGAGGGGAATGATGAGACAAAAGGAACAGTGGATACGGAAGCATCAACTGGCAAATCAGAAGAGGAAGACGACGAACTCCACGAGGCAACAGAAGCGACTCATGATGAAAGTCATGTGGAAGCAAGGTCAGACCAGACCTCAGAGCCAGGAAGGCAACTAAGAGACGGCAAAAAACTGCGTACTGTACCTAAGGTAGACTATAAACAATTTTACTAGGGAAGTCATACCATGTTATATTGCCAAGCTATGGGGAGGAATGTTATATATAACTAATAATAAGTAGAATATGAGGGTGGTTGCATCCACTCGTATCTATATAAGTCTTGTCGCTTGCCAATAAACGTCAGTGTACTACTAGCTAACCGTTGCTTCACTTGTGTTCGCATACATATCAGAACCTATGTAGAATTCGTATTCCGATATCGTCTACGAGTCATCGATGGGCTATCAAAATTGACAGACACGAAGATTAGTATTCTTTTTTCGTTTTACGAGTAGCTATTTGACGTCCAATTCAACTGATTATTCTCAGATATTGTGACGTAGCTGTGTCACACGGCTCCGGGTTTCCGAGACAAAAATCCAACAAAAGAAACGAAAGATTTATCCAAGCCCTATTACAAATTAAGGACCTTAAAAGCTCCAACGAAATGGATCTCCTTGGAGTGAATATTTGAAAATTCTCTCTTCAAAAATTGTGATTTTGTTTTAGACGGAACGTTGTGTTGAAAAAAAGTGCTCCCTTTTTTATTATCTTTGGGTTCTTTTAAAGGCATCTTGGTAAAAAAATCGCGGAAGTTTTGACGGAGCATAAGTCGATTAAGTGAGTTTGTGGTGATCTGAAGAAGCAAGGAACAGATTTTGATGATTCAATTGCTAACGTAACAAAATGGAACCGTTTATCTTTATAAAAGATAACAAGTTGCTATGAAACCTTTGAGTTTGAACTTACGGTTAGAAATTGGTAACATTTATTTTATATTCTAGTATTGAAAATATTGAAAATGTCTTATAGCTCTTTCTTGGAAGATCTGCGTTCAAAAGGGCATTAGTTTGCCTAACTATAGTTTGTTACAGTATGTCCCGAAGCTTCCACTCCACTTGCTAAATCCACACATAATTTAATTGTGTCTGAATTGCACATACATATTTTAATTTCCCTGAAACACAGCGCTGAAAAGGAAATTCACATTGCCGGGACATAGACATTGTAATAGAAGGAACGAACAATAACAATGTACGTGTATTTGATCGGTTGAATCTACACAATAAATAAGTTATAAATTTTCATTAACGTCAATTATTATTGTTTATTCAAATGTACATTCTCCCACCACATAGTAGGAATAAATTACGAAAATTTTCGTACAATTTAACAAACAAAAAAGGTAACTCATTAACATTCAAATTGTAATTCCGTTCAGTAAAGCACAATATAATTTATTCAATTTTAATATGACGTAGCCACAATGGAGACAATAACAGAAGTAATTGTATACAATCCTCCATTCGATGTTATTTAGCAAAGCGCTTGGGAATACGTAATTTGGACCTCCGTGATTACTATGACTTTATATGTTTTACGTTTACCATTGTAGTTGAAGATGGTTGAAGTATTGTATAGTTAATCGGGTTCTGACTCTTTTATTTCTATTATAATGTTTTAATCAGTCATGATGACGTGAATCGAGTAAATACCTATGTAAGAGAAACATATAGGCCTTACTCGTATTTAAGAACAAAGACTTATTGTAGCACCCAATTAAATATTAAACTTAAGTAAAAGATTAGTTATTTTAAAAACGTCGCTGTTGATTTCAATTCAACATTTATTACAGCGAATTTTAGAGACGGCTTTCAAAAATGTATATTTGTCTACGTGTAAACATTTATCTGTTTTGTTACTGAAAAGAGACCTACTTATTGCGTAGAAGGTTTTACACAAGTATTTATTTCTTGTATGCGTAAACTACAGTAGTTAATGGGTTGAATAAAACTCATAGTACCGTCTGCGTAGATGCGGATAGTTGCCTAGTTAATTGCAATTATGTTGGCAACATTAACCTTACTTAAGTAAGGTATGATTATGTTAACTGTTAACAAAACGATGGGAATACACTCGCAAAATTTCAAGTATGCAAACGTATAACGAAGATATCGTTAATTTGGGAGAAATTGTCAAGGAATTCTTTTTTGTATTAGTAGAGTCATAGTGTGCCGTGTTGGGGTAAGACAAATGTCTTTATATTACGCAGATACCCTTTACGTATAATTATATACAGATTAGATAGATGATAGTTTAGTTAAAATTATTTTCTTAAATTAGGACATGTTTGAAATGTTTAGTTTAAGTTATAAAAGAAAATGTATCGGCGCTTAAATAATCTGTTACGATGCTAGGTTTCGAAATCTGTTATTATACTATGACATAGTTAGACGTAATTTGAGCCAAATAAGTTGGTGGATATCATTATTTGTTAATAATGCTTATTCATACTTGCTTCAAACATCGAAGTCCACAAAAAAACTCATCCACTAGTTCAATTACAGAGTATACCAAATTCTCGACCGCAAAAACAATCATGGCGCTGGTATTGGAGAGGACAATGACGTGTGAAGGCATAGCTAGTTAGCCAACTCGGATAGTTCAATCTATCACAGGTGCAGCTGAAACCATGCACTCTGTGGGATGACACGCACATAAGGTGACTCGTACTTCCATGTCTTTGTAGGATTATTCCCTTTGAGAATTCGTACATGACGCTCACGACAAGACTCTTACAACAATTCTCATACAATCGGAGAGCTTGTACGCAACGAGGCAACTGACTAACATGTCTTATAATGTATTACTAAATAGGTCCCTGTTCCGGCTTCGCACATTTGGTGTTCCTAAGGAAAAATAAAAATACATAATCTTCAAGTCAGGGCAAAATAAGATGTAAATTCGCTTATAACTAGTATAATCCGCACAGTCAAATCATTTATCATCATCAGCCTTTAACAGTCCACTGCTGAACTAGGCCTCTTCTTTGAAAGGAGGAATTGGCTTACTGTACCACGCTTGCCAAACGGGTTGGTATAGGGTTTGTATCAAATTTTTCTTCTCTTACAGTGCTGTTCTCTGCATAATATGCTTCCTCTGTCGGCTCTTACGACACCCATGGGATGATATGGGGTTGTGACATTCCGTATTCTTAATCCGTCACCACACAGACGGAAATCATTTATATGTCGCCGATATTCTTACAAACCTTTTTAGTGCTCTTAAAGTATGAAAAATCAAACTTAAACTCTCACAGGGCTTTGCGATCTAGATACACATAAATCTCTTGGAAGTACTAAAGTATCATTACATTTTCTACATAAAATATTTTATTTTCTATACAAGAAAATTCCTATTCTCTACAATCCAATTACTTCTGTAATACACCTTCCGTTGGCAAATGTGAAAAATTGCAGAATATTACGATTTTATTCATATACAAAATCTATACGGAGTTGTTAATACAGGTAGTATAGTAGAAAGTAATAAAGGTCTTATTGTATAAATAAACGAAACGTAAGGTTATGTTACTTTATTTATCGCTGATTATCTTGACTAAGACTAAGGCGAACGTATTTACGAAATATTTTTGGTGTTGTGGGTTAGTAAAATTGTTTGTTGTGTATTTGCTGTGTGTGCAAGAGAAGATAATGGTGCGTACTCTCTTGTGTGGCCGTTGTATGTGTGTGTGTATTTTGTTGAGACTTTTGTATGTGTATTTTTGGTTGTGATGTAATATATGCGGTGAAGAATATAAACATGTTGGTGTTCGACACCAAAAAAATTATTGATTTATTTATTTATTTGAGGACCATCAGTGACTATTCAACAATTCATTCATAACATACACAACAGGTTTGACCTTAATTGGTTGTATAATCTTTTTAGGTAGCCACTGCATGCACAAATGAAATGAGCTTAAGAATTAATTGTCAGAATATGAAATTTAAAATAATAATTTGGTTATTTTAAAAAGCTCGTCTCAAGAGATATTTGTCCTGTAAGGCCTGGCATAGCATGCTACGATATCAGCGTACTGTATGTTGGTAAGTTTGTTTTAAAACATACACAAATATATTATAATGCTTATATATGTGTATGTATTAATGAAATATGCAGTCATTAACAGCCACGTATATGAACGTGCTTGTAATAATTAATTTAAACATGTAATCGTTGTGGATGTATGTACGGATTGTCGTATCCCGCCTTTATGGTTTGTACGATTGTAATTGAAACAGAGACTTAATTATCTAAGTAATCAGCATCCAAGTAAAGGTATTATATTATATAGCTTTACTTCGATGCTAGACTAGTACAATAACTGGGTATAAGTATAATGGCCTGAATTTGAGGGTATTGGTGGTGTAGGGGCCTTAAGGGCGTTAGTTTTAATCCCCTAAAAGTAATTTTGGCTGCCGGAGTTGCGTCTAAATATTTTTAACCAATTGCCGAAAATTCTTCATTCAAATATGCAAAACGGAACGTAATTTTAGGTTTTATGTGAAAGTAACTAAATAAGTTGTGTTAGGTTCTCTTTTGACCCTAAACCCGAAAATAGGAGCCCTGCGGAGCAGGGCTCCGTCAACCTCAGTTTATTAAACTAGTGCAATCAATAAAAGCGATATTTAGGTTATATGTGAAAAATGTGAAACGAAACGCAACCGCCATCTTGTATGGATGATATTGACAGCGAATGTCAAATTTGTGGGTCATTGCTTTCGAGTGCCTAGGGCTAGGTGCGACCGTATGAAATCTTCTTGGGTGCGACTGTAATAAGTAACTAAATAGGTTATGTTAGGTTCTCTTTTGACTTTTAACCCGAAAATAGAATTAACTGAGTAATAGAATAAACTAAAAATAAAATAAACTAAATAGAATATAAAAATAAACGAAAATAGAATAAACTAGTGTGAAGTATCTGGAAGTTGGCAGTGCCATACACACCGATGTTTAGAGATATTTTTTTTTCAGAGGAAACCAAGTATTTCCGGCAAGTGAAAATGGTGAGGGGGGGTTCCGAGACCTCCCCTTCTCCCCCTCCAATAACTCACAACCCCTTAAAAAGACGACGTATTTCGAAACCTTTACCTAATTGAATAATGATACGTGGTATTACGTCATCGTACACAAGAATGAAATGAGATTTTGGAGTCGGGTGTAACTTACCGTCCACTCTGCTAATCTTTGATTAGAATTTGAAGCACGCGAATAAGATGTGTGAGACTAAGACCTTCGGAGTATACTTAGTGAAATCACCGCAGTGTTGAGTGCATCTATGAAATGTCATATATTACTAATTATAAAAGCGAGAGCTTCCAGGCATCCGATCTCTTCCGTGGCATGAACAGGAATTATGTAAGTACGCTACGGCCGACGAATCATGGCGGGTCTGAAGCTAGCCTTTGCTAATTACCGCACATGTATACTCGTGCAGAAAACTGTTATTGCCAGACTTTATATTATTTATATACAAGTAGTATTTTATTATGAATGCACCTCACCTGACAGTAGTGGCAGTTATTTTAACCGGAACATACACAATATTAAACTTAGGTCTACAAACAGTACTGGATACGATGGTGTATCAACTAAGATATTGAAAACCGTGTCTAATAAAATATCAAATCAAATGAGCCACATAATTTTCCGTATAATGCAGGGAGTAGTTCCCACGGAATTAAAAAGGACCATAATTAAACGGCTCTTTAAGAAACATGATAACCATAGTACGACTCGTTACAGACTTATAGCATTGATTCCAGTCATATACAACATATTTTAGAAGGTTATCCATAAGCCTGTTGAACAATCGGAAACAAAAGAAACATACCTGAATGCTGCAGTTTTTTTTTAATTGCATTGGCAAATATTTTGATTGATTTTAAGGGTTCCGTACCTCGAAAGGAAAAAAAACGGAACCCTTATAGGATCACTTTGTTGTCCGTCCGTCCGTCAAGACTCTTTTTCTCAGGAATGCGTGGAGGTATCAAACTGAAATTTATACTAAATACTCGAATCTACGGTTCCTTACAGCTGTAAAAAAATCAAACTTCTAATCCAACGCAATCAAAAGATACAGCCGTTTATGCTGCAAATTGCAGCATATTTTCAAACTCGCATTGGAATCAAAACCTACAGGGTACTTCCCGTGAACTCAGAATCTTGAAATTTGGTACGAAGTAACTTCTTATATCACATATAAAGGAAAAATTGCGAAAACCATACATTTTTAGTTACAGCATATAAAAAAATATTTTTAATAAATTTTAAGTTACTACCCCTTTCTCTTCAACGCGTGGAGGTATTAAATTGAAATTCATATCAAAGACTTAGGTATATAACACCGTTAGGCTGCAACAAAATCAAGCTTCTATGTCAACGCAATCAAAAGAAAGAGCAATATAAGCATATTTTCAAACTCGCGCCTACTCGCAAGTAAATCAAAACCTATAGGGTACTTCCCGTGAACTCAAAATCTTGAAATTTGGTACGAAGCAACGCCTTAAAGCACATATGAAGGAAAAATTGCGAAAACCGTAAATTTTTAGTTACATCATATAAGAAAATATTTTTTATACATTTAAAGTTACCACCCCTTTCTCTTGAACGCGTGGAGGTATTAAATTGAAATTCATATCAAATACTCAAATATATAACACCGTTAGGCTGCAACAAAATCAAGCTTCTATGTCAACGCAATCAAAAGAAAGAGCAATATAAGCATATTTTCAAACTCGCGCCTACTCGCAAGTGAATCAAAACCTACAGGGTACTTCCCGTGAATTCAGAATCTTGAAATTTGGTACGAAGCAACGCCTTATAGCACATATAAAGGAAAAATTGCGAAAACCGTTAATTTTTTGTTACATCATATAAGAAAAATATTTTTTATAAATTTAAAGTTACCACCCCTTTCTCTTGAACGCGTGGAGGTATTAAATTGAAATTCATATCAAATACACAGGTATATAACACCGTTAGGCTGCAACAAAATCAAACTTCTACGTCAACGCAATCAAAAGAAAGAGCAATATAAGGATATTTTCAAACTCGCGACTACTCGCAAGGGAATCAAAACCTACAGGGTACTTTCCGTGAACTTAAAATCTTGAAATTTGGTATGAAGCAACGTCTTATATCACTTATAAAGGAAAAATTGCGAAAACTGTATTTTTTTAGTTACATCATATAAAAAAATATTTTTAATAAATTTGAAGTTATTACCCCTTTCTCTTGAACGCGTGCAGGTATTAAATTGAAATTCATATTATATACGCAGGTATATAACACCGTAAGCTGTAACAAAATCAAATTTCTATGTCTACGCAATCAAAAGAAAGAGCAATATAATCATATTTTCAAACTGGCGTCTACTCGCAAGGGAATCAAAACCTAATGGGTACTTCCCGTGAACTCAAAAAAAAAAGAGGACCGTGTACTGTGGTGCGTGTTGGGAGAGGCCTATGTCCAGCAGTGGACTGCGATAGGCTGATAGAGATTTTAAATAACCCAGACGCTGCAAACGGCCATTGTGAATGCTTGCATTTCGAAATGTTTAATGTCAGAGTGATAACTGTATATAAGTCACCACAGTGTCCAATTAATGTTGCAATAGAATACATAAATATAACAATATACGGCAGCAACCTCAATAGGTATAATTCATGTTCTCGTCTGATTGTCGTGGGAGACTTCAATATTGATTTTAGAATGAATCCCCAAAATGGAATTTTCACATATTATGTTTCATCTATAAACATGTTTCCGTTAATAAACACTAGCACAACAAGAAGTAGTACATTTGTAGATAACGTTTTTTCGAACTTCAATGTTCAATGTGGTATTTTACCTTTTTCAGTCACCATTTACAGATCTGGTTCAAATTTGATACTTAATTCCATACTTTAAAATTTTCATTTCCTTTATATGTTTCTTTTTTTAATTTACATAACGTAATATAACTTCGCGCCTTTTTATCCCTGAAGGGGTAGGCAGCGGTGTATTACGCACCCACACTTCGCCAGTTATGTTTCGGTCCCAATGTAATAGAGGGCGAGCCTATTGCCATCTACCGGGCACATTACTAAGCAAGCGATAATTAACATTTTAAATACACACATTAAGTAACTCCGAAATGTAAGTGATTTGTGCCTGGGGTACCTAGGGATCGAACCCGAGATCATCGTCTCGGCAGTCCGTTACCTACACCACTGGGCTATCGCCCCTTACTTATTTTTGGTATTTATTTAAGAATACGGATTATTGTTTTATTTTATGTGTAAATAGTCACCCTAGTTTAATTTTCATCGCAAATTAATACTATAATTATTAAAAATACTTAATTAGTATTTTTGTAACAGATTTCTAATAGTCACTAAAACTTTGTAAATCTAATTTTGATAAAAAATCTTACCATCATTCATCAGCAGACTTTTGCAAGGCTGCTGCAAGGCTGATATAGGTATTTAAGTTATATTATAAAATAAGCGATAATGTTAATATAAAATAAAGGATGACTGATTACAAACGACAAAGACACCTTTTTCTTTAATTTATGATCCTCCAGCTTTTCATACTGTAATGTTATGGATTTTATTTTGCAATAAAAATACCATAACTATGACTGGTGAACTTTTACTTATATACCTACAGGTTTGTACGGAACCCTCGGTGCGCGAGTCCGACTCGCACTTGACCGGTTTTTTTATTGGTATATGAGAAAATCAGAGTGGGTTTATTAACCAGCATACTGACATTTTGGTTTAAATGATTAGGTTAAAAGTACGTTAAACCGAAACTGTAATGTGAGTAAAGCTGAACTCCGAATGAAGTCACTGCAAGTCTTTTTTAGTTTTAGTATTCTAATTCGTTTGAACCAAATGAGCACGGCTCTCTCACAAAATGTTAAATTAACCGAACAGTAACCGTAGAGTTTAGGTTGCCGTATAAACGCAACATCCCCACTAAAGGCATTCCTTTCTATTCTCCTAGTGAGCCAGTTTCGTCTTCCCAATTCGATACTCACAAAAATATGCAGCTATGTTTGAAACATTCATCTTAAATCGAAAAAAGTACTCTCAAAATATTTCAACAGTCATAATTGATTCCAAACACAGGTATATAACTACAGGATCGTAGTGCTTTTCCCCTCAAACGATACATTAACTACATCACACAATAGCTATACAAACGACAGTCCTTTAACAACAGGATAATACGTGTCTCGTTAGCTAAAATGTTTACATCCCCTAACCGCAAAGCCATTACAGCCACCTCTATAACTAGAACTACTCTATCCATTCTCTGTTCTATAACAAAAAATCACAGGGTTTCAAAATGAATTAAATTTTGGTGTTGCTGTCGTAATAATTCTTCCTCAAACAAGAGGACGCGAGGGTTGATTCGACCACGACATGACCGTAGGTTGTCAAAGATGTATCGACGAATGCAGATTTTATTGCTACAGTTTTGGGTGATGTGTAACACAAGTGGAATTGAGTTGCACGTGTGTTTATATTTTTTACGACTGTTAGTGGAATGGAATCATATCAAATACATATTTTTTTAAATAAAATAGAGCTGTACGTTGTATGTTGGTTCGGCGTTACACCGAAACCAAATGTTCCTAGGCGATTTGGAAAAATTATTAATATTGTGGACTGTAAGGATGTGAGTTCTTATCGCCTAAGAAAGGAAATGTGAGTGAACTGGGTTCATGGGAAGAATAGGAGACGGGGGTATGGGAGCACGCCTTACCTTGTACGTCAGTCCTCCTTCCTTGCAAATGGCGGCTGCCTGGTGTCTCTTCGGAAATCCTGAAGATTCACTAATCACTCCGTCTGGATCCAACCCAGAATTAATCAGTTCACTTCACTTCACTCGCGGGCGGTTTGTTGCGTTTATGGTATAAAGCGGTAAAAATATGGTGGTGCGGTGCACGTATTCGGCGCGACACGGATTATTCTAGACTGTTTCGTAGCGTCGTTGAATTCTTGCGACCAATCAGCGAGGCGTGCCTTTGAGCGGGAAGGAATAAAAGGATCGCTCGTATTGGACGAGCAAGCGTGGAACGATTGACGTTGATGTAATTAATTCTCGATAGAAAGATAGATGGCGCTACCATATCCCCCCGGCCCTAAAGGGTTGCCTTTAAAAAAAATTTCCTTTATATGTTTCTTTTTTTAATTTACATAACGTAATATAACTTCGCGCCTTTTTATCCCTGAAGGGGTAGGCAGCGGTGTATTACGCACCCACACTTCGCCAGTTATGTTTCGGTCCCAATGTAATAGAGGGCGAGCCTATTGCCATCTACCGGGCACATTACTAAGCAAGCGATAATTAACATTTTAAATACACACATTAAGTAACTCCGAAATGTAAGTGATTTGTGCCTGGGGTACCTAGGGATCGAACCCGAGATCATCGTCTCGGCAGTCCGTTACCTACACCACTGGGCTATCGCCCCTTACTTATTTTTGGTATTTATTTAAGAATACGGATTATTGTTTTATTTTATGTGTAAATAGTCACCCTAGTTTAATTTTCATCGCAAATTAATACTATAATTATTAAAAATACTTAATTAGTATTTTTGTAACAGATTTCTAATAGTCACTAAAACTTTGTAAATCTAATTTTGATAAAAAATCTTACCATCATTCATCAGCAGACTTTTGCAAGGCTGCTGCAAGGCTGATATAGGTATTTAAGTTATATTATAAAATAAGCGATAATGTTAATATAAAATAAAGGATGACTGATTACAAACGACAAAGACACCTTTTTCTTTAATTTATGATCCTCCAGCTTTTCATACTGTAATGTTATGGATTTTATTTTGCAATAAAAATACCATAACTATGACTGGTGAACTTTTACTTATATACCTACAGGTTTGTACGGAACCCTCGGTGCGCGAGTCCGACTCGCACTTGACCGGTTTTTTTATTGGTATATGAGAAAATCAGAGTGGGTTTATTAACCAGCATACTAACATTTTGGTTTAAATGATTAGGTTAAAAGTACGTTAAACCGAAACTGTAATGTGAGTAAAGCTGAACTCCGAATGAAGTCACTGCAAGTCTTTTTTAGTTTTAGTATTCTAATTCGTTTGAACCAAATGAGCACGGCTCTCTCACAAAATGTTAAATTAACCGAACAGTAACCGTAGAGTTTAGGTTGCCGTATAAACGCAACATCCCCACTAAAGGCATTCCTTTCTATTCTCCTAGTGAGCCAGTTTCGTCTTCCCAATTCGATACTCACAAAAATATGCAGCTATGTTTGAAACATTCATCTTAAATCGAAAAAAGTACTCTCAAAATATTTCAACAGTCATGATTGATTCCAAACACAGGTATATAACTACAGGATCGTAGTGCTTTTCCCCTCAAACGATACATTAACTACATCACACAATAGCTATACAAACGACAGTCCTTTAACAACAGGATAATACGTGTCTCGTTAGCTAAAATGTTTACATCCCCTAACCGCAAAGCCATTACAGCCACCTCTATAACTAGAACTACTCTATCCATTCTCTGTTCTATAACAAAAAATCACAGGGTTTCAAAATGAATTAAATTTTGGTGTTGCTGTCGTAATAATTCTTCCTCAAACAAGAGGACGCGAGGGTTGATTCGACCACGACATGACCGTAGGTTGTCAAAGATGTATCGACGAATGCAGATTTTATTGCTACAGTTTTGGGTGATGTGTAACACAAGTGGAATTGAGTTGCACGTGTGTTTATATTTTTTACGACTGTTAGTGGAATGGAATCATATCAAATACATATTTTTTTAAATAAAATAGAGCTGTACGTTGTATGTTGGTTCGGCGTTACACCGAAACCAAATGTTCCTAGGCGATTTGGAAAAATTATTAATATTGTGGACTGTAAGGATGTGAGTTCTTATCGCCTAAGAAAGGAAATGTGAGTGAACTGGGTTCATGGGAAGAATAGGAGACGGGGGTATGGGAGCACGCCTTACCTTGTACGTCAGTCCTCCTTCCTTGCAAATGGCGGCTGCCTGGTGTCTCTTCGGAAATCCTGAAGATTGACTAATCACTCCGTCTGGATCCAACCCAGAATTAATCAGTTCACTTCACTTCACTCGCGGGCGGTTTGTTGCGTTTATGGTATAAAGCGGTAAAAATATGGTGGTGCGGTGCACGTATTCGGCGCGACACGGATTATTCTAGACTGTTTCGTAGCGTCGTTGAATTCTTGCGACCAATCAGCGAGGCGTGCCTTTGAGCGGGAAGGAATAAAAGGATCGCTCGTATTGGACGAGCAAGCGTGGAACGATTGACGTTGATGTAATTAATTCTCGATAGAAAGATAGATGGCGCTACCATATCCCCCCGGCCCTAAAGGGTTGCCTTTAAAAAAAATTTCCTTTATATGTTTCTTTTTTTAATTTACATAACGTAATATAACTTCGCGCCTTTTTATCCCTGAAGGGGTAGGCAGCGGTGTATTACGCACCCACACTTCGCCAGTTATGTTTCGGTCCCAATGTAATAGAGGGCGAGCCTATTGCCATCTACCGGGCACATTACTAAGCAAGCGATAATTAACATTTTAAATACACACATTAAGTAACTCCGAAATGTAAGTGATTTGTGCCTGGGGTACCTAGGGATCGAACCCGAGATCATCGTCTCGGCAGTCCGTTACCTACACCACTGGGCTATCGCCCCTTACTTATTTTTGGTATTTATTTAAGAATACGGATTATTGTTTTATTTTATGTGTAAATAGTCACCCTAGTTTAATTTTCATCGCAAATTAATACTATAATTATTAAAAATACTTAATTAGTATTTTTGTAACAGATTTCTAATAGTCACTAAAACTTTGTAAATCTAATTTTGATAAAAAATCTTACCATCATTCATCAGCAGACTTTTGCAAGGCTGCTGCAAGGCTGATATAGGTATTTAAGTTATATTATAAAATAAGCGATAATGTTAATATAAAATAAAGGATGACTGATTACAAACGACAAAGACACCTTTTTCTTTAATTTATGATCCTCCAGCTTTTCATACTGTAATGTTATGGATTTTATTTTGCAATAAAAATACCATAACTATGACTGGTGAACTTTTACTTATATACCTACAGGTTTGTACGGAACCCTCGGTGCGCGAGTCCGACTCGCACTTGACCGGTTTTTTTATTGGTATATGAGAAAATCAGAGTGGGTTTATTAACCAGCATACTAACATTTTGGTTTAAATGATTAGGTTAAAAGTACGTTAAACCGAAACTGTAATGTGAGTAAAGCTGAACTCCGAATGAAGTCACTGCAAGTCTTTTTTAGTTTTAGTATTCTAATTCGTTTGAACCAAATGAGCACGGCTCTCTCACAAAATGTTAAATTAACCGAACAGTAACCGTAGAGTTTAGGTTGCCGTATAAACGCAACATCCCCACTAAAGGCATTCCTTTCTATTCTCCTAGTGAGCCAGTTTCGTCTTCCCAATTCGATACTCACAAAAATATGCAGCTATGTTTGAAACATTCATCTTAAATCGAAAAAAGTACTCTCAAAATATTTCAACAGTCATGATTGATTCCAAACACAGGTATATGACTACAGGATCGTAGTGCTTTTCCCCTCAAACGATACATTAACTACATCACACAATAGCTATACAAACGACAGTCCTTTAACAACAGGATAATACGTGTCTCGTTAGCTAAAATGTTTACATCCCCTAACCGCAAAGCCATTACAGCCACCTCTATAACTAGAACTACTCTATCCATTCTCTGTTCTATAACAAAAAATCACAGGGTTTCAAAATGAATTAAATTTTGGTGTTGCTGTCGTAATAATTCTTCCTCAAACAAGAGGACGCGAGGGTTGATTCGACCACGACATGACCGTAGGTTGTCAAAGATGTATCGACGAATGCAGATTTTATTGCTACAGTTTTGGGTGATGTGTAACACAAGTGGAATTGAGTTGCACGTGTGTTTATATTTTTTACGACTGTTAGTGGAATGGAATCATATCAAATACATATTTTTTTAAATAAAATAGAGCTGTACGTTGTATGTTGGTTCGGCGTTACACCGAAACCAAATGTTCCTAGGCGATTTGGAAAAATTATTAATATTGTGGACTGTAAGGATGTGAGTTCTTATCGCCTAAGAAAGGAAATGTGAGTGAACTGGGTTCATGGGAAGAATAGGAGACGGGGGTATGGGAGCACGCCTTACCTTGTACGTCAGTCCTCCTTCCTTGCAAATGGCGGCTGCCTGGTGTCTCTTCGGAAATCCTGAAGATTGACTAATCACTCCGTCTGGATCCAACCCAGAATTAATCAGTTCACTTCACTTCACTCGCGGGCGGTTTGTTGCGTTTATGGTATAAAGCGGTAAAAATATGGTGGTGCGGTGCACGTATTCGGCGCGACACGGATTATTCTAGACTGTTTCGTAGCGTCGTTGAATTCTTGCGACCAATCAGCGAGGCGTGCCTTTGAGCGGGAAGGAATAAAAGGATCGCTCGTATTGGACGAGCAAGCGTGGAACGATTGACGTTGATGTAATTAATTCTCGATAGAAAGATAGATGGCGCTACCATATCCCCCCGGCCCTAAAGGGTTGCCTTTAAAAAAAATTTCCTTTATATGTTTCTTTTTTTAATTTACATAACGTAATATAACTTCGCGCCTTTTTATCCCTGAAGGGGTAGGCAGCGGTGTATTACGCACCCACACTTCGCCAGTTATGTTTCGGTCCCAATGTAATAGAGGGCGAGCCTATTGCCATCTACCGGGCACATTACTAAGCAAGCGATAATTAACATTTTAAATACACACATTAAGTAACTCCGAAATGTAAGTGATTTGTGCCTGGGGTACCTAGGGATCGAACCCGAGATCATCGTCTCGGCAGTCCGTTACCTACACCACTGGGCTATCGCCCCTTACTTATTTTTGGTATTTATTTAAGAATACGGATTATTGTTTTATTTTATGTGTAAATAGTCACCCTAGTTTAATTTTCATCGCAAATTAATACTATAATTATTAAAAATACTTAATTAGTATTTTTGTAACAGATTTCTAATAGTCACTAAAACTTTGTAAATCTAATTTTGATAAAAAATCTTACCATCATTCATCAGCAGACTTTTGCAAGGCTGCTGCAAGGCTGATATAGGTATTTAAGTTATATTATAAAATAAGCGATAATGTTAATATAAAATAAAGGATGACTGATTACAAACGACAAAGACACCTTTTTCTTTAATTTATGATCCTCCAGCTTTTCATACTGTAATGTTATGGATTTTATTTTGCAATAAAAATACCATAACTATGACTGGTGAACTTTTACTTATATACCTACAGGTTTGTACGGAACCCTCGGTGCGCGAGTCCGACTCGCACTTGACCGGTTTTTTTATTGGTATATGAGAAAATCAGAGTGGGTTTATTAACCAGCATACTAACATTTTGGTTTAAATGATTAGGTTAAAAGTACGTTAAACCGAAACTGTTATGTGAGTAAAGCTGAACTCCGAATGAAGTCACTGCAAGTCTTTTTTAGTTTTAGTATTCTAATTCGTTTGAACCAAATGAGCACGGCTCTCTCACAAAATGTTAAATTAACCGAACAGTAACCGTAGAGTTTAGGTTGCCGTATAAACGCAACATCCCCACTAAAGGCATTCCTTTCTATTCTCCTAGTGAGCCAGTTTCGTCTTCCCAATTCGATACTCACAAAAATATGCAGCTATGTTTGAAACATTCATCTTAAATCGAAAAAAGTACTCTCAAAATATTTCAACAGTCATGATTGATTCCAAACACAGGTATATAACTACAGGATCGTAGTGCTTTTCCCCTCAAACGATACATTAACTACATCACACAATAGCTATACAAACGACAGTCCTTTAACAACAGGATAATACGTGTCTCGTTAGCTAAAATGTTTACATCCCCTAACCGCAAAGCCATTACAGCCACCTCTATAACTAGAACTACTCTATCCATTCTCTGTTCTATAACAAAAAATCACAGGGTTTCAAAATGAATTAAATTTTGGTGTTGCTGTCGTAATAATTCTTCCTCAAACAAGAGGACGCGAGGGTTGATTCGACCACGACATGACCGTAGGTTGTCAAAGATGTATCGACGAATGCAGATTTTATTGCTACAGTTTTGGGTGATGTGTAACACAAGTGGAATTGAGTTGCACGTGTGTTTATATTTTTTACGACTGTTAGTGGAATGGAATCATATCAAATACATATTTTTTTAAATAAAATAGAGCTGTACGTTGTATGTTGGTTCGGCGTTACACCGAAACCAAATGTTCCTAGGCGATTTGGAAAAATTATTAATATTGTGGACTGTAAGGATGTGAGTTCTTATCGCCTAAGAAAGGAAATGTGAGTGAACTGGGTTCATGGGAAGAATAGGAGACGGGGGTATGGGAGCACGCCTTACCTTGTACGTCAGTCCTCCTTCCTTGCAAATGGCGGCTGCCTGGTGTCTCTTCGGAAATCCTGAAGATTCACTAATCACTCCGTCTGGATCCAACCCAGAATTAATCAGTTCACTTCACTTCACTCGCGGGCGGTTTGTTGCGTTTATGGTATAAAGCGGTAAAAATATGGTGGTGCGGTGCACGTATTCGGCGCGACACGGATTATTCTAGACTAATTCGTAGCGTCGTTGAATTCTTGCGACCAATCAGCGAGGCGTGCCTTTGAGCGGGAAGGAATAAAAGGATCGCTCGTATTGGACGAGCAAGCGTGGAACGATTGACGTTGATGTAATTAATTCTCGATAGAAAGATAGATGGCGCTACCATATCCCCCCGGCCCTAAAGGGTTGCCTTTAAAAAAAATTTCCTTTATATGTTTCTTTTTTTAATTTACATAACGTAATATAACTTCGCGCCTTTTTATCCCTGAAGGGGTAGGCAGCGGTGTATTACGCACCCACACTTCGCCAGTTATGTTTCGGTCCCAATGTAATAGAGGGCGAGCCTATTGCCATCTACCGGGCACATTACTAAGCAAGCGATAATTAACATTTTAAATACACACATTAAGTAACTCCGAAATGTAAGTGATTTGTGCCTGGGGTACCTAGGGATCGAACCCGAGATCATCGTCTCGGCAGTCCGTTACCTACACCACTGGGCTATCGCCCCTTACTTATTTTTGGTATTTATTTAAGAATACGGATTATTGTTTTATTTTATGTGTAAATAGTCACCCTAGTTTAATTTTCATCGCAAATTAATACTATAATTATTAAAAATACTTAATTAGTATTTTTGTAACAGATTTCTAATAGTCACTAAAACTTTGTAAATCTAATTTTGATAAAAAATCTTACCATCATTCATCAGCAGACTTTTGCAAGGCTGCTGCAAGGCTGATATAGGTATTTAAGTTATATTATAAAATAAGCGATAATGTTAATATAAAATAAAGGATGACTGATTACAAACGACAAAGACACCTTTTTCTTTAATTTATGATCCTCCAGCTTTTCATACTGTAATGTTATGGATTTTATTTTGCAATAAAAATACCATAACTATGACTGGTGAACTTTTACTTATATACCTACAGGTTTGTACGGAACCCTCGGTGCGCGAGTCCGACTCGCACTTGACCGGTTTTTTTATTGGTATATGAGAAAATCAGAGTGGGTTTATTAACCAGCATACTAACATTTTGGTTTAAATGATTAGGTTAAAAGTACGTTAAACCGAAACTGTAATGTGAGTAAAGCTGAACTCCGAATGAAGTCACTGCAAGTCTTTTTTAGTTTTAGTATTCTAATTCGTTTGAACCAAATGAGCACGGCTCTCTCACAAAATGTTAAATTAACCGAACAGTAACCGTAGAGTTTAGGTTGCCGTATAAACGCAACATCCCCACTAAAGGCATTCCTTTCTATTCTCCTAGTGAGCCAGTTTCGTCTTCCCAATTCGATACTCACAAAAATATGCAGCTATGTTTGAAACATTCATCTTAAATCGAAAAAAGTACTCTCAAAATATTTCAACAGTCATGATTGATTCCAAACACAGGTATATAACTACAGGATCGTAGTGCTTTTCCCCTCAAACGATACATTAACTACATCACACAATAGCTATACAAACGACAGTCCTTTAACAACAGGATAATACGTGTCTCGTTAGCTAAAATGTTTACATCCCCTAACCGCAAAGCCATTACAGCCACCTCTATAACTAGAACTACTCTATCCATTCTCTGTTCTATAACAAAAAATCACAGGGTTTCAAAATGAATTAAATTTTGGTGTTGCTGTCGTAATAATTCTTCCTCAAACAAGAGGACGCGAGGGTTGATTCGACCACGACATGACCGTAGGTTGTCAAAGATGTATCGACGAATGCAGATTTTATTGCTACAGTTTTGGGTGATGTGTAACACAAGTGGAATTGAGTTGCACGTGTGTTTATATTTTTTACGACTGTTAGTGGAATGGAATCATATCAAATACATATTTTTTTAAATAAAATAGAGCTGTACGCTGTATGTTGGTTCGGCGTTACACCGAAACCAAATGTTCCTAGGCGATTTGGAAAAATTATTAATATTGTGGACTGTAAGGATGTGAGTTCTTATCGCCTAAGAAAGGAAATGTGAGTGAACTGGGTTCATGGGAAGAATAGGAGACGGGGGTATGGGAGCACGCCTTACCTTGTACGTCAGTCCTCCTTCCTTGCAAATGGCGGCTGCCTGGTGTCTCTTCGGAAATCCTGAAGATTCACTAATCACTCCGTCTGGATCCAACCCAGAATTAATCAGTTCACTTCACTTCACTCGCGGGCGGTTTGTTGCGTTTATGGTATAAAGCGGTAAAAATATGGTGGTGCGGTGCACGTATTCGGCGCGACACGGATTATTCTAGACTGTTTCGTAGCGTCGTTGAATTCTTGCGACCAATCAGCGAGGCGTGCCTTTGAGCGGGAAGGAATAAAAGGATCGCTCGTATTGGACGAGCAAGCGTGGAACGATTGACGTTGATGTAATTAATTCTCGATAGAAAGATAGATGGCGCTACCATATCCCCCCGGCCCTAAAGGGTTGCCTTTAAAAAAAAAAAAATTTACTTAGCTATGTTGGGTGTACTACCGCATAACCCATCAATAGGCTAAGACAGCGATATGATAATAAAATTAATCTAAATTAACCTTAGCGAATATTACAAACGCAATAATAGCGAAAACTACAAACTCAATACTTAAACTGAGAGGTAGATCCAACTTCAGGCTAGATCTCACTGAGTTGGAAGCGGACAGAGACGTACAACAGGGCGCACGTAGCTCCCCTTCGCGGTTTTCATGGTAACAACGCGGGTTGTACTGTCCTTGGAAGTATGCAGTTTCTCTACGATGGCTAACGGCCATGAAAGCGGCGGAGCATTATCATGTATTATGACGACCAACGTACCCTCCTGTATAGGGGATGCAGGACTATTCCACTTGGATCTAGCCTGAAACTGGTGTATATATTCCGCACGCCAGCGCCGCCAGAACGACTGCACGAGTTTATCCAGCAGAGTATGTCTCTGGAGCAAGCTTGAAGAGTCTTCTTCAGGAGCCGGAAATGACGATAATGACACTGTGTTCAGAAAATGTGCAGGGCTTAACGCGGATGGTTCTGCAGGGTCACTACTCAATGCCGTGAGCGGGCGCGAGTTGATCAGCGCCTCAACTTGTGCAAGGACAGTTAAAAGCTCTTCGTAAGAGAGGATCTGTTGACCTATAACTTTGAAGAGATGCGTTGTAATTACTTTGACCATGATTTCCCAACATCCACCGAAATGTGGTGATGCTGGTGGAATAAACTTCCAGTCAATATGATCTATAGAAAGTTCTTCCTGAAGACGAGTACGATATTCTTCTCTGAGAAACTTATAGAGGTCGCATAAATAAGAGCTTGCGCCCACGAAACAAGTGCCGTTATCCGTATACAAACACTGTATAGGGCCGCGCCGTGAGACAAATCGTTTAAAGGCTGCAAGGAATGACACCGTGCTTAAATCTGTCGCAACTTCAATATGCGTAGCGCGCGTCGTTAAGCATGTAAAAATACATAGCCAAGCTTTACGGCTTTTAACACCTCGACCACGCACTGGCGTATACTGCAGCGGTCTTGCGTAATCACAACCAGTATGTGTAAACGCTTTATCAACTTGATTGACGCGTTGGCTAGGAAGATCTGATATGGGAGGCAAAGTCGGACGCGGACGAAATTTGAAACAGACGTTACATTTATGTATTCTATGACGAATTATTCGTCGAGCGGCTAAAATCCAATACTTATGCCTAAGTAAGGACATAAGCAACTCTGCTCCAGCATGGAGGTGCTTCTTGTGATAAAAATCAACAAGAAGGTCGACAACATGATCATGACGCGGCAGAATGCAAGGATGTTTGTAGTTATAAGGTTCATCCGAATTTGACAGACGACCCCCCACGCGTATGACGCCGTGTTCATCGAGAAACGGCTTGAGTCTAAGGATAACGGGAGAACAAGGTACATTGTTTTTCAAATTTTGAATGTCGTTACTAAAATGAACAGCCTGTACAGCTCGTAGTAACTTACATTCTGCGAATTTGATATCAGTACTTGAAACAGAAGTCCCATTAGGTAGGTGCCTAAGAAACCTACAGACATAAACGATGGCGCGGAGTAACTTAGACCACGATGACATGCGTAGTGCGAGTGCATAGATCGGAGACTCCGCAACCTCAGCAATCACGGGATAAGAAACAGTCTTCCGTTCGGGTACATCTTCGTCTTCTGCACTGTGGTCAAAGGGTTGCATGGGCCATTCTGACGGATCATGAGAAATCCAAGAAGGTCCACGATGCCACAATGGATGATGCAGAAGATTAAGTGGAGTAACACCACGAGACAAGCAATCAGCGGGGTTCTCAGTACCCGCGACGTAATTGAAACAAGTAGCAGGAACAAGTTCAATCAATTTACTAACGCGGTTAGCGACAAAAGTCTGCCAGCGGTGAGGAGAAGAATGAATCCAAGCGAGCACTACTTTGGAGTCAGAAAATGCGTATATTTTATTAATAGGGTAGTGGGGCAAAACTGTGTCTTGAACCTTGCGGAGCAACTGAGACAGCAGAAGGGCCGCGCACAACTCCAGTCTCCCAACCGAAATGGTTTTAACAGGCGAGACCTTAGACTTGGCACAAACTAACTGCACCGAGTAGAACCAATGCGGACTTGCAGATATACGACTACGCCGTAAGCACGCTCGCTGGCGTCAGCGAAACCTATTAAGTTGATGGTACATCCATCTACCAACCCAAGATGACGCGGAATAGTAATTTGATTGAGCGCGGTAAGCTCAATACAAAACCGGCCCCACGCGGCGACAATTTGGTCAGGGGGTGTTTCATCCCACTTACACTTTGATAGCCAAGGTTCCTTGATCAAGAGCTTGGCGTACAAAATTGTGGGAGCCACAAAACCCATTATGTCCCATAGTCGAGCCACTGTGGACAGCATGGTGCGTTTGGTGCACTTATGATCTGGCGGTGAGACGTCAAACCGAAAACTATCACAGGATTTGTCCCAGCGTAAACCGAGAACTTTATGCGGTACAGACTTCTCAAACTCAATGTCTGGAGAAGCTTTATGAGAATCTGGTATGCGTGCGAGAACCTCCTTAGAGTTGCTTGTCCATTTGACAAGATCAAACTGGCCTCGCTTGAAAAGCTGAATAAGCTCTTCACAAAGCGAAATTGCTAGCGGAGCGGATATGACACTACAGGCAATGTCATCCATATACAAAGCGTAAGTAGCAACAGCTGCTGTGGCGGGAAAGTGATCGCCTTCATCAGCGAACAACTGGCGAACAACTCGTAACGCGTGATATGGGCTAGACTTGAGTCCAAAACAAACACGATTGAACTGATACACAGATAAAGGTTCCTCACTGTTGAAACGATAAAAAATCCGTTGAAATCTACGGTCAGATTCGCAAACGCCGATATTGAGGAACATTTGGCGGCAATCAGCTGACAGAGCGATTTGGAAAAGACGAAACTTTATTATGATGTTAAATAAATCACCCTGTAGATTAGGGCCGGCATGCAAAATGTCATTAATCGACTGACCCGATGTAGTCTTACAACTAGCATCTAAAACCACTCGAAGTTTAGTAGAGGTTTTATCTTCGCGAACTACGCCGTGATGCGGGATATAATATGAGGGAAGAGAATTGCCCTCGTCGTTTACAACTACACTCAAAAAACCTTTATCTATGTAGTCACGAATGACGTCATTATAGGCGCTGCGTAACTTAAGTGATGCATCAAGTTTACGTTCCAAACAATGGAAACGTCTAAGCGCAGCAGCGTACGAGTCGCCTAACGAATAAGGGTCACCATAGAATGGCAACGCCACTACGTATCTGCCACAGTCGTCACGAACAGTGGTAGCGCGGAAATGTTGTTTACACTCGAGATCCTTACGGCTCATCGAGGGCGGTGCGGTAACCACTTCAAGCTTCCAAAATCGCTTGAGAAGAGAATCAATATTATTTTCTTGAAGAACAGAACAACAGCAAGACGTAATATATTGAGAAGTATGTAACGTAGGTACGGTACCCATAATCACATACCCAAATACCGTCTCAATAGCGGGCGGTAAGTTATATTGCTCACCAAGTACCACTTTAGTTAGTAGCAAGTGCGGGAATATTGCAGCTCCGATCAAAACATCAATGTCTGCCGGATTCGCAAACTCCGAGTCGGCCAGCGACAATGACTCGAGGTGAGTGAGTAATGCTACGTCCACATTAGCGTTTGGCAATGCGTCCGTAATACGCTCCACGATAAGCGAAGTAATGTTAAAGTTAATATTCCTATCAAAACGCGAATGTATTTTGACATCTACGGAACCCTTGCAATGTTTTTCTGAACCGCCGATTCCTTTGACTACTAAGTTAGTATTTTTAAAGTTATTCCACAATCCGAGGCGTTTGAAACAATCCGAAGTTATGAAATTGCTCTGAGACGCGCTATCGAGCAGACAACGTACCATGTGCGGCGATCCATTAATATCATAAACGATAACTTGCGCTGTCGCTAACAGAACCGTCTTGGACACCATACACTGCGGCTTGGCCCCACGCTGATCATTATAGTTGCGCGAGGGCCGTCCGCGCGTGCGCGTCGGCCGCGCGATGGATGTCGAACACAACGAGATTTCATTCTGAGACACGTAAGGCGCAGTTATCGTGGCCTGCACTTGCGACGTAAGTGTGTCAAGGTTACCGGCTTGGCTCGACAACGGACTACTTTTATCAAAGTGCAACAATGAGTGGTGTCGCTGACTACATGAACGACATCTCGTCTTACTAGAACAATCACTCGTTTTATGCTTTATACTTAAGCAATTAATGCAAGCTTTGTTGTCTTATACGCACTTGAAACGAGCAGTCGGATTTGAACCATTAAAGGCGGGACACTTATAGAAATGGTCGTGCACTATATTACTGCACAGACACTTCTGTGAATTATTATTATTAGATTCCGAGCATGTTACGTAAGATTGCGGATTAGGGACCGAGTTATTATTACTATTTCGCGCTTTATTCGACCTTTGTTTGCTATTGTTATTATTAGACGAGCTAGATGAACTAAACTGCGTATTATGAAATATTCGACACTGATCTTTGATGAAAGAAATAAAACTATCTAGTGTAGGTATTTTATTGTTGCGTTCCGTCGTCTCGAATGCGCGAGTTGTTTCAGTGTCAAACTTTTTTAAAGCGAGTTGAAGAAACATAATGTCGGAAAGATCTTCTAATTTTAAGTTTTTAAGAGAATTAACTGCGGTAACAAAGTTGTCTATAAACAGCTGGAAATTCGAGATAGACGCGGCACCGGACAGTTTAAGATTTAAAACTTGATCAAAGTAAGTAGACGATAGAACACGAGTATCTTGATATCTATCAAGTAGTGACTGAAATATGACCTGATAATTCTACGCACTGGGTGTGACACCTGCAAATACGGACTGGGCCTTCGGTGACAGTTTACCTATTAAATAGTACAACCTGTCAGCATCTGTCAGAGAACCATTATTGTGCACTGTAGACTCAAATCTTGCATAGAATAACGGCCAATTTCGTATATCGCCATCGAATGACATGAGCTCAATTGGCGGTAATCTCGGCGTCCGAACCGCAGATACGGGCTGTGCTGAATATTTACCCTCCAATTGTGATTGTTTACGCTTGATGATACAATAAAGATCCTCGAATGAGGTGTACGCCTGATAATTCGGCTTTTCATCAGGATTAGTAGAAAGCAATCTTGCGTTATAATCGTCTAACAACTTATAAAAATCTGTTCGAATACTATCTACTGTCATACAATAACTAAGAAATGACTCCTTATCAATATCAGAAGCGGCGGCGGTTTTGGAGCGCTCGTAAATGTTTTGAATACGCTCAAATAAAATATTGCGTTTTGCTTCTAAGATTGTCAGCTCTCTGTCTTCCGACATGCGTGGCTTCTTTTGTTGTGCCATGCTTACGTAAGTATAAGCTAATGAGAGCGAATCAAAATAAGAATACCTAAAGTACCTATTATTTTACCTAAGTAGGCAACACTTTAAGGCGGTGGAATTAAAAGGTGCTTGAAATATGTAATTTACAAGACAACTATGATAGTTCCAGTAATAATAACTGGGTTAGTGGGTAGCCACATAAAAGTATATTACCTACGGATGCGTGCGGAAATAACCCTGTAATGTATGGGTATGTAAATGGATTAGGAGTATAGCTAGGTGCTATAACTGCCTAGGTAGGTACTTCTAGAATATACCTACGCGAGCGAGATAAACAAGAGGTTACGTATAGACGCAAATGAATCCGGCTTCGTACGGACCAAAAAAAGGTTCGGCGTTACACCGCAACCGAATGTTTAATAATTTTTCCAAATCGCCTAGATTTGGAAAAATTATTAATATTGTGGACTGTAAGGATGTGAGTTCTTATCGCCTAGGAAAGGAGAAGTGAATGAATTGGTTTCATGGGAAGTATAGGAGCACGCCTCCGGGGGTATGGGAGCACGCTTTACCTTGTACGTCAGTCCTCCTTCCTTGCAAATGGCGGCCACCTGGTGTCTCTTCGGGAATCCTGAAGATTCACTTATCACTCCGTCTGGATCCAACCCAGAATTATACAGTTCACTTCACTTCACTCGCGGGCGGTTAGTTGGCATAAAGCGGTAAAAATATGGTGGTGCGGTACACGTGTTCGGCGCGACACGGATTATTCTAGACTGTTTCGTAGCGTCGTTGAATTCTTGCGACCAACCAGCGAGGCGTGCCTTTGAGAGGGAAGGAATAAAAGGATCGCTCGTATTGGACGAGCAAGCGTGGAACGATTGACGTTGTAAGGTAGATGGCGCTACCAATAATATAATACTATGAAACCGTTAATGTGTCACCTTTAAGTCATATTATCTTTATCACTAAATTTTTGTAAGGGAGGCGAGAAGTTTCGCCTTCAATTCATGTATTTTTACAATTTGATTGTAGAAAGTACATAATATCCTTTTGATTCAAAATTAATTGTAATAATTCTACGGCAATATAATTATATCTGTATGAAATTAACAGTGAGTAATTCTTATCTTGACTATATGAACGAGCATAATACTGCAGAAAAGACATCGGTACTTCACGAAAATTATTTTCTCAAACGATATTTGAAACTACGTGGCAGATAATAGCTGGGCTGCTACGATCACACAGTTTATCTCAGCATGATCCATTTGGATGGAGAAACGCTACTCGACTTTTTTATACAATAGCTTCGATACCAATTGAAACATATTTTTCCAAAAAATATATATATTTCATATCAATATTTACAACATCGACAAGTATTTAAATTTTAGATTTAAAAATAATCTAAATTTTATGTGTCAATAATTAAAGTTCACTATTTTCATTCCAATAATAATTTTATCATCACAAACTACTCGACTGATTCTGTAACCCCACCCTCCTCACGGCATATTACACACCGCGGGTACGATTCGATAATATTCCCATTTTATTTTATTTAGCTCCCCTTCCTTTCCTTTATGACATTTCTCAAAGTGTTTTTAACACATAATTTGTTGATCTAATGAACTATGCTGAACCCAAGTATGTCGCGTGTTTTGAAATGCATCGTTATCGCCGCCGATTTCAGTTGCAAAATTTCGACCAAAAGCTGCTAAGGGTCGTTTCTTCAAAATTCAAACAGCTTACGTGTAAGATTTGTAGTAAACCTGTCCCAAATTACTGCCAATTCAATAATGATAAACCTTTATAAGGTATACAAACAAAATTTGTAAGAAATTAAAATATAGTGATATTTTTCTTCAATTGGTCGACCTCAACAAAGTAACGATAAGACTTTTAGTCGTATATAAGACTAGATGATGGCCGCGGTTACACCCGCGTTATTTTAGGCTACTGCTCCGCTCACGTGGCACATAGCGTGATGTTATATAGCCTATAGCCTACCTCGATAAATGACCTATCCAACACTGAAAGAATTTTTCAAATCGGACCTGAAATCCGGAGTTCCTGAAATTAGCGCGTTCAACCAAACAAACAAACAAATTCTTCAGCTTTATACAATATTAGTATAAGATAAGATCAAAAATCTTATATATTATATTATGCTATATTTATATGCATCTGCATCATATGTAACAATTGAATAAATACCAGATAATTTCAGAATTAATTATGCTACGAGCTATCAAGTTCTTATTTTTATACACAAACAAACGTTTAAATTATAAAATACTGCATCCAAACCAAATTCCGATCTTCCAATTACTTAGAAAAACATGAGCATATCTATATTATTTCTTCCTATTGGACTAAAGCACCATTTTATTGCTCGTATAACACCACAAATTGCAAATTTACGAGAGCACTTACCGCCAAAAATAGAATAAAACAATAAAAACAAAATAAAATAGCAATAAAACAAAATAAAGGAACAGAACAAAATACATAACATTTACACTAAGCAACGAATGTCACGGGGTGATCGAGGTTACTAATCAATTTCATTCATACAAACACGGATGAATGCGTTCCCCTATACTCCTTTTGTGTTGGTCACACTACATGAAACCGAAACAATTTTAATTAACATCACAATATCGCGGGGATTATGCGATACAATTATAATGAAGTTAATGTTGTTATTAATTACTTTTGAAGAGAATGACTGTTAAACATGTAATAAAATTAATATAAAAGAGAGGTATCTTTTGCTCGTGGTCACCTGCAGATAATTACGTTATCTCACTGTGTAAAAAAATCTAACATATTAAAACAGATATATTTGCCTAAAATATTAAAGAATATTTTACCGACCTACTATAACCGTAAATATAGCTACGCGTATAAATAACTCTATTTTATTTATTGTTCAGTTTTGTCGCCTGGTCACAATGTATAATTATGCCAAATTTCAGCTCGCTAGTGCATACGGTTTCCGCGTAAAATTGCGGACAGATAAACGGACGGACGGACATGGTGAAACTATACGGGTTCCTTGTAGTTTATTACGGAAACATAAAAAATACAGAAGGAGATGCACGGTTCTTACCATAAATGCTATCATTTTCTTCACCTTTAGGATGAGACCCTAAGCCAATATTAATAAGACCATTCAGGTCAAATTAACACGTTCACGAGGTAAATGACTCGCACGTGATCTGGAGTCGCAATCCCTCTGTACTCGATGGCAATCATGTATTAGTACCTACACATAATATATTTATATTACCTCCCGCTTACTTCTGTATTAAGTAAAGGAGATAGCAGAAATTAAAAATCTTATAATAGCTGTATTATTATTGTTGCACGATTTCATCATTGAAAAGGATCCATAGCGTCATTATAGGTTTCTTATAGGTTTGTTGTGCGACAGATAATAAATGTTGTTAATTATGTAAAATATTCTTGTAGGTACTAAATTCTCTTCAGTGTAGCTAGTTGGCCTACTTTCAGGTCGAGCTAAAAGAGGTGACCTATAACTGTCTCATTTTCAGACAGTAAGTCTTTATCGAAAATGTAGTCCTCATAGCACGACTTGGTTTGCCGTTTGTAATAGCAATCCGCGTGTGGCATATACATCATAGCGCTACCGTAGCTCGGAGAGCAAATAAAGGTATCGGTTTCGGTACTTGTCGGGTACTTCTTCGGTACTCGGGACGATTTGTAAAGTATTTAAGTTAGATTTAGGATAGGGTTTGGAATTGCGTATAATTTCGAGCCTTTATGCAGAATTGCGTCGATGTTCTTATCATCATCATCATCAGCCCTGTATATAAACTGTCCCGCTGCTGGGCACGGGCCTCTTCTCACTATGAGAAAGGTAAGGCTATAGTCCACCACGCTGGCCAAGTGCGGGTTGGCAGACTTCACCTGTCTTTCAAGAACATTATGGACAACTTTCAGACATGCAGGTTTCCTCACGATGTTTTCCTTCACCGTTTAGCAAGCGATAATTAACAATTTAATACGCACACAACTCCGAAAAGTCATTGAACCCGGACCCTCTGCGTAGCAGTCTGTCGGTCTTTCCACTGGGCTATCGCTGCCATATGATGTTCTTATATATATATATATAGATAGTAATTGTGACGTTGAAGGTCGGTCGTTAATCGTTATGCATTTTTAATGGGTATTTTATTAGGTTGTGTAATAAATTCAATTTTTAGAAGACAGTCTTAAATTGTTTTTATCACAGTACTTTTGAAAAAAGCTCAATTTTAAATATAATCATATAAAACCACTTTATTTCACGAGCTATGCGAGATACGGTCACATTAAATCGGGTTGAAATTATTGTCAGCTGTTACTTTACACTATATTAAGATTTCCTAAACTCTGAGAAACTTAAAACAAATTACCCAACTTGGGAATCAAACATGCGTGAAGGCGCGTTATAACACTGAACTCTGAACTTTCCGTAGTTCAGACGATTACGTGATGGTCATCTAACACCATCTCGAAGCAGGTGACTTAAAAAGTGTTTAGACGTTTACTTCGTAAGAAACGCAATACCAGACCGTTCCATACACAAATAATAAATTACTATTATAATTTATTATTTCCAAGTGATAAAACCATCAATGACGCTAGTTACAGCATGAACAGGGATCTCCTTTCCGAAATCGGCGAAAGCCATATTTCTACTTATGTCCACAAACTTTTGGTCACTGAAAGTAACGAATGCTCCTGGCAAGGGGGCATTGCCCACCTCCTTTTACAGTCCTATACGAGTAGAAAGGAGAGAACGAAGAAAGGGGATTTGGAAGAAAAAGCAAGTAAGGTGGATTTGTTAGTGAGTTATGCTATATCGGGCAACATACTATAATAGTGCTATCCTTAACACCGTATGGAATGCATTTCTATTGCCTTATTTTAGTTGAAGTTCAAGTTATCACGAAAATGCTCGACTGTTTCGCTGCATGTCTATAATTTGACACATGGGACCAACGTGCTATGGCTTTTGAGAGTTCTAATCTAGACGTGATAGAACACCTACCAATGAGCTTTTTTAACTGCACTAAAAAGTACAGTCACGGATTAGTCACTGTAGGTGTAGGACTATTACGTGTAAGGTAATTAATTATTCAAGGCTGGGTATTGAAAGGCTCACCTGAAGACACTATTTCCTGTAGTACTCACACTATGGATGAAATACAGCATCTATCCTAACCTAACAATACAAACACAATTTGTTACGTGGCAAAAAGTGTCACGTATCTAGCTATCATATTTAGAGATCCATTTACAACAAAACTTTGAAATAAACTCGCCATAACCCGAACAATATATTAACGTGAAACGATTAACCCTTTTAACCTGTTAACCCTGCTAGTGACCGCGGTAGCGGTTTACTACGTAACCGTTAAACTGTTAACCCGGCTACGCTTTATGGCCGCGGTAAGTGCTGTAGTACATTTTTATTATAAAGTTGTGCTCGAGACTGCGGTTGTGATGCTTTAGATTCGGTTGGGACTATAATTAAGAGATAGAGAGAAACAGTCTCCTTGATTAATAAGAATAGCCTGTTATGGACATGGAAACACAGTAAAAACGAGTTTTTAGAGAATAGTAACATTTAAAACAATGGTAAAAGTTATCATACATCCTTAGCAATCCACTGCTTAGACCTCTCCTATGTTTTGTCCTTATAGCATTTTTAGTCAATAGGAGGATATGGCCTAACACACTACGCTGGCCAGATATGTTGTTACCAAGTTTGATGTGTGAGGAGATAATTATTGTTTGCTTCCTGTATTTGCCTGAGACAGATATTTCGACACTCAAAGAATAAAATGGAGTGAGAGTGGAGACCAAACCAACCACTTGTTAATAGTAGGTATTTATTCATTTATCACTGAGTCAAAGCTACGAAGTCCCAATATAATTAAAATGTTGCGTGTATGTATTTCCTCACATTCTTACCGTAATGGCATAGGCCTTGCCTTCAGATGCACAGCTGATAATGTACACTGTTTTGACACTTTGACATGGCGATGTTTAAATTAACCAAATAAATAAGTCTATAATTGTTTCAGAAGGTAACGCAATAAATTAGAATCACAATATGTTAAGCTTGTGTCATCAATCGTGGTCATAGTGACCAAAACTAGTGTAACCCATAATGAAACGATGAGAAAGAGGATGCCCGCAGCTACGCTCACACATGTTCTTTTAATTTAATAGTTTGTTCCCGATCCCGTTGGTATTTTGGGAAATCCATTCTAAGTGCACTCCTATGGTTGACAGGGAACATACATGCCATATAACAGCGTCTTTCAGTCAGTTAGAAACGCTTGAATTTTATTATACCGATATCAAATTACTGCCTGTGCGATTGGGAGCCGTTACATAAATAATAAGTAAAAAGATATGCTATTTTGCTACATATTGTCTTAAGTCGCCTCTTATGACATCCACGAAATCACGGGCATTGACACTTTGGCCCTTAGTCTGCCACTGCCACTTTCTATATTTATACGACGCGACTTAATATTAATTTATGTATAGTTAATTTATGTAGCTTGATTTACATACCTGTATTAGTATAAACTTCATACTTAATATATTGTGCGATATTAATCCTGAGGTTAGACAACAGCGGTCGACGGCTCACCGCGGCAATTACAAACTATTTCTTTATACTGTGCTATTACTGTCTTCAACTTGTGTTATTACCTGTAGGTATTATTTGGCTCTTAGACTCATCGTGGATTTAGGTGAGATCAGTTGTCAGTCTAGAGAAGGTGTAGAGGAGAATATATGTGTATAAAAGGTCGACTTATAGGATAACAGAACTATCTACCAAAATAATTGTTGGTTATGAGAATTTCCTTACTAAGGAGGTAATTCTATGCTACTTCATTTTTAGCTTAAATAAATGTAAATAGTAAATTATTATAGCTACGTACTACTAGTATCATAATATGGACGTTTTGACAATGTATTGTTATCGGACGAAAATTATGTCAGGAGCCTTTGTATATCAAATACTAGATGATGCCCGCGGCTACACCCGCGTTATTTAAGGCTACTGTTCCGCTCCCGTGGCTCATAGTGTGATGATTTATAGCCTATAGCCTTCCTCGTTAAATGACCTATCTGACACTGAAAGAATTTTTCAAATCGGTCCGGCAGTTCCTGAGATTAGCGCGTTCAACCAAACAAACAAATAAGCAAACAAACTCTTCAGCTTTATATATTAGTACTAGAAGATACCCGCGGTTACACCCGCGTTATTTCAGGCTACTGCTCCGCTCCCGTGGCTCATACCGTGATGTTATTTAGCCTATAGCCTTCCTCAATAAATGGACTATCTAACACTGAAAGATTTTTTTTAAATCGGACCAGTAGTTCCTGAGATTACCGCGTTTAACCAAACAAACAAACTTTTCAACTTTATATATTAGTATAAGATTAGATGTATAAGGAAGAGTTTGTTATGTTTACAACCACTAACCTCCACTAACCCACGTGTCCGTGGGTTCAGTACCGCTGGCAGCAGTGGTGTAGTAGAGCGGTTCAAGCGTGACAGAACCGTGTTCCTACTTTACTGCTACAGCTCAAGTGGCAGTGGGCTGGCCATATCTGTGGAACGACTGATGGCCGATGGAGCAAGCGTGTCCTAGAGTGGAGACCACGACTCAGTAAGCGTAAGGTAAGGCGGCCACCAGCTAGGTGGACCGACGACCTGAAAAAGGTGGCTGGGACAGACTGGATGCAAAAGGCTGAAGACGTGTATTGTGGCGCGTGTTGGGAGAGGCCTATGCCCAACAGTGGACTGTGATAGGCTGATTGAGATTGAAAGCATTGCGAGTTAACAGGAGGATTTGGCCTACTATAGCACGCTGGAACGACGAGTTGGTAATTATAGGATAGGGTTTTGACGTCCTGTTTTCCATCACCTCGGAAAGATTTAATTTGCTTCTGTGTATTTCATGTATATACACAATGCACTATTTGGTTACAAACTTTGTAAATGAGGGAGTGAAGGGTTTCTTGGTTGCTTGAACTAAGTAAATTTTCTGACGATGGTTAGTGTTCTAACATTATGGCTAAACTTCGAACTAGTACCTGGTTACCTACCCATGTATCGTCATAAAGTAAACTATCATAACTTATTTGTTGTAGACCGTAGTTAAGTTCATTGCAGTGTTAGGTACTTGATGTAGAAAAATAATTCAAAGGTTCTGGTTAACTAGGTAACAATTATCTGTCTCTCCTGTGTTTGGATCGAATCTTGAAAGTCTGAAACCCTGTACTCTTGTAGGCACAGTGTGAGCGTCTATCGCAAAGCGCAAATTTTACAATTTGACCAAACGCCATCTATCACCTACATAGAGGTAGAAACCTCAACTACATAGCTTCTTTTGACATGAATTCGAAAATGAAAGCGCCACCTGTTACGACATGCATAAACTAACTAGTTTATGCATATCGTAACAGGTGTTAAATAATATTATGTTACCCACTGTACTAACTTGGACTGCTTATTTATTGGTGAAAATTATTAATACTAGCACAACCCCTTTCTCGTTACGAAAAAATCACTATTTTTCATATTTCTATGTTAGTTGCAGTTCCAATCTTAGATAATAACTACTTCAAAGCGGCTCTATATTCTAATTTAACTAGGGATATTTGGATAGATATAATTAGGTAAATTCGATTCGTAATGACGTGATCTGACAGAGAACCAAGGTAATCGACATAGCTCAAAGAATTAGCAAGCTGAAGGGGTAGTGGGCCGGCCACATTTGTCGAAGAGAAAGTGGCTGGCAGCAACTGGACACGAAAAGCCGAAAATCGGGCTCAGTGGCGTGTCATTGGGGAGGCCTATATCCAGCAGTGGACTCTTGCAGGCTGATGATGATGATGATAATTAGGTATACCATATTCATTGCGCTTAGACTGAAATCAGTTTAATGAATAAAATTTCTACAGAATAGCTTGCTGATGTTAAAGAACTTATTCTTAAAGACATTACCCAAGAAGAGTCTACATTACACAGACATCTACATATTTTTCTAGTTTTCATTATAGACGTCACCTAGTGTAATCTACCTACTGCTGTATTTCGGAAATATATCAATCTTTAATTGACAGTAATACCTGACCTCTACAGCTTTTCACAGTTCACTGTTTCACTTATGCCTCACTTAATTTGCTTTACAGTTGCAACGTGACTCAATAAGAGGATTTGGCTTACAATACCGCGCTGGCCAGACCGGTTCGTATAGCGTTCGATCTCAAGTTTACTGTCTCTTCGTAATGGTCCTATTGCTTCGCGTATTATTATTATTGCTTTATTAGCCCCTTTTTATGTCACTCATGGCATGTAGTGGGGTGGATACATTTTGTATTCTTAATCCCTTACCACACGGATGAATACCTCTTACTTCCAGGAAGGTAGCTCATAACACTCAGTAAAATAAAATCAAACATTACATAAAAGTCTTTATTTCGATATGTACAAAGAAATAATATAAACATTGGTAAACACATTTAAATTATTTGTCATGTTCCTCGATGGGGTAGATACAACATATATAAAAGCCTAAATAGAAATGCGTATATTTCATAAACTACATCATAATATACTCCGTTTAACAGAAAATCATGATTACCTTAAACCAGAGGAGAGTATCAGTAGATATATAACCTCAATTCTATCATTACCGGAATAACTATTGCTAATCTGCAAATATGTGATCTATTTCAATAGTCAACTAAATGGACATTTCAATTGACGAATAGAAAAGTTTATTTTTTCATACCAAGACAATTTAACATACAAAATTAATTCAATAAAATACGCAAAAGGATTTTTTTTTAATATTTCATAATTTTGTCTGATAAACATAACCACTATTGTGTTTTATGGGTTATATGAGTTCATGCAGACCTTTTGTAATTCTTTTAGACGAGAGATATCAAAATGCCTCACAGTGTACTCTATCTTTATTCTAATTTCAAGTCAAAATAACATATAATTCATTTCGCCGCTTTGGAAAAATATGAAATGTTTAAAAAAATTGACCAAATTATTAAAAATACACTTAAAGAAATATTAAATGTGGATTTGAACGACCGAGCCTGGCTGCAAGCGTCTCTTCCTGTACGTCTGGGTGGGCTCGGCGTTCGCAAAATTTCGGATGTTAGTTTACCGGCGTTCCTGTCCTCGGTGCACAGCACGGAAGATTTAACCAGGCAAATATTAGCACCTACACTGGTTAATTCGGAAGTGCTGTGTAAAACCGATGCTGTGAACGCCTGGAAAATGGCTTGTCCAAGCTCTGCTTTGCCTACCAACCCATTCTCCCAAAGGCAGTAGGACGGGCCGCTTTGCAACACGGTGAGAGAAAAACTTATTTTATCGTCTACAAGTGTTGCTGAGCGTGCTCGCTTGCTGGCTGTGGGAGAGTGGGAGTCTGGTCTTTGGCTTCAAGCGCTCCCGTCGTCCAATGTGGGCACAATGCTGGACGACACGACATTTCGCCTTGCCACTAGCCTCCGTTTAGGTGCTCCGTGTGTTTCTCCGCATCGTTGTCATTGTGGAGAAGCCGTCGATAGCCTCGAACACCATGGACTATCTTGCGGCAGAAGCGCGGGCCGAACGCCTCGTCACGCCTATCTTAATGACATCATCCGTCGCACTCTTGTCACCGCCAGAGTACCAGCCATACTTGAACCCCATGGTTTGGTACGCGACGATGGGAAGAGGCCCGACGGTATGTCATTGATGCCTTGGAAGTTGGGTAGGCCTTTGGTATAGGACGCAACGTGCGTAGATACCCTTGCGCCATCACATCTTCCAAGTACAGCCAGCTGTGCCGGCGCTGCTGCTGCAAGCGCAGAATCCCTCAAGCGGCGAAAATACGGTAATTTAATAGGTAATTACGTATTTGAGCCGTTTGGGGTGGAGACGCTTGGTCCATGGGGTCCGAGCGCTCGTATTTTGTACAGAGAAATCGCCAAACGATTAATCGACGCTTCACGTGACCAGAAAGCTGGGCTGTATTTGGGCCAGCGTATCAGCATTGCCATCCAGCATGGCAATGCTGCCAGCCTTCTGGGCACGTTACCAATAGACAGCGATGCGGAGGAATTCTACGATGCCTAAACCTGTCTGTGCTTTGTATTTTGCCCCCGTTTTTGTACTTATTTCTTTTTTATGTACCTATGTAAATAAACAGTTCCTTCGTTTTTTAATTAATTTGTACGTCAAGCGGAGCTACTACTTAGATTTCAATAAATTATAAAATATTCATTTCTTATAGAATACTATATTTTTATCACAACATAAATTCAGTAGGTTTCCCTCAGATTGTGGGACCGAGGATAACATTCTGAAATTATAAATTACATTTTCGATACTATAAATAATGGAATACCGCTATCCCTTTGGGTTGCGGAGGTCAAACGGCAGTCGCTCTGTGACTAGTAAGCGGTGACCGGTCTTCAAGGCGTTGCACGACTTGGCGACCCGTGTCCGCTTATCAAGACCAGTATCAGTTTATTTAAGGGTACTGACTCCGCGTAGCGACTGTCAACAACTGTTCACGAGAGCCAAGAGTGATGGTTTAACATGCTCGCCGAGGCACGTGGCGAGGGATAATAAACAATTAAATACCGCATAACTTGCGCCGTGGATTTTAAATCTCCGGACGGCAGTCTGTTGGTATATCCACTAGGCTATCGCTGCCTGCTTTTTGATTATTTAAGTTTTTTAAAATTAAATCATGATATAGAAACTGTCTTTATTAGATTTAATAACATATGGCAATGAATTGTCATAATAAAATTAGTACAATTAGAAGAAAATCATTTTTTTTCATACATCCTCAAATCAAGGCGGGCAAATACTTTTGAGCGGTAGCGGTGTACATACAAATAAGAATACAATATTTAAATTAATACACGCTTAATATAATGTAGAATAGGCAAAGTTATAACGATAGATTGTGATCCTTTACCAAATCTAGTGATAGTCTGGGCCTGTCTTATGTGTATCGGTGGGGCATTCCAACAGCAACAGCAGGAACTGAAAAAGATTTGTCATAAAATACTGTGATATGAAACGGCATTTTCAGTTTCAAATTTTCGTACGGTGCGTACCATGAAAAAACTCAAATCTTCCTTTAAGATAGGTGGGAGTAGACGGGTTCAATAATATATTATAAAGTAAAGTGAGAATGTGAGCATTCCAGCGATGTCGTATGGGTAACCATTTGAACTGTGCTCGAAATTGTGAAACATGATCATATTTGCGTAATCCAAATATGAATCGTATACAGACATTTTGAAGGCACTCAAGTTTGTCAAGCTGGTTTTCAGCGAGATCTAGATAGCCGACAGCTGCATAATCGACAATGGGTAAAAGAAGTGAGTTTTCAAGTGCAATTTTGGTAGCAGTTGGTAGAAAATTTCTTGGTCTTATAAGTAAACCCACTAAAGCAAATACCTTGCTACACACTTCTTAGATCTGCGATCGCCAAGTAAGAGAAGAGTCTATAGTTACATCCAGGTTCTTACTATGTCCTGAATGGGAATAACAGTGTTATCAAAGATGACGTGAGAGAGCTGAGACCAGTAAATTTTAGATATCATTCTTGAACTCCCAATAACAATGACCTGAGTTTTAGAATTTGCTCCAACTGCTGCCAGGTCACTTTTAATGCTATTTATAGTACAAATCAGGTAATGGTGACTACGTGTAAATTTGAAGATCATCTGCATAAAACAAGAGCGAAGATTATTTGATATAGTATTTATAAAAATTACGAGCAGTAAAGGAGACAATACGCCACCCTGGGGCACGCCAACAGTAGTGTTACACTACATAGAAGAAAGTGAGTTTTCAACGCGCATACGCTGTTGGCGGTCACACAGGTAACTACGAATCCAGTCGATCACCGTAGGAGATATGTTAAGAGAGCTAAGACGGTAGTGTAGAATTTCAAAATCCACTTTATTGAATGCGGTGCTAAAATATAGAAGAGCAAGAATTGTAAGCTGTCCGCCTTCCATACCAGCTCTGTTGTCATCCGTAATATTGACTAGGGATGTACAGGTGCTGTGACTCAACCGGAAACCTGACTAAAAAGGATTTAAGAGATTATTCTTGCAAAGGAACTCGTTAATTTGGTTGTAGATCAGTCGTTCGAGGACTTTGGAGAGGAATGATAGGATAGAATTGGGCCGATAGTCAGAGAAGGAAGAAGGATGAGAAGTTTTTGGAATTGGTTGGGTGAAAATGAACGCAATTGAGCATAAATCTGAGCATTTGTCGCAGGAGACTTACAAACAATCAATCAACGCACACAAAGTACTCGCAGATTGTAACAACTGGTTATGAATGACACAAAGTGCTTCCTTCTTCAGGGATACCCATAATATTTAGTGCAGCTCTAAAGAGCAAGCCAATCTCTCTAAAATCTATGTCATGAGTGTTATTGGGTTTTTCCGTTAGGAAATTCTCAGAAGCAGCACGGAGTCTGGTAATGTGCCCGGTACGGCAATAGGCTCGCCCCCTATTACGTGGAACCTAAAAATTCCTGGTGAAATGTGGGTGTAATATTACACCTCTGCCTACCCCTTCGGGGATGCAGGCGTGAGTCTATAAAAAAGAAAATTTGTGTATAAAAAAATTCATCGAATTTAAACTTTCGCGATTTGTATACATCGTACAATTTAATTTAAACGGGTCTTATTCGCGATATTTAATTAATTTAAGGTATAAATACCTATGTTTTACCGACGTTTCGGCCGTCTTACAACAGCCTTGGTCGCGGCAGGACTGATGTCATCTCAGCGTCGTCCTTGTGAAGCGCGGGTTGCGGCAGCTACCCTCACTTGTTTTTTATTTTTATTTTTATCCGAACTGTCGGTACGTCGACACACAACACTTATGACGTCTACACACTGATGAGCTGTGTTACTGCGGCGGGGTTTACATTTGTTGATTACTGGATTCCAAGTTGTAGACAGTCTGTATCCATCTTCCCGGTTGAAATTTTTATGTTTTTTGATTTCAACCGCTTCACGTACTATCCTGGAGTAATAGTGACGATCAGTAGATAAGACCTTTGGTTGATGTAATTCGATCCAGTGGTTTGTTCCAGACTCCAACAAATGCTCAGCTATGGCAGACTTGTTAATTTGTCGGTTTTTTACAGCTGCGATATGTTCCTTGACCCATTCAGCGATGGTTCGTTTGGTCTGTCCGATATAGGAACTACCACAACTGCAGTCGACCTTGTAGACGCCAGGTGTTTGTAGAGGAATGACATCCTCCGGGACTGGACCGGGAAAGGACTCTCGGCACTTTATTGACATTATCAAGAGCGTGAAAAAGGAACCAGACGAAGTGATGGTGAGTTTTGACGTGGAGTCACTCTTCACCAATGTTCCAGTTCAGGATTGCCTTGAGGTCGTTGAGAGAAAACTAAGGGCAAACGGTCTGTCTGATAAATATTCTGTTCTACTTCAAAATTGTTTGGAAGCAAACTACTTCCTATACCGTAGAAAACATTACCTCCAGATCGACGGAGTGGCTATGGGTAGCCCAGTAGCAACGGTAATGGCCAACATCTGGATGGAGCACTTCGAAGAATCCATAGACATGCAGGCATCAAATGTAAAGCTATGGAAGAGGTATGTCGACGATGTAATCTGTATCATGAAGGGCGACAAGCAAGATGTAGAATAGTTCGCAAATAACTTAAACTCCATACAGCCTAATATTAGGTTTACATTTGAAATGGAGGCAGACGGGTCGTTACCCTTTCTCGACGTAAAAGTGACAGTGAGGGAAAACGGTACCTTGGGACACACCGTTTATAGAAAACCGACACACACAGATAGGTATCTCAACGCTTACTCGCATCATCACCCGCGACACTTGGAATCCGTAGTAACTTCACTAGTAAACAGAGCGTATGACCTCTGTGACCCTGAACATTTGAACAGTGAGCTGTCACATGTCCAGGAGGTACTTAGGTGCAACGGATTCAACAAGAAGATATAACGTCTGAAGAGGAAGGACCGTAAACCAGAAGTAAGCAGAGTACCGGCTTACATGCCTTACATAAAGGGAGTGACAGACAAAGTTGGAACAGTACTACAGAAATACTCCATAAAGACTGTATATAGTCCGCTCTCCAAGGTAGCACACAATCTGCGCACCCCGGAGGATGTCATTCCTCTACAAACACCTGGCGTCTACAAGGTCGACTGCAGTTGTGGTAGTTCCTATATCGGACAGACCAAACGAACCATCGCTGAAAGGGTCAAGGAACATATCGCAGCTGTAAAAAACCGACAAATTAACAAGTCTGCCATAGCTGAGCATTTGTTGGAGTCTTGAACAAACCACTGGATCGAATTACATCAACCAAAGGTCTTATCTACCGATCGTTACTATTACTCCAGGATAGTACGTGAAGCGGTTGAAATCAAAAAACATAAAAATTTCAACCGGGAAGATGGATACAGACTGTCTACAACTTGGAATCCATTAATCAACAAATGTAAACCCCGCCGCAGTAACACAGCTCATCAGTGTGTAGACGTCATAAGTGTTGTGTGTCGACGTACCGACAGTTCGAATAAAAATAAAAATAAAAAACAAGTGAGGGTAGCTGCCGAAACCCGCGCTTCACAAGGACGACGCTGAGATGACATCAGTCCTGCCGCGACCAAGGCTGTTGTAAGACGGCCGAAACGTCGGTAAAACATGGGTATTTATACCTTAAATTAATTAACTATCGCGAATAAGACCCGTTTAAATTAAATTGTATGAAAAAAATTTATGTCAACAAAAAAGTTAGTAACTTTTCTCCTTTGGGAATCGAATCCTTAATCTTGCAGTCAAGTGGAAACAGAAAAAAAGTACAAAATAGATCTTTATTACAGCGGTTTCATTTAAAAAAATAAAACAAATTATAGTAGCAATTTCATTTATTACGAATTGTAAAAAAGCTTCTTATTATTTTTACAAAAGTTACTTACAAAAAATATTACAAGTAAAAAATATTTTATATACACAAAATACATACATTTCTTATTTATATACACAACTTAATATAGCATAACAAATAAATTAGTGGTCGTATTTAAATTCTATATTGGTCATTAAATTAAATCAATTAAACTGTCATATACAGGTTGTTGATGTGCATTGATTGTGTAGTCTTTTTTTGACAATGTGATGATAAGGACAAAACTTGCGCTAATTATGAGATGTCAGGTTTTTATCTTGCAGTAACATAAAATTATTGATACTCTACAAGACAAGAAATCTTTTGAAGTTATGAATCGATAAACGTAAGTCGATGAATTGAAACCAGTGCAAAGTAAAACATTTAAAAGTATTGTCAACATTTAAGATTGTCTATAGGTATACTCATATTATTAGACAAAGGCAGCGTTACTTGACTACGATGTACTTAACAGCTTTTCCTTAAGGTGGTCATACGCACCCCAACCCCCTTGTCGTGGTGGGGGAGCTCAGTAACCGTGGTTAGGACACCCACGGTGAAGCTGTGAAGGGAGATCCCGGGAGTGGACGCTCCGCGTGGGCTTGATGGAGGCCTGTGCAGGATGCGTTTTCTTTCCCTGGCAGTCGGGCGCGGTTGCGGGAGGAGAGGCGTGTCGGTGTCGCGTTGCTGCGCGCCCTATCTCCCGCGACCAAATGGGGCGCACCATTTGCGTCGCGGTGGGGCCGCAGAGAATGTGGAGATGCGATGTTGCCAGGTTGCCGTCCTCCCTATCCTCTGCGGCCGCTGGGTGTTTTGGCGCCGCAGTCCAACATCTTCATCCGCCGCCAAGGAGGTTGTGGCCTTCGGGCTATCCGCCGGAGTGCCAGGGTAGAATGCTAACGCGACCTCCTGGCGCCCCCAAAATGGCGTGGAAGTGGGACAAAAAAGGTGGTCACACGCCACGCCAAACTAAAGTAGAGGCAAAATGTCAAATACTTATGAAATTGTGTCATATCATTATCATAATTTCCTTGAAATATATTGATTCAGCATTTTTATTTAATACCCAAAAAATGTCAACTTTATATTGGACAAAAGTCATATGAAATGTTGTGTAAGTGCTTTGATGTCAAGTTTACAGGAGATCATAAAAACTAAATATTAAATGAATTACGGATGGTATTTATAAACCCAAAATCCAAGTTTATTATTTTTACAGTAGTAAAGTTTATATTGCTCAGAAGAAAATGAACAGATCACGTTCCTATTAGGCTGTAAGTTAGAAGGTATTTCCATAAAAAAATATTGGCAAGAAATCAGTTAGATGTTATTTCTCCTTGGTGTAAGTTTTTAAAAATAAAACATATTACATTTTAAATAATATTCTAATCATTTATTGAAAAAATACAAATAATAACTTCACATTACTCACTTTTGTTCTCAATATTTATTTAAAGTTCTAATCAAAATTAAAGGAACATTATTTATTTAAAGTTCTAATCAAAATTAAACTATTAATAAAAAATATTAAAAATAATATTATTAAAAAACGAAAATACTTTTGCTATGTAAGAATATTTTTTTTTAAAGATAATCAGTCTTCAATCAGTTACACCAATAAACTATTAATCTTACGTACGACAAGCTTTCGTAAAACGCGGGACAATCTACTGGGATCACGCTTTTTAATTCTTGCAAATGCGTGATTTTTGTATCCGTAATCGGTATTTTATTTTGACGTAGGTGTGTGTAATTCTGTTTAACGTCGATATTATTGGTCCTTTGTGGCAAATCTTGCCAAAGCGCAGAAAAATCCATCTTAAATTTGATGAACCTGGCTGGATCATACAAGATCGCCTTGATGTCGGTTACCTTAGGTTCTCCAGGTTTACGGTCTGGTTTGATGGAATTATAACGCCAAGTTGACGCATTGGCAAAATTCTGTATACAGTCATGTTCAATCAGAACGGCCTCATAATAGTCTTAGATCCCGCGACAAATTAGTGCACTCATCAAGTTTTCGCTAAAAACCAAATTTTTATGTATATTTATGATGGGAAGACGATCGACTTGGAAGATGTATCAAACGATTTCTTAATTTACGCTAAATTGCACTGTAGACAGAGTCTCCTTCATTCAATTTTGGTCCGTGCATCCGTCTGCGTAAATATTAATAGGTAAGTTTTTGTCCACAGAATAATTATGAAGTGCCAGCTTTGTTTTATAGTAAATCGCACTCGCTGTTACATATGGATACACTTTAACTGCTTGTATGTGCGTTTAAAACTATACATTGCCCGTTTTCTGCATCTTTTTTATCTTTATCCTTTTCTCTGGCTCTCTCCTTTCTTCTTATTATAATCCGGTCTTTGAATCATAACTTATAACTTTTTACGCTTTTTGATTACTAAGGTGAAATACCCGTCATGGACGAATAAATACTGGCAGTCAGGGTGATATCAGCATAGTTTTTTTTTTTAAATAAAGATTGCATGTATGGTATTTTCAAACTAAATTCTTCACTAATATACACAATTTTTACCATAGAAGGCCCGATTCTCATTTTCACCATGAAAACTTTGCCGACCTCTTAAAAAGCCAAGGAAAGCCAAGTAATGACTACAACTTTAATTATATTACATAATAATATATTATAATACATACATACATATTATCACTCTGCTAGATTACTGTTTGCTTTGACCACCGCGAATAAATAATTACAAACAAAATACTTTTGCAAGAAAGCCATTTAATATTTTGATCAAATTTTTAGCAATTACCAAAATGTCTTACCAAAGTATCTTACTTATTATTTTCTGATTAGCTACTGTAAAAACAGATAGATACCAAGTTTTTAAATCCTCCAACTTTCCTACGCTTCGATTTTATCTTGGAACAATTTCCTTTTGAACAAAACACTCATGTTTTCATACCATTCACTCGTATCCCCCCTCCCTCTCCCCTGTTCATCTCATAAAAGACTAGTATTCGTCATTATACCCGCGCGCAACCATCCATCACCGGCTTAATATTCTGTATCTCACTTAGTTTAACGGCTAGATTCGTCTACTTCCTAAGTAAAAGAAAAATCTAATACAAACACTCCATAACACTAAGAAACTAGAACTTAATTTAATATTAGCAGAATTTATTTCATGGAATCTGTACGTCTTCATTTCATTCTGTACTGGAATTACAAGATCTGCTATATACGATGGCATCGCTGTTGTTTTAATGGTCTCTCTAGGGCACGGAAGGGTATCAAAAGGGATTTTCAGAATAGTTCTCTTACCACTCTTTTTGGTTATTTCATTACCATCGTCTTTAGCCAGATCCCCTGGTAAAATTTTATTTTCCGTAATGTTCATTTTGTCGTTTAAGGTCTCAATAGTTAAGCCACCGTGAAATATATCTTGGCTATAATGGAGTGTGTTGGCGTCCAGTGTGTCGGGCATTTTGTTGTACGCCAAACTCACGATGGGAGGATCCATTTTGCACGTCACTGCGTCCAGAGAATTCTTTGTGTTTTGACTTTTTGTGTCGTTGCGCAGCAAATACATCCATTTCAATCTACAGTCACACATGAAGTTATTCTCTGTAAACAATTAAGCAGTATTTTACTATTCGATATTTATTTAAACATTTTTAACAATGACATCAATCTTTTTCACTACAGGACGGCTAAGTCAAGACTGGGCAAGTTTAAACTAATTTACAATTAATTTAGAAATATAAGGGAATATACAATCTTTTCCACTAATATCTGCCCTTGTTACAACCCAACTAAGAACACCCATAGGTATCATAAAATAACAAACTTTCCAAGTGTATTAAAGTTAATATAAACGTCTCATATTCTACACGTTTAATATTCATCGAGTGTTCTAAGTTCATGAAACTCGACATGAGGAAGTATTATGTATTCATTATTACCTTCGAGTAGTAGATTACTGTTTTGCGGTTTCAAGTTGTCCAGTATAGGCTTGATATTGTCGTAAGTTAACTCGTGTAGTTCATTGAAGCGCAAGTCCACTGAGCTAAGGCCCCTCACACCTTCGAACAACCCCGAAGGGAGAGAAGCCAGTTTATTATCAACAAGGGATAACTTTCGCAGCTGAGACAGCCCGTCAAATGCTCGCTCCGATATATACCTCAAATCATTCTTGCCCAACAGTAATTCTTGTAGATTCCACAACTCAGCAAATGTGAATTCCGTCAAATTTTGGATTCGGTTGTTTCTTAGATCCAATTTCCTTAGATTTGCGAGTCCGTCGAATGTCCTTCGATTCAAAAAGTAGATGTTGTTTTTATTTAAATCCAATTCCAGCAGATTGAAGGTGTGTTGAAACGTTCCATTTCTGATCATTGTTATATTATTCTTCGTGAATACTAGCTTCTGTAGATTAGGAAGGTCGTAAAACGCTTCTGCGTCGATGTCAATAATCATGTTATCTTCTAAGTTTATCGTTGTTATGTTCGGCATGTGAGCAAAAGCGAATTGCTGTAGATTTTTAATTTGATTCTGGGACAAGCAAATTTCCTTCAAGTTGGTTAGATTGGCAAAAGAATATGGTGTTATATCAACAATGTTACCGTACTTTATATTGATCAACCTCAAGCGGGGTAAATAGAATAGTGCCTTCGTAGGTATATAGCCCAAAGCGCCATCAATTCGAACGTTAAAAGACAAAGTTTGTAGAGCTGGTTGGGACGCAAAACTCTGCCAGATAAGGTCATCTCGCGGTATTCCTCCGTTGAACACCCAACATTCCGCTTTGGTGGCATTCCTTGGTTCTCTAGTATTTTCGCAGTAGCAGTGAACTTTTGAGTCTCTGTCTGTGATATCACAGATATTCTTTTGGAAGCCTCCGCTTTTCTCTTTGGGTCGTAGTTTATTATTGTCCCTGGCGTACACGTTTATTGAAATTTCATTAATGAGAGCGAAAGTGATCAATATGTAGATTACGCCGGCGATTCGTCTCTCCATTGTTATCTGGAACAAGCGAGTGATTACGTTAGAACAACGTGTTTTGCTTATAAAAAATAGAGGACTGTTTAATATTTGTGTTATATTTCTGTTATGATTGTCCGGTGTGTGTGTTTGACTAATATGTCGATGACTTGTATGTACTAGTTGTGTATATAATTATTAAAGTGCTTAAATTTTAATATTCTTATACAATTTTAATATTTTCAAAAGTCTGGTATAAAATCGAAAGATGTAATGTAAATTACATTACATGCTATCTCATAACGTTTAAATAAAACGTATTTTATGACGTACTATTATAACGTATTTGCTTTTTTTAGCATAAAATAAATCCATTTTTACTAGAAAATATGTAGTAAATTTTCATATAGCCACATGGCTCTTCGGGGCAATTAACCCATATATTAATATGAGTTAAAACAGACCACCATATTTTAACTTATGTGTATAGTTAGGGTTTCATAGAATGAGTCAATGATTTTCGCTTCAAAAAGCTTAGGTGTATGTAAGTTTTCCTCATTTTTTGTTGAAAGACGCATCTCACTGTTAGCTATTAGAAAGTGGTATTGTCTGGCTCGACACCGTTTTGGCACAAAAAAGCCGTAAGCGATATATTGCAGTAACGCATTCATTTGTCAATCTTCGTTTATTTTTAGTGCATATAATTATGTACACATCTATATTTATAAGAGAATGAAGTCTTTGGCGCGTCCTGTCTATCTGTATGAACGTGATAAACTCAAAAACTACTGAATGAATTTTTGTACGGTTTTCACCAATTGGCTGGATGATTTCTGAGGCAAGTTTAAGTAGAGTCTATGACAATTTTTTGTAAATAGTATGGTTTTCCAGCACCTGAAATTTATGCTGTATTTTAGCAATTAGTCAACTTATAAATGACTAGGAATTATGAATCTAGAGCAAAGCTTGTACTTCATTTCGTGATTGAATTGGCAAAAAACCTTCATCGCCTTCGAATTCACGAAGTTCTTTTTCAACTCCTGTATTCGTAATAGGTTCTGTCGTCGAGGATTTTACAATCATACGACCAACGGACACAATAAACATCTAGAATCGAAACACCAATTTATGGACAGCTCTAAGTTACATCTCGTGTTGTAGGAAACGAACTCTCAACACTCGGCGCAGTGTCGAGCAGCAAAGCGACCCTTTTAACTACTGCGCCAAAGAGCAGTAAATTTCTAATTCGGGCACCCTTTCATGCTATATAAACGCAGAGACATTATAGATTATTTATCTAAAGCTCAAGGGAAAATTACCTTGTCTACAAATAGCAAGGAGGCAGCACGACAAATGTATTGAAAACCGGAAATAATACCAACTAACCGTTTTTTAACAGAAAACATCTCACAAGGTTGTTTAACCAGAGAACCCATAACCCAAAGCGCACATCGGATATATTAATTCCGCATAACCGTTACCACATCCATAAATACTCTTCTCTATAATCTACCTGTAATTCCTGTGAGCTGGACTAGATTTTAAATAAAATATTACATTAAAACTGTTAAGAGAGACGCAGAATTATTTGGCTCAGTATTATCTGTTTATTTTCTTTCATATTACAAATATCAAGCGATTGTAGTTTGAACGTGATTATCTCAAAAACTACCGATCCCAAGGCATTTATAAGATTTTAAGTTAGAAAAATAATGTCATAATTTTTTACACTGCAAAACATTTCAGTAATACTTGAATTAAAACAATTGAAAGATTAAAAAGGTTTGGAAATCATGTTATATCAAATAATATAGTTTGTAGCTAACATGTATTTTTAATTTCTATAAAATAATTGTAATTGAATTGCTTAGGTAAATCATAAATAAATCAGAAAAATAAAACATCTAATCGCAAAAATTCTTTATCAGTTGCAAACATTTCCTTAACGTTTAGAACGACAAAATGAAGAATAAAATTTCTACCAATCCCCAAGTTGTAATGACATTATATATTAAAATAAGTTGATAATATATATAATATAGAATAAATAGGTTGATAAAATACTACTTCAAGCAAAAATATAAAGCTTTTATTTCAAGTAGTTAAATTTCATTTTACTTCTTTTGTTCTGTATTACTTTTATAATTTAACTAGAGGACGCCAGCAGCTACGCCTGCAATTTTTTTTATTTACTCATTTTGGCCGATCCCGTGGGAATTTCGGGAAATCCCTTCTTAGTGCACCCCTACGGCCCCCAAGGAACATACATGCCAAATTTCAGCTTCCTGCGCCCAATAGCTTCGGCTGTAGCGTGTCTGTCAGTCAGTCAGTAACGCAAGGATTTTATATATTACGATAATGAACCTTTAAAGACGACAAAGAAAATAAATCATGAAAATATCAATGGATTAAAGTTGTTGAGAGGCAAGTTAGATGCTGGTAAGTATTTAATGATATTGTTTAACTTTTAAAAACGTAAAATATTTAATGATTTCAGTGGTAGCTTTATTAATTTCAGAACGAAGTCAAACAAAGGAAATCCCGCTCTCTCAAAAGACATTAATAAAATTGAAATTCACAGTATCATAATTGAACCGTTGTTTTAGGATTGCACACATGGTAGGATTAGTCATTTAGATAAACCTAAAGAAAATCATTACGCACAGCCGCACTAAAAATGTCTAGCATTTATGAAAAGATGGACCGTCGTAGGGTACTAATTAATGTACTAGAACACAAACGAGCAATTACTGCCGCCCCATGTCCACTCCTATAGCGTTGCAGGTGTTCACCCGCAACGCTATTGGAGTGGCAAGTGCATTGTCTGCTAGTGGGATTGGAAACGGCATACAAAGAGCGGCTTGAGGAAAAATAAAGGTAATGGGGCCTCCGGCACTATCACTAATCGAATGAAACCCAACAACGTAGATACTGTAACTTTATGTCAATATTCTGTTAGAAGGTAGTTCTTCTCTAGTCAAGTCAGCCTAGCCATACTGAAATTACCTACCAAGGCTCAACCGCATAGATGGCGCAAAAGTATAAATGGTTTTCTCACCAGTTTCTCACACCTTTAACATAGAGTATTATAATCCAAAAAAAACATTACATATTTCAACAATTGTGCTGTTTTAGCTGTCTACAACAGTCTGAACTAGTCTAAACCATGGAATATGGCTATCCCTTTGGTTTGCGGAGGTCAGACGACAATCGCTCTGTAGAAAAGTTGATATTCTGTCAAATCTGGTTAGACTAGCAAGCGGACCCCGAGCTCCAAGGCGAGAAGGCTTGGATGTAACTGGGATAACGCTAGGACGATGATGAGATTTAAAGGAAAAGATCAGCAACATACACAGGTAACTAAGAATTATAATAATATAAAGTTTGTCAAGTCCCTGCGATACATTAATAATTTATTTTCAGTGCCGAGGTTATCTTTATAAACTTATCAGAAACAGCCACATCCAATCTTTGATTGCAGAGCCCATAACCATTGCTTAGCGAAACACCTTTCACATTGCTACATATGTACAAACATACATAGACTCACGCCTGTATCCCGAAGAGGTAGGCAGAGACTAAGGAACGCCATTTGCAATGATCCTGACATATCTCTCTTGCTTCATTCTCTGTCATCAAAACATTGGTTTTATGTAAAATATAATTTTAGCTACTAGCGCTATCTTTACTTTCTTCATAAGAATGTCCAATGAAAAGAGCGTACAATACGTATATACATAAATACATTGCCGGTTAAGCCAAACGGCTTTACTGCTTTTAACATGTAAAGATAATTTATCCATGGAGCAATAAATGAATTTATCCCTCTTGTGACATTTTGTATAAGAGAACTCGCCAAAAAGAATAAAACCTCTTTTAAAGAAATAAATAAAAAATTATTCAAATACAAATGCATAGTAATCCCATTGAGGCTTTACAGTACTCTCAAAATGTAATTAAATTCACGAACGCATAATCCAAATGAGTTTCAAATCATGAATACGCGATACTGAGGGAGTTCGGTTTAAATTTGTTAAATATTTAATGTGAAACGGTTGATTTGAGTTATACGTTCTACTAATATTGTGAATGGGGAGTTATTGCTCTTTAATGCTAAACGTCCACTGATCGGCATCGTACGCATCGGACGCATCGCATCAATCGTATTTTTATTTCATACTGCGTCCACTGTATCGGCAGCGATCGGATTGCCGATGTAAGTACCAGTGATCGTACGTCTATTTGTGAGAATGGAAGAAAGCGCAGAAGAACAATTTGTCGTTATTTCTTGTTTGTTAGTAGAAGAGGAAGAAAATGCAAACACATCTAAAAAACATAAAACAAAATGTCTAGATACACGACATTCGGTATGACGTCATCGGCACGCATCGCAAAAGTTGCCTCTCGGAGCAGCCGTGTCGGCATAGCCGATGTGCGATCCGTACGATGCGGATCAGTGGACGCACTTGTATGACTTTCTATACAAAGAATACTACGATCCGTAAAATGCGATGCGTCCGATGCGTACGATGCCGATCAGTGGACGCTTAGCACAGCAGTAGTGGTTTTACTTTGCCTAATATTATTTACAAACATAGCATGTATTCAAAGAATAGATTAATTATTATTGATAGTGTGGATAGTATAATGATTTTTATGCGCAAAAGCATTTCAAAAACAACTATTTGTGGCACGCATACTTTAGATCTGACTACCTGTTGTAAATATATTTTGTATTTATGGAATGTATTTCGGAAAGAAAATACATGCAAAATCTGTTCATGACACTCCGATTGAGTAACTTAATGTAGTATGCGTTTCAAAAAAATGGGTATATAATAGGTTAAGTATGGCAATAAAACACTATAATCACTTACTATCTAAATTACTTACTAAAAATTATTCAATCTACAAAAGTCAAAAACATATAGTTTAAAAATGTACTTAAATGTAATCTTTTTGAATACCTATTTTATACCGGCCATAGATAAAAGTTAAACAAAAACAAAATATAAAAGCAAACGTCCATATATTTAATCAGAACATCGTTTTTCTATTACACGAACGGTCCCGAAGACATTTAATAATCCCTTTATAGGACAACTGATATTATAATTCTAATAACTGAGAAATTTACACCGATTCCGTTCATTGAATTCAAATAAAGGGAAAGAGTGTTATTGTCTACATATAAGGGAGATTGCACATTCAATCGCCGGTGTATTGCCGGTTTCGGTAACATTATTTTATAACAAAACTACCATAGTTTTGTTATAAAATAATGTTATGATTACTGTCTTGTTGATAGTGCGATAATTATCCTTTGCGACCAAACGTGAGGATTCTAGGATTTTTTATGAGAAAATGTAATTATATGGGAATCAAGACGAAATTCTTTCACCAGTGTGTGTTGCCAGTGATGAATTACGGATCAGAGACGTGGTCGCTCACTATGGGCCTTATCAGAAGGCTCAAGGTCACTCAGAGGGCGATATAGAGAGCTATGCTTGGAATTTCCCTGCGAGATCGAATCAGAAATGAGGAGATCCGCAGTAGAACCAAAGTCACCAACATATCTTTCCAGATAGCCAAGCTGAAGTGGCAGTGGGCAGGGCACATAGCTCGAAGAACCGATAACCATTGGTTGGGACAGAAAGGTTCTGGAGTGGCGGCCACGTACCGGACGACGCAGCAGAGGTAGCCCCCAAGGAGGACCGACGCTCTCGTCAAGATCGCGGGAGGCGGTTGGATGCGGGCGGCTCAAGACCGGTCTGTGAGGAGAACCTTGGGGGAGGCCTATGTCCAGCAGTGGACGTCGTTTGGCTGATATACATATAGGAATTTAAACTAAAAATAAAAATGTCATTGTTCGGTACTAGCGTGCGTGAATGTTAGTGAGTAATGGGATCGATAATAAAAAATATTCCTTATGCTCTGGCTACACCTGCGTCTTAATGCGGCAATTAGCGCGTTAATTAGGCACTACGTAGATGTAGCCAATGTTTTACCGCGTTAAAATACTAATTTAAAAAGCGATTTTTTTAACGCGTCAACTTACGCGTTATTGGCCTTTGCCATTAACGTTAACGCTTACGCAGGTGTAGCAGTAGCATAAGCAGAACCTACCTTATAAAAGAAACTGACTGTCCAATTTTCATGCTTAGGGCTTCAGTAGTTTATTCTCTAAATGTCAGGACATTTGATTTTATATATGAAATATAAAAATATTATTATTATAGCAATGTTTAGTGACAAGAATTCGACATGGGTCTGTTTTACGTAGAAGACTGTTTTCCTATATTATTTGACTAATAATGACACCAAAATGTAATACCGTTCACTTTACCCAATGTAAATTCTCCCCAATAATAGGTACCAAAAATTCGCCAGAATAATATAATATTTTTGTATCACGTACAAAAGCGATATATCATTTTTTTGGTTATCAAGTTAGAACTTAGTTAAGGTTTTTCTAATGTTTAATTTTGAGTAACTGCGTCTGATACATAGTTGAAAGAAATAGGTTATCTATATGATAACCTTTTTGACATTGAAATATGAGTATAATTTATGTCTATTTGGTTGAAATAGAATTAGTTTTTATTAAAAGTCAAATCGATTATATCGATTAAGTAACATTTTGTTTAGTCTATTGAAAATTTCTGACAATGGTCACACTGAACTGTCATTCACTTGCTGTTCTGAAAAAGTTGCTTGGAAGACACGAATTTCTTGCGCCCACGCAGTATTGTAAATTTGTATTTTTGCGTGTTGGAATTGTATTGATCGCCTTTTGGAAAGCTCGTCCTAGTAGCTTCGCGAATTGTTTTGTGTTCTGTGATAAAAGATAAACTTATGACATATTGAACATTTGTGAAAAGTTTTGTGAACCGCAAACGTGCATCGTGGTCTGGAGAAGGACTTCGCCGAATTGTACACTGGTATCTATTCGATTCTCTTGTTATTTTGGCCAAAATTATGAGTTAATCCTATAGGTCCACTTCAAGAACATCACCAGGAGATATAAGGTAAAATTTTCATGTACCTACTCAATACTTTACTCACTGTGCAACGCAGTGCATGGTGTCTGGATCCTTGTCTTGTCGTAGTCAGGCAGATGTATTACAACTTCCACTGTGCATTCTGAACAATTCCTGCCTGCCTACGGCAATTCTAGACATAATTTTGGTGCAGAGCTATAGTTGAAATTTAGCCGCTGTTGCATTACTGAGTACAAACCTCAGATTGGTATAAGCTTGTATCTTATCACCTTGTAGACAGTATTGTAGTGTTTGTCAGGTCAGTTTTGCCTAAAATACATATTATTTATTTGTATAAGTTGACCTACATAACTTGAAACACATTGTCATACATAACCTCAATCAGTAATTGTTTGACTTGTATTGTTGAAATCTAGCAATAATTTGTTGCTAGCGTTAACAAATCAGTTTTTTTGGATACATTACAGCTGTATGTATTAATAAATTTAGTAAATTTAGTTTATCTCATAATTATATTAAGTTTGAACCTTACATTGCTAAACCTTGTTATAATATATAGATAATATTGTTAGGTAACACATATTCTGTGCTTACTTACTATTGTATATCTCAAATAACACAGCCAGTCTGTCTGTTGCAAGTAATTAGTTAATTTATTTGAATATTTAACTTTAATTAACTTATTTGAAGTTTCAACTTTTGATAACTTTGACTTTGTTTTGTGTCAATATATCAATATATATTGACACAAAACAAAGTCAAAACTATTAATTTTGTTGGACAGTAGATACCTGTCACTTGCTTGTACCAGCAGTAAACAGGCTAATACTTTGTTGATTTCAAAGAATTAAGAAAAATTAAGTTTTGATTGTTAATATTATTTAACGCTTGTCCGGGCTCTTTTGAAATTTGATTATGTCAGCTATCAAGGACTTGCGTGCGGCTGCTGGTGCTATTGCGTCGGATTTGCGCTGGTTTGCCTCGGCCTGTGCCTTAGTGAACCGGCCTGATCGCCAGCAGGCCTTACTACAAAGGTACGAGCGGATTGACGATCGCCTGGCAAGTGTGGAACAGCAATTCCGCACTTTCAGCACTTGCTGTCTCGAAGTGTCAGTCAATGATTTCACCGCTGACCAGCGAAATAAGGTCAGCGAAGACTATGCCTAGGTCTTAGACCTGTATGATGCTGTCTCCAATAGCGCCAGACAACTAGTTGCCGATAGGGAAGGGCAACCCGGCCTGAAGCAGGAGCTTCCTAGGTCAGCATCGGGGCTGGTGAGTAGGCTCCCTACTTTGGACCTCCCCCATTTTGATAGCTGCCTAGGAAGCTACCTGGGCTTCATTTATTAGTTTGACAGCCTGGTCAATGATAGGGCTGACCTTCGGCCGGCATAAAAGTTGGCCTATTTGATGTCGGTTCTGGTTGGGGAGGCCAAAGGCCTCACCCAGCATCTGCCCGTGTCTGACGAGGCGTACCAGACGGCTCGGGACTTAATTACCCGTAGGTACCATAACAAGCGTGGCCTCGCCGACACGCATATTGAACAGATTTTAGGTTTGCCCACGCTCACCCGGGTCTTTGGGTTGCGCACCCAACTTTTGGTGGCAATCAATGCACTTAAGTGCCTTGACCTGCCCGTGGACCAATGGTCCTATATATTGGTGCACATTGTGCTGAAAAAGCTGCCTGCCGACCTGAGCAGCGCTTTGGTGGGGATAGCGCGACCCATCTGCCCCCCTTTGCTGACCTGGAGAGGTTCCTCGAGGATGAGTACCGGGTCTTGGACAACTTCGGTGGTGACACGCCGGCTAAGGCGCAGCCGCCCAAGGTCAAGGAGCAGGCTCGCGTTCACACCCGAGCCAATGTTGACCGACACCCTCCTCGATTTGCGGTCACGCAGAGCCCAGCGGAATGCTCCTACTGCAAGGTCACGGGGCACAGAACGGCCAGTTGTAGGGCATTCTTGGACCTACATGTCGCCTCTCGTAGGCGCATCGCGAATGCCCGCCGCCTTTGCTTCTCTTGTTTGGGGTCCCACTACCAGCGAGACTGCCCAAACTCTCGCCCCTGTCCTCACTGTGGAGGACAGCATTTGGACATTCTCTGCATGAATGCCTGAGAGGTTGGCCGCTTGTCCAACCAGCCGACGCCGCGCACGGGCGGGTGTTTTGAAGGTGGCAGCCGAGGCTCACCGGCGCGTAGCCGAGAGTCGCCCCGCTCAATTGATCGCCATTCGCCCCGCTTGGAGAACCGTAGCGTGCGCACGCCTCCTCTCTCTCGCGCACCTGAATGTGCTGTTCAGCGTCACCAGCACCATGACTGCTGCCCCAGGTATTCCCCTCCTTTGGCGGAGCGTCCCCGCCTTGACTCGCGCCCACCTCGTTTTGGGCGGGTGCGTCACTATGACCCCCCACAGATGGCGCGCGGATCGAGTCATCGCGCCTTTGAGGACTTCAAGCCGCACCCCCATTTTGATTTGCCTGGTCCTGGCCAACGGTCGCCGCCCAGGCAACAATAGGTCATTGACTCCTGCCCTATAACGCCAACCTCCCCAATTGAGACCGTTATCCTACCAACGGTTGCTGTTAGGGTCTGGGGACCCACGGGGACCTCTGTTGTTGTCCGTGCTATATTGGACACAGGTTCACAAGGTTGCATTGTTTCCACTTATTTGGTAGGGCAGGTTAAATTAAATATGGGCTCTTTTCCAAATTGTATACGGGGCATAGGTGACGTAGCCTCTAATGTTGAAGGGCAAGTTAAGGTTTTGTTTGCCCCTGTTGAATCTTCACACCCGAGGATTAAAACCTCGGCTATTGTGCTGAAGAATATTTTGGGTATGCATCTACAGAAACAGCTACCCGCTGCTGTGGTGAATTTGACATCGGGATTGGAACTGGCAGACACCAAATTTGACACACCGGGACAAATCGATTTGTTGATTGGCTCTGATGGCCCCGGTGGAATATTGATTGGTAGGAAACGGGTCTTGGTGCCAAATGGTTTGACTGCCATCCCGACCATATTTGGATTTGCTTTGATGGGACCTGTACCCCCTTCACCTGAACTTGATAATTTGTTGGCTGTAGGCTCTGCTCTCTCTGATGCGGTTCAGAGGTTTTGGGAAGTAGAGGAGCCCCCTCAAGTTGCCCGTTTGAATCCAGAACATGAGGAGTGCGAGCTGTTCTTCCAGAACAACACTGGTCGACTCCGTTCTGGTCGGATTATTACGAGGCTACCCTTCCTGTCTGTTCGGCCTCCGCTTGGTGAGTCACGACCTTTAGCCGAAAAGAGATTGTTGGCTATGGAGCGCCGCATGGGTCGTGATCCGGAGCTCAGACAGAAGTACATTGAGTTCATGAGGGAATATGAACAGTTGGGACACATGTCTGTGTCAAATTTGGATTGGCGTTCGGTGGAGCACTACTTTCTCCCGCATCATGCGGTATTGAAGCCATCGACTGGCAAGCTGCGCACAGTGTTTGATGGTTCTGCGCAGACTTAAACAGGCGTATCCTTGAACCAGTGCTTGCATTCTGGTTCCAAGTTGGTCAAGGACCTTTGTGACGTCATCACCAGCTTCCGACGACATCAGGTTGTCTTTGTGGCCGACATAAAAATGATGTTCAGGCAGACTATTATCCACCCTGATGACCGTCGCTTCCAGCTGATCCTTTGGAGAGAGTCTCCTCGCGATCCCATGGTCGTCTACGAGCTCAAAACCAATACGTGCGGGTTAAGGTCGAGCCCCTATTTGGCAATACGTTCTCTTTGGGAGCTCGCAGACCGCGAAGACTTACGTTTCCCACGAGCCTCCGCCATCTTGAAAGACGATATTTACGTCGATGACATTTGCTCGGGCGCCTCCACAGCGGACGAGGCGATCCTCCTGCGGGACGAATTGATAGGTATTTTGGCCTCTGCTGGTTATGAGTTGCGCAAATGGATTTCCAACTCACCAGCGCTTTTGGAAGGCTTGCCAGAGGATCATTAGCAGGATCCACATTTGTTTGAGATTGTTGACAACCCCGCCATGATGGCTGTTCTCGGCGTTCAGTACAGACCAGTCCAAGACATCTTTACATATAACGTAGACTTGAAATTGCCGTGTTCTTGGACTAAACGTCTCGTATTGTCTACTGTCGCCAGAACCTTTGATCCGAACGGTTGGATTTGTCCTATTATATTTTGGGCAAAATGCTTCTTGCAGAAGCTTTGGACAGCAGGAATGACCTGGGACGAACCTCTGCACGGCACTCTTGTTGAGGAATGGGCCTCCTTTGTATCCTCACTTCCTGCCGTCAACGAGATCTCCTGGCCTCGTCCCATCCTTCCTCCCGGGAAGTACAAGGCCACCCTTCACGGGTTTTGTGATGCCTCAGAACGTGGTCACGCGGCCGTGGTGTACTTGCGCACAGTCAGTGCCTCAGGTCAGGTGAGAGTTTCCCTGATCATGGCGAAGAGCAAGGTTGCACCCCTCCGGACATCTTCGACCATTCCAAAATTGGAGCTCTCGGGAGCAGCCCTACTTGTACGCTTATTGAACCACGTGTCCAGTACTTTGGGTAAAAGCATTTGTATTAATGGGACCTACGCCTGGACAGACAGCCAAATTGATCTTTGTTGGTTGAAGGCTTCTGTCCACACCTTGGAGGTGTTTGTCGCTAATCGCGTTTCCCAAATCCAAAAATCCGAAGTCAAACTTGTTTGGAGACACGTGCCAGGTGAGCTCAACCCCGCTGATTGTGCCTCGCGCGGATGCTTGACGCCTAGTTTGATAGGTCATTCGCTGTGGTGGGGTCCGGAATGGTTGAGTCGACCAGAAACTGATTGGCCTCGAACGCCAGTTTTGAATACTTCTAATTTGCCGGGTCTACGAACACTCGCTCTTGAGAAGGTAGAATGCGCCTTCGACCCCGATTTTTTGTTGAATCGTTACAGCTCCCTCGACAAGTTGTTAGGTGTCACTGCTTGGATAAAGCGTTTTGTTTTTAATTTTAGGCACCCACAACAAAAACGTCTGACACCGTTTCTTTCACCACAGGAACAACAGGAGTCCCTCACCTTTTGGGTTCGTTCTGTGTAGTTGGCGCATTTTGAGAAGGAGATTGCTATCCTTAAGTCAGGTAGATCGAAATCGTATCTAAATTGAACCCCTTTTTGGACGATACGGGTCTCTTGCGCGTTGGAGGGCGTCTCAAGAACGCCAACCTCCCTTACGGGGCTCGTCACCCCCTTTTGTTACCTAAGGACGATCATTTGGTACGCTTGTTGGTAACTGACCGTCACCTTAAAAATTCGCATGCTGGTTGTAATGCTTTGTTGGCCATTTTGCAACGCGAGTTTTGGATTTTGTCTGCCCGAAGAATTATTCGGAGTGAAGTCTTTCGCTGCATCCCTTGCTATAAGCTCAAGGCTTCTACCATGCGGCCCTTGATGGGAGACTTACCGGCAGATCGCGTAACTGAGAGCAGGACGTTTGGCGGTGTTGGCACGGACTTCGCTGATCCCTTTTTGGTGAAAACGTCGACACTTCGAAACAGCAAGACTGTTAAGGCCTACTTGTGTGTTTTTGTTTGTCTCTCCACAAAGGCCGTACACTTAGAACTGGTCTACTCGCTTACGACCGAGGCATTTGTAGCCACATTTGACAGATTTGTATCCCGCAGAGCTGCCTTCCTTGATCCGTTCTGACTGCGGTACTAACTTCAAGGGCACCTATAATTATTTTAATGATGTTCTTAATTTCCTTGAAACCGACAAAGCTGATATAGGTGATAGGCTTGCCCGACGTGGGATAAATTGGTTGTTTTCTCCACCAAATTGTCCACACTGGGGTGGTATATTTGAGGCCGCCGTAAAATCGGCCAAAACACACTTGCACAGGACAATCGGTGAGTCTGTCCTTACATTTGAGGAACTCGCAACTGTGTTTTGTAAGATTGAGTTCGTTTTGAACTCTAGGCCATTGTGCCCGATCTCCTCAGATCCGAATGATTTGGAGGCCCTTACGCCGGGCCATTTTTTTATTGGTCGCCCACTTGTCGCCTTGCCTGAGTACCCCTATATTGATACGAGACCTGGTCGTCTCTCGCGTTTTGAATTGGTACGCCAGATTACTCCGAGCTTTTGGAAACGCTGGAATTTGGAATATTTGCACATACTCCAGCAACGCGTTAAGTGGACCGACAAGACCGATCCACCCCAGATTGGTGACCTCGTTTTGATCAAGGAGGCTAACCTTCCGCCACTCAGATTGGCGCAGGGGGCGCATCCTTCGTTTGGTAACTGGGGCTGATGGAGTTCCCCGATTTGCTGAGGTCTTGGTTGACGGTTCGATTCTGAGGAGAGCGGTTGCAACATTGTCACGTCTACCAACCGATTAGCGGACCGGTAGGCCGGTCCGGGGCGGGTGGATGTTTGAAATAGAATTAGTTTTTATTATAAGTCAAATCGATTATATCGATTAAGTAACATTTTGTTTAGTCTATTGAAAATTTCTGACAATGGTCACACTGAACTGTCATTCACTTGCTGTTCTGAAAAAGTTGCTTGGAAGACACGAATTTCTTGCGCCCACGCAGTATTGTAAATTTGTATTTTTGCGTGTTGGAATTGTATTGATCGCCTTTTGGAAAGCTCGTCCTAGTAGCTTCGCGAATTGTTTTGTGTTTTGTGATAAAAGATAAACTTATGACATATTGAACATTTGTGAAAAGTTTTGTGAACCGCAAACGTGCATCGTGGTCTGGAGAAGGACTTCGCCGAATTGTACACTGGTATCTATTCGATTCTCTTGTTATTTTGGCCAAAATTATGAGTTAATCCTATAGGTCCACTTCAAGAACATCACCAGGAGATATAAGGTAAAATTTTCATGTACCTACTCAATACTTTACTCACTGTGCAACGCAGTGCATGGTGTCTGGATCCTTGTCTTGTCGTAGTCAGGCAGATGTATTACAACTTCCACTGTGCATTCTGAACAATTCCTGCCTGCCTACGGGAATTCTAGACACTATTAGTATTAAAGTTTTGTTTAGGTTTACATCAGCGGGGCAGAATGTGGGTTAGTAGGTAGAACAGAATAAGATAAGACAGGGTAATGCGTAGTAAACTTAGTGAATACTAAATAAGTAAAGTGACGCATATGTCTTTGATCGCTGTAAAGCTATACTTACAGTCATTCATTAAAGCACTTGCTTACTAAAAAATACTACTGACAAAAAATATGCTATTTCAATAACTAAATAATGATGACCTCTGAAGTTCGATTATCTGAGCTTTATCTCATCAGCCTATTGGTCTTATCTAGGGTACACCCTTTCTGTTCCGCCAGCTAAGCACTACGAGCCACACTCCGCAAGTCATCAGTCAGCATGACCGCGACCACGTCTAAACGTAGTGTTGTACAACACTACACTGGTTAAGACGTAGCTTCCATTCGATAACCTGCTTATTCTAGCGATCATAAGTTCTGCAGCAGATGTAAGTATATATTACCTGGATCTTACGGGTTGTTAATTCCGTTGATAGCACGGGTCTGCTCAATATTATTTTATTGTTATTTTATTTATATTATCCATAAATGAATCGAATAATAATTATGATATTGGATTATAAATGCATTGTAATATTGCGAAATCCAAAACGAATGATATCGGCACAGTAAAAGCCACAAAACAAATCATAACAAAAAATATTCAATGAGAAAACTGATAGAGTTTTCTCTAAAATACCTCATACAAACAACAGTATTTATTGATTTACAACATTAAACTAAAGGAGTGAATCAATACCAATTTTACAAAATAATAATTATGTGAGTACGTATACCAAACTGCTAGGCAAGACGCAGTAATAATAAAACATAATCGTACGACCCGCTAAAACTCACATTATGAACCTAACTAATAAATCGTCCCATGCCGAGATACAATCTCAACCGTTCCCCTATAAAGAGTCGACCCCATGGCGCTATTTATTTTGTTATAGGAACGATTTAAATTGCGGACTCATTCTCAAATATTATTTTTTTTTATGTCCATTATTTTCTAGTGGCACGTTCGAGAAATTGCACAACTATTATGGACAATTTACACCAGTGTTAAGTATTATTTTGTTTGGCTGGATGCCTTATTTCGAATAAAATAACTAATATTGGGCTAATACAGTAGAGAATAATCATTCTTAAAGGCGAAATCGATTGTGTATTCTTCGGAGGCATAAACCTTTTTTTATTGTATTATGCGGCAAAGGAGCAGACGAATCGCCTGATGGTAAGCAATTACCGCCACCCATGGACACAAGCAAAACCACAAGAGTCACAAGTGCGTTGGCCCTTGGTGTTGGGAAACGGGATAGGAGGAGGAGTGGGATAAGGAAGAAGGAATAGGGGATGGGCCTCCGACACTTTCACTCACCGAACGAAACGCAACGGTTTAGGTGTTACTTTACGTCGATTTTCTGTGAGAGGGTTACTACCCTCTCACAGAAAATGTACTCCTCCTTCCCCGGCCGAGCCGGCCCATTCATACTGAAATCAGCAAGGCTCTACTACTTGTAACATAAACATGCATGAGCTATCTCGTTCAAAGTAGTAATCTGACTCACAAAACATCACGTATTTGTATTTCTGCATTCCTTTTGGTGAGTAACAGGGGTTCATTAATTTTTAGGGTTCCGTACCTAAAAGGTAAAAAACGGGACGCTATTACTAAGCCTCCGCTGTCTGTCTGTCTGTCTGTCACCAGGCTGTATCTCATAAACCGTGATAGCAGAAATAGAAAGAGAAATTTCCACAAATTATGTATTTTGGTTGCCGCTATAACAACAAATACTAAAAATAAAAAAAAATTAAATATTAAGTAAGTAATTCTTTATTGTACACCACAAAAATGCAAATACAAGGAAAAATAATAATTTTAACAATAGATGCACAATTGGCGGCCTTATCGCAAACAGCAATTTCTTCCAGGCAACCAGACTATGATGGACATAACCTTAGGAGAAGAAAACGTAATTTGATGGTGTAGTGACAGATGAAACATAACATACTCGCACTTGCCCAATTTTCTTTTCCTTCTTTTTATAGCTCATCATCATCATCCACCACCCAACTTTATCAAATGCTGAACAAAGGGATCTCTTATTGCTTGATATTTCCCGCGATCTTGTGGGAGTCTAGTCCAGGTTCGGCCCGCGATTGCAATGACATCGTCGGCCTATCTTGCTAAGGGACGGCTGACACTTCTTTTTCCTAATCGTGGCCCCCATTCTGTTACGGCCCAACTCCATCTGTCATCACCCAGTCTAGCTAGATGTCCTGCCCAAACCCAGTTTGATGTTATTATTATTAAGTTGCCGTAGAATTGCAGTTCAATCAGGCTGATGACTATGTTAACTATTGAATACGTAAGATCAGGCCTATACTTCAAAATATAAAATTTTATTCCATATCTTATAATACGTCCTTGCGATGTTTCTGGGATACATTTTCTAAAACCCTAGACGGAGTCCGTTCTACACGTCTAAAACCTATGTAAATTTAAAGTCCCGTAAAGTATAATGCTTAATTCACAGAAGATTCTCTAAAACTTATCCCGTATGACTCATCACAAGCCTTATAATTACACTGGCAACCCAGATTAAGCGCAGAAATAATAAAGTCAAGGTTAAAACTATTCGGACACCAAAGAGTTCTGCAAAGAGAATACAGATAAGCACGCTTTATGAAACATGCGTTCTACATTTGAATTTCAAAGTGGAACGTCATCGTTCGTAGTACAAACGAAAGTTCAAGCGAACTCTTTATTTTATATTTCAGGATGCATTTACACCGAAGTGTAAGGTTTAAATTGCACAGTTACAAATTCTACCTCGCTAGTTTTAGACACATTTAAGATGCGATTCTGTGAGTAATATGTTTTAGAGTGTTTTTTTTTTGTCTTGCAAACATGTGGTATTAATTATATATGTGTGGTTCCGCCTTGCTGTCAACATTTCTTGGGTAAGTTTAAGGACGTGAGTAAGGGTCATAAGGTTTGTGTAGCTATCCTATACCTAGCAGTCCCTACAGTGACTTTTGTGATGTGTAAATAGAAACATGGATACACACAGCCCTGAAAAGGACTTAAGTGCTTAAATAGAAACAGCGATAATAGTCCTGACAAGGACTGTTCAAGGACTTTTGTTGTTGTTCTGAAAAGAACAGTTTTATAGACTTTTGCAACGTTAAATAGAAACAAGAAGAGTTCTCTTGCGAACTCAAAGATGCACACGCTGACGATTTCAAGAAATCTTCGCTCTGCAAATATTATTGCGTCGACGCGTGCCGTGCCCGCTGACGCGCGAACGCACGACGTCTTCGCTCGACGAGTGGCCGGCAAATGGAGCCGCCGCGCTTATGCCACCAGTATAAGTATGTTCCCGTTTGCGCGGGAAAACGCTCGCGCGACGTATGAACCACCTGGCGGATTACTTACGTAAACTCAACTCAAATATTATTGGCCGATTGTACTTTAAATTAATTGGTTGATTGTTTTGATCATTTTACATTTTTATTTATCTGCATTTGGATTGGCTCAGCCTAGTTGTACATTTTGTATATAAACAACACTAAATTACAAATAAATTATTCTGAATCCTGGAGTCAAGAATATCATTTCTACATACCATACCTTCATTCTCCCAAAGTTCTCCAAAGTGGTGACCCTCTCCGGAACACAAGAAGTACAAATCAAGAACGGAAAAGCTCTGTCCATCAAGCCACCGAAAAACCGCAACATCCTACATTCAACCATAGTACCAGCATAGTCAACGAATCCCTGCTCTACAAGTCTCTACAGTTTCAGTCATGTCTCAACAAGAAAATTCTATCCCGGCCAGCTCACTCAACTCTACATCAATCAACACCGTCACTGAAATTGGTGGCATATCGCTAACCATGCGTATCCCACCATTCTGGCGTGATCGACCACGTCTGTGGTTTATCAGTTTCGAAGCCGCCACCAACGACCTGAAGAAAAGCCAAGCCCAGCTCGCTCAGATGGTAATCGCACAGCTGGAACGCCAAGACATCGAGCAGATCACCGACCTTCTATACAACCCACCAGAGCAAGACCAGTACAAGGCGATAAAAGAGCGTCTCATATCTGCCTATGAGGAGTCCGACAGCCGCCAGTTCCAAAAACTGCTGTCAGAGATGGAACTCGGCGATCAGAAGCCGACCCAACTACTCCGGCGTATGAGAAACCTCGCTACAGACAAAGTTCCAGACAGTACGCTGCGACTCATGTGGACCAACCACCTTCCACCACACATACGTTCTGTGCTTGCCGTCAGCGAGACCTTCGCAACTAAGTCGTCGTTAGAAGAGTTAGCGTTACTCGCCGACAAAATGATGGAACAGACGCCACCAGCTGCACCTCACATCTCAGCCGTCCAAACGATAACCTCACCGACATCACCACCAACTCAGACAGCCGACCTACAATTCCTTGTCACCGAACTACGCAAGTTATCATTAGAAATAGCCGAATTTAAATCAAGACCACCGCACAGCCAATACAACGGTTACCGCCGCAACCGCTACCCGTCTTACAACCGAAGTCCATCGCAACAACGCAGTCGAGACTCATCACCATCACCTCTCTGCTATTATCATCGACGTTTCAAAGAACAAGCTCGACGCTGCACGTCACCATGCACATTCAATAAGAAGTCGGAAAACTAGGCCGAACGTTAGCGGAGGCGGACTCTGGCGTTCACGAAAACTCACACCGCCTATACATAACAGATCGTAACTCCAACATATCTTTCCTGGTCGACACGGGTGCGAACATATCCGTACTACCTAGAAAGAAAGGACAAGTCGCAACGCCACTATCGTTCCAACTATATGCGGCTAACAACACAACTATAGCTACGTACGGTGAGAAAACATTAACGCTCGACTTCAACCTACGACGCCCATACAAATGGAAGTTCATTGTCGCCGACGTTTCAAGACCTATACTCGGCGCTGACTTTCTCAAACATCACCAACTTATCGTCGATTTGAAAAACAAGAGATTGATCGACGGCGTCACGAATCTCAAGGTCAACGCCCCAGTTCGCATTTCAAACATGCCTACAGTGTACACCATCGACAAGTCACAGTCGTATCACGACATTTTAGCGCAATATCCCGGCATCACACGTCTCACTTCAATGCAGTTAAGCTCTTCTATCAACGTGCAACACTACATTGAAACAGAAGGCCCACCAATACATAGCCGCGCTCGCCCCATACCACCGCACCGATATGAAATCGTGAAGAAAGAGTTTGAAAATATGATTGAACAAGGGTTATGCAGGCCAAGCAAGAGTCCATGGTCATCACCGCTTCACATCGTCCCGAAGAAGAATGGTGACATTCGAGTCTGCGGAGACTATCGGCGATCGCTATCCCGTTCCACGCGTCAAAGATTTCACACATCATCTCTCAGGCAAGACTATCTTCTCAACAATAGACCTCAACCTAATCGATTTTAAACTTTCGCGATTTGTATACATCATACAAAATAAATTAGCGGGTCTTAATCGCGTACAATTAATTTATTTAAGGTATAAATACCTATTTGTTTCCGACGTTTCGCTCGTCTTGCACCGAGCGTGGTCGCGGAGAGACTGATGAGAGCTCAGCGCCGTCTTGTAGAAGTGCGGGTTTCGGCACCTACCCTCACTTGGTCTTTATTTAAGTTCGCACTGTCGGTACTCCGACACACTACACTAATGACGTCTACACACTGTTGAGATTTATCACTGCGGCGGTGTTTACATTTGCTGATGACTGGATTCCAAGTAGCCGATAATCTATATCCATCCTCCCGGTTGAAATTGTTATATTTCTTGATTTCTACCGCTTCACGTACTATCCTGGAGTAATAGTGACGATCGGTGGATAAGACTTGTGGTTGATGCAGTTCTATCCAGTGGTTTGGTCCAGACTCCAACAAATGCTCAGCTATAGCCGACTTATTAATATGTCGGTTTTTCACAGCTGCGATATGTTCCTTTACTCTTTCAGCGATTGTACGCTTAGTCTGCCCGATATATGAACTACCGCAGCTGCAATCGACTTTGTAGACGCCAGGTGTTTGGAGAGGAATGACATCCTTTGGGGTACGCAGATTATGTGCTATCTTAGAGAACGGACTGTATACAGTCTTGATGGAGTATTTCTTGAGTACTGTTCCAACCTTGTCCGTTACTCCCTTTAGATACGGCATGTAAGCCGGCACTCTGCTCACTTCAGGTCTACGATCTTTCCTCTTCAGACGGAGTATCTTCTTCTTGTATCCGTTGCGCCTAAGTACCTCCTGAACATGTGACAGTTCACTATTTAATTGTTTAGGGTCACACAGGTCATACGCTCTGTTCACTAACGATGACACAACGGAATCCAAATGCCGCGGATGGTGGTGCGAGTTCGCGTTAAGATACCTATCTGTGTGTGTCGGTTTCCTATATACAGTGTGTCCAAGGGTACCATTATCTCTCACTGTCACTTTAACGTCGAGAAAGGGTAACGATCCGTCTACCTCCATTTCGTATGTGAATCGGATGTTCGGATGTATGGAGTTCAATTTGTCTGCGAATTGTTCCACGTCTTGCTGGTTCCCCTTCATGATGCAAAAGATATCATCGACATACCTCTTCCATAGCTTCACATTTGATGCCTGCATGTCTATGGATTCCTCGAAGTGCTCCATCCAGATGTTGGCCATTACCGGTGCTATAGGACTACCCATAGCCACTCCATCGATCTGGAGGTAGTGTTGTCCACGATATAAGAAGTAGTTTCCATCCAAGCAATTCTTAAGCAGAACAGTGTATTCGTCAGACAGACCGTTTTCCCTTAATTTCCTCTGTATGACCTCAAGGCAATCTTGAACAGGAACATTGGTGAATAGTGACTCCACATCAAAACTCACCATCACCTCGTCTGGTTCCTTTTTCGTGCTCTTGATAATTTCTACAAAGTGACGAGAGTCCTTCACGAAAGAGTGCGTCTTGCCTATTAACGGTTGTAGTACCTTGCTTATGTGTTTCGCCAAACCATATGTGGGTGAATTTATTTGACTCACTATAGGACGCAAAGGTACGTTGGTCTTGTGTACTTTGGGTAAGCCGTACATCTTAGGCGGCTGCACAATTTGAGGTTTATGTAACCGTTCAAACACCTCTTCCGCAAATAAGTTTTTATGGTCCATAATTAAGGCACGAATGCGTTTTGTCACTCTGGCAGTCGGGTTATATGACACTGCCTTGTATACTAATGTGTCACTTAACAGATTCCTAATCTTACAGTCATAATCACAAGTATTTATTACCACAGTGGCGTTTCCCTTGTCGGCCTTTAGCACTAAAATATTCGTGTTATCACGCAGCGTTTTTAGTGCTTGACGCTCTTCTGTGGAAATATTGGGTTTAGGCGGCTTTGACTTGCGTAAAATAACGGCAACATCCTGTCTAAGTGTATCCGCATCGTTAGACGGTAACTTGTTACGCGTTATCACCTCTTCTATGCTACTTATGACGTTTTCATATGGAATCCGTTTAGGTGTTAATGCATAATTCAACCCTTTCGCCAATAAGCTTTGTGTCGTGCTATCAATAACATAATCTGATAAATTGACTACCGTTTTCTGTTGGGTGGACTGTTCATTTTTGCCGGTTACCCTCTCACGATGGTTTATCAATTTATCAAACTTGTTCTTGTGCCGTTTAGTACGCAGATCGTAAATGCGACTAGATTGGTTATACGTTACACGATCGCACAAGCTAAAGTCACTGTTTGAAAGCACTTCACTACACTCTGTATGCACTTTAAATAGGTCACACTGTACAACACCTAGCTCGTACCGACAGTTACGGATTAATTGTCTTAAAAGACGAACACTGGCGTTACGTAGAATACCATCGGAATAAGGAATGTCCTTACGCGGTTTAATGCGCACTCCTACGGGTATAACATCGTTATCACGACACTTTGTTAAAAAACTAAGCGAAGTTTCCAAACATACCCGCTTTATCCTAAGGCGTTCTAGTTGTTTTACTTTTATCACATATTCCGGCCCGTAGCGGTTTGTAATAATCGATTTTAAACTTTCGCGATTTGTATACATCATACAAAATAAATTAGCGGGTCTTAATCGCGTACAATTAATTTATTTAAGGTATAAATACCTATTTGTTTCCGACGTTTCGCTCGTCTTGCACCGAGCGTGGTCGCGGAGAGACTGATGAGAGCTCAGCGCCGTCTTGTAGAAGTGCGGGTTTCGGCACCTACCCTCACTTGGTCTTTATTTAAGTTCGCACTGTCGGTACTCCGACACACTACACTAATGACGTCTACACACTGTTGAGATTTATCACTGCGGCGGTGTTTACATTTGCTGATGACTGGATTCCAAGTAGCCGATAATCTATATCCATCCTCCCGGTTGAAATTGTTATATTTCTTGATTTCTACCGCTTCACGTACTATCCTGGAGTAATAGTGACGATCGGTGGATAAGACTTGTGGTTGATGCAGTTCTATCCAGTGGTTTGGTCCAGACTCCAACAAATGCTCAGCTATAGCCGACTTATTAATATGTCGGTTTTTCACAGCTGCGATATGTTCCTTTACTCTTTCAGCGATTGTACGCTTAGTCTGCCCGATATATGAACTACCGCAGCTGCAATCGACTTTGTAGACGCCAGGTGTTTGGAGAGGAATGACATCCTTTGGGGTACGCAGATTATGTGCTATCTTAGAGAACGGACTGTATACAGTCTTGATGGAGTATTTCTTGAGTACTGTTCCAACCTTGTCCGTTACTCCCTTTAGATACGGCATGTAAGCCGGCACTCTGCTCACTTCAGGTCTACGATCTTTCCTCTTCAGACGGAGTATCTTCTTCTTGTATCCGTTGCGCCTAAGTACCTCCTGAACATGTGACAGTTCACTATTTAATTGTTCAGGGTCACACAGGTCATACGCTCTGTTCACTAACGATGACACAACGGAATCCAAATGCCGCGGATGGTGGT